>OY986042.1:21287512-21920897 GCA_963920215.1 Nineta flava | reverse complement strand
ATTATTATTATTATTATTATTATTATTATTATTATTATTATTATTATTATTATTATTATTATTATTATTATTATTATTATTATTATTATTATTATTATTATTATTATTATTATTATTATTATTATTATTATTATTATTATTATTATTATTATTATTATTATTATTATTATTATTATTATTATTATTATTATTATTATTATTATTATTATTATTATTATTATTATTATTATTATTATTATTATTATTATTATTATTATTATTATTATTATTATTATTATTATTATTATTATTATTATTATTATTATTATTATTATTATTATTATTATTATTATTATTATTATTATTATTATTATTATTATTATTATTATTATTATTATTATTATTATTATTATTATTATTATTATTATTATTATTATTATTATTATTATTATTATTATTATTATTATTATTATTATTATTATTATTATTATTATTTAGCTTTCATATAAATGCCGACGAAGTCGCGGGGGATAGTTAGGTATAAAACAAAATTTGTATGAACTCATTCGATTGTTAAACGGTATGCTTTCAAGTACGAACTTATAATCAAAGTATTTATTCTGTTAGAAATAATTTTTTTTTCTCAATATAACGTTGAATAGAAAATTATTCCTATATTATTAAAACATTTTCCACACGTAAGTATAATTATTTAAATAGTTTCGGAAGTAAATAATCAGTTGATGTGTTTGACTTATGTGTGTACATTGTTGTAAAGACCTGCTATATATGCATATAATAAAGATTAATGAACTGTATTTTATATTAACTTCCCATAAACATATGTAATTATGTCTACACCTACAAAATACAATATTAGATCACACATTGATAATATTACAATAATTAATTATACACTTGACATTTGTATATGTGTACTTCGTGAATTTCCTTAGAATACATAAATACACTCTCTAGCGGTCACAATTTTAGTCTGATCAAAATGAAATGTCGTATCTGATATCATTTTAGTATTTTCAAGATCAATTTTATTTATAAATGGCTTACGTCAAGGGGAAAGTGGGGGCATAAAGATAGAAGAAAACACAAAATGTAAAATATCTCTCTTAATATAAGAACGATCGAAATATGTGTAAGGAGCGAAGTTGTAGAAAATCAAGTTTGCTACAATTCATTAGCTAATCATTTTCTCCAAACTGTAATGTGCACAGAGATATTTAGAATATTAGCTTTCAACCTTTAATCGTAAATATTTCTGTAAATATTAGTGTAACAGAAAAATGATAAAGAATAAAATTACAGTAAAACTTAGTGCCTACAACTTTACTTCTTATAAATTTTTCGATTTTTTAAATATTAAGGGAGATATGGCAAATTTTATGTTTCCCCCTCCCTCTAAACCCGCCCTCCTATTAAACCCAGATTTTACCCATTAACGAACTTGACCTTTTGAATACCAAAAGCGCTTCAAATACCAAATTTCATTCCAATCGGAATAAAACTGTGATGCCTAGAGAGTCTACAGGCATATAAATTAAGTTTAATTAAGTACTAAGCGTCATATAGAAAAACTTTATTAAACTTTTTTGTTATTTTTCCAACTCTACACCATGGTATAGTTTTTTTGACACCCAATATATATATATATATATATATATAGTCCAATCTATATATATATATATTAGTTATAGTGATTTTAGTTATCTACGTGATAATTTTAGTAATGGTGATTTTAGTTATCTATCCCGATATATATATATAGTCCAATCTATATTTATATATATATATATATATATATAAATTTTAGTTATGGTGTTTTTAGTTATCTACTAAGTAGGTTCTAGATGAACATTTTAGCAAAATTCTTTCATCGGTATAAAATCAATAGCTACATTTTCTTTGAAAATGCGATAAAAATTCAAAATGTATGTATATTAATCTTTGTAGTTGTGGACTAGCATTATTTTCTTCAATCAGAAATGACTTGTATTAAAAAGATTTTTTACATGATTTTACTTTTAATTTGTTTGCTACGTTTTTCTATTATATACTCGATCGCCAGAACTAAACTATACAGTTAAGTGGTCTATATAGTTAGTGCGCATTATGTGTGTGATATAGCTGTTCAATTTACCTAATCACGTAGCCTGTAACTGTTTAACCAGATCCATATCTATAACAACGATCAACGTAACGAATTTACTAAATGTATACGAAATGTGTATAGAATTTGTTTATCCCTGGATAACTTTATTTCAATAACATTTTTGGAATTCAAATTAGTCAATTCAATGGAAAAAATTCGTTATAGCCCTTTGTTGGCATGTGGTCCTTTTCATATTAAATGGACTATTTGGTAAAGAGAAAATTGATCCTATTATGAATTTTTCAAAAAGGATGCTTTCTGAGATTAACCTACCCGATCACTAGCACGTCCATTTTCTTATCCAAAAATTTTAAATGTTTTCTACGATCTTTATATTCTGAAAATAATAGACACAACATTTTTATACGCAGTATATGTAAATATACAAGGTATATGTCATGTTTAGTTCCGACTTTGTAACGCTTGAAAATATTGATCGCAGAAAAAAAGTTTGGTTGTAGGTGTTCATAAAATGACCATTTGTCTGTGGACACGATAACTCAAGAACGAAAAGAAATAACGAGTTAACATGTTTGTGTGTGTTCTAGAGCAAAAAAGTAAGGTCAAGTTCGTTAATGAGAAGGATCGGGCCATGTTTGGGCAAAATATTCAAAACTGTCTATCTTTGAAACTGTAAGAGATATAACAAAAATTTAATGAGAAAAAATCTTCTTTTTTTTTAAATAAATATATTTTGTTTGAATTCATAAACTCAGTATATACTGGGTATTCAAACAGTTTACTCAGTTAGTTGTCACATTACTTGTTGTTTTTTTTAAATTTTTGTTTCTAAGAAGAGTAATATAATTTTATAAATTTAGTAGTTAATGCAAAGGGAAATGTGAAATCATGTATTGTTTGGCATACGCATAAATAATTCTATTCGTGTATAAAAAATGGTTTCGGAAATTGGTATAATTTAAATATTTGATAAACTTCCAATGCGTAATATCTTATTTTCGTGTTACAAAATATATCTGAAATCATTATATAAGAAATGATTATTCTCTGATTATGGTTCCGCTTGTTTCATGGAAAAAGTTTCTTATTGTTGTTAAATTTCTTTCTGTTTTTTTTTAGTTCTAATTTGTAAAATTCGATTACCACCATCTTAATATCACAATTTTGATCCTAAAGCACATTAAAAAAATATAAGTTTCTCAAGTAATTAGAATAAATTTTGGGGGTTAACTTTGAAAATTAAAAAAAATTTTAACAATAGGGAATATGCATGAAAATTTTTTTTCACATTTATTTTCAGAATATAAAAATACTGTTAATACTGTAATAATATTTAAAAACGAAATTAAAATCCGACAAATATCAAGAAAGCTATAAGCTTTTAAAGATTATTATCTATCTCTTTCTTGCAAAAATACTAAAAACGGAGTTTTACGTGTATTTTAAATGGTGAAAGTGAAATATGACGTCACATAACATATCAAGAGGGCTATCACCCTCTTTGTCTAATCGGGAATTTCAATCATTCATATCTCGCTTATTTTTAAAGTTATTTAAAAAGTAATTTTACCTTGATATTTGTCAAGTAAACATGCTTCAATTCAAGTGAAAAAAAATTTTCATGCATATTCCCTATTCCCTAGTCATAGCTCTGCATTTGAAAGTTAAACACCGCAATTTCTAGACATTTGCAAAAAGTCAACATTATTACAAAAATGTTGAAATTGTTTTTTGTAAACTAGCGTCTATTTATTTCCATTATTAGTATGGTCGCCTTTTGGAAGCGACTAACGTTTACTTACTTTGACATTTGAGTAATATGTCTGAACATTGATAACATTTTTTGAAATGGTATCAATGAAAAAAATGGTATCAATGTTCAGACAAATTACTTAAATGTCAAATAAAGTAAACGCTAGTTGCTTCCGTTGGTATAATATAACCGAAAGGTAACCATACTAGCAATGGAAATAAATAGACGCTAGTTTACAAAAAACAATTTAAAAATATGTGAATAGTAAATAAACAAAATTAATAATACAATGGCATCAAAAATGATCCGTAAACACGATAACTCAAAAACGAAGAGAGATAGCGAGCTTAAATTTCGTATGTGTGGTCTAGAGCTAAAAAGTAAGGTCAAGTTCGTGAAAAAGTAATATAAGATAAATTTTCGATATTATTTTCATTCTTTAATTATATTCTTATGTATGTTTTGTTTTATTTTCAGGTGAGTTCAAAACCTCTCTTCATAATCAATCTCTCTATGTTAGTAAGTACACATACATATTTTTAAATATAAAACAACATACCTAAGATTATGCGACCTAGCGTCTGTTACCACTGCAACCTGCGGCATATGATATACAGTGTGAGTCGGGACGAAAGAACGGGCGAAACTCCGGGACTGTATTATACACGTGAAAATAATGCAAAAAAACTCTATGTTCTTATGCGATTATCTTTTTTTTTTCATACTTTGCCCTCCCGAAGGCTTTCTACAATCTTGCTTATCTCTTATATAAGGATGTATATGTGTATCCCAAAAACGGTCTCGCAAAACGGCATTTCTATGTGTGAACGTGTTTAACCCTTCTTTTTAATCTATCTGTTATTTAAAGGTGTTGACACCTTTTATTTAAAAAATGATTAATTAGTATCGTTTGTACTCCTGCAAGGAACTGAAACATGTCGGTTATTATTCAAACAAACAAAATAGAAGATTATTATTAAAATTGAATTTAAAAAATCTTTTTCTGCCATACTAATTGTCCGGTCATTATATTTTAATTCGTGAAATTAATGTATTCTCCAATATCGTATGAATAAACCACCAACAATATATTGAGTGTTATATCATATATGTATATGGAATCTACATAGAATTAATGTCCTGTAATATATACAACCCTTTGTGTAATTGACTGACCTATAAAAATTCTAACCCACTACTAAAAATACTTTTTGTACTTCTATTCATGTGACGAAGGATACGGTCTTTTGCATTATGTCAAGGACGCAAAGCCAAGGCCGAAAGCCACGTCGGTTGGCAAGGGGATGCAGCCCCCTTTCGAGCAGAGCGAATCTATAATATATACAGCCTTTTGTGTAATTGAATGACTGATCTATACAATACCTAACCAACTAGCCATGCTAGAAGCCTGCGGTATTTTGCGTTCGACGAAAAAATAAATTGGAAAACTTCCCAACAAACCAACCCCCCCCCCTTCGAAAGTGGGAAAAACTCAACCCAAAAATACTTTCTTTACCTCTACACATGTAATAAGGATGTGGTTTTTCGTATTCTGTCTAAAATGTGAAGCCATGGCCGGAGGCCACCCCGGTCTTCAAGGTGCCAGAGCCCCCTTGCGAGCAGAGCGAGTCTATAATATATACAACGCTTTGCCTAAATGACGGACTGGCTCACGGGTCCACTCATCCATCTATACAAATTCTCACCCACTTCTAGACATGTTAAAAGGATGCGCTTTTTTGCGTTCGACGCGGAATAATTTTATTGTTTACATTGCTGGTATAATAGTAAGCGACTGTATAACATTTGTAGAGTGTGCCAGTATAGAGTTTGAATACCAGTCCAAGTGGCCGAGCGGTCTAAGGCGTTAAGTCTGTGCAGTATGCCTACTTGGAAACTGGGAGGTTATGAGTTCGAATCCCGACATCGGCAGTTAGTCAATTATTAAGGAAAAAAAAGGGGACGGTTAATTGACTAAACTGTCGGCGTATGGACAAGAACGAAGGAACCGGCTATGCTTGAGAAGGTTTTCTGCAGTTTCCTTCACGAACTTCAGATGAATATCGGCATAGTCCTCTCATAGTCGGCTGCAGCCGCATATCCTACCAATTCCTAGTCTATACACAAAAATTCCTTCCACTCTACTCACTTCATCACATGCTTAGGCATCACAATGGACCTTATGGTCGAAGTGTAGTCCGTCCAGGGCAGCCTCTACAATCGATCTATCTATCCATTTATAGAGATTGAATTGAAGAAAGTCAATGAAATAAATGGTAAACTCTATATAGTTTGTAAAGTAGTTTCTATATAGTAACTGTTTTACAAGCTATAACATACTTAACGCCATACTATTTTATAAGTTAACACTATCGCTATTATAAATTACACATACATAAAAGAGGCACACTACACACACAAATAAAGGAAAAAGGATTGATCACCGTGCAACAGTAGCAAGCAAGCAAGCAAGAACCATTACATTTATTTAAAATGTCACCTAAATGTTTTCACATCTATCATTTATTTTTGTCATCTAAATAGGGTAAACAGAGAGTAAGTCACACAACAATAAGATGGAGAAAACGTTTCTCATATCCATCCAACAACATATCACATTAGAACATTAGCAGAGTTAGTGTTGGATTAGACACCATTAGACTGATTCAGGAATTGATTAGTTTGATTTAATTCTTGAATATCACCTATTTCTTGATTCTTTTGTAAATATTCTCTCTTGACGAATACTGTAATACTAAATTACACAGGATGAGAAATAATAATTAGCATATAGATAAAACATTTTCATAAAAACATCAAAATAAAGCATTACTCGAAAATTATTAACGTCCAAGGATAAAGGATGTTAGGGACAACTGGAGACAAATCAACTGAAAATTAGAAATTCGTGAATTTCTACGTTTTATAGCATAATAAATGGTGTCAATACTCAGTGGCGTAGCGTAGTGGGGTGGCCCAACCCAGGTGGCACCCTTAGTGGGTGGTAAAATTTCACAATAAATAATAATAATATCTTGTAAATATTTGAACCATTTCATATTTTGATAATGCAATAAAAGACTTTGCTCTTAAAAAAAGTAGACGAATAAAGTTTTAGTTAAAGACAGAAGTTTAGATTTTTCAATAAAAATATAAATGTTAACAGTATCGTTCTAGTTCTAATTGGAAGTCGATTTGCGTTTTATATTCAATTCGCTAATAACTTAATCTTGTTGATCGTCAAGGTATAATTATAAGTGTTCTATACCTGTTATATCAATGAAAGTGGCATACGTGTAACAATTTTTATCATAAGTGTGATTATTATATTGTGTTATTTAGAATGAAAAAATAGGAAATTTTACCAGTATTATTGAATTAAAAAAAGAAACAAAAAATAATATGAAAAAACGTTAATCAACTTTTGGCAGTAAATGTACTATGGACCAAAAAAGTTTATGTTCGGTCCCTAACTTAAAAAAAATCGGGAATGTAATAGAAACTGACACTGGCTATTTAGTCCTCTTAGGGATTGATTTTCGAAAACACGTATATCTTTATTTATTATAAATAGTTTTTAAAGGAGATTAGTCTTTGACGTGCAGAAATATTATGTTGTTCAGTATTTTTACTTATATACAAAATAATAAAGGGTCTTGACAATTAAATTTTTCACGAACGAAGCTGCGACGGGCAATGGTCTAGTAGTGTAATATAGTTTATATAGGCCAGTATTTACAAAATTTTAAAAATAAATTATGTGTCAAAAAATTTAAATTAAAAACAATTTGACGTTTTAAAGTGTCAAAATTTAAAGAAATAATAATTCGTCTATTTCATACCGAAAAGGGCTATTTTTGAGCTATTTTGGCCTAGTGTTTCTCTTAATACTTTCTCAAAAATTCGCCGAGAATCATTAACATCAATCCTTTCATACACATTAGAAACATGAAAACTAGTACATAAATATGTACCTTTAGAAATACTGTTTTTTCTAAAAATATCTTATTGGACTTCTTGGAAGCTGCTCATGAATTCTTTTCACTGGCATTGTATGTAATTATTGTTTATAGTTAAAATTAAAGATGACTTTTTACATGTATATTCGTATATTTACGAGTTTTTGACAGAACCATAATTTAAAATAAAAAACACAAGACACAGAGCTCGGCCGCCAAAAATACTTTACTAGTGTATAGATAATAAATAAATAGTAACTATTTATAAATAGTTATGTAACTGTGTCCTATTGTGATATATATTGTTATCAACCCATTATACTTATCACGTAGTTATGATCTAAGTTTAAATAGTGAGATAGTATAGAATTTGTTCGTAATTCGGTACATTGGATGCATGGCTACATGAAATAAATCGATGATTATTAATACATCAAATGAAATTATTTCGTTGAATTTCAGTATTATATATTTTGTGTTCAAGTATTCAAACTTTGGATAATTTATACATATTTATATATAAAGTTAGATACAAATTCGTTACGTTAATTTTGGTATCAATCTCTTTATTCTTATTTTATTTTAAATTATTTTGCATTTTTTAGTTCATATTCCAATAAAAGCATATTTTTTAAGTTTTCTTAAACCCTAATTTATTTTTTTGTGTTCTAGTTTCATTCTTCTTTATTATTTCCACGAGTCATGGAATGAATCCAATTCTTTCCAAAGAAAGTATATATCGAATGTACCATAGGAAATTTATGTCAAATAGCTATTTTTATTATACCCAGTATATGTAAATATACAAGGTATATTAAGTATCACCACTTTGTAACGTTTGAAAATATTAATTCTTCACAGAAATGCTTCACAAAGGTATTTATAAAATGGTCTAATTCATGGCCTTTGCGCATATCTGTCCATCTGTGAACACGATAACTCAAAAACAAAAAGACATAACGAGCTAAAATTTTGTATATGCGTTCCAGAGCAAAAAAGTAAGATCAAGTTCGCAAACGGGTAAAATCAGAACGTGTTTCCTCCCGCCAGGGGAGAAAATATATATCTTTGAAACCGTAAGAGATAGATAAAAAAATCTTCTTCTTTTTAAAATAAACAACTTTTGTTTGTAAATTTTTTCATTTACTCTATTGTTTTCTTAGAATTTGTGCTCAGAGTTCCTCGGAAAGCGTAAAATATGCGATTCTTTAAAACCATAAGAGATTTTTAAAAAATTGCGGAACAAAAAATATTCATTTTTTCAAAATAAACAACTTTTGTCTCAATCGTTTTCCAATAAACTCGGATTTTAATAATAGGAAAGCGTATTGTTAACAATTTGAATACGCAAAATTATGATAGCAATTCAATCATTGACATTCAATTCAGTACATACAGTTCAAATAATTAACTCAGTTAGTTGTGTTACATTACATGCTTTTTTCTAAATTTTAACAGTTGGAAATGTAATTTTTATTAAAATTTTGTTGATGACATTTCTATAGAAACTATAAACTATATTATCGCACTATAAATCATTATATATAAGTTAGAGATATAAAAATTTGTATTTTGGCAACTTAGTGTTTTATATTACGGTATTGTCATTATTCAGACGTCCGGAAGTGGATGAAGACTCTTCCATTCTACATACATAGATAGATAGATAGATAGATAGACACAAGTCAAGCTAATAGAATCACGTTAAAAACGTGTTCCATTTTCAATTAAATGAATTAATAAGTGAATCAGACTTGTTCAATTCAACACTTTTTACTTGTACATGTAACGTACAAGTCGGTTCTAAGTAATTAATATCATCTGTTTTCTCTACATTCTATGTTTTACGGTATTATTCGTCACGTAATTATTTTAAGTATTAAATATATTATATAATACATACATTTGGCAACAAGTTGGCAAGAAATTATTTAGAAAGTAATTATTTCTTTTTTGTCTTTTGAGACTTAAGGTTAATCGGGCACATGTATGGGTAAAATCGGTAATGTATAGATAAAAATCTGAATTTTTGTTATGTTAGTAATTGATGGCTAACTCATATATATAAAATAATTTTTCGAAAAAAATCTGACGAAGAGTTTTCATGTAATAATTAGTCATTAAAAATTGGAATTTTAACATGTTGTGAATAGCAAATGTTGAATGAAAACATCTATTTCGATAATGTTGCTCCACCTTCTATGGATTAAAAAGTAAAAAACTTCTACTTTTATAAATTAAATCTCGTACATTACGTTAAAATTAAAAAAAAAATAGTCTGACGAAGAGTTTTTTAAATATCTTAATTAAAAAGATAAAAAATTCATGAAAATCGTCAAAATAATCGTCAAAAGACGATTATTTATTATTTTTAGTAATTACATTATTATTATTAAATATTTATTGACATAAATCAATTAGAAAATATACATACATTTTTAGCTTACAAGAAAAAAAAACTAAAATTAAGTATATAAACAAAAAACATAATTCAAAAAAAAATCAGATACAAAACACTTCAAAGCATCATTTAAGTTACAAAAATTCAAAATTTTACTAAATTTGATAAAAATTTTAGATGCTAGTGATGTTAGATGCTATCTAAATTTAAATAATTAATTTACAGATTAAAATTTTTAATTTCTGTTAAAAAGAGTGTTTCTGTTTATTATGAAATGTACTGTACTGTCCGGTTAACCTTAATTGTTTAATATTTTATTACGGGTACCAACAATTTTTCATATTTTTTGTTTGGAGTGTATTTGATACTAATATTATAAATAATTTGTGACATTATTAGTTTATTATTATTATTATATATTATCTAATCAAAAACATAAATGTAAAAAAGTTTTCGGTGATATCTTTAATAGTTTCTCCTTTAAAAGTAATGATAGGGAAGAAAGTTTGAAGCTACTTACCAAGTGTGAGAAAATGAATATAAATTATATTATGTAAGTTTCTCCTTAGAAAATTAATGGAGGTTTGTATAATAGTTTATCCTTAAAAAGTGATGATATGGAAGTCTTCCTTCATTTTCTCAAACTTGGTAAATAACTTGGATCTCTCTTCCATATCATTACTTTTTAAGGAGAAACCGTTATATTAAGAATATGCTCGAATACTTGGCGTTTTTTTTACATTTATGATTTTGATCAGATATCACTCCTTTTTGTAAAGCTAAAATAGGTATTTGCTCTATCTTTTACGGTTTCAAAGTTGGGCAGTTTTGCTGATTTTTCCCAAACACGGTCCAACTTTGCCCATTCACGAACGTGACCTTATTTTTTAGGTCTTGAACACACATACAAAATTTCAACTCCCTATCTCTTATCGTTTTTGAGTTATCGTGTTTACTGACGGACGGATGGACAACTTTGCGGAAAGGGACTAATTAGGTCATTTTATGAACACCTATATAAAAGTTTTTTTTCTACGATCAATATTTTCAACCGTTATAAAGTCGGAGCTAAAGTTAATATACTCTGGCAGTGTTGCCAACTCAATATTTTTGAAATCTGTAAGTTGGCGTCAAAAAATCTCCGGAGAATTCGGTAAATCTCGATTTTAAAATTCCGTAGATCTACGGATTTGTCAAAATGGATGCAAAAATTGTTATTTATAATAATAATCACCTAAAGTTCCATTATAATACGTTTATTATTTTCTCAATAAATGATATCAAATATCAATGAATGATATTTATAATTTTCCGTATAATTTTATTATCATTCGTAGATGATAATACAATTCTGTACAATTTACGGAAAATTCCAGAGGGTTGGCAACGCTGTAACCTTGGTATATATTAAAAACGGGGTATAAAAACTTCTGAACCGTTCTCGACCAATCGAGACCCTATGATTGGACTTGAATGTAAACGAACACTATTATTATATGATTATACATCTACGCGTTGTATGTTTAAAATAATTTAAAAGATATTATTATAAAAATAAATAATCTATAATGAATATAAACTTTTTAGATGTAAATATTTATAAAATTGAAATGTTTTAAATAATATATACATTAGTTCGTTCAATATTATATTCGTATAGTATAAAACTAAAACTGTACACTATATATAATTTAATATTATTATTATTTTTATATATTTTTTGTGAACAATATTAATAACAAATATATTTTAAAACAGGCGACGACGAGACAATTTCAAAGTCTGCGAAAAAATATCGCACAACATTCTAAATATCTTTACCCAAAATGTTTTATTTATTTTTCTTATTCAACTCCAATAAAATGAATAAAAAAATCTTGATAATATACATTTTATATCGACGACATCCATTATTGTAAACACAGATTCAATATCATATATACAATTTATACAACTTTTACCTTAGATAGATAGATAGATTGTAGAGGATAGATAGATACATTGTGAAGCCTAAGAATGTGAGGATGTGAGTGGAGTGGAAGGAATTTTTTGTGTATAGACTAGGAATTGGTAGGATATGAGGCTGCAGCCGACTACGATAGGAACTATGCCGATATTCATCTGGACTTCGTGAAGGAAACTGCAGAAAACCTTCTCAAGCATAGCCGGTTATTTCGTCCATACACCGACAGTTTAGTCAATTATCCGCTCCTTTTTTTTTCTTAAAAATTGACATACTGCCGATGTCGGAATTCGAACCCATAACCTCCCAGTTTTCAAGTAGGCATACTATGCAGACGTAACGCCTTAGACCGCTCGACCACTTGGACTGGTAACTTTTAGCTTGTAGCTTTCGAAAGCTTTGTTTTTCCTAAAGTTTAATGTGAATAAATCTTTCAGAGGATACCCTCTTGGATAAGATAATCTGCATCAATAATAAAAACAAGTGAAAACAACAACTAACTGAGTTAGTTGCTTAAATACCCAGTATATGCTGAATTTATGTAAACAAATTTATAACCAAAGTTTTTTTCTTAAAAAGGGTCATTTTTTGTCTTTACAGTTTTGTTCTATGTCGTACGGTTTCAAAAATGAACAGTTTTCTTCATTTTACCCAAACATGGTCCGATTTTGTCCACGAACTTGACCTTGCTTTTTAACTCTACAATACACACACACAATTTCAGCCGATTATCTCTTTTTGTTTTTGAGTTATCGTGTCGATAGACGGACGGACATGCGGAAATGATTGAATTGGCCGTTTTAGGAACATTCCAAACATTTATGTCTGTGATCAATATTTTCAAGCGGTACAAAGTCGGGACTGAACTTAGTATACCCTTGTATGCGTATAAAACCTTTACTGAATCGAATTTTCAATTCTTACTTCTTAGCTTTAATCTGGTGGCTCCACGTAAGATGCCGATAAAGATGAGGGACGCTGATTTTGACTTACTCACCCTTGACACTTACTTTAGGACCAATCACCGTGTTTATTTACTTGTGGAGTTAGGGTTTTCACAAGTATTGTAGTATCAATAGTGATAGTGTATAGCACAGGTCCAAAGACTCAACTCTGTAGACACCAGTTCTTATCTCAAAGAATTTTGAGGTTGTTTCACCTTCTTTGGCTTGAAGAAGTTGTTCAAGCCAAAGTATGTTAGTCCGAACTAGTCCGTAATTTATAAAGAAGTCGAACTTTGTCCTGTGGTTTAGTTCATTTGCATCCATAATTACTCATCTCCCCTATAAATTAACCCAACCGGTTACACCAAAATACTCTCACTAAAACAACAGTTTTTTTTTAAACATTTGCTAAAAAGAATTTATCAGAAAATGAAGTTTAAAAATGATCAAGGCCATGAATTGAAGTGATTGGATTGCCAAGATTGGACGCGTAACACTCTTCTAAGACTTGGAAATTTATACTGGATGTAAACAGAAACTCAATTATGAAATTTTGCAAAAAGAACGCTACTTTTTGTGGCCATATGTTTAATCAATTTCGCTAGAACCTATTCAGTATCTCCACGATTTTTTTGTTTGAAAACAAACGGAAAATGAATGCATTCGGTTGAAATCGAATGCAAATTTAAAAAATTTTGAAAATCACTACCTTTCTGTAAATCAAATCATTTTGCCTTGAATAATCGATACAAATATTTAGAGACAAAAAATTAGTTGTGAAAATAAATATTATACTTCATAAATAAATAGAATAACTTCCATACCATGTTTGACCATGGAAGTCAAAAGAAAACTAATATATGAAACTATTTATTTTGTTTTTCCACTTTATTATTTTATTTTTATGTTACAAAATATGTATTTTATACTTTTTCTCTATTCTACATTATATAATTTGTAGACAAAATGTCGTCAATATTATAGAAGAAATGTTTTTCGAAAAATATTATCAATTTTTATAGATTTTCACTTCATTTTCGGATATTATCTGTTTGACAATGATACTTTTGAAGAACATACTTAAAGAAAACAATATATATACTTTTTTTTCGAAATCGGTTAAAATTTCAGACTTGATGGCAACATTTTACAGATTAAGATAAGTTGAAATAAATTGGGTTATGTTTAGATGAAAACCAAATCTAGTTAATGGAAACTGGGAGATGAATATCGGCATAGTTCCTATCATAGTCCACTCCACTCACATCTTCACATCCTTAGGCATCACAATGAACATTATGGTCGAAGTGTAGGCCATTCAGGGCAGCCTCTACAATCTATCTATCTATCAAGTCGTAAACAGGAACTTTTTTTGTATAAAATCGACCATTTTTTCATAATTTAGGCCAAAATAATCTAAAAAGTACTGTATCTACTTCTAAAGGAATAATTTAAGGACGTACATCCATGAAGCTTGATAGTAGATAAAAAATTTTTTTTTTTAGTGAATTGAGTAGCTCAATTCAGTAGTTATCCTCCCTCAAAAATTTAACACCTGTTGACGATCATTTCAAAGAGTAATTATCGATTAAAAATCAAACTTTGAACACAGCGTCTTATGGAGAACAGAATTTTTTTGTACTTAAAATTAGAATCGCTATATTATTAAAGTAGACACCATCATAAATAATGTTTATAAATATTCTTTGATGTATGCAGTTTATATAATTGCATTAAAAAAATGGTGTTGACGAACATTTGAATTAATTATTTAATAAAATTAAAACTTTTTTGTTAGGTTTGTTTTTGCCACCATATTTTGAAAACTGGCGACCACACACACTAAAATAATATACACATACACACAAATATAAAACATAGTTTACTGTCAGATCTGTCACATTAAGTCAAATTAATTTCTAATTTACAATTTCCTGGTATTTTCCAATAAATACTTTTAAAATATTTAGGACAAATAAAAAAAGGTTATAAATCGTTGTAAGATTATTGACATACTTTACAACTTTTTTAAAATCCTAAATAAATTTTATTAAAGATAGTACTCATTTGACTTCAGCGTAGCAACTGAACGTCCTTAAGATGTTTATTTTTGGGTAGTAAATGTTCGAAGAATAATTGTTCATGCATAGGATGGGTTTTTTATATCGATTGATATCGGAAAGTAGTAAAATATAGCATATTTATTTAATTTAATATAGCTAATGTCTCATGGTCCGTATATCAATGATATTTTTGCAAAATTTAAAGTTCAAACTTTCTGAAATGGTCTCTATTTTATGTTACAATTTTTTATTTATTTAATACTATTACTGAACAAACAAATCGTAAAAATATATGAAGCGAAAATTTTAGTGTTCCGTTCCATTAATATCAAAAATAAAAAAATGTTTTCGGTATGCAATTTTTAGTGACACTCGTTTCAATAGTACACAAACAGTTTTCGCTTGTACGAGTACTATCAACTCTAATGTTACAACAAAGATGGCGTTCTTTTTCTTCTATATTATATAACAAAGATGGCCAACAAGACGAAACCAATTTTGGTCGATCGCTCGCGATGTCTTGTCAAAAAATAATTAAAGAATTTGAGGTAAAATTTCAAGATTTTGAAAAAATTAAAGAAATTGTGGAATTAATATCTTTTTCGTTTAACAAAATTAAATTGTGAAACACATTAGCGAAAAAATTGCAAACATATTTCATATGGAGGAGCAAAAGGCATTCAAAAATAAAATTATAATTTTACAAACTGATTTTATCTTACAAACCAGAAAATTTGAAGAAGATTTTTGGAAATACGTCAACCAAGAAAAATATTCCAATATCACTAAATGTATTGATTATGTTTATTCTTGTTTCAAATCTACATACTTGTGTGAATCGGGATTTTCATACTTAAAGTTAACGAAGACAAAACAACGTTCTGTCCTGACTTATTATTATTATTATTATTTTTGTCAGGATATACATCTAATTATGATTCCTTGGTTAGAGACATGCAAACTCATTCTTCCCATTAATGTCAAGGCAATAAAATTAAGACTTCATGTGTAGCTAATTTGATCCGATAAATAATTATGCTGTTTCTTTGCCATGGCCTCAGATGCCATGGCAGAGTTGTCCAGATGCAATGAACACTTAATATATTTATTTTGTTTCATACTTAATCGATTATTTTGTATTTTAATTTATGTTATAAGAAATAAAAAGTAAAGCGGAAATAAAAACTAGACTTATCCGCCTATTTTCTATCCGTATAACGATCATCTTGTGTAAGATTATGTTTGAATTGAATTGTATTTCTGATGCACAATATATACATACATCGCCATCGTGTGGTTCTAGAAACTTTCATAGAAACAGTCATACATCGGGGAACCTGGGTTACCGGGACGGAATGAAGTTTAACGATTTTCGGTGTCAACGGAGTGCCACTACTGTGGCTGTTCAACTACAACATTCATGTTAGTCTAGTTTTCTTGGTGCGTGTAGTTTTAGTTTTGTGATTTTTTGCGCCTGTATTGTATCTTATGATGATCTTGTAACTAAGATAAGGTAACATACTTGTTTACATTACAACTACAGTTGATCATGCTTGAAGTACGTTTAATTGTCTTTAGTTTGTAGTTAAATGTTTGTTTACGTATCTTTTTCGAATGAACTTACCTCTTACCTAACCCAAATCGAGTTTCTGGAGCCCAATTCTGCCCAATGGGGGGTACCCCATTCTACCGCAATGTTTCACAATGTCTTGCAGAAGACACAACTGACATCAGACTTGATAGGACCTCAAGTGAGGAGCCTAATTTTACTACTCTTAAGTGCTCTTGGATGACAACTAACAACAGAATCTGTCTCTTCATTTCATTTTTCTCCTGCAGGAATAGATAGAGAAATTGATGAGACTGTTCTAGTGTATGAATTTTGTGCATAAACTTATTTTTTCTGCATTTTCACTAGTTTTATATGTGTTTATAAAAATCGGTCCTTACCACCTCGTTCTGGAGCAAATGACTTTTTTTTCTATTTTTGAAAAAAAAAAGTTGTTATTTTATTTTCTTACAATGTTATTATGTTTTTGTGATTATTACACTATAATGTGTCCATAGAAAAATTTGCAGCTCTCTTAGATAGAGAGATAGATACATCTTGTGGTCTAATAAGTATTGCACTTCGACCTTATGGTCCTTTGTGCTCCCCCTTCTATGCACCGAATATCCTGTGTCTGCTGTAATCTAGAGGTTCGCAGTCAAAGATAATGTAGCTGGATGTTTCTTCTTCCCTGCCACACAATCTGCACACCATAGACCCGTCATGGAATCCCATTGTGTGCAGACGTAAGGGATAATGCCCGGTAATGAATCCGGTAGCCCTCCACAGTTGCATCCTGTTCAGCTTCAGTGCATCGAGAGATAGCCTCTTGGTTGCACTGTGAAGCAGTATTTTCTCGAGCTCCTGCCGCGATACTTTCTCCCAGTGATCACGGTGTTTGAGCATTTGACAACTCGTTGATTACCTGTTTACATGCAGTCCTTGGAGTTCCTAAAATAGACTCTGGGCCTATGAAGGGCATTCCGACTCCCTCCTTTGCTAAGGCTCTCTCTTAATAAACCCTTTTGTATTTTTAAACCATATTTTCAACTTCGTACCCCGTTCTGCTCGGAGTTCCCCTATATATATACTTACACATAAAATGTGGTACACGTTCAGTTATTATAATATAGAAACTGCACCTGGCATCCATTCAAAGTTTCATCATTTGTAGTAGCGTGTGATGATTATTATTATGAATAAGTACACAATGACAATTTCCAATAATAATTATTGTAATTGCAAATACTTTTCAAAAGGTTTTAAAACTATTAAAATAGTTCCAATGGGTAAACACTTTTCGATAGATATCTGTAAATTTTGTTTATAGGTTAAGAATAATATTTACAAATCAATTTTAAGTTTCAGAATTTTGTATCGTTTAGAACCTGAGATAATTAAGCTAGCAATTTTCAGGCTGATGTCCCGTTTAAAGCGCGCAAAAATTGCTCGTAAAATTAAGAAAATAAATTGGAAATAGATCCCAATTTACGATTATCTTATTTACGTTCAGTGTGATGGATAAAGTGGAACTGGCATGTATTTGTATAAACTCTAGCGGTCATAACATTTGTCCGATCAAAATGGGAAAGGGAGGCTTGGAGAAAGAGGAAAACATAAAATACGGTAAAGATTATTAAAATAATCAAAGAGAACTCTAGATTTTTTGAAATTTTTCAAACATTATAGTCGAAATACGTATTTATAAAATACAAACAAATGTTCTAGGAATTGGAGTAAAAATTTTAAATGTAATAAAATACGGTACATCTTTTTTAATATTAGAAAAATCGATGGATATTTGAAGAAATTTTTACGAAATTCTTTCATCGGTACAAATCTATATTTGTTTGAGGACGAAATTTTCGGCAACTACCTTAAGGATATTAAATTGTTGTTGAACATCATTTTGAACAAAATTTATACATTCTTATGGAAAATAAGTATAGCTTCGAAGTTCTACGATAGATATTCCATGGGCTTGGGTATTTATTCAAATTCACTCACTTTTATAATTTAAACCAAAACGTCTTACATTTTTCATCATAAGACAGTGATATTTCGACAAATTTAAACTTGCTTAAGTGCTACTTATAATATACGGAAGCCTTTGACGTATAGAATCTCAAAATTGTAGACAAATGCGTACCTCGAAGGTACTTCGAATAAAGGTTGTTACTATATTTGTAATGAACGACTTTTATCCGACGCATTTTTTCGAAAACTGAATCAGGCATGTAGCCGATTCAATAAGGGATGTAGCTCTATAATGTAGGTAATTCATTGTTAAAGAGATATTAACTTTGTCGTGTTTTGTTAACAAATTAAGGACGTTCTTGTATGAGGCTTGATAGCAGATAAAAGTTTTTTTTTAGTGAATTGAACAGCTCATTTATGTATTTATCCTCCCTCAAAAATTTAAAACCTGTTGACGATCATTTCAATGAAGAATTATCGATTAAAAATCAAAGTTTTAACACAGCGTCTTATGGAGAACAGAGTTTTTGTACTTAAAATTATATTAACTATATTATTAAAGTAGTCACCATAATAAATAATGTTTATAAATATTCTTTTAAATATGCAGTTTATATATTTGGATAAAAAAATGGTGTTGACGAACGTTTTAATTAATTATTTAATCAAATTAAAACTGTTTTGTTAGGTTTGTTTTTGCCACCGTATTTTGAAAACTGGCGACAGCGCGCAGTAAAAAAATATACACATACTTATACACATATACACTGTCAGATCAAGATATGTCAAATCAATTTCTAATTTACATTTACTGATATTTTACAATAAATACTTTTAAAATATTTACGACAAATAAAAAAGGTTGTAAATCGTTGTAAGATTATTCATATACTTTACAACTTTTTTTAAATCCTAAATAAGTTTTATTAAAGATAGTACTACACTTGACTTTATCGTAGCATATAAACGTCCTTAAATACTGTAAAATATTTTCAATTGTATAAAATTAAAAAAATTATTAATATTATTATTATCAAGACCATAAAACACATATTATTTTACAAAGAGTTTAAAATAATACAAAGGAGTCTCTAAATACGAGTCAATGAAAACAAAAAAATGTTAGCAAACGCACATATATGTTTGTGATAAGTATAAATTAATTGCTTTTTATATTATACACAAACAATAATAATACCAGATTAATAACCCATTTCTATTATTATTAATATATATGATTACATTCATTTAATAATATGACATACTATAAAACCTAATATAATATCATCAGTTCACTATATGACTATACACCTATACAACAATAGCCATTATATTTATTATATATTATTATATTTTGTTAAAAATATATAAAATATATTATGACTGTCATAAACATTCTTTTATATGCGTATAGTGTTTTGTTTTATGTTTCAGCGACAATGTTCGATATCTTTGATGCGAAATTCTCGACAAAAATTATTACCTTTGGAGTTATCCATAAATGACGTTACCTTTTTTTACGAGTAGGTGGGTTATTCTATTTTGTTATGTACGCTGTGTGGAGGGTTGCGGTGGTAACCCCCCAATAAGAAAAATTAATAAAGGAACGGACAATAAACCTGACGTCGTTCAATGTGATTGATAGCGCTAAAACTACCACTTTCTCTCTCCAACATATGTTTACCCAACGCCCGACAGTTCATGTAATATTTAGCAATCAATCACATTTCGTCGGGCTTTGAACCACGTCAACTTTATTGGCTTTTTTCTTATTAGTTTTTCTTAATTAATTATTAAAAATAAAAACTTGGATGTCCTCGAAAAGATGAGATTTGTTTAATAGGTTATTGACTGAACTTCAAAAGAATGATACTGAATTTATGTTTTATCATTCTGCTACTTTAAAAAATTTAATTGATTTAAAAAGTTATGTCCTCACACAACACGAGTAGGATGGGTAGAGTGTGAACTAGATGTCAGAGTGAGCTGAAAAGAGAATGAACAGTGTGTTTTTTAAAAGGGTAAACAACTTAAAATAAAATTTTAAAAAATTGGCATATACGGCCCCAGCTGCTCAAAAATGTGGTCGAAAATTGCACTTCCATATTGCTTCCATACTTAAACATTAATGGGGTAAATCTACCTTACCAATAAAGCCAAAACCATGACCATTTCCACGATTCTCGTGTGTTTTATTTCATTTTAAAGTTGTTCACCTCTAGAAAAAGCACTCGTATTTATTCGCATAGGAGCGAGTTAGATTAGGTTTGACAAAGCCACTTTTAGCCGTCTGATCCGCAGCAAGAAATAAAGGTTTACTATATAACGACTGATTTTACGTTTACACAGTGAAATGGAAACTCTGAAACAGCATATCAAAATTCGTTAATAAAGCTTTATAATAAAAAAAAAAAAACACACATTCAAATTGCGCAAAGATATTGAGTGCTTTCAATACGACTCTGAAACAGCATACCAAAATTCGTTAATAAAGCTTTATAATAAAAGAAAAAAACATTCAAATTGCCCAAAGATATTGAGTGCTTTCAAATAGTGTTTTCATACACAACAAATTTGTTCATATATAATATATTATATTTGTTCTTAAGTGGAAGCGTTGGGAAGTCTTATTTTTCGGAAAACTTTAACTTTTTTTTTTACTAAACTTTTTTGTTTATGTTTTGAAGCTCTACACCGTGTTATAGTTTTCTTGAATGAATTTCAGAACACCTGTATATATATATATATATATATATATATATATATATATATTAACTTAGGAAGAATTTGTGATGGCTTGACCCTCACTTAAATATTAATACTTTTTTGACGATCTGTCTTAGATGGTCTGACTTGGCATTTTTTTAGCAAAGTTCCTCCAAAGGAAATGCAGCTATTGTTTTTGCACCAATGTTGGAATTTCGTAAAAATTTCTTCAAATGTCCATCGATCCTACCTATTAGATGTTAAAAATCACTATCGCTAAAATTTGTATATATATATATATATATATATACTTATTTAAATGTCTGTGGACTCTCTAGCGGTCACAGTTTTATTCCGATTGGATTGAAATTGGGTAGTTGGGTCGCTTTTGGTATTCTAAAGGTCTAGTTCGTTAATGAGTAAAATCGGGCCAGGGGAAATGGGGTTTAGAGGGAGGGGAAAGAACGAAATTTGACTATCTCCCTTAATATTTGAAAAATCGAAAAATTTATCAGGAGTTAAGTTGTCGGTACAAAGTTTTACTGCAATTTTGTTTCTTTTAATTTTTCTGTTGCCCTAATATTTACAGAAATATTTACAATTAAAGATTGAAAGTTAAAATTCTAAATATCTCTGTTCACATTAAAGTTTGAGAAAAATGATTTGGTAATGAATTGTAGCAAACTTAATTTTCTACAACTTTACTCATTATACATTTTTCGATTATTCTAATATTAGGAGAGATATTAAATATTTTGTGTTTGTTTGACATAAATACATGAAATATATTTTACTGTAAAAAATTTTGATTGTTGTTTCCATAGTAACTAACGAATTTCCTCCAAAGGAAATGCAGCTATTGTTGCAAATACTAAAGTCATGTCAGATATTAATTTCATTTTGATCACACTAGAATTATAACCGCTAGAGAGTGATTTATGTATTCTAAGGAAATTCGCTAAGTTGACGCAGCTCCTGCGTAACAAATTTTTTACATCTATATATATATGATTAATAAATAGATATTAAAGTGTATAGTTTGTCAGAAAGCTAGTATTACTAAAAATCTTGCATTCTCCCTGTGAGACTAATTTTAGTTTTTGGGTGAGGGTGTTCGGGTTCAGGCTTTAAGAAATTATGTTTAGAAAATAATTTAGTATTCAAACTGTAAGCAGCATTTGTTAACGGTCCCAATTGCATATTGCCTATATATATTTTTGGAAAATGAAAGGCTTCAAAATTTTTACAGTGTAAGGTACTTAATCAATTAAATATGACATATATCTCACCTTTTAATCGGTTCTCAAAAGCTCTAAGGATAACCACATACTACTCTAGGTAGGTCCACAAAGAAGTTTCGCAAAAAATTGACTAGTTTAATGAAAACAAATCACATCGATAACACTTCGATTACTAAATTTGTCCAAAATACTTACGTTCAAGTCGTTGTTCTTCCACACTTATATCTCCGACCCACAGCGACTCTTAACAAGCATATTGACGGGGCTATGTGTAAACAAGGATTGTAGTACAGGAAACAGTATGGAGTGTAATTAGCTTCGATTTTTATTATAAGCAACCATTATATATTTGTAAACATTTGTGTGTTATAATAAACTGTTAAAAGTATATTATAAATTAAATATGTTTACATTATTCCCTCGAAGTAAACAAGAAAGTTTTCCTATTCTTTCTATTTGTTGTTACTAACGCATACCTTTACAATTCAGGCAGCCAACAAGCCATCGTAGCCCTCCGTCTTAAACAATACCAAAACTATATACAAGTTATACAGACCGTTTTCAAAAGCATTTTTAATAGAGAATCAATGTTAAATAAATAAATAAAATATTTACTATAAAACCATACATACACATACATAATACTGAAACTGAATGTCTGAACTGGAATATTGGGTGACCATATTATAGGACCATTCTTTATTGACTTTAGATTCTCAAAAATATTTGAGTTTGTTACGAAATAATATTTTGCCAACTGTTAAAGCTCTTCCTAATTTAGATCTGGAATATGTATGGTTCCAACAAGATGATTGCTCTGCACACAACGCCATGATAGTAAGGATGCTCCTGGAACAAATTTTCCGGGAATGTCTTATGAGTGCTTTTGGAATCTTCAAGTGACCAGCCAAATTGCCATATCTATCTCTTAACAACTTTTTTTGTGGGGTTTTCTCAAAACACAGATCTATTCGTCGAATAGGCCTGCAAATTTGCAACAATTAAGGCAAAGAATTGTTGACAATTGTGCGAATATTTCTCCTCAAGTGCTAGAAAATACCCGGGTAGATGTTTACAATCGACTCGGATATTATTTAGCAAATAATGGATGAATATACGAACCGTTGGTTTAACTCTTTTTTTTTGTCGGAATTCTCTTTTTGGTATTTCCTTTTAATTTGTGTGGATTGTTGTTTTATGTTATACCGTTAATAGAATACTATTATTTATTTTCAAAAATTCCACATACAAATAATAAGGGATATTCAAAAAATAATTTTCAATTGTTAGAAGTAATGCTAAGCTTAAGAAGACTTCAATGAACATATTTAACCCACACTCATTACATGTTAATGCAGTACTAACTACAAAACAAGAATCACACAGGCCAGCAAGCATACACAACACACACACTACAGAGTATGCCCACTATTTTTATTTCTTTATGAAGCATTGTGTAGTTATTATCGTAAATAATATTTAACATTGATTCTCTATTAGCAATGCTTTCCAACACGTACGGTATACAGAATAACGATACCAAACAAAATATTATTATTATTATATATTGTTATACACGCAATGACGTCACACATACATACATACATACATACACACATGCATACACTCATAAGCAGTGGGAATCAATAGAGCCTTCCCGAGTAACGAACCACACCAACTACTAAACTGCCTGGAAAAACGTCTCTCTCTCTCACCATGGCATGTCTCGCGACGTCATAGCTAACGGGAATACACAAATGAGCACATAACCTACCACGCGCTAAGGGTGAAAAGGACTTTCACTCTATGTGTGTGTGTGTGTTATTGTATAGACAACGCACATGTGTAAAAGCAGCATTTTGTGGGAATGCTCTCTGTGTGAGTGAGTGCCGCATTCAACTACAACAATTTAGCAGCAAACATAATGTTAACTTTATTATATATACTTTATAAACATATAATTTACTCAATGATTTACACGGCTCAACTCGTGCTTCCATCGGGCTTTTGGTTTTTTTTCTGGTTTGTTTAATAATGTTGCTCCACTTCTCTCACTACCGACCAACTGTACCTATCTACCTTGTCTCGTTTCCACATACAATACATGCGAAAAACCACACCGACCACACTATATCTTATATAAGGTTACTTGGTAACTAATCTTACAATATTGGTATCAATTATATATATATATATATATATATATATATATATATATATATATATATATATATGTATATATATATATATATATATATATATATATATATATATATATATATATATATATATGTATATATATATATATATATATATATATATATATACAGAGCCGGATTAGCTACGTAGCAAGAGTAGCAAATGCTACGGGCCCCGCGCACCCACGTCTGTTTGAGCTGACTTGAAATTACAAGTCACTGATGTTATATATTTGTTTTAATATTTTGCATGCCATAAAGTAACTAGTGTTTTTGGAGTATTTCGTCAGTTAAAATCTCTTACAACAGAGGAGATTTTGAAAAAATCTTCAATGATTTGATCACATGATTTGGAGGACTGCCTAGTAGGCGACGAATTAGTGCAGTTCGCTGAACTGCTCAAAACAGATGTGTCTATTGCTATTGACCGGAAAAAGGACGAGGCTCTGAAACTGCGATTCTAAAATATTTTAATGAATAATTCTTTAGAATCGTGTTTCCCAAATGTAGAAATTGCCAAGCGCATTTACTTGTCTCTCATGATCACCAACTGCAGTGGCGAACGTTCTTTTTCAACGTTAAAGCGTATAAAATATGAGTTAAGAAACACGATGAGCCAAGAACATCTAAATCACCTCAGCTTGATGAATATAGAAACTGATTTGCTCAGAGAAATCGATATCAATAGTGTAATCTCTAAATTTGCCCACATTAAAAGTTCATTTGTAACATTTTATTTTATTAATCACCCTAAATTTAAAAACTTAAGGTAAAGCAAGGGCCCCTTAATGGAATTTGCTACGGGCCCCGCGCTGCCTTAATCCGGCACTGTATATATATATGCGTATATCGAACACTAGCTTCACTAAAGTATACCCATTTCAGCGAGTTTTCAAGATATATGATGACCAACAATATTTAGTAAATTTGTAGTAAATAAATTTAGCAGCAATTTATCATCTGACCATATTTACTGTAACTCTTATATAAATAATATTAAAGAGGATTTTTCGAAATAAATTTGGATTTTTTGCCCCAATTTCTTAGATCAAAATTTTTTTGTATTTTATAAATACGTATTTCGACTACAAAGTAGTCATCAACAGTATGCATTAGCTAATTGTAATTATTCTCTGAGGAGATATTACTTGTTGCTGTTTTGGTGACGGTCTGCACTAATTCACAATTAGCTAATTCATACTGATGATGACTACTTTGTAGTCGAAATACGTATTTATAAAATACAAAAAAAAATTTTGATCCAGGGGAAATTGGGGCAAAAAATCGAAATTTATTTTTAACTCTTATATATATACAGGCAGCCGATTCTGTATTTTAAGGGAGTTTGCTAACTTCTCGCATTTTCATCTCACATGAGTTTGTTCGACTGATTCTGTAAGATTGTAGTGAAAATACGAAATTACTGCGTGAGATGATATGGAATATTGTTTTTTTTCTCAGGCTGAACTTTGACATCATCGATAAAATATAGTAGTTATCTCTATGAATATAGTAGTATAGTTTGACATTGAGATCCGAGTAAAACTATACAGCTGTGCTTTGATTGTTTAATTTTCATAGAGATATATTAATTTTTCAGTCAACATGAATGTGACTGAAAAACAAAAGCAAATGATTATAAATTTCATGAAATTAAACTACTCCAAAACACATTACCATCGATTATTTTTCTACTTCTTTCCTTTCTCTCTTGGATCCACGTATACGTTAAGAAATTCCATGTCGAACAAACTCCCGTGAGATGGCTCACGTTTTCACTATGGTGAAAGTTACGGAATCGAAGCAACTGCTCACATTTAGTATTGCCACCAGATTTCAGTTACAGAATCACTACCCTGATATTTATCTATGAACTTCAATAGTTCTCAGTCATAATCCAGTACATCCTCCCATCTGGAATTTCAGGGAAAGATCGTTAATACCTTATTATCAGTCAGCAGGAAGCCATCTGGGAATTGAGTTTGTAGTAGCATCTCTGCTGTTAGCTTTAGATGTAGCTGCCATCCAGCCTTTTGGACTAAACGTTCTGAAGATATACGGTATAGCACTCCTTATCTGTTACATTATAGTTTTTACAGGTGATTACACCTTCTGGTCATTCTTTGGTCAGGAATTACTGTACATTTTTAGAACAACTTGTTCATATGGACCTTAACATATTTGTTCACGTCAAGTACAAGTCGATCGCGACAAATTTTAAAGATCAAAAATAGATCTTATACACACAAAAGTTGACCACCCTTGATATATATTTTTCATTTCATCACTGCTAAATCAGAATATACATTAGTTTTTTTAATATAAACTATTTTTACTAATCTAAGGTCTTAAAACCTCACAAAAAATGGAAACAAGTTGAGAGGTTTTTAACGAGTAATCTTAGAGTCTATTCAGCCATGGGGTTATTTTACACATGTAACTTTTCAAGCAACTATCCATAACGCATAATTTGGTGAGCAAGCGCAATAGTATTTTTTGATGAAACTATGCAGTTACGGCACAATAGGCTTCTATTTCGATGCAATCTTATATGTAACTTTAAATGTAAGAATAGGGTGATTGGTTTACTTCCTTGTGATTGGTTTACTATGATCATGTGACTGAAGTGGTTGACGTAGAAAGAAATATTTAGCAAGACGAGAGTTATAATCTATTAACAAAACATGCTATTGATATATTACTGCATGTACATAAGAGATGTAAGTCAAGTTATATCACATACATTTATTACGATTGAAAATTTGCATAAAAACTTTCACGTGTTAAACCGGGCATGGTTAGTATGGTTACCTCACGGTTATGTTGTACTAACGAAAGTCACTAGCATTTACTTATTTTGACATTTAAGTAATAAATATAGACTTTAGATAAGAGTATTAGCACAGATTTTGTTTATTATTAGAGTGTAACCGATGTCCTCTTAATATTACCCATTAACTACATAATAATTATACACATTCCCCAAACGAAGATCCATATAATTATTATAAAGGATTATATTATTATATGATAACCAAAATGTAACTGTAGACAAATGTTACCCTCAATGTGTGTGTTAGAAGTAGTCAAACACATATGTATACCTATAGGTACTATGGACCACACAAGTTCATGTCAGTTTTTAAAATTTTGTAATTGATTTGTGCTTTATTGACAAGCGCTGATCCACCGTTGTGGGCACGATGAGCATGCCCACAACCCTAATAGACTTATGACGTCACACTGTCACGTCGAAGTACTTAGTCATCATAGACGATATGCTGACACGTTATGTCACATTTTTGACAACATGTTATCTGTTTCTTTTTGGACTATGAATACTTGTATTAGAATGAGTCGGCGCCAAACAAACAAAATATTATAAAATGTAATATTTACTTTTAACCGAAAATCAGATTCACTCTTCGCCCATTTTGATGGAGATTTTTTGGCACCGACTCAAAATTATTTAGGTATTTACATTAGTGTAAGAATTAGTTAGACTAAAAAGGTTCATTTTTATTTTTTGCTTTTCAGTTCCTATCTTTTTTCGAAAGTTTAATTTTTTGTTTAAAATTTATTATTTTTTGTTTTTCAGTTACTTTCTTCTTTCGTCGGTTCTATTTTTTGTTAAAAAGTTTTTATTTTTCACTTTTCAGTGTCTTTCTTTTTTCGTACATGTTATGATAGCCATTAGAACTACATAAGTGTGCCAAGTTTCAGCAGAATCGGTTCATAGATGAAAATTTAGCCGGTGAACAATCCATCTTTACCTATTTTGCTACCCTTAAGGGCGAAATTGTGTTTTCAACTTAGTAGAGTAAAAACACTCGAAGGTATTGCTTTATCTGACCTAGAGCCAAATAAAGTATTACAAATCCCACACGATGAACGAGATTTAGCAGAAATGCAGAGATTGAGAGGTCTACACACAATTACTTTGCAATAGGCTTGTTATTATTAATCAGGATGTAACTCAAACAGGATATAATTTAATATAAAAAAATGTATATATATATATATATATATATATACATATATATATATATATATATATATATATATATATATATATATATTTATATATATATATATATATATATATATATATATATATATGTATACAGACATTTATACATATATATATGTATAAAATGTATACAGACAATATATACCGATTATGATATGTGTTCTTTAGTGGAAGCGCCGGGAAGTCTTATTTATTTATTTTTTGTGGCTAAAATTAAAAATTTTCAAATTTTTTCAAATTTTTATGGGACCAACTTTGAATTATTCCCTATTCAACAAAAAAAAATTATCAAAGTCGGACTACTCTCTACCTCTGCACCTCCTTCTTTTCGTCGGTAAAAAAGAGATGACTATTCGCTAAGTGCGCATAGTTATCTACTTATTTAAAAGTACATAGTCGTCTACTAATTTAAAAGTAAGCGTGTGTTGCATGCACATATACATTCTCGCCAAAACTTCCAAGCTGCCTTCCTTCTTGGTGACGTTTCGTGGCACTGACGTTAGTAGTTTGTACAGTTTGTAAACATAGGTAACCTAACTTGAATCGAAAAAAAGTTTACGTTGTAAAGTTTTTTGTTATTGTCAGTCAGTATAAGTCTAAATGTGACACTGTGATGTGCAAACAAACACACACATTTACTTTTGTAATTTTCGTGAGCGAACAATCTAACATTTTACAGGTTTATTAATTTACTAGTGTTCGCCTCACGCCTTTGCCCACGTGGTACTATACAGTGTACCAAATCTTGGTCAGGGCTTCATATATTTTGTAAACATCTCCTTTGTAGGAATGCACTATATCAATCATGAGCGAGTTCATACTCCGACTCGCACTTGGCCGATTTTCGGGTGGCTGTGACCACAACTTTTATTAAGGGCTGGATACGCGCCTGATTATTGAATTCAGTTTTTGAAAAAATGCTTCGGATAAAAGTTGTTCATTAGAAATAAAGTAACAACTTTTATTCGAAAGTTTTCTTTTCGAAAACCAAATGAATAAGGGCACAAATCAAATATAAACTTTTGTTAATGACATCAAGTTTTGTGGTCTATAATACTATGTGGTCTAAATATTTTATTAATTATTATGACGGTAATTATTTTGATTATTAACGAAAAGGTTGTTTAGGGTTTAGAATATACTGTAAAATTCTGATTGTTTTATTTTGTTGTCTATTTCTCGAACAATTTATAATGAAGGTAAAACTTATTAAGTTTTAATTATAACAGATATAAAGTTGCATTTTATAAAAGTAAAATTTTTCTGATATCTACATTTTCATAAATGGTTGAATGAATTTTATTACTAAAATAAAATGTTCAGTGTATAACTGTATACAAAAACATTTAATAGTTTAAGTACTAGGCTGATAGGTCTCAACCCATCATCTTTGGTATCCGACGTTGCAAGGATTGAAGTCTACCTTTGATATATCTACTTTTTAATGCTTAAATAAAAAATGCATATATATTTTAGTTTTGTAGCGACAAAATACTTGATTCTGATTTCATTTGAGTAGTGAATAAGGCCTTTGAAACTTTAAAATCAATCGTTGATCTGAATATTATTAACCCACTATAATTAAATAACAAAATATTATAAAAAACAATCAAAATTCAATACGATACCTGTTATTAAATAAATTATTTATTTATTACTCAGTTATATTATTTATTTACTGTTATACATTTACAAATTAAAAAAAAGCCTTAAGTGAACTCCGTACATACATATAATGACTACAAGTCTAATAAATATTATATATATATATATATATATATATATACAGGGTGAGTCGAAGCAGTCATATTTTCAATATTATCACTAATTATTTCAATTTTCATTCAATTTAATTGTTCAACATTATTTAATAGTAGTAGATAATATTATCTGCAAATAGCTCACCGCAAAACGTTTGGCCTTTTATTATCAAGCCCTTTTTTTATAAAGAAACATAACTTCCAATGTACCTAAATAAAAAGGCGATTTTGCCTCGCAGTAATTCCCCGAAAACTGAAAATCATTTTAATCACCTTTTTTTATATCCAAATTAACGAATTTGAAGTTCGTCCCTTTGTACCTAATGAGCTTTAGGCGTGGTACCTCAGAAACGAAATTTTCGGACCTGATTTAAAAACTCGATGTTTCTGCAGTGGCATATCTGAAACCGACTGGGTAAAAATGGTTAAACTTCAAATCTTTTTTCATTTCGATATAGAACTTCAAAGGGGGCTATATATAGACAAATTTAATTTTACTGTGAAAATTGTACTTAAATGAATAAAAGATGCTGGATGCGACAGATCTACTCATACTGACAACGTCCCATTTTGTGAACTAGACTCAACTAGAGAATAGTTTACTTAAGATGCCACGACAATTCGGATGCAGTTATACATTCAACAACAATTTTTTAGTAGTTATTTGTTATAAATAAAAACACCAATTCAAAGTTCTTGCAAACTTTATCAGGTGTTCATTATGCTACGAATGAAATTGATTCGGAGTCGATATCACTATTTGTTCTTGAGACATGCGAGATCAAAAAAAGTTCATGAGCGTATGTACGTACTATGGGCCAATGAAAGTGTGCTCTTTTTCAAAAATGTATAGTATTTTCCCAAAAATCGAATTAATAAGGCACAAACTGGCTATACAGTTTTAAAAAAGTCAAAACTTCTGGGGCCAATAGTAGGACCGACGAGCTTATGTACACAAGCACATGCAGATATCTCTCTAAAAACGGTAGATTCGGACTCTAGGGATCACGAAACGTGGAGGTATATCGAAATATTCCATTCGAAAAATCAAACCCATTACGAAAACTTTCCAAGTGGAAAATTAAATATTGTCCACTCGTTCGCTCGAGTGGGTAATCAACAATACCGCACGAGTTGCAGATACTATTTTTTTCGGGCGTTAAATGTCTATTTGGCTTTTCAATACCACTCGATGTTTAGATAGATAGATTTTAGAGGCTGCCCTGGACGGGTTTACACTTCGCCCATAAGGTCCATTGTGATGCCTAAGGATGTGAGGATGTGAGTGGAGTGGGAGGAATTTTTGTGTATAGACTTGGAATTGTTAGGATATGCGGCCGCAGCCGTCTATGATAGGAACTATGCCGATATTCATCTGGAGTTCGTGAAGGAAACTGCAGAAAACCTTCTCAAGCATAGCCGGTTACTTCGTTCTTGTCCATACGCCGACAGTTTAGTCAATTAACCGCCTCTATTTTTTTCTTAATAATTGACAAACTGCCGATTCAGAAAACCTTCCCAAGCATAGCCGGTTACCCCGTTCTTGTCCATACGCCGGCAGTTAAGTCAATTCACCGCCTCTATTTTTTTTCTTAATAATTGACAAACTGCCGATGTTGAAATTCGAACCCATAAACTCCCAGTTTCCCTCAGTAGGCATACTGCGCAGACATAGCGCCTTAGACCGCTCGGCCACTTGGACTGGTATGCGACAAGTTTACTTGTCGCACGCAACGTACGTTTCCCGCATTAGTAAAAAAGAGAATTTTAATCCATCTCAAACTTCTCTATTATGAGAGCATTTACTTAATTACATGAATATATATGCAAGATTAATTTAATATAAAAAATTATCTCATATACTTTGTTTTTTTTGTATAAGCATCATCGTAACGTTTGCAGGAAGTTGGTAAAAAGAAACAAAAATAATATTTTGCTTAAAGCTCTTAATATAAAAAAAAATGGAATAACAAGTAGTAGGCAACCAGTAACGTGAGTAACAGCGAGTGTAATTACAAACAAAGTATGTTTTATTCTTTGTGTTTTGTTTATGAATGCAAAGAGAATTCTCATTTTTCTATGAAAATGTATCTCAAGTTATGTGTAAAGGTAATCATCATCTATAAATAGATTATGTTTTCTGTACAGTATGATTTTATTAAAAAAATCAAGTTACCATGGTGATTTGAATAATCAATTTAAATACAAGTAAAAGTATTATTAAAATAAAAATTTGAAAACCCGACTGCGTTAAAAGTAATTAACGGAAAAAGTTAATTAGTTTTACGCAGTCGGGTTTTTTAATTTTTTTTAATCACTTTTACTTGCATTTAAATTGAATATTCAATTCAATATATACAGGATGTTCTGAAATGCATTCAAGAAAACTATACCACGGTGTAGACCTGCAAAAAAAAACAAAAAATTTTAATAAAGTTTTTCGATTTAACGCTTATTTTTTAAGATATCAATTAAATACAATCAATTAAACATTGATAAATTCAACCAATCACACAGTGCATAGTGTAAGGAGGCGGGGCCTCTTACTGTCTGCGAGTCTTTAAAAGGTAAAGCGCCACGCTCTACTGCTGAGGCCACGACTCCTCACACTATGCGCTCTGTGAGATTGGTTGAATTTATCAATGTTTAATTGATTGTATTTAATTGATATCTTAAAAACTAAGCGTCAAATCGAAAAACGTTAATAAACTTTTTTGTTTGTTATTTGCAGGTCTACACCGTGGTATAGTTTTCTTGAATGAATTTAGAACATCTTGTATATATGAAGAGTATATGTATATATATATATATTACGGTGGCCCTTAACAAGGGTGTTTTCAATGCTCCCAAGGAATCGCTATGCTCCTCGAATAACTTTTGAACCAGTAGCCATAGCGAAAAATCTTTAAAAACCTTTTTCGTAAAGCGTTAAATTCTCTACAAAAATAGCAATGTTTCATTATTGTAGATTTATTCGTCACTAAGTTATAAAATTTTAAAGAACAAAAGAAGTAATTTCCATAAGAATTGGTGGGAAGGCGGCCTATTTAAGAGTTGATATTAAGAGCTCAAATTTTCAGTGAATTTTTATTTATCAATTTGGAAGCGTTTGAGCCCCTGGAAGCATAGAAATTCAAAAACACCCTTGTTAAGGGCCACCCTAACAAGGGTGCTATTTTCCTGTACAGAATCGCCTGTTAGTAATTTCGTTTTTTTAGCGGATGTACTATTAAACACATTGTCATAATCCTCTTAAACTGTTTATCGGATCAATTGAAAAATTTCCTAGAATGTTCTGAAAATATTTTACTTACAAAATGTTTTCTGGTCTTAAAATACAAATTGCACGTAATCCCTCAAAAGCCTAAATAAATGAAAACTTTGAATAAAAAAAAAGAAAATTTTAGGAAACAAAATAAAACCGCAAAAAACTGAAAGATCTTTATGAAAAGTTATTTTTCGAGATCGAAGACAAAGAGGGAATTTCTCACTTAGGATACGCTTGATGAAGACTTAAAAACTCTACATCTGTTTCTAGATTTACAAAAAATGTTACATTTTAAAATTATGATTTATTTTGTTATTCATATTGTTGAAGTTGGTTTTATTTTTTCTATAAAACTATTTTTATTCGTATATGTTTAAAAATTACGAAAGAAAAAAACTAAAAAACATGCCTCAAGCCCCTTCTCGCCCCTTTCTTCACATATACTGTAAGTTATTTTTCTCCACATACAAAATGCATACAAACAAATTAATGTTAGCATATACACTAGATTTTTCTCACTAATTAGAACATGTCATTCTTACACTTCCGTCCGGTGAAAAGCTTGAAGTATTATGTTATACTGCCAAACTAAAAACATAATATTGACATAAGATTCTATGTCCTCTAGTTTTTTCATCTTGAGTGAGTGTTGAAAAAAGTAAAGGGTTTCTTTTTTGCTAAAAAAAAATATCAATCACTTTAAATAAATTTGACGAGAAATATAACAACTAACAAGTTAATTGTTTAAATATTTTGTATATACTGAGCCTTTTATCTGCACCATTCATTTTTAAAAGATTTTATTTAGCTTGCCCTGTTTGTTTTTTATTTGTTTCGGTATCTTGCAAGCTGAATTAGAACCACTTTCTCTTGTCCTACGGAGTTGAATTTTTACATGTTGGTTCAGTTTCGATGACAATGCATTTTTATGGTAAACATGACCTGAATCGGCAAGGGGAAAGGGGGGTTTAGAGGAAGGGGGAAACACAAAATTTGATATATCTCTCTTTATATTGGAAAAATCGAAAAACACATAAGAAGTAAAGTTGTAGAAAATTAGTTTCTCTAATATTTACAGACACAAGGACGGTTTAATATTGAAAATTTAAATTCAAAATATCTCTGTACACATTCAAGTTGTAGAAAAAATAATAATTGTAAAAAAACATGATTGTCTACAACTTAACGCCTCACACATTTTTCAATTTTTCAACGGCCTATATTCATGAGGAGAGTGGTTTGATGACTGGTACCTAGGACCTACCTAATTATTTGTTAGCTTCTAGTACATTATCTTCATCATTATTATCTTTCTTTTCAATAAAACCGTTTAACTTAAAAAATTTTTTTACCTATTTTATTTACTTTAAACTCGTATAAGTGTATTAATTGTGTTTCATATGAAACCAAGTTACTAATCAATGTATTCGAAGTAACTTTTTATCTCAAGAACTAGCTTAAAATTTCATTTCCTTATATTTTCTCCTTTCGTTATTTTTACACACACAGACTTTCGGAAATAGAATATTTAATGAATACCTGTATCAAAATTTTATTTTATTTATCTATCAATATTTATAGAAGATTAATATTTCCAACCATTTTGTAAGAGATTTGATAATGCATTTATGTATATGATATACATAGAGTTAATGACCGAATTATTTCTGATTTTTCTTTTTTCTCCAGTATAAAACCGTATAAAAAATAATAACAGCATAAAAAATAATAATAATACTTGAATTATAGTTATGTTTTTTATTAAGACGATGCTTTTACTAGCTCACTTTATCTGCCCAAACTCCAAATCTTGCAATCAAAATTTCGACTAGGTCTAATTTAGTTAGAACATACACTTTTTGTCTACAACTTCCTTGACAATACAATATATGTAATATCGTTCGAAATCCTATAAGGACTTATCAAGATGGTGGATTACCTTTTTTTGACAACCTACTGGATGTGGGTATCAAATGAAAGGTATTGACGATAAACTATATGACGTCATAATAAACTCAATGTCAACTGATGTTTTGGGAAAGCATAAATAGATGAAATAGGTATCAAATGAATAAAAATAGGAATTAAATGAAATGACGAGTAAAATACGAATAAACCATTTGGCACAATTCCAAATCCAATATATGGAGCTTGACTAGTATATAATAAATTAATAACAGATTTATGAAGTATAAAAAGTGTTTATTTTTGGTCAATGAATAGGAATCAATAGGTTTTTTTATATTGTTTAACAATAACATTTCATTGTTCAAAAATATACACTTCTTAAGGCCCACCAAACAATGGACCATGGGTAAATTAAGTGGATATTGCCTCATAAGCTAAATATTTCGGTTCTTGGCGAGGTTGTTAATCTGTGGCCAGCTCTTTCCACCTCTCTCCCTTCCTTTTCGCTCGACGCTTCACCTCCGGGTATTCTTTGGCTGTCCTCTGGGTATCGATCCTTGCTGGTTACAAACTAACGCCTAACGGGTAATGTTGCTTTCGCTGCGATGCTGAGTATGAATCCAGCGAATTTCTCTATCAACGGGATTTTGTCTACTCTCCTAGTTAGAACGACCTGTGGCCACCATATCCCAAGGATACACATCAGAAATCTGTTAATAAACATCTGAACGCCGCTTATAAGGCATATAAGCGGCATATAAGACGTATAGTATCTTCTGTCTATAAATATATGATAATAATAGGCAACGATATCGTTCGAGAACAAATGAATAGAAAAATAAAACTTCACTTCTAATAACAGTTAAGCGGAAATCTATACTTGAGATAAGCTCCTGAATAAAATACAATTTAACTGTGTCTAGGACTTTATTATTATGATATTTCTTCGTTACGGGATAGATAGATAGACATTATTACACTTTCAGTCTTTTACATAGGTATTGTTTCATGGTGGGGACGTGTTGTGTATGAATGTATGTATGTATGTATGTATGTAGGTATGGTGTTAAGATAAATACAAATGATTACTATAAATGTTTTCAATCGGTTTGGTCTGAAGATAGTAACTATTATTACATAAGTTATCTGAAAACAACATTAAATTCAGTCATCTGTTATTAATTTCAATGAAGTTCAAATCAATTTTTATATTCATTTTACATCTATATACAGGCTGTGCAACGCAATGTGTAGTACAGAGTAGAGGTGGCCAACAAGTCGATCGCGATCGACCGGCCGAAAAATAGTTGAAGAATTTGAGATAAGATGTAAAGATTTACAAGAAATTGTGGAATTTATATCTTTTTCTTTTAAAAAAAGATATAAGTGTGAAACTCATTAGCCAAAAAATTATTCAAATGGAGTAAAAGGCATTCAAAAATGAAATAATAATTTTACAAATTGATTTAATTTTTAAGCTAGAAAATTTTTGGAAATACGTCAACCGGGAAAAATATTCCAATATCATTAAATGTAGGGAATATATTCATTCTTGTTTCGAATCTACATACTTGTGTGAATCGGGATTTTCATACTTAAAGTTATCGAAGACAAAACAACGTTCTGTCTTGACTAATTCCCATACTGAAGAGTCATCTATTATTATCTTTGTCAGGATGTACATCTAATTATGATTCCTTGGTTAGAGACACCCAAACTCAGCCTGCCCATTAATGTTAAGGCAATAAAATGAATTCTAATTCGGTCTGTATCTGTAGCTAATTTTAATTAATTTTCACCCGTTAAATAATTTTGTTACAGGGTGTGTCCGTACGAGATGCACTCCCGCGAGCTTTTGACAGATTAGCCATTATTCTTCTATGATAAATTTTCCAGGCACGAAAAAAATCGCGAAAGTTAAATCTTAAAATCAAATTATCAGCCATACTGTGCATTTTCTGTAGGAATACTATCTTTATTACTATTAATCCTTAAGGCATATTACTTGTATAATTTTGTTTATGATACAAAATGGTCTGAAGAAGGTATTTTCATATATCAAAAATTGAAATTAATTATAATACAGACCAGTTCAAAAACCGAATAATTTTGTTTAAAAAAATCAACCTAGTTTAACGGACGGCACTTATATGAAAAGATGTTAGATGTTTATGACAATCAAAATACAGATATTATAACCATCGAGACTTTCACAAGGTGACCGAACTCAAACGGCAGAATTGACAAAATATGGCAACGTAATGGTAGAAGTTTTATTTACTTTTTGTGACACTAGAGTCGCTAGTTGTCCATCCGTACCGAAGTGAATATAGTATAATAAATAGAAGTGAAGTATATATTTGTCATTTTGTTAGACTTATTATTAATAAATAAAAGTTTAATTTAATATCTGATAAATTGATTTTAATAATTTTAATATAATTTATTTTAACTTAATTTATTTTCATTTTTACAATTCCAACTTTACAGGTTACTATTTAATTATTCGATGTTTTATAATTATTTTGTTTTTTATTGTTATGTAATTATTTTGTCAATTTTTAACTATCACTTACTTCAACTAATTACTTTATTTCATTTATTTAAAAAATTATTTTATTGGAAAAATACTTTGGCTTCAAATAATTTTTTTAATACTACATAAATGCGTTTCCGGTATAGAAGGAACACTACTGACATCTTATTTTTGCCAAATATTTGTTTACATGGAGTTCGATCTCCTTGTGTAGTATCCATGAATATATTTTTCGTACCAATAATTCCCACCTGTCTGTATATCGTTATACAAGCCATAGACACTAACAAGGATACATAACTCCATGTAAACAAATAATTGGCAAAAATAAGATGTCAGTAGTGTTCCTTCGGCACCGAAAACAGAACAGAGAGTATAAGGCGCGAGTTTTAATTGAAAAACATTACGCATTTATAGTATTATAAAAATTATTTCCAGCCAAAGTATTTTTCCAATAAAAAATTTTTTTAAATAAATGATAAGTAATTTCAATTTTTCAATAAGGAATTAGTTGAAGTGATAGTTAAAATTCGCAAAATAATTACATAAAAATAAAAAAAAACATCAAATAATTAAATAGTAACCTGTAATGTTGGAATTGTAAAAATGAAAATAAATTATTGAATCCGATATTAAATTAAACTTTTATTTATTAATAATAATGCTGAAAATTAATATTTAATATAATGTCATACATTTTGGAATATTTATACTCGCTTTTGCTACTTAAAAAGTCCTGGTTTTTTAAACCCAATTGATCCCGTTGCTTATTGTCACAAGCACTACCACTTTTACAATTGTTTGCTGCACATAATCTCTTCCCATTTTAAATGTTTTTTAAACAGTTTTTTATTTAATAAATTTTTTTAACAAATTTCATACTTCAAAATAATCACTTCGAAATAACACTAGTTACTTTTGGCTATTTCATTTCTATTTATTACACTATACCGTACGTTTAGTTTACATCTTTGCATAGCAGATCTCCCACGAGTATGAGAGACTACATATGTATACATTAAGACCTCCTTCTCATACAAATTGCTTAATGTATACATATGTACTCTCTCATACTCGTAGAAGATCTTAACATCTCTATGCGAAGATGTAAACTAAACGTACGGTATTTCAGTTCGGTACGGATGAGTTCCTATCAAAAACTAGCGACCCTAGCGGCATAAAAATTAAATATAACTTCTACCATTTCGTTGCCATATTTTGTCAATTTTCCTCTTTGAGTTAGATCTCCTTTATATAGTCTCCATGATACAAGCACTGATAGTGTTGCATGTTTGTGAAGTTATAACAGTTATCATAAAAAAATTAATTCATTAACAATAATGTTTAAGTTATAAAAATGTACATAAGTTTTACGACACAGAATTTGTTTGCACTTCTTTCTCTTGAAAATTTACGCTTATAAGCATAAATAGTACTTTTAAATGTAAATTACTATGTATAGAAATTTAAGGGAAAATATAAAAATATACCACTATTGTGCGAATAAAACTGAGCAAGATTACAAACCACTCATTTATTATTTATATAATACTTAAATTTGGTCAAAATATTGCGAGGAATATGATTGATTATTTGACAGAAATCTTTTATGTTATATTAATAATTTGCAAACCAGTCCAACTGGCCAAGCGGTCTAAGGCATTATATCTGCACAGTATGCATACTTGGAAACTGGGAGGCTATGGATTCGAATCCCGACATCGGCAGTTTGTCAATTATTATAAAAAAGGGGGCGATTGATTGACTAAACTGTCGGCGTATGAACAAGAACGAAGTAACCTATGCTTGAGAAGGTTTTCTGAAGTTTTCTTCACGGACTCCAGGTGAATATCGGCATAGTTCCTATCATAGTCGGCTGCAGCCGCATATCCTACCAATTCCTAATCTATACACAAAAATTCCTTCCACTCCACTCACATCCTCACATCCTTAGGCATTACAATGGACCTTATGGTCGAAGTGTATCCCGTCCAGCGCAACCTCTACAATCTATCTATCTATTAATAATTTGCAATACTCGTAAAAATTCCTGTATAAGTTTATTTGGAAAGTACCTATATTCAATTTTAGTCTTTGCTCAGCTGTGTATTAGTCTTTGCGTGACACGAAGTCATTCATTACTTCTTAGAAGATATTTATATATGCATACAACCTATAAACATTACACATGTTTTTTAATACTTTTTATTCGAAAACTAAGGTCAAACTTATTTTGATTACAGAAACTATGCCTGGCTATCTATCTATTACAATAATTTATCGAAGTCTAATGAGCAAAAATTACACAAAACTGGGACGTGCCATTGAAGATACCGCACGCTTTACAACAAGTTTATTCATAAATTACTCTATATAATTATTTCATTTTTACACTTAACCGAGTGTTTCAAATTTATCCTTGACAGAAATTCATATCGCGTTTTACCGTTTTGTTTTCGAAATATAAAAGTTTAAAATTTTTTTTGATTTCAAAATTACATTAATATGTATATATGAATAGTGAATATATCTATGTGTTGTGTATGTGTGTATATGTATTTGTTCTATAATCAAAGCAAACTTGTTTATTATCTTGATTATATAAGACAATGCTGGAGCTACCTCAAATACACCGACATTTTAATCAATTATAAATTCCAAGTATTAACTATATTCTCATAGCCTTATTTGAGTAAGAATATTTATTGCCTGGTCTACCACGTTTTTTTTTAATTTGGTGACCCCTAGTTTAGATTATTTATAACTTGGAGCTATAAATAAATCACATTTGTTTAGAATCCTTTTATATGTCATGGCAATATCTCAAAGACTGAAAATGGACACCTTATTTAATCAATTTCTATAACTATAAATATCTACTAGAATGATTAAACTAGAAACGATAGCATGACAGGAGTATGAATTGTGAAAAAATGAAAATGTTATTCATTGATTATTATTATTATTATTATTATTATTGCAATGTACAGATCTACAGAATAATATAATGGTGATCTGTGTGTTGGTGTGCACATCCGACCTCAGGAATGGAAATGAACTTAAACGTCATATCACTTTTAAAATATAGTATAGGTATATATATATATATATATATATATATATATATATATATATATATATATATATATATATATATATATATATATATATATATATATATATATAGTAAGTAGTATTCATAGTAATACAGTGTACGTCATCTACAATGTCTTCTTTTATAACAAACACCGCTTATAATAGTAAGTTAAGGTTATACGTGCGTTAAAGCTAAGTAAACATAACTGAGAGAGATCTGACCTCCAATTTCTTAGGAATTAGTCTTCAAAAATTGGAATTTAACACGTAGTAGATAGGAAATACTAGATTAGATTGTTAAAAATATAAACGAAGTCTTCTGACGTGTAGTTTAGAAGATATATTATCTGTCTGTCTGAATATCTTGATGCAAGATTTCTATTCAAAATTCGTTTGGTCTAATGAAAGGTCTGCAATCCTTGGTTATTAATCTGGTTGATAGGATTTGATCCGTTGACGTTGAAAATATTACATTTGTTATTGGATATTGTACGATTGTGTATAAACGGTACCTATCTTAGCTTTTCATCGAGGTTTTTGATAATTTTCTATCCCTTAGACCTATATGTTTATCAAATATTACGTTGATGACATATTCTTGGTTCCTGATGACACAACCAGTGAGTCCTCGTTGTATTATCAGCTTGAATAATTTGATATACGACTTATTATATATCAACGAAAACTTCCTCTAAGATTATTTCCTCTAAGAAAAATCGCTTAGTCTACGTACATCCTTCATGACGAAAAGTTACAAAAGATTCGTTGATTTCTTACATCTATGAGTCCTATCACAGACACTTTATAACTTACTTCGACTGTATTACTATATATCGCCTGCCTTTCGTTTATGTATATCGATTCAAAACTACTAACTCCTTTTCACACAAACAAATCAGTGGTTGGTCTCGTTTCGTTTATGTAAGACCGTCGGTGATGTATGATTTGATTCATCATCACACCACAAATATTTTTATATACATCTGTAAAAAAACCAAGTGAAAATAACAACTAAGTTAATTGCTTAAATACCCGGTATATCCATAATTTATGTAAAAAGTTGCATATGAACGTTGGATAGTTCTGTACTATTTCCAGCATATGTTTGTGTTTATTACTCTATATGCCTGATGATGGTCAAATAATTATTGACCGAAACGTCGCTAAAATAAAAATGTGCTGATTACAATAAGTATTTTTTTCCATCCACATTCCTGTGATCCTAATTTAATATATATAAATCATGAATTTTAACACTACTTTTGTAGCTATTAGTTTTACCAATGCGGAAAAATTTCTTGAAATGTATATCTCTTACGTGTCGATTTTTTTAAGGTTACGACTTGCAATAAGTTTACATCTAAAGCAAACCAGAATGGTTTTAGAATATATTCTTAAAGAAATATAACAACATATTCTTTTGGTTGGTGTTTTCAACCATACAGTAGGTGTATTCAAGCACTCAAGGACATGCTTTAAAAGTGACAAAGATACATTTTTGTTAGACAATAATTAATACTCTGGGTGATTGATATTATTTTTTGACCACACAAATAATGTAATAAATTTTATGAGTCAAGGTAACATCTATCATTTTTTTAAATGAAAATGAAAGATAAATTCTTTTTCCTCTTGAAATTATTTTCAAGGTGAAATAATTCTTTAAAAAATTTAATAAAATAAAATACTGACGTATGTGCCACACAACCTCTATATACAGAGCATATAGATTATAAAAAATAAAATTAATGAAAACGAAATATATTACAAGTGAAAATAACAACTAACTGAGCTGAATGCTTAAATACCCGGTATATACTGAATTAATAAAAAAAATTGTTCTACAAAAGTTGTGTATTTTTAAAAAAGGAATATTTTTGTCTTAAAATTTTTTTCTAACTCTTTCGATTTCAAAGATAGCCTGTTTTTGCCCATTTTACCCAAACATGGTCCGATTTTAACCATTCGCGAACTTGACCGTACTTTTTTGCTCTAGAATACATATACAAATTTTCAGCTCCCTTCTTCGGACAGACCCATTTGAGGAGATGAACTAATGAAGTCATTTTATTGAACAGCTTACCAAGAATTTTTTCTTGCGATCAATATTTTCAACCGTTACAAAAACTGAACTACCGGATTTTACGATGGTATACATTATGTACCGGGTATAAAAAGAAATATTAAGTAAAATTTGAGAAAATCTCAAGAGATCATCTTGGAAAAAAGTCGGCAAGCCATTTTCGAGAAAAACCGAAAACCAAAAAAAAAAAAACTGCTCAAATACTACAATTTTACACATAGTCACTATAAATTTACATAATAATTTGTAGTTTGTATATAGAGATAATAAAAACAGCTGTTGGTAATTATTTGTTAGAACATAGTATAATTTCTAAAATAACGTTATTATTAAATTTATTATTAAATTTTGTTATTCTATTTATAAGTGACTCCACCACTCTTCACATTAAATTAAAAATAAAATCAACATATATACACACACAATAAAGACATTGAACTAAATATAAACGAAATTATTGTTACACATTTCAAATTAGTGGTAAATTTGTCACAAAAACATTATATTCGCGAATTTCCTCCAAAGCAAATCAGCTATTGTTTTTGTACCAATGTTGGAATTTCGTAAAAATTTCTTCAAATGTCCATCGATCCTACCTACTAGATGTTAAAAATTACTATCGTTAAAATTTTTATATATGTTTATACATATCAACATATATATAAGTTTATGTGTATGTGGACTCTCTAGTGGTCACAGTTTTATTCCGATTGGAATGATATTTGGTATTTGAGGCGCTTTTGGTATTCGAAAGGTCAAGTTCGTTAGAGGGAAGGGGAAACACAATTTGACATATTTCCCATAATATTCGAAAAATCGAAAAATTTATAAGGAGTAAAGTTGCAGGTACTTAGTTTTATCGTAATTTTGTTTCTTATCAATTTTCTGTTACACTAATATTTACAGAAATATTTACAATTAAAGATTGAAAGTTAAAATTATAAATATCTCTGTACACATTAGAGTTTGGAAAAAATGATAATGAATTATAGCAAACTTGATTTTCTACAACTTTACTCGTTATACGTTTTTCGATTGTTCCAATATTAAGAGAGATGTTTTATATTTTATGTTTTCTTCTATCTTTATGCCTCCCTTCCCCCTTGACGTATACCATTTATTGATAAAATTGGCCTTGAAAATACAAAAATGATATCAGATACGACATTTCATTTTGATCAGACTTAAATTGTGACTAGAGAGTGATTTATGTATTCTAAGGAAATTCACTAAGGTGACGCTGCTCCTGTGTAACGCCTTTTTTACATATACAGTTGAAAATTATCATTTAAGGTAATCATAGTAATTCCGTTGATAGAATGCACCAAAATGCATGGCCTTGTCTTATAGAATATTATTAAAACTTGCAGATTAGTGATCGCTCATCTTCCTTGACGACACGGATACGCGGTTTCATGAAGACGTGGTTTTGTCGTATTTATTCTTATTATATTAATGTTGAAGAAGCTATTAATTTTAAGATATTTGAATTTATACATCATAGCAAGGAAATTAAAAAATTAATTTAATAAATTAATCTATAGTTTATAATTTACACCACGGACGTATATAAGGGAGGAGTTTAGGGGTGAGTGGGGGTAAATCCACCTTTTGTCAAGTACTTAAAAGAGTCTAAGAGGCTGGATTTTTTACTATACTAGTTGATGAAATAGGTGACATGCCACGGCGAGAATAATTAGCGTTATGCTTATGGGAGGATTTCCTAGAATTTAACAACGTAGAAAATGTATCAGCTGAAGCATTGACAACAACTATTATAACACGTCTCTTATCCTATAATTTGGAAATGTATAAATTGATTGGGCAAGACTTTAATGGTGCTTCATTGGTGAACGATCGGTTATGAGGCGTAAGAACAATAATCGCAGAGCAATACTTAAAAGCGAAATTTGGACAGTTTGTGGCTTATGTTCTTAACATAGTTCTAACGCATTCGGAACTGTATCGGAATCATAAGAATCATAATAAACTTTTTTCGACAATCTCCACTTTTGGTATAGCCTTTTGAAGAAATTTGTGGTTTTAAATAAAATATAAAATATGTGGTTTAATTTAAAATATCTCGTTCAGCGCTTATCTTTCTTTCCCGCAGTATGCATAACACTTGAGGCATTTCCAGATGCTGATAATAGGGATGTCGCCATCTAAACATACCAACTTCAGACCGCCATGGAAAATAGTCAGTTTACCGTGTCGTTAGTTGTACGGAGAAAAGTTATTTTATATACAGCAATTTCAGTTATGCAAAAACAATAATAACGACTTTACAAAATATTCGAAACTGCCGAAATATATTACCGTTGAAATGTATTTTACCCTTTTATTGAACATGTGATTACAGAACTCGATACTCGATTTAAATCACATGAAGAAACGATTAAAGGGATTCAAATGCTTCTGCTTAAGAAGACGAGTAAGAAGTTCTGGATAAAAGCAAGTCTTAAAATGATAGCACTAATATTTCTGGATGAAAAAAAAGACGCAATATTTCTGAGTGACTATGAGATATGGCACAATCACTGGAAATCTATAGCGCAAAAACCTGCCATTGCAATTGAAGCTAGTGATCAGTGCCATGATCAGTTTTTTTTCCTTTGATAAGAAATCTCTTTATCATTTAAGAAACACTCCCAGCGTCTTCTTCAACCCCTGAAAGATGTTGGACCACCTCTATGCGAAAGCTATAGCTACGCCCGTGATTTACACAGTTGTCTTTCTTGTTTAGATACCGGGTATTAAAAGGTGTTAGAACATATTGAAATGTAGTATCTTACTGACACCGTAAAATAAAAGTTTTATTCGAAATAGTTAGAAAAGTAGATGAACTATTAATGATGAAAGTTTCGATGTCAATCTTATTTCAATTCGATATCAAAGTTTCAATCAAATGAGATACATTAAGTATTTCAAGAATATAATAAATACTATGATGGTGGAAGAAGTGGGAAGGCCAATATATTAATAAATACAATCAGCGTTGACCTGTATATACTGAGTTCTTTATCAGTGATTTTACTGTTTTATTTTATTTGGGTGGAGTGTGTACCTAGGAACTATATATATATATATATATACGTATATATGCTTCTGTAATCTAGAGTAATAACAAATAATAACATTCTTAAAAATTTGGTGGTCGTTATCTCTTGTTGTTTTTTTCTATTATGTTGATGGGTATACGAAAATGGAATAATTAGAATATATCACATACTAGCTAAAAAAGCCATCGTTGTTCGGGCTTCCAAAAATTCTAACAGAGAGGACATGTACGTCAAATAAGAATTTTTTTCTACACTTTGACAGTTTTAAGGACGTTCATGTGCTACGCTATAGTCAAATGAGTACTATCATTTATAAAATTTATTTAGGATTTTAAAAAAGTTGTAAAGTATATCAATAATCTTACAACGATTTATAACCGTTTTTTATTTGTCCTAAATATTTTAAAAGTATTTATTGTAAAATAACAGTAAATCAGAAATTGATTTGACTTTATGTGACAGATTTGACAATAAACTATGTTGTATATTTGTGTGTATGTGTATATTTTTTTACTGTACCCTGTCGCCAGTTTTCAAAATATGGTGGCAAAAAAAAACCTAACAAAAAAGTTTTAATTTTATTAAATAATTGATTCAAATGTCCGTCAACACCATTTTTTTAATGCAATTATAGAAAACTGTATATTTCAAAGAATATTTCTAAACATTATTTATAATGGTGGCTACTTTAATAATATAGTTTGATTTTTAATCGATAATTACTCTTAGAAATGATCGTCAACAGGTGTTAAATTTTTGAGGGTGGATAACTACATAATTGAGCTATTCAATTCACTAAAAACAATAATTTTTATTTACTATTAAGCGTCGTGCATGAACGTCCTTAAACGTTAACGTTTTTATTTTAAATTTATTGACAAATAATTTATTTCGAAAGTTTTGTTAATGGAGGTATTTCTGTTGAAACTGTAAACTAAATTAGAATTTTAAATTATAGCCGTAAGTAAAAAGCCATAACTTTGGAACGATTTGGAATTTTGAACTTGAAAATTTACCTAGGGTTTTTTCTCACCATTATTATCTCCTATGGTTTTCTCCAAAAAATTCAGACAAACATACACACACACATTTCCCTTTTTTTATATATACAGAGATATACAGGACACAAAAAATGAAAGTTTTTGGTATAAACATCAGTTTTAACATTCTATTGAAAGAAACAAAAATGTTGGCAGAAATGCAACACTTGAATTTTTCATCTTGATCTTCTGCCGCCTATGACGGCATACATTAAATGATGTACTAAATCAATTCGTGGCACAGTATGTAATCTAATATTATTCAAATTTAATACACATATAATACACTGCTTAACAAAAAAAGTGACCCACTTTGAAAAATTAATTTAAATTATTCCTGTGAAATTATTTTGCATTTCTACTATATTCTTATAAATGCAATATTTTGGTTTATATGGGGGTAAAATTAAAACCTTTAATTATTTGAAAAATAAATTAATTTAAAAAAAAAAGGACAGATTTGCATGAATTTTATTGTTTAAATTAATATAAACCTAAAAAAGCATTTTATTTCTAGATTTTTAGAAGGAAATAAACTTTTAGAGCCGGATATTACCTCTTCAAAGTCTTGCATACTTTTAATAAAGTTCGCTACGACATCTTGTGTGATTTCCTCCTGCACTAAAGCTACTCTAAGATCCTGTAAGTTATCAGGAAGGTTAATTCATCTTCTTATATAGAGTGGCGCAAAAATACCTGCACGATTTTTAAATTCAATAATTCTTTCTGAAATTAATATTTATTGAGTTTCTCTTTAAAATATCGACGATATTTTAATGTCAGATATGCTCCTTCTAACCATACGATATTGGTGATTATTTTCTTTGAGGTTATCTGGAAGAAAGGGTTTATGTAAACAAGCCACAATGCTTGGAACAACTTAGAATATTAGGCGAGAGATTTTGGGGATATCTCAAGAAACTTTACGAAATGTCAGATGTGCTGAAAAGAGTTCATAGTTTTCAGCGCAAAAGGGGATATCATTTGTTAAATATCATTTTTCGTAAATAGTTGGAAAAAAACTACAAGAAACACACTTCATATTATGAGTTGCAAAATATAAATTTTCTTAACTTCTCATATACTTTTTTTAATTTATACTTTTGCGCCACCTTGTACATCTAACAAGTTCATTCCAGAAATATTTTATTGGACTCTGGGCTACTGGCTGGCCATCTCAAAATCTGAATTACGATGTATTTTTTTCATGCACACCTTTCGAAATCGTTTTTCTACGCATTCTTAGATTGTACATAGGCTATGTACAAGTCGTATGAATCGTAGTGTTGCAATTAGTGCAAAAACTTCTCGAAAAAGACTTTTCGAAATGATATTTATGGGCCAGAAAGCAACCCGCAGCACTAGAGCTTTCTAAAAATCATCGTAGAACCCGTTTAAAGCACATAATGTCCGAATGTAACATTACTGGAAGAAAGTAATTGGGAGGTTCAATGATGGAGATGGTTCAGTGATCTCTTCGATAATTTAAAGTTAGCTCTGGGGTTAAATAATTTTATAGGAAATAATTTAAATGAATTTTTCAAAGTGTGCCACTTTTTTTGCTGAGTAGTGTACAGTTATACATAAAATAAAAACAAAAATAATTTTATTGTAAAATATGGATTCACATATAATGGCATAGATATATATGTGGCGATGTAATAAATAAAGGCATTAAATTTTTTTAATTTCAGATATGTGTAAATTTTTAAAAACTTTTTTTAATATGTTAAAATTATTAAATTATTGCATAATATAAAATTCTCACACATAACTTTCATACATGTTTTATGTTTAAGGTAGTTCTAGCACTGTTTTATATAATCAGCACAAAAAACCGGTTTGCTTTTATTATAGAGCAAATATATAAACACACATACACAACGCATGGATATATTCACTATTCATATATACAAATTAATGTAATTTTGAAATCATAAAATAATTTTAAGCTGTTATATTTCGAAAACAAAAATTTTTTAAATTTATTTAATTAATATTTATCTTTACTCTCCTAGTTTTTTTTAAATTATGTCGAGTATTTTTTTAAATACAACAGATAATAGTTGGGCGGGCATGAAGTTTTACATGCTTCTAATGAGAGAGAGTGATAGAGAATGATTACTTTGCTATTAAATATCTCGCGTTCTAAACGGTCAAAAATTCTGAAACTTCGGAATTTATTAGAAAACCTGTGAAAAAAAAGCAAAATCTGTCAAAAAGTGGTTTCATGCTGAAACATCCTTAGCAGCGTGTGATATATATTGTCAAAAATATACCCTACGACGATAACGCTATAGCTCAGCCGAAGATAGAAGACCCGTCACGAAATAAATGGTACCAAAATAATAATAACTGAAAGAATAAAAATAGCTTGACAATGTAATCGGGGAAAAAACTATGGACATAATATAAATATTATCAAAGATAATCAAAGAGAACTGTTGGTTTATGCGATTAAATTTCAAAATTTGCCCAATTCCTAGATCAATTATTTGTATTTTATAAATACTTATTTCGACTACAACGTAGTCATCATCAGTATGAATTGGCTAATCGTAACTATATCTGGGATATGGTATCGAAGATATGTTACTCGTTACTAACTTGATGAGACACGAACCAAAATTTACTTTAAAATTACCCGATTTTCTTTTACCGAATAGAAAAATTCAGATTTTGGTCAGGTAAACTGGATCATATCTAGGACTTTTTAGGTCCATAAATAATTTTTTTTTAAATACATTTGTACAGCTGCAGGCCACAAAAGTTGATGTCAGTTTTTAAAATTTTACACTTAATTTGTGCCTTATTCATTCGGTTTTCGAAAAAAAATTTCGTATAAAAGTTATTACTATATTTCTAATGAACAGCCTTTATCCGAATCGTTGTTTCGAAAACCGAATAAATAAGGCACAAATCAATTATAAAATTTATAAAATGGCATCAACTTGTGTGGTCTTTCGTACATATTATTTACTTACTATAAATATAAAAACGTCTGTATAAATTTCCGTTATGCGGAAATATTATTGTCAGAATATATATTTTAATAGGAACGTTCAGTTCAGGTTTCATCATATAACTGATTTTAAACGTCTCGTGTGTCCTAAAATCGACGCACATACGTTCTGACGTTTAAATAACTGCTGTTATTTTTAACGCTCGCGTGTCCCGAGACTTAATTGTTAGTGCATATTTATTATAAACAATTCTAATGGCTAATTCGACTACTTGCATAATACGCATCATATAATGCATACGAAAGTAAATATATTATTTAAAAAAAACACATTAACAACATTGAACTCATTCAAAGTGGCTCCAGGATGCTAGCACCCCATCCATAGAATTTCGAAAAACCAATTATACCATCTATTTGGTCACTAATTTGTCATAAATAGTCAGGTAGCCCCATTAATTGGTCAGCAATAGAAAATTTTTTATTAATCTTTTAATGTTTTCAAGGTCATACAAAACTTTTAGTACCCCATCCATGGAATTTCGAAAAACCAATTCTACTATCTAATTGGTCATAAATGGTCAGGTAGCCCCATTATTTGGTCAGCGATAGAAAACTTTTTAGCGATGTTTCAAATTTTTTTCAAGGTCTTGAAATAGATTTAGTTGGTCTCCCAGGAAATAGATTTTTTCCAGGAAATAGGTCTGACCAATTATTTATTTTAACTGATCAATTATCAGTGGATTATTCTCAATCGATTAGTGCCTTTATTTTTTCTCTGTATGGAATATGGGGTGCTAAAATTTTTTCATGACCTTCAAAAAAATTTAAAACATCGATAAAAAGTTTACCAATGAATGGAACTACGTGATAATTAGTGACCAATTAGATGGTATAATTGGTTTTTCGAAATTCCTTGGATGGGGTGCTAGCATCCTGGATCCTTCAAAGTATATTAATGTTTTTTTCTAAAAGTTTGTATACATTTCAATTTAAATAATAATAATAATAACGATAATGATAGTAAGTAATTGCAATAGTTTATAAATAATAAAAAAGTTCACATTATATACACATTACTGAAACACAATAACAAAAACATCACATCACTACCGTAATTAAATACAAAAAAAAATTCGTTACACAGGAGCTGCGTCAACTTAGCGAATTTCACTCAAAATCACTCTCTAGCGGTCATAATTTTAGTGTGATCAAAATGAAATATAATATCTGATATGACTTTAGTATTTGAAAAAATTAAATTTATTAATAGCCAAAATAGAACGATGTTGTATAACGATTATAGTTTATAATTACTATGGAAACGACAATCAAAATTTTTTGCAATAAAATATATTTCATGTATTCGTATCAAACAAACACAAAATATTAAATATCTCTCTTAATATTAGAATAATCGAAAAATGTATTAGGAGTAAAGTTGTAGAAAATCAAGTTTGCTACAATTCATTAGTTGATCATTTTTCTCAAACTCTAATGTGAACAGAGATATTTAGAATTTAAACTTCAATCTTTAATTGTAAATATTTCTGTAGATATTAGCGTAACAAAAAAATGATAAGAAACAAAATTACAGTAAAACTTAGTACCTACAACTTAACTCCTGATAAATTTTTCGATTTTTCAAATATTAAGGGAGATAGTCAAATTTTGTGTTTTCCCCTACCTCTAAACCCCCCTTCCCCTCGCCCGATTTTACCCATTAACGAACTTGACCTTTAGACATTTTAAAAAAGTACATATATATATATATATATACATATATATACAAATTTTAGCGATAGTGATTTTTAACATTTTATAGGTAGGATCGATGGACATTTGAAGAAATTTTTACGAAATTCCAACATTGGTGCAAAAACAATACCTGCATTTCCTTTGGAGGAAATTCGCTAAAATTGGAACACATAATAATATTCCTTCTGAATAGACAGTACTTTGGTCTATTCAGATATGATCTATTTGGGATATTCGAAATCCCATAATATAAACAGCCCTTTGTGTTACTAACTGACTAACTCACTCACTCATCTATACAAAATCTGGAAGAATGCGGTTTTTTGCATTCGACGCGGAACAACTTCAAACTCACACGAAGTCAATTTTGGTCGATCGCAGTGATGTCTTCACAAAAACTAATTGAAAAATTTGTGGTCAGATTTCAAGATTTTGAAAAAATTAAAGAAATTGTGGAATTTATATATTTTCCTTTTAAAAAATATTTAAGGGTGAAACACATTAGCCACAAAATTTCAGACATTTACAAACTAATTTAATCTTACAAACCAGAAAATTTGAAGAAGATTTTTGGAAATACGTCAACCGAGAAAAATATCCCAATATCAACAAATGTAGGAAATATATTTATTCTAGTTTCGGATCTACATACTTTTCATTTTCAAAGTTAACGAAGACTAAACAACGTTCTGTTTTGACTAATTCCCAAACATACTGAAGACTCATTATTATTATCTTTGTCAGGATCTACAACTAGTGGTGATTCCTTGGTTAGAGACATGCAAACTCAGTCTTTGCATTAATGTTAAGTCAATAAAAAAAATTATAAATGTATCTTAAACTTTAGCTAATTTGAATTAATTTTCACCCGTTCAATAATTAAGTTGTTTGTTTTGTAGGTGGATATACAGGATGTTTCAGTACGACGTGCACTCCCGCGAGCTATTGATAGATTACCAAAAAACAAGTCTGAAAATCTTGTATCATTCTTCTAAGATAAATTTTCCTGAATAAAAAAAAAAACGGAATGTGAAATCTTAAAATCAAATTATCAGCCATACCGGGCATTTTTATAACAACGTTTTCATATGGACCTTAGCATGAACAAATAGTACAATTCGATCGCGACACATTTTTAAAATAAAAAGTATATCTTATACACACAAAAGTTGGTACCACTGTAAGTTAAAAATTTTTGAACAAATCTGGCGACGTTTAAAAATGATACAATATCTATCTTTTAGAGTACATTCATAAAAGTCCACAGTAAAGTTTATTGTTTTTTGTCATAAGTTAAAATTAAAATTTATTTTAGGCCCGTCATAGCGGGCTTAAAAGAAAGATATTTAAGAAAAATAACCTGTGATTTCGGGTAATTAAGCTACCGCCGATAGAAATAAAATTTACCTGAAATCTCAGTTGTTTTTTTAAATATCTTTTTTTAGGCCCGTCATACGGGAATATTATTGGATCAATCTCTTTATTAATATTTCTATTTTCTATTGCGTAGTATTTCAAGTGAAAATTATCAAAATATGTCAAAATATGTGTGAAAATATGGATTTCTTTGTAAGAGCAATGTATTTAAACTTGAACTTTAATATTAAATGACCCCCCCTCCTTGAAACTTTTATAATTGATTTATATGCACTTGCAATTACATGTAAAAAATAAATCAAGCCTTAATTTTTTTGAAGCTCCAGTGCTCGTAAAACCTTAAATACTCTGAATGTATATTTTTTAATCTTTAAATGGTAGTTTTAATAAAATAGGATTGTATTTACGTGTGTGTATTATTTTTAATGCATATTAGGATCATCGTTTATGATAAATGATATACAATACTTATACTCCTAGTTCCCTATCTTTTATATAATATTATATATATATATGTGTATTTATATATATATTTATATATATATATATATATATATATATATATATATATATATATATATATATATATATATATATATATATAAATTATATATATATATATATTATACAGAGTGTAACAATAGTTGTGTGAGACATTTCATTATCAGGTTCAAAGCAGACCAAAAAAAAAAATTGGTGTTATAGAAACAACAAAATTTAAGGTTATTATGAAAGTACCGGGGGAATATCAACCAAAATTACTGGTAAAGTTTGTGTAACTCAAAATATACGAATTCTAACCATGTTAGAAGTTTTTTTAAATTAATTATTAATTATTAATAAAATTATTGTCAAATAAAATAATAATAAAAACTAAAAATTATTAAAAATTTAAAAAAATTATTTTAATAATTATTTAATTATTATTATTTATTTTAATTTTTATTAATAATTATTTATCTAATTTTAATTACACTGACGTTGACAAACCTACTGTGACAATCTAAAATAAAAATGGCTTTAGGACCATTTTTCGATCAATAAATTTAATTATCTCAGAAACCAAAAACAGGATTATTTTGAAATTTGGTACAGGTAAGACTTTGATAATTATTATGACAATTTTTCATAAACCTGACATTTCTGGTGGTCGAGATATAGATTTTTGTATTCATGTTTTTACCGCCGAGTCCATTTAATAAGCTATGTAAAAATCTCTTAAAAATCGTAGATTTAACATTTTTTTACTCAAAAACTAAAACAGGATCAAGTAAAATGTTGACAGGATATTCTTTATTATTGAAATAATAAGCTGTCAAATTTTGAAGAACCTGTTATTAAATTGAATTTTCTTCAAAACAACCTTAAACATGTTTGTAAGAAATAAATTATTAAAACACTCCTCGTGATGGTGATAGGCCCAGTATTCATGACAATGAAAACTTACTAAACACTTCTACCTCAATATTCGTTAACATTATTAAAGAAAAAATTTACTTGGCAGAACGACACTTTATTTAGAAATATCAATTGAAAATTTTAACAGTTATGGACAAAGTGGTGCTTGTTGTATCCCCTCCACTACTCTATTACTATCGATGCCGAATATGAAAAAAATTTTAATTAAACTTACGGGTAAATAAAATACCATGAAGTAAAATTTAAATAACCAAATGACGACAAATTTACAAGAAAGAAACAAAAGATTGATTACATCAATCACTTAAACAAGGTTGCAAATGGTCCTAATCAAAATCTAGATTTTTCCAAAGTGCAAGATATACAAATTACTAGAGTTAAATGGCCTTCAAAAACTGTTTTTTCAGGTAGATTGTTGGGAACCGCAATTTTTTTGCATCATTTGCACCCTTTTTATTCATAAAAATTGGTACAAATATTCATTGTCGGGGATCGTAATTTTTTTTAAAGGCTAAAATTTCGCACATTATTTGAAACATATAAAAGGTATACTTTGCCGTAGTTTAAAAATTTTTGTGTTTTCTAAGCTTTGGGAATTTTTTTCTAATTTTACTAAACCGATTTTGATGTTTATGGGCTCATTTTTTTTTTTTTAACATTTTTTTATAATAAAACATAATTATATTAAGAAAAAACGCTTTTTTGCTATTCCATATCGAGTCGGACCGTATTACTTTAGAATCATATTTAGGAGGACAAAACGGGTCGATTTAAAAAAAAATGCGATTTTTTTTTTAAATCCCCACAACCTACCTGAAAAATGGTAATTTAACTCTACTATATCTATAAGTATCTAAGTAATAAGAACATAAAATGGAAAAAAGCCTGCATAAAATGGAAAAATGGTAATCCTTGACGATTGTTCGGCTGTTACATCCTGTATACATGTATACAACATACATACGTACATTTTCTACGTATATATAATATAATAATATTCATCTTTTGCTTTATATTTTACAACTGATAACATTAACTGATTTAGCATTTCCGAACGGAAGTATAATTTACATCAAATTCATTTTACTATTATACATGTGTATACGATATATATTTGAACAAAGACAGAAGGAGGTTTTACCAAATATCATAAATTATGTTCAAATATTATTACATTATTATATTATATAAATGTTTCTATTAGTTCTATTATTGTGTAGTACTATGTTTAAATAAATTGTCATTAATTTTATAGAAATTCATTTTGCAAGTATATAATTGTTCATATGTGATACGTATATTGGTGAAATCACATAAATTATAATCCGCCTCTGGTGATAAATAGTTTTTTCGATTATTTTTGTTATGACACGTTTCGAATAGAGGAAATTGCATTAATTTTTTTTCGCTACAAATTCATATATAAATGAAAGAATAATTCATTTGAAGTATGTTTTGATAGTTTTCTTTTATTAACAATTTCATTTTTTCATTAATTATTAATAAATAAATTTTTGCATAAAAAAAACGACTGTGACGTCATTATATTCGTTGAGACTGAGAGCCAATGGGAATCATGCTATACACTTGTACAGATCACCATGTGTCATAACAAAATAGTCTAATAGCAGAGATTAGTAGAGTGATCGCTCATGCCTATACTAAAATGTGAGGCAAGTTTTGGGCACTGAAAAAGAGCGACACCATAGAGGCGATAGCCGGCGGCTGGTTGCCAGTACGAGGAGGAAGCTCTTATAGGGAATCGAGCATTAGAGTAACAGAGACACTCTTATGTGTTATTTCTTATATGTTATGGAACTCGACTACTTACGGGACACCCTATATACCATACACAGTATATATTAAAGATAATAGGCTAACTTGTCAGTTTTTTTAGCTAAAGTCCGTATTCATAGTCCAGTCTTGAGCAAATGCTTAAGCTTATCTTCATGAAGACCGTCGTCTTATTGGTTTTTACACATGATGAATTCATAGATATACATTAAGATCATCTTCGGTAAAACGATGGTTTCAAACATGATCTGATGACTATGAATATTTATCCAACCACACATATTTTAGCTAAGATAAAATTATCGAGCTTGCCATAAGATTGCGTCTATGAATCTAAACGCTGCCTTAAGATCATGCTTAAGGTGAGCTTACTCTTAAGACGGGGCTATGATTACCGGCCTAAGATGCTATGGTAATGTTGCTAAGATGGCGATGGTAACCATTTTTTTTTTACATAGAGGTAGATACTGCAAACATTGTATAGCAACTATTTTATTTGTTTGTTTTATATAAATAGTTTGATCTTAATTTTATATTAAACGCTTCATAACACAAGCTGTATAAAAAAGTTACACTCAACCATAGTTTGTTGAAAGTTTGTTGAAAGTGTTTGTTTTTTTATATTATGGGTACTCTTTTGTATCATTTGATATTAATGTAGTAGATAAAATGGATAATAATATAATTTAACTTTTGAATTAAAATAAATGAATTGTCAAGAAATATAGATTGTGTTATCATTGGTTGTTAACCAACAACGGAATAGTTACCCATAGGTATTATTGACGTATGAAGATGACTGGTTTTAGTTGTTTAATCAACAATACAACACAAGTTTTACAGTTTGGTTAGTTCTCAAGTTTCTGATTGTTTTTTTTAGAAAACAGTTTGCAGACATGCATAGTAAACACAAATTTTAGTGCGGTTGTTATAGGGCAAATATCTGGTTTAACTCTATATATTATAATAGTATATTATATTATTATATTATAATAGATTTATAAGAATTAGGAGTCACAATTACTTATATACATTGTTCTTATTTCACGCTTTTTATGTTTGTGTTCTAATTTCTTAATTTCTTCAAATATCCACCGATCCTACCTACCAGATGTTAACAAAGACCATCGGTAAAATTTTTACATATGTATACATATGTATGAAATAAGAACATGGTATACAAGTAATTGGGACTTCTAATTCTTATAAATCTATTATAATATAATAATATAATCTACATATATATATATATATATATATATATACATATACATATACGTTTATGTGTCTGTGGACTCTCTAGCGGTCATAGTTTTATTCCGATTAGAATCAATTTTGGTTTTTAGGCGCTTTTGATATTTGAAAGGTAAAGTTTGTTAAAGGGTAAAATCGGACAACGGGAAAGGGGGTTTAGAGGGAGGGGGAAACACAGAATTTGGCATATCTCCATTAATATTCGTAAAATCGAAAAATGTATAACAAATAAAGTTGTAGGTAATTAGTTTAACTATAATTTTGTATCTTCTCATTTTTTTCTGTTACACTAATATTTACAGAATTATTTACAATTGATTGAAAGATTGAAAGTTAAAATTTTGAATATCTCTGTTCACATTAGAGTTTGAGAAAAGTGATCGGGAAGTGAATTGTAGCAAACATAATTTTCTACAACTTTACTCCTTATACATTTTTCGATTTTCCTAATATTAAGAGAAATATTTTATATTTTGTGTTTTCCTCTTTCTCTATTTTCTTCTTTTCCCTTGACCTATGCCATTTATAGTAATAAAATTGGCCATGCAAATACAAAAATCATATCAGATATAATATTTCATTTTAATCACACTAAAATTATGACCGCTAGAAAGTGATTTATGTATTCTAAGGAAAGTCGCTAAGTTGAAGCAGCTCCTGCGTAACGAATTTTTTTTATTTATTTAAATTGGCCTGGTAGAACCAAAGAAAACTAATAATACTTGGGTGACATAAAAATGGAAACAAATAGTTGACAACGGGCAAATACAAAACCGTTTTTTTCGGCCGTCTTCAGAAACACTGTTAAACCCGTTTTCGAATTGTTCCATTATTTTATGAGATAAAACAACTATAAAACATTTTTCTATATTCTCTCATGTGAAGAGTTTTATCGTGAATTTAAAATTAGAAGACAAAAAAAAATACAGAAAATTCAACCCAGAATAATTTAACAAATGTAACATTTTTATTATTTTATTTTATTTTGTTGCAGGAATGTCCCGATGGAGTAGTACATGAAGATTGTTTCAAAGACATTTATGCCAAGTTCTTCCCACATGGCAGTAAGTTTTTACAATGATAAATAAATAACTAGACAAGATAAAAAGAGTATTTTCCACTATTAACAAACAACAAAAAAATGCAGAATCAGATTTTGTCATAATCAGAACTATATTTAGAATTCCATAGCCCCAATTCTGAGCAACTGTATTGCATATACTAGGGAAAACTAGATGAAACAACAATATTTTTCTTAAAATCGTTCACTAGTCATATATAATGCATGTAGATATGTGATTAATGTATCCAACATATTTGTATACCCTGTGTATATAATATATACAAAAGTATTATAAGTATTATAAGATTCTGCATTCATATAATATATACAGGATGGCGCATAAGTAACGTTATAATTTATTTAATGAATAACTTTTTTCTTTCTGATTTTATTTAACGTTGGCATTTATTAAAATTTAGATTACAGTTTGGAAATATGTTCATATTATGTTTTGAAGATAATACCTTTCAAATGGTGCCCGTTGTTTGCTTCGACCTGACGTGCTATTTCCAGAGCATTTTCCATAACTTGCCTTAAAATTTCAGGTCCTACTTCTTCTCGAATATTGGTCTTAAGCTCTTGTATGGTTATTGGCATACACCTTACCCTTTAAGTAGCCCCAAACAAACAAATCGGGAGCCGTTAAATCGGGCGAACACGGTGGCCAATTAAAATCAGAAAAACGCGATATTATTCGATCGCCAAAAATTTCGCGCGGAAGAGCCGTAGTTGAACGAGATGTGTGAGCTATGGCTCCATCTTGTTGGAACCACAATTCTGAATTGTTCTCTAACTCTGGCCTTAAAAAATTTTCGCCTAGACATCACCAACTGGGGTTTTCCTCAACACTTGCTTGCACCCGAGCAATATTCACATCATGTCGAACTGCACGAGGTCTTTCAGCACGCGGAAAATCACAGGCAGCCCCATGTTGCCGAAAACGCTTAACCAATCGGTAAATTGTTGGAGCGCTAGGTGCATTTCGAACATGAAAGAAATTTTGATATGATCTGAATAATCGAATGCTTTCAACTTTCAAAATAAAATTGAACAACTTTGGTTCTTTATTCTGTGCTGAGTCTTTCCATCATAAATTTCCCAAGTTAATTCTGAAAAAAAAGAAAAAAAATACGTAAACCAAATATGTATTCACTAATTAATTCATAACGTTACTTATGTGCCATCCTATATAAGAGTATTATTAGTTGTGTATAAGTATTCTATTTTTTACTGTAAAAACGTAACGACCCGAGATGTTAGAAAACATTTACGTGTCAATACAATGCAAGAGACAGGCTATTCTCGTGTCGTCTTATTCCGCGGCATCTCTAAATGTAAAATATATATTATATGATAATCATTTTACGTCAAAGAGTGTTATCAATGTTCAGACATATTACTTCAAATCTCAAATTAAGTAAACGCTAGTCACTTTCGTTGGTATAATATAAACGAATTGTAACCATACTAACAATGGATAGATTACCGCAAGTTTACAAAAACAATAGAAGAATATAAGTAGTAAAGTTGTAGAAAATCACCTTTACTAAAGAGAAATGTAGTGTTATTAATTTTCTATAATTGTACTTCTGATACGTTCTTTCAATTTGTCCCTTTATGTCCCATGTCTCATGTTCCCTTGTCCGATTTTGCCCATTATCGAACTTGACCTTTCTAATACAGAAAGAACGTCTTATACCAAAGTGCATCTTCTTCTCATCAGACTAAAATTGTGGCTTTTAGACCGCGTATAAAAAGGTATGCCTGATGAACATTTGAAGAAATTTTTCCAAAATTCGTTCATCGGTACCTACATAACCAATAGCTATATTTCGCAAATTGGTAAAAGTAATACATAATAGAGAAAATTTGACTTAATTTTTAGACTGAGCGTGGACAAAATTATAAAATAACTGCGATTTCTGCTCCGAATATTATTTTTTGATTTGTAGACTAGTGTTAATTCAGCTCTAACTAAACTTATATGTTAAAACAAGATATTTAGGTCCGTATTCATGGTCCAGTCTTGAGCAAATGCTTAAGCTTACCTTCATGAAGACCTTCTTATTGGTTTTAAGACATGACGAATTCAGAGATATACATTAAGATCATCTCCGGTAAAACGATAGTTTCAAACATGATATTATTCGGTTTAAGATTTGCTTTAGTAAGACGAATCTTGAGATCATCTTAATTTATTTTCGTCAATCTCCATAATAATTCTCATATATCCAATGATCTGATTTGCTGAAAAATGTATCATATTATTGTCAGAGATATTGAATATTATTCTACAAATGGAAACAAACAGACCTCATAAGACCACCGTACATAAAAGTAGCGAGCTAAAAAAATTGTTTTTGAAATACAAAGAAGAAAAATATGACGAGCTAAGGTAAAAGTAAAAATTATTCTTCGGTAGAAAAAAGTATTGTCTTCAAATTTTACAATACTCTCTTTAGTAATACTTTTTTTAGCAATACTCTCATGTGATTGAAAATAAAAATTAAATAGTTAAAAATGTACAAATAAAAATTTTTAAAAAACTAGCATAAAATTGCAGACATATTAATAATTGAAACACTGGTGGATCAGGGAATCCGCGATGATTGACTTTTGGCTAAATTCTGTTCTATTCAGTAGTAATATTCCAAATTTAATACTGATTTTGTCGAATCTAAACTTTTTATAAATTCGATGCATGAATAAAAATCAAAAAAAATTTGTATATCTCGAATGTAGCCAGAATCAAAATCGATATCAATATTATCAACAATATTGATATTATGTAAACAAAAAACACAAAAAATCCATTATCTTCACTACTTTTTTCACTGCAAAGTTAATATGGTTGTCTTAAGCCTACTAAAATGATCACTTAAAGAAAATCCTTTTTTTTTTAATAAAAAGTCTAAAATTGTCTTATGTGACTGTGAATACATCAACAATTTTCAATTCTTAATATCGCTTTAAGCTATGACTATGAAAATTTATCCAACCTAATATATCTTACCTAACATCAAACTTTCAAGCTTGCCTCAAGATTGCATTTATGAATCTAAACGATGTCTTGAGATGAACTTACGCTTAAGACCGGACTATGAATACGGGCCTTAATCACTCATATTTTAATTTTTAAGTCAAGTAAATGTTTGTATTATATAATAAACATAAATAAATAAATGATGATTATTATTATTATTATGATTTTAGATTCGAGTCTGTATGCCCATTACGTGTTCAAAGCCTTTGATGTAAATTGCAACGGTGCCATAAGTTTTAGGGTAAGTAAACTATGTATTATTATATAAACAAACTCATTATACATTAACGTGATATATTCAATTATTTATATGAATGGTAAACATAATTAAAACAAAACACTTTATATAATATATATATGTCACATAAACAGAATATTTATAATGCCTATCCGAGGCCTTATTAATTTATTAATAATTCATAAAGTAATAATTTTATACATAGGATATATCAAAAGATTATACTTTTGGGAAATAATATACATGTGTACAAAGTATTTTAATAGTTGGAAGTTTATGTAGATACTGTAATATTTAAATATGAGTATTGTTGGAAAAATACGTAAGGTATCGTTACCTAACAAGACCCACTTTTTACAAAAGCATTATACAGGGCGTTCTGAAATTCATTCAGGAAAACTATACCACGGTGTAAAGCTGCAAAAAACAAACAAAAAAGTTTAATAAAGTTTTTCGATTTGACGCTTAGTTTTTGAGAAATAATTAATTAAACATTCATAAATTCAACCAATCACATTTGCATTTCTGAATTTTTGCGGGTGTTGCTACACTTATTGAGAACTCTGATTTTCGCTACTCTAACATGCTCTACTGTGGGCGCCCTACTCTACTACTATGGCCCCGCCTCCTTACAGTATGCGCTCTGTGATTGGTGGAGTAGGGCGGCCACTGTAGATCATGCTAGAGCAGAATTAAATCAGAGTTGAATTAAACTGAAATATCAATTTAATTCCGAATCAGGTATTGGCTTCTTATCCAAGTTGAGGGTTTTATTGCCGGTCATTTGGATAAAAATGCTTTTGAATGCATTAAATGCCACACAACTACAACCCTATCTGAAGACTTTCACCGCCTAAAAAACTATATTTAGAATATTTACACTCCCGTTCGTAAGAATTGAACCAGTTAAAACATTCTAAGTGTTACTTTATGTAATATTTTTCATATATTTAGTAATACATACGCTTAGAAAGTGATTTACTGGTTCAATTTTTATGAACGGGAGTGTACATTAGTAGTTACAGAACAGTATTTGAAAATTTATAGATAGAATTATTAGATTTGTTTATTACTATTCAAGAATTGAATGAGATAACAAAAGCAGAGTATAATTTCGAAATTGTTAGTTTAAAACAAAAAGCACATCTTATACCTTTTATATCTCTATATAATATAAATTGATTCGAGAAATATCTTTTTTGCACTAGGTATATATTTATACCCAGTATATGTAAATATACAAGGTATATTCAGTTTGATCACGACTTTGTAACACTTAAAAATAATGGCCTAATTCGGCGATTTCCGCATGTCCGTCTGTCTGTGGACACGATAACTCAAGAACGAAAAGAGTCAAGTTCCTTAATTGGCAAATCGGACCATGTTTGGGCAAAATGTCTATCTTTGAAACCGTAAGAGATATAACAAAAATTTAATAACAAAAAATCTTCTTTTTAAAATAAACAACTTTTGTTTGAAAAATATTGCCATAAACTCAGTAAATACTGGGTATTCAAACAATTAACTCAGTTAGTTGTTACATTACTTGTTATACCTACCCAGTATATGTAAATATACAATATATTAAGTTTAGCCTCGACTTTGTAACGCTTGAAAATATTAATCCTCAAAGATATTCATAAAATGGCATAATTGACCATTCCCGCATGTCCGTCCGTCCGTCTGTCCGTGAGCACGTTAACTCAAGAACGAAAAGAAATAACGAGCTGAAATTGTGTATTCTAGAGCAAAAAGGTGAAGTTCGTTAATGGGCAAAATCGGAACGTGTTTCCCCCCGCCAGGGGAAAAAATTTATATCTTTGAAACCGTAAGAAAAAAAATTTGTTAACAAAAAGTCTTCTTCTATTTAAAATAAACAACTTTTGTTTGAAAAATTTCCATAAACTCAATAGTTTTCTCATAATTTGTGCTCAAAGTTCCTCGGTAAGCGTGCCCATTTTTAAACCCATGAGAGATTATTATTTAATTGTGAGACAAAAATATTCCTTTTTTCAAAATAAACAACTTTTGTTTCAATCATTTTTGCATAAACTCAATAGATTTCTCTGCTCAAACATAAATCGCAAATGAGACATACTATTGATAGGCGAGCGAAGACATGTATGTAGATATGTACACTACCTACATAAATAACATCTACATTATACCCAGTACATGTAACTTAACAATTCAAACATTGATATACAACCCAGTATATACTGGGTATTCAAACAATTCTCTCAGTTAGTTATTACATTACTTGTTATTATTCAGTTTACGCAATATTAACATTCCTATAATGTTTAAATATATTATTATTTAATGTTTCTATAATGGTTTTAAAATACAAAATCAATAAATCAACCTGACTGATTTCTTCACACCAAAATACCTTAAATTACCTATCTATAAATTTTATTGAATTTCACAAGTTATCGATGGTTCGTTATTCTATTAAATAATAATATAAAATTCAATTATTAATTAAGGTGCCATAAAGGTCCTATTCGTTAATATAAATTAAATATTTTATAAATTAGTAGTAAATCATTTTAATAATATCTCAAATTTTATCAGGTTAATTTTGAAACAAAACATTTAATGGAGTTTTTTATTGGGGGTAAAGGTCAGGGAAAAAAATCGAGGGTCCAAATCGTTGTATCTTATTGAAATATAAATCAGATTTCAAGACCATAGTCGAACTCTTGTGTAATATTTGTCATTTAAGACTATATATTTTGAATTAGCCGTCTATTACGGCTAATAGCCGTACTCCAAGCTGTTTATCAATATGATAAACTGCATTGAATATGTCCAATAAGTTTCAAGCTTTTATTATACCCGGTATATAATACGTACCCAGGTTATACTAAGTTTAGTTCCGACTTTGTAACGAATGAAAATATTGATCGCAGGAAAAAAAATTTGGTATAGGTTTTATAATAATATATTATAGGTGGATAAAATGACCTAATTAGTCCATTACCGCAAAATTGTCCGTCCGTCCGTCCGTAGACACGATTACTCAAAAACGAAGTGAGCTAAAATTTCATATGTGTTCTAGAGCTCAAAATTAAGGTCAAGTTCGTAAATGGACCATATTTTATCAAAATGGGCAAAACCGCCTATCTTGGAAACCGTAAGAGATAAGTAAAAAATGTTCCTTGTTTAAAAATAAACAACTTTTTCTTTAATCTTTTTTTTCATAAATTCAGTATATACTGGATATTTAAGCAATTAACTCAGTGAGTTGTTATTTTCACTTGTTTAACTTCATTTTCTATTTGACTGTCTTTGAAAAGAAAATTTGAAAATTTTTTCGAATACTTCCGGATCATAATGAAATTTTGCACACAGCTTTGTTTCTGATGAAAATACAACAATTTGGAACCATCTATATGAACTGATAATATAATTCGAAAATATTCCCTGAGATAAAAATTTAATAGAATTGTCGATAAATAATGAAAAATAGTGGAAGCGATGGGAAAATAAAATTGAGTTTTTTTGTCTTAAAATAAATATAAATTTTTTATATAATAAACTTAAAAGTTGATTCTTTTTTTTTTTTTGAAGTAAGCTTTTATTTAATGAACTAAAAAGTAGAAAATAAATTTTTTTTCCCCGAGCTGCCAATATTGAACTATAAATAAAAGATTGAGCCATGAATGGATCGTTACTTGACGAAAATCCATTATAATTATGAAATAAAACAAATATTTATGATTTACGTAATAATATTTATATTTTGACTTCAGTTTCGCAAGCACTATTGCATCTTCAGAAAATATATAATAATGATTATACATTTTATATTTTTTATTTCCATTCTTATAAATTTTCTAAAGAAGCAACAGCGTTTGCGAATCTATAGTCAAAATAAAAATATTCTTACCAAAATTATAAATTTTTGTTTTATTTAATAAAAGTAAAAAAGCTTGAGAAAAAATTCTAATTATTTAATAAATCCTGTTGATTGTTCAAATTTTCGAGTAATATTTCCATTTTCATGAAACTTTAAAAGAAAAATTGATTTTAATAATTGTAATTACATTTTCAGGATCTTCTAGTAACTTTATCAACACTGTTACGTGGATCAGTTTATGAACGTTTACGATGGACCTTTAAATTGTATGATATAAATGGTGATGGTTGTATAAGTCGTGGTGAATTAGGTGAAATTGTTGTTGCTGTTCATGAATTAATGGGCCGGCGACCACATCAAGTTGAAGATGATAGAAAAGCTAGGGACCAAGTGGATAGAGTCTTCCGTAAATTAGATTTGAATCAAGATGGTGTAATCACGATAGAAGAATTTATGGAATCATGTTTAAAAGATGATATGATTACAAGATCATTACAAATGTTTGATACGGTACTATGATAATGTTCTAAAAAGGCAGACTGACTTTCCGTCTATCACTTGCCTTAGCGACCGTTTGTTCGCAATTACATATATTTTATCATCCACGTGAATAAATTATAATAAATTAATTGTGTTTATTGTGTGTAATAATGAAACAAGAAAAAACAACCTTAAATTACATTTTAATAGGTAAATGTATTTATAATATTTTATGTATCACATATTCACCGAATTCATATTAAATATCACACCGACCGTTTTGTTTTGTTCTGGTTTCGTATTTGTTGCGCAGAATCATTTATAAAAAAAAAAAACACATCAATTCATTTTAGTAAATATCTCTCTCTCTTTCTCAATACTATAATTTTAGGGTACAATGGAAGAATTTACTAACTTACAAACAGTTTTTTTTCTATTTTATGATGATTTTTACTATCAAAAATTATTCGATTGATAGGATTTCAGAGATTTATTTATAAAGAAAACGTTGGCCAAGTTTTGCATAAGCACAGCTAGGCCATTCGACTGTGCTCGGTTGAAACTCAATAGAATGCAGTTGAGAAGGGTGGTGGGGCTCTTGACAGGACACTTGTGGATCTCTGATGATTCCACTTGTTGGGCCTGTATGGAAGACGATGTAACGTCCATACATGTTATATGCACCTGCAGAAACCTGAAGGGTGTTAGGTATAGAATGTTTGGATCCGAAACCTTGGATCCATCAATCCTGGGAGCAATCCCGGCGGAGAAGTTGTGGGCCTTCTGTGTGGTGTCTGGCCTCAACAGGATCCTATAACTTCATCTGCTTAAAATAGCACCTCTTACGCGGAGACGTCTCGCCTTCGGGTGACAGGTTTTTCCCAAGGAGGGCACAGAGGACCCCTTGGTCTAGCTGCTAGGGACCCATTTGCGGTACCCGTCTTTCTATTTAATATTATTATAAAGGAAACGTTTAATCGAAGAACGATACAATGAATAATGAAATTCTATAACAACTTGGTAAATAAGGTAGTGGGCTAGGTTTTTTCTAAAATATCCAAAAATTATATTCATTTATACTATGAATGTATTTAATGTAATTTAGGAAATTATCAGAGACATATAGCTTTAAAGATAAAATGGAACATCATGGGCCACATCACATGGTAGTGTGATGTGGCCCAATATCACCGCAACCAAATATAAATAGACAATAGACAACGAAGCTATTCATACTATGAAGTTAAGTTTCGATTTCATTACGGTTCGCAATTGTATAGAATTGAATAATATTTTATTTAACTTGTCATGGTTTGTACCCATATTGTGAATAGTCTTTTGTTTCGTGTGAATAGTCTTTTGTTTATTAACGTCAATTCGCCTTCGATCAGTTGTGTCCTAATAAATACAAAAGTGAATGCGTACATTTAAATAGATAGATTGTAGAGCCTGCCCTTAACAGGCTACACTTCGCCCATTAGGTCCATTGTGTTGCCTAAGGATGTGAGGATGTGAATGGAGTGGAAAGAAATTTTGTGACTAGGAATTGGTAGGATATGCGACTACAGCCAACTATGATAGGAACTTTGCTGATATTCATCTGGAGATCGCGAAGGAAACTGCAGAAAACCTTCACAAGCATAGCCGGAACTTCGATCTTGTCCATACGCCGACAGTTTAGTCAATTAACCGCCTCTTTTTTCTCTTCTTAATAATTGACAAACTGCCGATGTCGGGATTGAACCCATAACCTCCCAGTTTCCAAGTAGGCATACTGCGCAGACAAACCAAACTCTAGCTGGTTTGAGTTTAGTGGACACCAGAGGCCCAGTAACAGGGTCATCACACAAAACTGGCTACTGACTGCTAATTAATGGAAGCCATTACTGTCATTTTATGGAAGCCTACTGTCCGATCATTTCATTGGCTGTCACTTCTACCTTTTTTTCGTTTTTATGTTGGTTAATACTTTACTATATACATTTCTCAAATTTGGCGGCACACATTTTAAGAATTTGGCGGCACAGTGGTTGAGAGTTACTGCTCTACAGTAAGAGGAACAAGGTCATGAAGTATTGTTTACTCATTTCTTCACATTGATTTATTTGACATTCTGTCCGAAACAAAAACAACTCGTATTTTAAAATGAAAAGGACCTATCAATTATACCAACCAAATTATTTTATACACATTAAACATTTTTCATCCTCGAATACTTGACTCTGGTATAAGTGGTTAATAGAACATAACTGTAGAAACAACCATAAAATATGTTTGTTCTTTTGATTTTTAAATTGACGTATTTCGACTACCAAGTAGTCATCATATTTAATTAATATATTTGCTTAATAAGCAATGTTGCTAAACAGATTTTTTATAATAAAATCTTGTTATTTATATTTTATTCATTTTACAAATTAGTCAATAAGATATTTTAATTGGAAAATATTATTCTGCTATGCAAGAACGTCGCATACGATTTCAAATTGAATAAAATTTCGACACAAAATTAGGACGTTCTTGCCTAGTAGATCAGAACAGAATCCCGGAAACTTTGTACATAGATTTGAAAAGTAAAATTAACAAAAAAAAGTACGAAAACACCAATCAATATATATTGAAATCATACATTAGAATGCCTTATAACTTATAATTAATTACATATTAATTCTGCGCAAAATTTATTCATATTTTCATCTGTATTATGTATAAAGAGAGATTATATGATACATAAAATATCAAAAATGTCCTTTTACAACTGAATATTTCATTTTTTTTGTTAAATCATAGGGGGCATCCATTAATTACGTTAGCTCAAAATAGGGGTGGAGTAAAATCTCATCAAATCCCATTTAAACTGGGGGGGGGGGGTCATAATTGAAAATCTAACGTCAACTTTTGAAAAACATAAATTATTATACGCATTTTGTACGTTAAAAATATCTCATCTCACGTAAGGGGGCGGAGGTCCCACCAAATCTCACTAAATCTCACCAAGGGGGAAGGAGGAGTCCAAATTAAAAGAAAAACAGCTCACGTAATTAATGGATATCCCCATAGTTCGCTAAATCTAATATCATTTGAAAGAATCGAACTCGATTATAAATATGTATAACATTGTTAAAAGATATATGCAATTTTTGATGTGAAAACATCTATTCGCTCCAAACGCAACCGTACTCAGCGCCATATGTGGTCAAAAAAACAACTTCATGACCAATGTCAGTGTATGAAAAACCATAGGCGTTTAACAAAAATAATCAATTAAATTCAATAAACAACATGAAAAAGCTAAATTAACTGTAACTTTTTGATAAACGTCTATGGTTTTTATATTTTCATTGTTCATGAAGTTGTTTTTTTTGACCGCGTATGGCGCTAAGTACGGTTACGCTCGTAGCGAATAGCGAAACAATACAAGTATGATTTTTAATATGGGGAGTGAAATGAAATTTCAGATTAGACTGTCTCGTTTTTTATGTAACGATCGTCTATGTGATAGTCGGCAATTATCGTCATTCCTATTTTAAATGGGAATTTAACATTGTACACTCCCGTTCAATAAAATTGAACAGACCTGAAATGTTAATATTATTACATTTCATAAAGCTCCTCACTTTTGTAACTCTCTGTAGAATAATTCATTTATAAACAAAGATAAGTAGTATATATTTTAAGTGTGAAAAAAGAAATGGAAGTATAGTAAAAAATATTTTCCTCAAGAATAATCAAAATTGTGAGAGACTGATTCGGTACAGATCTGTTCAATTTTATTGAACGGGAGTGTACATGATTATTTATAATTGCTATTGTATATATAGGATATGTTTTCACATCATGCCTCAGAGTCCCGGGCTCAAAATTGTTTTTTATATGACATCACATTTTGTCAACGCTCAAGCATAATTCGTTTTTTTTTTTGGTTGCTAATCAAATGATTTCTTGATTTTCTTTAAAAGTTGCATACTTCTTGAAATTTGTAATTAAAATCGACCTTACTTATGTGGTTACGTCAATATGATTAGATTAGTAAATTAGTGAACGTACATTTATTCATAATTTGTTTTATTTATATTTTTCGTTTATTATTCTAGAAAATAGAAATGCATACCCAAAAGACACTTGAAACATAACATTTATTCCACACCAACTCATGTCTAATCAATAGGTATATAGTTTTTTTGAAGAGTTCTCAAAATGTTTTTTTAACATTTCACTCTATTCACATTTGAAAACAAAATGCATGTAAGATATACAATTTTCATTAATTCACGGATGTAATTATTAGCTAATAGATATATCTTTTCGTTCAAAAGTTACAGCACCTAAAAAAATCGGCTAAAGTAATAGCACTCAAAGTACGAAGGCTAAAAGCCCCTTAAACTTGGCATTGCGCACTTCCGTGCTCTAGATAACAGCAGATTAAACCTATTGATTGGACTTGGTTTGGAAATAATCTGTTAAAATCCTGCGTATGTATGTAATCAAGGCAAGAAGCAAAGTAAATGACGTCGTACATCACTTAGACCCGTATTTATAGTCCAGTCTTGAGCAAGTGCTTAAGTTTACTTTCATGAAGACCGTCCTGTTGGTTTTAAGACATGATGAATTCATAGATATACATTAAGATCATTTTTGATAAGATATTGGTTTCAAGGATGATCTTATTCGGTTTAAGATTAGCTTTAATAAAGCGAATCTTGTGTCATCTTAATTTGTGTTCGTCAATTTTCGTAATAATTCGCACGTATCCGATGATCTGATTTGCTGAGAAATGTATCATATTATTGTCAGTGATACTGGGTAGTGATTCTGTAACTGAAAGTGAAAATACTAAATGTGAGCATTTCTCTCGATTCCGTAACTTTCACCATAGTGAAAATGTGAACCATCTCACGTGAGTTTGTTCGACAAGGAATTTCATAACGTATAAGTGAATTCCAAGAGAGAAAGGAAAGAAGTAAAGAGAGAGAGAGGTAATGTCCATGAAGAATAGATAAATATTCTTCATGGTAATGTCAAAGAATGTATATATGTATTCTTTGGTTATCTATCTATCTCGTTCAAAGTCGGGATCGGCGCGCATGAAATTTAAAATTATTTGCTTTTGTTTATCAGTCACATTTATGTTGAAAAAGTGAAATATTGAAAAATTAAACAATCAAAGCAAAGCTGTTTATTTTTACACGGATGCCAATGTCAAACACTACTATATTCATAGAGATAACTACTATATATTATCTATGATCCAAATCATCTCACCCAGTTATTTCGTATTTTCACTACAACCTTACAGAATCAGGCGAGTAAACTCACGTGAGATGAAAATGCGAGAAGTGAGCATTCTCACTTAAAATACAGAATCGGGTAGCTGAATATTCTACAAATGTTAACAAACAGCCCTCATAAGACCGTACATAAAAGTAGCGAGCTAAAAAAATTGTTTTTGAAAGTAAATGTTAAAATTATACTTCGGTAGAAAAAAAGTATTTTCTTCAAATTTTGAAGCAATACTAGCATGTGATAATAATTTATAATTACCTAAAAACTAGCAAATGCATAAAATCGCAAACATATTTATTGAAACACTGGTGGAATATTTAATATTTGTTTATTTGTGTATACTTTCGTGTCAACATACAATGTTTGTCCAAATTCCTTTCGGTTACGTATGACAAACTGTAGAAGACTATAGCGTATACTCCGACACATTTCATTGTCATTGAATTTATTAATTAAATTAAATACTGATATGAAAAAATTAACTCGTCAACCAGGAATCGAACCTCGGGCCTCTGGATATCTAGTCCAGTATGCTATCCTCTACACCAAAGACGATTGTGATGCGACAGCCAACTTTTTCATATTATTCTAATTTTTTATATATATATATATATTTTTTATATTTATTAGACAGTATTAACTTCTGCTGAAGTGATATTTTATGTTCTTCTGATACTGGTGGAATAGATTATGTTCTATTAGACCCAGTTTTTTTAAGGATAAACCTAGTTAGTAACTCGCGTTGTTTAAGTTAAGTTCCCCCACCTAGATCCCGAAAATAATAGCGTTGATCAGAAGAATAATAATATATATTATATTAATATATTATTATATTTTATTATTATCATATATATTATTATAAGATCTGAATAATAATTTATTATATATTATCATATATATTATTTATCATAACCTCAAATATTTCAATTCAAAGTGTTAAATATTTTTTGCAGTGATATCAAGCTATTAACAAAGAGTGGTTTTTGTGTAATTGTCTCTAAAATTGTAAAGATTGCAACGTTATTGACACATGTACAGTATGTCATCAGGGGAAGGGACTCGAAGTGGGGGAACTTAACTTAAACCACGCGAGTTAACTATATACCTAGGCTTATCCTTAAAAAAACTGGGCCTTAGTTGTAATATTCCAAATTTAATACCGATTTTGTCGAATCTAAATATTTTTTTAAATTCGATGTCTGATTAAAAATCAAAAGAATGTTATATATCTCGAATATAGCGTTTATGAATACGTATAATTATGTATTCATCGAATTAAACAAAATCCTCTTTTTTTAATAAAAAGTAAGGATAAGGTCTATAATAAGATTGTCTTATTTGACTGTGAATACATCAACAGTTTTCAATTCTTAATATAGCCTTAAGCTATGACTATAAATAGTTACCTAACCACACATATCTTAGCTAAGATCAAACTTTCAAGCTTAAGATGAACTTACACTTAAGACTAGACTATGAATACGGGCTTTATATATATATATATATATATATATATATATGACGGACAACCCAGAATTTCAAAATTATTTGTTCATTTACATTATTTTCATTGTGAAAATTTAAAATGTGTTCAAAGTTGATTTGTTATTAAAATGTTATAAAGAATAAATTATCTTGTTTTTATCGATTTATTTCAAATATAAAAATTAATGCCAAACAAAAGAAAAAAGATTTTAAAGAATATTCAAACTAAGTGTGTAGTACCAGAAAATTCATTGTACTTTAATTACTCGTATATGCGTAAATATAAATTGTGCAATGGTCTAAATATTTTAGAGCATGCTAAAAACGGTTAGCTAAGTTAACTTATTGGTAATATCAAATTTAGTGCTTCCACTTTCATAAGTTAAAAGTATGAAGTCAAAATTCACGACCGCCTTATGTTTTAAATCTAATAATCCTGAGATAATCGGAATTTTTTATCTATTTACAACCCCTATTTTGAAACTCGTTTTTAGTTCAAAGGAAAAGTAATATTGGATATGGACTATTTGGATTGAAATTGTATTAAACTAAAAGCCCCTAGTAAAACGATAATCAACACTCATTAAATTAGATATAAACATAACGCTTGCTAAAATAATTCTGTTAACGGTAGTTTTTCAAAATTAAAGTAAGTTTTTTTCATTAATTTCGATTTTCAGGATCGAATTACTTTATGCTTAAGCAAATCTGATTACATTCATCGTTTTCCACATTTTCATTTCCAGTTTTAGATCCTTCATGTCCTCATTTGGTAGTGTGGTAGGTATAAGTAAATATTGAAATTTACTAAAATACTAGGTATTTTGAAAGAACCCCACACAAACCTTATGGAAATTGGCTTACGGTGAAATTGGCTCAACTTTGCATTTGTATTTCGGCGTCTTGAACAAAAGTGTTCATGGGCTCGAGATTGTAAAACCGTTCCTAAGAGCGGTAGAGGCTTTAGAAGATCTGGTTCTCGGGTCTGAGTTCTAGGCCGAATTCTCTCCTTATGCCGTACTTTTTTTTAGCACGGTCCACATATATGTTGACATTCCTTGACTTCGAGAGTCTCTGGAGCTTAACTTCGAACATTCTCAGCCACCCAACTCACTGGATATAGAAAAATCTATACGGTTTGTGAGGGGTCCTTTCAAACTCTTCCCAATATTAAAGTACCTAAGAAATTTGATAAAATGTGTAATTGATAATGAATATTATACCGCCCTTTATTGATAAGCACAATAAAAAGTGAATGATTAGTAACTTCCCTAATTTGTCCCTGACAGGTCTTTGTTATTGCAGAATCAAGGTGCTGCATCTGGTATGTACACTCCCATTCATAAACATTGAACCAGTACGTCACATTCTAAGCATATATATTAATAAATATATGTATAATATTACATACAGTAATACTTAGAATGTTTCAACTGGTTCAATTTTTATGAACAAGAGTGTATATGTACATAATTATAATTTCTGTGAAGTTTATAATTTTCTATAATTAAAAAACAATTGAATAAATAGTTTTATTATTTAAATTTATAAATAAAACGAATATTTTTATTGAAAATAAATTATAAATGTACACTTTATAAAATCAAAAGAATATAATAGCTGTGAATATACGGTGGAGTATTTTCCTATTACACAAAAATTATCTGGCTATTTAAGGCCTGAGGCCAAATGGGGCTTTGACACACACCGACCAAAGCGTTTTTTTTAATCATCTCGAAAAAATCGGAGCCAATGCGTACATGGAAATTGAGGTTTCCACTAACAACGGATTTACCTTCAATATGATTTACTCTCCACAATTAATGTGAATTCAACGTACTTAAAAGTTTTACTCCTTTTCTCGATAAAAAAAAAAAGAAAAGATAACTATTGTTTATAAAATAATGTAATATTGTTTATAAAATAACGCCATATTGTTGTATATGAGATATTCTACAATACTGTGTTAAATGTGATAAGATATCATACGTTACCGGACTAGGAAAAATGCCGGAGCGGTTAACGTATACAAAGGGCTTATTCCGTAATGGTAACATCAATAAACTGTAAGTTGACATCACTTAAAAAGGAGGGGTAGGGATGGATGGAGCTGTGTTCCACCATCATAAACATCATCAATCATAAATCTTCTGCTGTAAGAATCATGCAATGACTGAGAAACAAAAAATTAAATAAAATTGAATAAAAACAAAAAATTATATTTTATTTTGTTTAATAACAGACTCGGCCTTTTGCATTACCGTGCTCTAGATAAAATTAACTAAGTATAATTTATAAATAAATAATAAAAATGATTCCTCTATCATTACAATAGCATACGTCATACGACTTTTGATGATGTTTATGATGGTGGAACACAGCACCATCCATCTCTACCTCTCCTTTTTAAGTAATGCCAACTTAAAACTTATTGATGCTATCATTACGGAATACACTCAAAGTCTCATTTGATCACATTGTTTGTGACATCATCAGTGCCGCAAAAAATGTAATCAGTGTAGTAGGGATGGGCGATATACATCGATTTTTGGACTATCGATGTTTTTTTTCGAAAACATCGATGCTTTTAACCGATGTTTTTGAAATGCGATATATCGATGTTCGATGTAAAATTTTGTATCAACTATCGACATCGTAAAGGCGGACGTAAATTAAATTTCTATTAGTTTAAATTTCGCGCTCAATCGGCAAATTTAAAAATTACTTAGTTTGATAATCAATCTCTATTTTCTAATAAATTACTCGCTGTTAATTAGATTATTTAATTAATTTGATTTAATTTATATTAAATTATCATATTTAATGCCTATCTTAACAGTGATAGTAATTGAAAATTTGAAATTTTCGCGCTTGCTTCTAGCATCGATGTTAAAAATCGATGTTTTCAGAAGATTATCGATTACTCGATGGTCAAAAATTTTAAAAATCGATGTTACGATGTCGGTGTTCTTTTTCAACATCGCCCATCCCTACAGTGTAGCATCAGTGCTCTGATATTTGTGACAGCGGGTTAAGCGTTAGTTTTTTTCAAATACACAACGGGAAGTCTGGGATAAAATTTAAGAATATTTATTGTTAGTGTAAGGATATTTGATTTTCATTTAAAATTTGATTTTTTGTAAAATGTATATATTAACGTTTTTTACATAGAGTTGGATAAAACGCAAATGCGCACCTTCGTAAATTTCTTTTTCTACCTATGATAATTTATATTTTCCTTCTCTTTCTTGTTTCCGAAAATGTATTGTGCATGCTTACAATAATAGTACAAAATTTTTGTTATCGATTTTGTTCCCCTTGAATTATGCAAAGGGCTTAACATAGAAAAAAAGAGATAATATATTAAGAATGAAGTTCGTTAGGAAATATTTTCGCGGATGACTATTATATTGGAAAAACACAAAAAAAACTTCAGTACTTCAAACAAATTCATTGTAAAGCATAAATTCATAATTCGAGCTTCTTAATTTAAGATGAGTATCATGGTACCTGTTTTACTTAATTAATTTAAATAGAATTTTAAATTGTTAATTAAATTAGCATAAGTTTTAAAAACTAAAAAATATTTTTTATCAAAAAATGTACGGTATAAGCTCGTTATATTTTCCATAATAAAAGCAATATACATTTACAGTTTAAGAATAATCCACATGCCAATTGTACAAGATAAAATTATTATGACTAATTTTACAAAAAAAAAATGTGAAACCAAAAATGTTATTTGTTTTGTAAAAGCCATATGTAGAACCGCAATTAAAATATTAAAATATCATCGTACTATATATAAAAAATTTAGAACTAAAAAAAATTATTTAATAATTCCAAATACATTTCATTGTATAAAAAAATGAACTTATATTGATGTGTCAAGAATTCTAGCATTTTAATTAAAAGAAATTTTTTTAATAGTATGAAAGTATTTAGATTGTCAATTTCAAATTTAGCCGCCATAACACCAAGTGGTCTTCATCGCAACTAACATTCAAAAACATGAATAAACTCAACATAATTATTATGTATATGTAATGTATATAATAATAAAAATAATAATTTTTAGTATCCTTGTTATCCACTTATACATAGAACTTTATAAGGTATTTGGTTATCCATTTTCAAATTATTCTGTTATCAAAGACAACAAACATCGTCATAATCAAACGATTAACAAACATGTTTATTATTTTTGTTCATTTACTCTTCGTTTCAATTATAGTGGAGTAAATCAAATAAAAAACAAAATTCGAAACCCAAAAAAGTGGATCAAATCATAAATTTTATGCGTTCTGTTGTAATGCGTGTATTTAAAGAATTTATGTCGTCCCTTATGAAAGTTTTATATCGAAAGGGGCTTTGAAAGTAGAAAAAATCACCGTTCCAAAACAATTTTTGGGATTTCATATTTGAAACTATTTAAATGGCTAGAATAACGCGCAACTATTAACCAAACAGCAAATTTTCGTTATCATTAATTTTCAAATTACTGTTGATCAGAATTAGATTTCCGTAATTAATACTCAAAAAGTCGCTTTCTTATACTTTTGAATTTTTCCGACATCAATTTGTATTCAATCATCAATTTCCAAATACTAATTTTCATTAAATTTCGAGAATATTTTCGGTTGGGGCAAAGTAAATTTTTCAAATAACATGCTGTACTAGATAGAGAATGCAAACGGTTTTTAATTGTATTGATCCACCTCCATTTTATTAATGGATATAATTTACTTCATTTACTGGACTATTAGTAATATTTTCGTTCAGAGTTAGGTTAAATTTTCTCAAAACAGTGTCTTCTTATTTATCCTGCTTTTCAAAATCGACCTATATGCCGATGTTTTTAAATAAATATATGCGAACATGTATTTTGTTGGAGAGTGTGTATGTTTCGAAGGAAGTGAACAAAATCACAAAGGCTACTGGTACCGCAATAATTATACATACTTGAACAATTAAACCGACCCGCTTTATTAGTTATGGTACGGCCAATATGGAACCCTAATACGAATCCCTTTTGACATGTACGGAGCAAGCCTTAAAGAAGAATTAGCCTCAACCTTTCTGGTATAACTCCCTACAGAAACTGAAGAAAACGATCGATGAAAACATCATCCAGAACTCTATTTTAAGGTTGATTATTAAATAAAAATTATTAAAATAAAGATTTTTCACATAATAACTATTATTATTTTGTATAACTCTTTGTTTTAAAAGTACCAAATGGAATAATAGTTCAAATGTTTTTTTTAAATTGGATTTTTTGCATTTAACTAAAAATAGTTAAGATATTATCATACAGAATAGGGCGAATTATTTCAACTATACTTATAAATTATTTTATCTATGCAGAATAGATAGTATAAAATTAAACCGTAATTATTAAAATAAATAATTAAAAAAGGATTAAATACATTTATTTTAATTATTAAATACCTAATCCCTATTACGGAAAAGAACTACTAAATTTAACCTAACTCTGTTACCTTTCATAAGCTAGGCCAGCTGACAAATTTCATAACTAAAATTATGTTTAACATAACGTTAACTTAAACGAAAAATACTCCCATCGATAGAAAGATTTATGTTCTTTCCTTATTTTAACTTAAAATTCGACACATATTGATTTATTAAATCGAAATAAAAAAAATGAGTAAATGTTTTATTTTAATATGTGCCCAAAATTACAACTTTAATGAATTTAAAATTTTGATAAAAATTATTTTAGATGAAATACTCACAATTGTCAACAGACTGGCCTAGATTGCTGAGAAAATATATACAGAAACAACAGTTAGCTCATGAAGTCATTACAGTTACAATTATTTATATGTAGTAATATATTAACCATATTAGAGAAACAAAAACGTAACGAAAAATAGCTAGAAACAAAAGGAACACAACTATTACTTATTGTATTATTAACTATGTATTGTTATGAAATTTCATTAATGATAATGAAAAGTGTATTCCTTAAGTATTGTTATATACTGTGAATTAATAAAATTTATTGTTCATTTGAATAAACATAACTATTAAGTTCTATATTTTAATTTACTTACATTTTTAATTACCCTCAAAAATCAAAAGCTCTAGCTCCTTTCATCCCTGGTATAAAGTATAAAATACAGGACCGTGCCTGACCCTATTCAGCGTTCATTGCGTCAGCCGCACGCATGCGGCTAAATCGTCATGGAAATGGTAACAATTTCTTGTTTCTTGTCTGGATAAAGAGTATATAAAATTAAAGTAAAGAATTAGCTGGCTATTTTGCCTTTTACGCAAATATTGATTCGAGAACCCAGTTCACGTAGCTAAAAACCACTGCCCTCTATACTATGGATAGCTGATACTTAAGAAAAAAGTTCAAAATATAGAGTTAGACTCTGTCGAAGATAGCGCCATAATACTGTACTAGTACTGATATGAGAACTAAATTATACGAAACATAACATGGGCACGCAAGCTTAGTGAAGCAGTATTTTAGTTCCTCCTTCAGTATAGAGTAGCGATGTGTATGCTCTAAAGGTACTAATGGCGGACATTATAGTATCAGCTATCCATATATAGAGGCCAGTGCTAAAAACAGATATCAAATTAAATGCCAACATATCTATGATGGCACTACAAACAGAAATTAGTAGTACCCATAGACATAGCATTACTAGACTGCGCGATTCATATACTTTCTGTATTGAAAAGTTGTGCCAACTTTAGAAACAGACGGCCTCTGATCTGCAGTGTTTCTATCTTTGTTCCACTGTGTATGAATGACAGAGATAGCTCTACTGTAACCGTGTTTGTATCTCTTTCTAAAATTGGAATATGAATTTCATCGAATGCGCAGTCTCGTATTATACTATGTCTATGGTAGTACCAATGAATACATAGCTCCATTCATTTAGCCCCTCATTAACACTAAATCTATTAATTTTATCTCAATCGTTTGATGGTTAATGATGGTTTATTTAAATCGTTTGACGGTAATTAGTTTATAAAAAATTGTTTTCTAATCGACCAAAATTTTTTTTTTTGGCCCCTCAATTACAAAATTCTTGAGATTTTTTTATTTCAATCGACGAAAAGACGTTTGATGGTGATTGATGGAATTCTCTATTAGCGCCATTCGGGGTACTTATTGAACTACTATGGGTATATCCCAAAATTTGCTGCGAGCGCTGGCAGCACTTCACCGCGCGTTCCAGAATTCATGACAGCACGCTGCAGCAGTACTGTGAAAAAAATGACGTCATGAATTTTCACGTAATTTCCTGCTGTGACTGCTGCCGCTGAAAGCAATGAACATGGTGGCGTGCTGTAAGTGCTGTGAACTGCTTTCCAATTTTCACGGCTGCCGTAGCAGTAGCAGTGCGCTTGCAATTTTGGAACGCAGTTCGCAGCGTGCTTCATGGCGTTTACACTCACAGCGCTGGCAGCAAATTTTGGAACATACCCTATACAACGCATCTATTTGGACATTGGAGTTGGACCATAGATAAAACCAAAGAATACATATATACATAGAAACTAGGTTTTTTTAAATTAAATTTCAAATTTTGCCTCAATTTCTAGAACACTTATTTATATTTTATATATACGTATTTCGACTTCAAGGTAGTCGTCATCAATATGAATTAGATAATCGTAACTATCTCTGGGATATGGAGTCAGAGATATGTTACTCGTTGCTAACTTGGTGAGACACGCACGCCAAATATAAATCAAGTTGATTAATAATTATTAAAGTTATTATTAAGGCTTAGTTATAACATTATCTCTTTAAGCTTCTGACTTATTTTCAAGCTTGAAATTTTTAATGTTTACATCAACGGTTAAAACGCTCCAGTCCATTCCACTTGGGTTTATAATGTAACCATAGATACTACACAAGGATACCGAACTCAAACGGGAGAATTGACAAAATATGGCAACGAAATGGTAATAGTAATGTTTACTTTTTATGCCACTAGCGTCGCTAGTTGTTCATCCGTACTACAATCCGTACCGAAGTGAATATAGTATAATAAATAGGAGTGAAGTAAGCAAGTAACCAGTTTTATTTCGTAGTGATTATTTTGAAGTATGCAATTTGTTTCAACTAATTCCTTAATGAAAAATTGAAATTACTTATCATTTATTAAAAAAAGTATTTTATTGAAAAAATACTTCGGCTGCAAATAATTTTTATAATACTATAAATCCGTAATGTTTTTCAATAAAAACTCGCGCTTTATACTCTCACCACTGTTTCCGGCATAGAAGCGACACTACTGACATTTTTTTGCCAATTATTTGTTTACATGGAGTTCGGTATCCTTGTGTAGTATCCATGACTGTAACGCTCGCAAGCAAGTGGACGGGAAAAACCGCGGTCGTGATTGTTGTAAGTACTTAGTGGAACGCACTGGAGAGCATTAGAAAACTCAGCCTGAAATAAATGCGTTAAACAAAGAAAAAACAAGTAACTTCACTCTTACGCTTTTACTCTGTGATAACAGATTATTAGATTAATCAGATCATAAATACATAAATAACTTGGCTTTCTCTTTTTATCCTATGTATAATATATAATTTTGTTTCAGTTGAAAATAGTCACTACGAAAAAAAAAATATCGTTTGTGATTTTATTAAATAGCCTTGCTTGCCATTTTGTGAAAAAGAAAAAAATAGAATTGTGTACATCTTGAAATAATAATTGAAATAAGCATACTTCCACCAATAAAATGTCTAAACGAAGAATAGATTTATTAGATCCATTTATTAAAAAGAAGAGGTAAGTGTTAAATTAGTTTATAATATTCATGTTTTCTAATTGTCAATTTTTGTAGAGAGGAACGTGGTATTAGTACTGCAACTACACCCGCAGTTCCTGGAACAACAAATCCATTTACGGGTTTGCCATACACACAACGTTATCATGAATTTTATAGAAAACGTATTACATTACCTGTATTTGAATATCGTGCTGATTTTATGCGACTATTAGCACAACATCAATGTATTGTATTAGTTGGAGAAACTGGTTCTGGGAAAACTACACAGATTCCACAATGGTGTGTTGAATATTCAAGATCGATTGGTAAAAAAGGAGTTTGTTGTACACAACCTCGGAGAGTGGCAGCAATGTCAGTGGCTCAACGTGTGTCCGAAGAAATGGATGTAGCATTAGGACAGGAAGTTGGATACAGTATTCGATTTGAGGATTGTTCTTCAGCTAAAACCCTTTTGAAGTGAGTGGTAGTGTATGATTTTAGTTATTTTTACAATATTTTATTTAACTTGTACGTATGTATGTAAGTCTATTCGATTCGAAATTTGTACTTTCGTGTCCTGTTATTCGATCGAGCTGGAATTTTACAAATGTTTGCAATTCTGTTTACAATCAAGTACCATTTCAATATGGTACCATCTGAAATAATGATGAAAAACTCATGGTGAAATTAGAAAATAGTCCTCAAACTAAAAATTTTGCGAAAGTATTAGTAAATGTAGAAGCGTTGGTATGGGAAATTAAATACATTTTTTTAGTCTTAAAAAATACACATACAAGGAGGAAAGAATCATGTTGAATATGGAAGAAAATAAGTTTCCACGGTGACACTTGTAATATTTAATAATATAAGTTTAAGAACATTAAAATCTTAAACATATTAAACTCGAAATAAAACTTTTTGTTTCGAGTATTGTGGTATTAGTTTTATTATTTGAATAATTCTGCCTCAATTTGAAGTCAACAAAAATTAATTTTATTATTTTTTGTATTTTAATGCGTTACCTACTAATTAAAGCTTATATTTAATTTTTTTGAAAGTATTAATCTCTGAGTCGTACAAAAATAATTAAATTATGATATATTTTCTTATAGATATATGACTGATGGTATGTTATTGCGAGAAGGTATGAGTGATCCAATGCTAGAAACGTACCAAGTAATACTACTGGACGAAGCTCACGAAAGAACACTAGCTACAGATATATTAATGGGTGTATTAAAAGAAGTTGTGAAACAAAGAAATGACTTAAAATTGGTTATTATGTCTGCAACTTTAGATGCTGGAAAATTTCAACAATATTTTGATAATGCACCTTTAATGAATGTACCTGGTCGTACACATCCTGTAGAAATTTTTTACACTCCAGAACCTGAAAGAGATTATCTAGAAGCTGCTATTCGAACTGTAATTCAAATTCATATGTGTGAAGAAGTTGGTGGAGATATTCTTTTATTTTTAACTGGACAAGAAGAAATTGAAGAAGCTTGTAAAAGAATTAAACGGGAAATTGATAATCTAGGACCTGAAGTTGGTGAATTAAAGTGTATACCATTGTATTCAACATTACCGCCAAATCTTCAACAAAAAATTTTCGAAGCTGCACCACCAAATAAAGCAAATGGTGCAATCGGTCGAAAAGTTGTAGTGTCTACAAATATTGCTGAAACTTCTTTAACCATAGATGGAGTAGTATTTGTAATTGATCCTGGATTTGCTAAACAAAAAGTATATAATCCTCGAATTCGAGTAGAATCACTTTTAGTATCTCCAATTAGTAAAGCATCAGCTCAACAAAGAGCAGGGCGAGCTGGTCGTACAAGACCGGGTAAATGTTTCCGTTTGTACACAGAAAAGGCGTATAAAAATGAAATGCAAGATAATACATATCCAGAAATTCTTAGATCAAATTTGGGTTCTGTTGTGTTACAACTGAAAAAACTTGGTATTGATGATTTAGTACATTTTGATTTTATGGATCCACCCGCACCAGAAACATTGATGCGTGCATTAGAGTTATTGAATTACTTAGCTGCCTTAGATGATGATGGTAATCTTACCGATTTAGGAGCTGTTATGGCTGAATTTCCATTGGATCCACAACTTGCGAAAATGTTAATTGCCAGTTGCAATCACAATTGTTCAAATGAAATATTGTCCATCACAGCTATGCTGTCAGGTATATATTAGTATTATTTTTATCAATAATCAAAATCTGTTACGTCTAAACTAATAATATTTAAGCTTTTAAAGTTGATGAAAAAATTCTAAAAACGAGACTAACAACAGATGTTGATTATTTAAAAAACAAAATCACCGGAACTGTTTGTTTGAAACATTTTTTTAAATGTGGATTAACAAAATCAGATTATAAGATCTATTCTTTAACTCACGCCTTTAAATCACTGCAAAGACGAATTTGAACCAATTTTAAATTATTTTATTTGAACTTTTAAACAAATTAAATCAATCCATTTTTGTAAATGTTTATAATGTGCAGGATCTAGGAAATCACATTTGTGATAATTATTACAAATTGATAACAAATTTTGGGGAAATCGATTTTTATATTATAAGTTTTCGTTTTGAAATTGTAGATAACATTTTATTTCATTGCAATGGACTCAGAAAAATGTACATTCCTACAAAAAATTTGAACCAGTTGAAATATTCTAACTATTGTAAACATTATGAATATATTCAGTAATATTTACACTTAGAATGTGACTTACTGTTTCAAGTACATTGCATTTGAGAGTACATAAGTTATTAAAACGCACTTTGGCTGAGGCTATAGTTATTATCACAAAATATATAATTAACCACCCAAGCCTAATATTTAAGCAGAAAATTTTAACCTTTTTGATTTGTTTGTGTAAATATCCATATGATAATATTTTAAACAGAGTGGCCATTTCCGGAAAATCGGGAAATGACAGGGAATCATTTTTTGCCAGGGAAATTCGGGAAATATCATGAAATTATGTTCATGGTCATGGGAAATCTAATTTAACCAACTAAATGTACTTTAAAAAGAGAACAAATTAGTTATGTCAAATATCAACTAAAATTAATAACATGGCATGGGGTGGGTGGTGAGCCGTAGGATGCTAATTTTAGTTTCTAATATGAGTATTATATGTCCTAATGATTATCAATGAAAATAATTATCACAGGGATGTCGAATCGAATTTGATTTTATATATACGTACATTTCTTTCGAAATTGATATTTTAAAGTTGATTACAAAATTAAATGTCAATATATCATGCAGTGATTAGATTGTGATGCTTGACCAAATTATAAATTTTTCGATATAAGTTAATACTTGAAGCACTTTGTTTCGTCTCAAAATATCCAATACACTTAATTGATATAATTAGAAATTATGTGTATATTATCCACCGACGAAATGTGGGCAAGTGTAAACTTATTATGGGAAAGTTATAAATTAAAGGGAGTATCACAAGCTCGATGTGTTAGTGACTTGTGCTAGCTCCCGTAGGTCGAGCACATAAATATTTGTAGCATAATGGCACCAAAGTGCTACTTGATTGTTGATATTGGCGGCATCTACTATATTGGTTGGTTGCGGGTGTTGTTCCCCTCTCCAAATTTAGTCCCGCAGTGTTTCGTGCGACCCAATGAGGCTAAAAAAGCAGCAGACGACGCCAAAATGAGATTTGCCCACATCGACGGTGATCATCTTACCTTGCTCAATGTCTATCACGCATTTAAACAAAGTAAGTACTTTTAATAGATTAATTTTTTTTTATAATTCTTCCATTTGCATAAATTTTAAAAAATTATATAGAAGTCTTACAATTGCAAAAACAATTTTGCGATGATTGTCGGAACTTTTTGTAATGATCCAAAATAAGGAAACGGTAACCGACAATATGTTATTTATACCTTACTATTTATTTATGATATACTTTTTTATATCGGCTACTATTATTTTCAATGCCAGGACAGCAGATTTTTGGTGTACCACAGAAGTAGCTTTTTGCAATGATTGCCAGAGTTTTTTTTTTGTAATGAACCAAATTGAGGATACGCCAACCGATTTATTTTACAAATTCTGTCACCCACCCATCGAGTAGCCCGATTATATTATTTTAGCAGGATAAAAAGAATCTCATGTGAACCTGTTGCATAACTTCTGTATACAGACATAGTCTGTATGTAGAGGTTATAATCATTCTATTAAAAGATTATTTTTGTAAATCCGACGCAAAACAACGATATACGCTCATAGTTGCACCTATTTCGAACTTTCAAAGCGAAATTCCTCATAGTGTCGTTATTACAAGATGTGAAAATTATCTTCAATCTCAACTTTGTATCACCAAGAAATAATTATTGTGAATCCAACCTAATGGTACCAATAATTTCAATCATTGGCTTTATTAGGTTATTTAATTTCTTTAGAGTTTATTTCAGATTATACAAAGGTTTGATTTGATAATTTTCATTACTTTTATCATGTGTCTCTCAGGATAATTTGTAGGACAACAACATTATGTCAAATAAACGTTCGTAACATTTTTAAGTGAAACACCCAGTATATCGGTACCTAGATATATTCGTTGATTAATGTCTCTACCTAGACCTAAAATTATGTATTTGTTACATCACAGGAAATATTATCGAAAACTGGTTTGGTTTAGAAAGTCAATAGTTGGTTTCCTATTATCCATATAAATAAATTCTATAATATATACTCACTCACGTATACAAATCCGAACTCTCTTCTAGGCATGCCAGAAGGTTGCGGTTTTTTGCATTCGACGCGTAATAACTTCAAATTTACGCGAAAAATCGGAAAACTTTAATTTTCCCAACGCAACACTCCCCCTCCCGAAAATGGGAAAAACCCACAAAATTACCTATTTAACTTCTATTCATGTTAAAAGGGTGCGGTTTTTTGCATTACGTCAAGGACGTGGAGCCAAGTCAAAGGGCGTCGGGGTGGGGGAGGTCTCCCTTGCGAGCAGAGCGAGTATATTCTATACGTTTATTCTTAATATATATCACATATAATAGAATATTCAATATGAAGTATGTTCCATAATTTATTTCACAATATTACTAAATTTAACTTAAACGTTTAATTGTTTACGCGTAATTGCCAATCACCTAATCTGCTGGTATTTATAATATATGCTTTAATTCAATTTAAGGAAATTTATTATCAAATATTTTAAAATATATATTTAATTTAGACTCAGAGGATCCACAGTGGTGTTATGACAATTTTGTGAATTATCGATCATTAAAGTCCGGTGATAACGTAAGGCAGCAATTGTCAAGGATTATGGATAGGTTTAACTTAAAACGTACTTCAACGGATTTTACGAGTAAGGATTATTACATTAACATTCGAAAAGCTCTCGTCAATGGATTCTTCATGCAGGTATTGTTTTTTATTTCTTTTTTCGATTGAAGTGCTAATTTAAGGATGCCTGGGATGTACATCGAAAATGCTACGATACGAACGAATTAGTACAATGTTTCTCACCTAATGCTAAAGCTACTGTGAAATTTTCAAAACTGTTACTAAATAGTTACTGAAATTTAAAAAAAAACTGTAATATTTATTTTATTAATATTAACACTATTATTATTATTATCCTGTGCTTCAAAACGTAGATATTCAGAATTTCTAATTTTCAGTACTATTGCCTGCGATTTTATCTCCCAAACATCCTTAAAACACTGAAATTTGTTGGTATATAGTTTAATTTTAATATATTTATAGCATTCTAAAGATATTTTTCTAATATCTAAAAATAATTTAATGTATTAAAAAATCGATGCAAGGATTTAATTTAATTCTACCAAATACCTAACTTAATATGTGCAAACGTTTGTCAGAAATGTTTTGTAAGTTTCGCATTTCATGTCATATTTATTCATTAGAATTATTTTTTCTGTTAGTGACAGTAAAAATTTACCATACAAGTATTTTAAGTATACGAGGACAGGTAGTTCTTGTAAAAACTATTATTATACAAATAGATAATTTTTTTGTTTGTGTGTAGGTGGCGCATTTAGAAAGAACTGGACACTACCTTACGATAAAAGATAACCAAATTGTACAGCTGCATCCATCAACGTGTTTAGACCATAAACCAGAATGGGTTATCTATAATGAATTCGTGTTAACCACCAAAAATTATATTCGAACAGTTACAGATATAAAACGTAATTACTAATTTTTATTTTCAATTTCGATTCAAGTGAGATTATAATTGAAAGTTATGTATTCACATAATATATATAATAAAAGTAGCAATGTATTAGTGAAAATTTCTGATGTGAAATCATCTATAGCAAGACTATACAAGTATGATTTTATATAGGAAGTGAAATGAAATTTCAGATTAGACTGTCAGGTTTTTTATGTAACGATCGGCTATGTGACAGTCGGCAATTATTGGCATTCGTGTTTTAAATGGGAATTTTACATTGTATATGAATTTTCATTTCTATTGTACACTCCCGTTCATAAAAATTGAACCAGTTGAAAAATTCTAACTGTATGTAATATTATACATATATTCAGTAATACATATATATGCTTAGAATGTGACTTGCTGGTTACATTTTCATGAACGAGAGTGTATATAGGGGGCCGTTCATAAAATACGTTCGCACTAAAGGGGGGGGAGGGGTTCTGCTGAGTGTGACAAGATGTGACAAGGGGGGGCAGGGGGTCTAAGACAATGTGACGTTCGCTGTTTATCAAAAAATTTATCGCAGAATTTATTTCAGCTATAATTATGTTTTTCATTTTTTTTCATGATAAAAAGCATTCATTTCGAATAAGTAAATATACAGATAGCTAAATTTACAAATTTTTATTACGACAATAAATTGTATTTTAATATATTTACTTATATTTATTTTTCATTATAAGCGCTAGCTTTGTTGCGCGACTCTAATATACTGTATCGGTTATTTACCTGAGTATATTTATTTATTTATTTTTATTGAAAACAAATCCAACTGCCTTAGCCATTTAATGTTAATAACAGGGTTAATAATTACATAAATATATAAAATATAATATAATATATTGTAATACACATTGTATATCGACCTTTTCATTAAAAGGTAATTAGGGCTACAGTATAGTCAATACCTGGTATTGTTTTTCTAATTTTGTATATATATTCTTGTTTTCGTAATTTTATTCAGTTCGCAATAAATCTCGATACGAGTCACATCTTAGCTATTACTCTAAACTTTGCGAACCTACTATATTATTAATTCAAATAAAATGTCATCGATAAGAGGTGATCTGTATCAAAAATTATTTAACACTTATAAAAAGTGTTATCCGGAAAAAAAATCAGCGATTGTACAAGAAAATGTCAACAAAATTTGGAATGATCTCAAGCAAGAGTATAGAAGTGATTGCAAGCAATTTGAAGTAACTATTCAAAATAAAATTGAATCTCTTAATCAAAAAATAACTCAAAATAAAGCAAGGAATTTAACGTTTTTTACAAATCTGAAGCCACCAACTATGGTCAAGGATTATCCTCAAGCGTCGACGAGTAAAGAAGATCTTTCAAAACGAAATGTAGTTGCTACCGAAAAAATTTCACCTCATCAGGAACAAATACATAGTTCAAAAACTGCCACACCTGCCCAAGATGAAAGCAGAAAAAAAATTTCAGTCATGGAATCAAGTTTAAATTCACTTCTTCTACAAAGAGATTCTGGATTATCAACATCTGGACTTGATAAAACAATAAAAAAATTGAGAGAAGACATGGAAACTGAAAAAAAATCTCTAAAGCGTAAAGAATCAGCACAACAGAGATCATCAAAATCTCGCGCAATAAAGAAAAGAAAACTTGAGGACATTTGTCTTGAGCATCCGGATGTCGCTGAAAAATTAAAAATAAGAAGTAATCCTGGTCAACCAAGTTTAGAAGAGGATCAACCAGACTTAATGCAAACTATCATGAAAATTGCGATCTTTGGTAGTTCTGCTGATGAACGGCGTAGAACTGAAACGATAAGAAGTTGTAAAAATTTAGATCAGTTACACGAGCAATTAAAAACTTTTGGTTTTCAACTTAGTCGGAGCGCAACATACTTACGGCTTTTACCACGAAATTCATCTTCTCGTGAAGGAAAAAGACATGTATCTACAGTTCCTGTTAAATTAATTCGTGCTCAAAATGATTTAAAGAAAAAACACATTGACACCGAGTTTGCGACAGCTTCAATTAGATATTTAGAGAGTCTTGCTTCTTTTCTTGGACCCAATGAAGTATTTTTTCTTTCTCAGGATGATAAAGCTCGAGTTCCGATTGGACTCACAGCAGCTTCAAAACAAGCTCCACTACTAATGCACATGCAGTACAGAGTTTCTCTTCCAGATCATGACTGGGTAGTAGCTGCTGGGCATAAATTAATACCATCTATATACGCTGGTATTGTTATTGAGCCGAATGGATTTGGGAATCCTTCAAAAGTAACCTATTCAGGACCAACATTTATAGCTATTCGGAGTGGCAAGCATTCCAGTTCTACTGCTAGTACACATGCAAATGATTTCAAAAAACTGTATGAACTGGAATCATTTAAAAGTCTTGCATACACAAACACTGGATCTACAAAACCAATAGTAATTATTTCTGCTGATGGAGGCCCCGACGAAAATCCTCGCTACGGAAAAGTTATATTTTATGCTATCCAGCATTTTCGTAATTTTAATTTGGATGCTTTATTTGTTGTAACAAATGCACCTGGTAGGAGTGCTTACAATCGTGTAGAGAGAAGAATGGCTCCATTAAGTCATGAGCTTGCTGGCTTGATTTTACCTCATGAACACTATGGATCACATTTAGATTCATATGGTAAAACCGTAGATAAAGATTTGGAAAAGAAAAACTTCGAATATGCTGGAACAACTTTAGCTGGTGTTTGGAAATCTCTGAAAGTTGATGGTTATGATGTGGACGCAGAGTATGTAGCACCAAACGAAGATGACAGCATCAATGTGCAAATAGGGATTGATGATTGGTACTGTCAACATGTTCGTGAATCCCAATACCTTTTGCAAATTTTGAAATGCTTAAACAAAGACTGCTGTGGCTCAACTAGAAGTAGTTTAAGAAGTGTGCTTCCAGACGGATTTTTGCCTCCGCCGGTTAAACTACAACAAACTGAACACGGATTAGTGGTATCGAAAGTTGATTCGGATGATGGAACATACATCAATTTATTTGCTCGACTTGCAGTGAAACTTCAGCCTGAAGCTGTAGATTTTCAACAAGTACCTTATGATTGGTTTTGTCCATCAGTTCATGATAAATTGGCAAGCAGAATATGTAAAGAGTGTGGCGTCTATCACACGTCCCATAAAACATTACTGCAACATTTAAAAAACATACATCCAAAGCAGAAAAAAAAAGATGAAGTAGCTCGACGCATACAGCCAATTCGCATCGCAGCTCGGCGAGCTCGAGAGCTATTATGTATATTAGGAGATGAAAATGCTGGTACGGAGGATGCAGAATGGTTAGATGACAATGAGGTGGATGGAAGTTTCGAAGATATCGAAGACGATGTCACAATACCAATAATAGACATATCGGAGCATTTAACAAATCCTTGGACTTCTGAGAAATAGAAACACTATCTATTTTTAATATAAAAGAGTTTGGTTACTTTATTTAAATTTTATTAAAAAAATAAAATAAATATTTTATAATATAAAATTTGTATACTATTAATCGAAATTTGTTACTTTAAGGGGGGGGGGGGGGCTTAGTTTTTGTGACGTAATATTTATAGGGGGGTCACAGAAAGTGTGACACAGTGTGACAACCGGGGGGGAGGGGGTCTCAAAATCCTAATTTTAGCGTGACGTATTTTATGAACGGCCCCTAGGATGTTTTCACATCATGCCTGAGTCCCGGGCTCAAAATTTTTTTCCCTAAAAAAGTTAATAATTTTGAACGATGTGATGTTACGCAACATTCAATCATTTTCTCACACATGTTAATTTTAAATGTTTGTTTCTGTTGGAAAATTAGTTCACTGAAACTCGATACAACTTTCTTTCTTTTTTTTTTTAAATTAGTTAATTAAATATTTTTTTGTTTTAGCCGATTGGTTGATAAAAATAGCTCCTCAATATTATGACTTACAAAATTTCCCACAATGCGAAGCCAAACGACAACTAGAAATAATTCAAACAAAATTGGAATCAAAATTATTTCAACAAGGATTTTAGTTTAACGTTAATTTTTGTTATATTTTAAGCACATTAATTATTAAATATAAATAAATGTAGCTAAATTTCAGTTGATAATAATTTGTATCAAAAATAATTATTCTGTATTATTAAAATTAATATACATTAAAAGATATTATTGAATTTGGTTTACGTTCAACGTATTTACAGCAAATTTAATTGAATTTTTAATCAAATCTTTCATTGATAATGTAATTAATATCTTTATTATTATTGCATTCCAATAAAAAATACATATAATTTTATTTTTTAATTGATTCCTCGAAAACAATGAAAAATTTACGGGGTCGTCATACTCACTCATAATTTAAAAAAGTATTATTTTTATGTTGTATTCTTAGAGATCCGTATCTTAAAAAGAAAAACGAAACCGTTAAAAGGTCACTCTCGTGTTCGTCTGTCACAGAGGATTTTCTCGAAAACTATGTAATGTAGACTTTGGCATACTGTTAGGTCTTGATGACGCGCACATGTCGCCAGTCAAGAAGTAGAAAAAAGTTATTTTAAATTAAAATGAGGGATCAGTTTGTTCAATAGAAAAAACTTTTATTTTAACATCAAGTTCGTGGATGGGCAAAATTAGACCGTGCTTCCACCCGCACATGGGGAAAATATACATCTTTAAAATCGTAAGAGATAGATTTTGTTGAAACTTATGTTTTGTGTTTAAAAAAATACTATTGTAGAAAAAAGTTGACCCAACTTACATTTATCGATCTCAATACTGGCCCACCCAAATAAGAACGGCTCGCAAGGCCATTGGTAGTTATAGCGGAGTCGCTACTAAATCTTAATATACTTTAGTTTATTAGATACTTTTGCATTTCAACTACATTCTCCCTGAGTTATCACGGTAATTATTTATGTTCATTACTTTGGTAACTATCAACAAAGTCATTTTGACAAATTTATTTTAATAAAGATCATCTATATCTTTATTCGTGTCTTTTTATTTATTATTTGTTCATCCAACCTCCTACATAGTAAATTAATAAGTATACATAATCGCCTTTCGAGGGCAATCGGTCGCCCTAAGTCAATCCTGTGCAAATTACTGTAAGCTAATTACTGTCGAAAAAATGGAACTTTAAATGGAATGATAGGGAAGTATATGTAGGTTTCATAATACATTGGTCGTCCTTACCCTATCCCGTGCGATTGGTTTGAAAAGTGATTAATCGAAACTTTACCTCTTTCATCGAACATCCTTAAGTCTTTTTTAAATGAAAGATTGCATCCTTCATAACATGAAAATATCCGATTAACTCATTCAAAGCGGTCGCCCTTTTTTAGAACAAGTTTTGCATTGGCGACCGATATTTTCGTTAAAAAATAAACGTAAGAATGTTCGATGACGGAAGTAGAATCGTAATACAAGGGAAAAAAATTATATAAAATTGTGTCGCCCTTATATTTAGACAATTTTTTTAATGGCGACCGGTATTTCATATTTTCAAAAAAATAAGGATGTTCGATGAAGGAGGTAATCTTTTGACTAACCACTTTTTCAAACTGGTCGCCGGGATAGTTTGCTCAGGTCAGGATAGAAGGGCGAGCAATATATTTTGAAACTACACGTATTTTCCTATTTCATTAGAAAGTTCCAGTTTTTCAACAGTAATTTGCACAGGATTGACTTAGGACGATCGATTGCTTTCGAAAGACGATATCGTTCTTTTGAACGACTCGTTCATGAGTTATGGAAGCCTATTATACATACATATACAGACCGTGAACTACAACAAGCCTATAATGTGTACTTAACGACAGTTCTTTTAATTGATAAACGACTTCAGTCGGCTCAGCCAAGTGACCCGTTCTTTTGAACGACACAAGACCACAAACTTCATAACTTATGAGATATTAAAGAAAACCTGAGAAAAACATTTTTTCGATGCATGTAGTTGACTAAAATTTGGAGGAAAACATATTTTTTTAAGGCAATTCATTGTTTTTTTTAAATGAATAAATGTAAAATAAAATTGAAAACTTTTATTTCATAAATAAATATAGATAGTAAAATCTTTAAAATAATTGTGTTATCATTTAGTTATTATTTTCCAGAATCTTCTTTTAATGTCACTGTACGATTCAAAATCAACTGTAAAATAAAATTTTAGAAAATAAATTTCTTTTTCTACTAGCTAATAAATAAAAAATTTACCTTGTTACTTGATGAATCGGGATCAACAGAGAAGAATCCTATCCTTTCTAATTGAAATTTTTGATAAACTTTTGCCGATTTGAGAGATACATCACCGTAACATTTTTTTATTTCCAAAGAATTGGGATTGCAATCTGAAAGAAATCCACCTGGTACCTCATTTATATCTTCTGGATTTTTATGTAAAAATCTAAAATATAAATATAATTAGAAAAAATAAATTAGATTAATGGCTGTGTTGAGCAGATCAAAGCGCTTGAAAGCAAAATGGCGGGCGTTGACGACTATTTTTGTATTTAATATAAATATCCAACAATTTTAATACAAAAATATCAATTGGTTTTATAAACAAAAATCGAATTTTAAGCTGCAAAATGGCGGTTAAAGAAAGCGTTGATTTAAACCCACAGTCGTATCTTGTCCGATAATTCACTCATCCCTCGCAAGCGCTTTCAAGTGCTGCTGGTAGCCGCTTACATCCGCTAAACACAATCAATATAATATGTTTAGATAAATAACATGGATAATAACACTTCTAATGGGAAAAATTACTAAATGAAAAATCATTTTAAGATAAATCGCAAAGTTTGGCACATCAACCGAAAAACGTCGGACATTCTTTCGCTATTTTCCATGTTACCGTGAGCATATTATATATACGTACAGCATATCATAAAGTCTGACTTCAATATCAATTGGTTTAGAAACCCAATGAATAAATGCTTTCGGTTTAACTTTAATTTCATTGACATTGGTACAAATGCAGATGACTTCAATAATTTGATCTTGATCATTTTTAACCACCTCAGATACTTCAATCACGTAGCCCGCATGCCGTAATCCAACACTTTGTTTAGTTGTTAGTCGACGATAATCTTTATCAGCCACTTCTTTAAAATCGCTTTGTTCAATATAAATAATTCTATCCAATAAAATTTTATGCGAAGTACTATCAGGTTTACTGGGAAAATCTGGCACAGTCAATTCAATAACACCAGGATGTGGAAAATTTTTTATAGTCACTTTTAATGGATCTAAAACAGCCATTGCTCTAGCTGCAGTATTATTTAACTCATCCCGTACAAATGCATCTAACATGCTAGGATCAACAACACTTTGTGATCCAGTTACACCTAATTGCGCACAAAAGTTGTTAATCGCTTGAGATGGGAATCCTCGTCGTCGTAAAGCTGTTAACGTAAACAAACGTGGATCATCCCAATTATTTACAATGTTTTCATCAATTAATTTAGCGATTTTTCGTTTTGATACTACTGTATAATTAACATTTAATCGACCATATTCCCATTGTACAGGACAATATATATCCAATGCATTGCATAGCCAGTAATAACTAGATCGCCGAGATTGAAATTCTTTGGTGCATAACGAATGTGTAATATTTTCAATGCTATCGCATAAACAATGAGTATAATCATATGTAGGATAAATACACCATTTATCTCCAGTTCGATGATGCGAAGTGAATCTTACACGATATGCAACTGGATCTAATTTACCTTCTTCTAAAGTAAGACGCATTCGTAATGTTGCCTCACCTTCATCAATTTTCCCATTTTTCATATCCTTAAAAAAAGTATTAGTTACAAGTATGAATTTTGTTTTATACATTAAATTTGACGCCAGGGTTAAAATCATATGTTAGCGAGAAATAAATTTTTATGTTTTTTTCGCGAGATTGCCGTAATTATAGTTTGAAAATTAACAACAAAGCCGAGTGCTAGTTTTTTTTTATAATGTTTAAGCTCTTCATAATTGTATAGCGATAATTTTTCTTTATCACTATTATTTTATTACAATGACATTTACGTTACAACAATCTCACTTACGTGTGAGAAATTAAAAATATTATCACGCTGTCTTATGATTCTGCATATTTAAATATTAGGTACCTCAAAAAGTTGTAAGCTTTCGGAAATGGGACGATCACGCCATGGAGATGGTTTTACATCAAATCCTCGCATTTCTTCTGTGGTTTGATGACAAACATATGCTAAACCCTTTTCAATTAATACTACTGCCCATTTATACAATTGATCAAAATTATCGGAAGAATGTGTAACTTTCGTCGGCTTATAACCTATAAATTAATTTTAATAAACACAAATTTATTTACATTAGAAATATTTTTAATTACCAAGCCATTCAACCATATCTCGAATACCAACAAAAAACTTTTCTTCCTCTTTTTCAGGATTCGTATCATCATAACGAAGAAAACAATTTCCATTATGAGCTTGAGCATACCCAAAATTTATATTAATGGCTTTAGCATGACCAATATGTAATATTCCATTTGGTTCTGGAGGAAATCGAGTTTGAACCTAATTTAAATTAAAAACGAAATTTAAATTCATATAATCTGTATTTATAAAAATAATTCTAACTTTTCCTCCAGTTGCTTTTAGATGTTCTGCTAGTAATTTCTGAGTATTCTCAGTTACAACGTAACCATCTGTCTTGTAATTTTCACCTGGCAAATGAAAATTAACTTTTTTCATTACATCGGTAATTGTTAATTGCTGATTCCCTAATTCCGTGATGGTTTCTTTTTTAGTGGTAAGTGGGGTTTTCAAATCAGGTTTTTTTGTTGACTTTTTATCAACTTTTGGAGCAGGTGCTAAGTCAGCTTCTGTTTTCGGGCCTAATAAGTTAAAAACCTAAGTAAACACATAATATTAATTGAAGGTGTTCATTAATAACCTTATATTTTTAAAGCACAATACCTGTAAGTCAACTTCATTCTTAATAGCTTTTCCATCAGCCCACGGTATTTCTCCACGAATTGATTGCATTACTAAGCCAACATTATAACGGTATCTCATTTGAATTAAATCATCTTTAACTTCAGAAAGATACTTCTCCACACATTTTTCTATTTGTTCGGGTGTTACAACTACTCCAACTCCACAGAACTTTTCAAATTCATCAATATCAATCTTATTTAAGTGTGTTAAAACATATTCGAGAGCTTTATCGACACGTAAAGTAGTATTTAGCTTATTACTAGCTATGTATTTAACTAAAAATGGTAACTGATCTACAATTTGAGACTTTATTTTAGTAGCTAAGTGGTAAATTAACATTCCAACTCCTTCTGGAAGCTCGATTCCACGAACCTAAGGAATATATTTTCTCATTAATTAAATCTATAAAGCACACATATCTAATAAAATTTTACCTCTTTTAGAGCTAGAGTTAAGTTATTAGTAACTGTTGCATTTTTTAAAGTTTCTTTTGCTTTCTGTGAACTCAACCCTAAAGTGATAAAAGAATTTAACAAATCTGCGTCTTCAACTGTCATGATGGAAAATTAAGAACCAAAGCTAGGTTTCCCGGCTTCCAACTTTCTTAACCCAATACCCGTAAATAACTGACAGATTGTCACGTGTATGACGTGTAGGTTAGAGAGCGACCTCTGTGTTTCACAATCACGAAGACTATAAAAAAAGAGAACGCGCGTAATTTTAAACTAGTGAGTCGTGGCGTTAAAACTAGATACAGACTGTAGATAGCGTCATTGTCGCGGAGGTCCCCTCGAATTCAAAAATGTAAATAAAACATAAAGCAGACAGACATTTTATAATTGTAAACATACATCACATAACAATTGATCTTTATTTAATTTATTATTAATAATTTTTAATTTTTTTCGTTCTATTAAGAAACGATATTTCTTTAATAGACATAAAGCTTATTGTTTTATCTCATCAATGTCAATTTCAAAGCTTTTTAATAAAATTTTAAGAAAGTGAATTACCTATATGTGTGGTTGTAGAAATATCGGATTGCTTTTCCGAAACGGTACAAAGTCCAGAGATCTCAAGAGTAAGCATAGGTAGATTTCTATTGGGAATAACATCATATTACGTCGGTCCTCTTTAAATTTATAAATTTTATCAGATATCGATTTTTATTTCCATACGCCATTATACATTTTTAGAAAATTAAATAAAATCTTATAAAAAAATAAATAAAAAGAAAATACATTTCTTACCTCAACTCATATTGCTTTTTTTTATTTAAACAAGCCTCTATCCAGTGATTACAATAAACTGTATCGTTCGGAAATAGTTATCTTTCGGAAGTATATGAACCTTAATTGGTTTTTCTATTCTGATTTTTGTAATCAGTTACAACACACATCGGCATTTTTCATAATAAAATATAAATATCGTCCTATTGAAACTAAACTAATGCACACACACGAAATGTTAAAATTTTATAAAGAAAATAAATTTAATATAAAGATTATTAAAATAATCAAAGAGAACTTTAAGTTTTTAAATTAAATTTCAAAATTTACCATAATTCCTAGGTTAATTATTTGTATTTTATAAATACTTATTTCGACTACAAAGTAGTCATCATCAATTTGAATTAGCTATTCGTAACTATCTCCGGGATATGGAATCGAAGATATGTTACTCGTTGCTAATTTGGTGCGTGTCTCACAATGATTTGTTTTGTCTTTTCTATGGTCGGACTGACGGATTGTGCTTAGCCAATCAGCGTTGACCATGTTGACCATGTGGTCTTGTTTTGGGAAATAGCGTTGTAGTGTCATATCATTTGATTTTGACATTAAGGTTTTAATTTTGGAAGTGGTTTAATTTTATTATATCTGATTTTATTAAATAGCGCAAACAAGTATATTTGCGCGAAATATTTAACTTATTTTTAGGCTACTGCATTATCATAAAAATAATCTTCTTCATCCTCTAATGAATTTAATAATATTACTAGTATTTTTATCATTAATCCATAAAAGATCTGTTTTTGTTTGCCGTTATGTTTTGAAAACATAATTATTTTGTAATGAATATTTATTTCGTGATAATTTTTGAATAATGAATTGATTTGTTTAAAAATATACCAGTCCAAGTAGCCCAGCGGTTTAAGGCATTATGTCTGAGCAGTATGCCTACTTGGAAACAGGGAGGTTTTGAGTTCGAGTCTCGACATCAGCAGTTTGTCAATTATTAAGAAAAAAAAAGGACGATTAATTGACTAAACTGTCGGCGTATGGACAAGAACGAAGTAACCGGCTATGCTTGAGAAGGTTTTCTGGAGTTTCCTTCACGGACTCCCAGATGAATATCGGCATAGTTCCTATCAGAGTCGGCTGCAGCCGCGTATCCTACCAATTCCTAGTCTACTCAAAAATTCCTTCCACTCCACTCACATCGTTAGGCATCACAATGTATCTTATGGTCGAAGTGTAGCCCGTCCAGGGCAGCCTCTACAATCTATCTATCTATTTAAAAATAAAAATGTTTTTAATGTTGTTTAACCACTTATATTTTCTACATTTTTCAAATTTTGCCAGGACAAATTTGCAGCTAAGAATAAAATATTACGAGGTAACAATATACAGGCTGTCATCGTCAAGATTAGCCATTGAGATACGAAATTTGCAACAGACTATTTATGAGTGTGAGACAGACAATCTATATCTATTTGTAAAGAGATCTTAGCTTAGATATGTGTGGTTGGATACATATTCATAGCCAGAGCTTAAGGCGATAGTAAGAATTGAAAACTGTTGATGTATTCACAGTCAAATATTAAGCTTCTATTTAAAAAAAAAAGTGGACAAGACAACTTTAATAACTTTGCAGTGTAAAAAAAAGTATTGAAGATAATGAAAATTGATAAATTATTATCACATTGCTTCAAAATTTACCGGAAATTCTTGTTTTTTACCGAAGTATTACTTTGACTTTTATCTTTGCCCGTCATATTTTTCTAATTTTTTATTTTTCAAAAACAATATTTTAGCTCGCTACTTTTAGAGCTATGTTTATTTAATTTTGAAGAATCATATTCAGTATCACTAACTATAATATGATTCATTTCTCAGCAAATCAGATCTTCGGATACATGAGATTTATTACGGAAATTGACAAACACAAATTAAGATGATCTCTAGATTCGTCTTACTAAAGCTTATCTTAACTTGAATAAGATTATGCTTGAAACCATCGTCTTACCCAAGATGATCTTAATGTAAATCTATGAATTCATCATATCTTAAAACCAATAAAACGGTCTTCATGAAAGTACGCTTAAACACTTGCTCAAGATTGGACTATGAATACAGGCCTTAGTTTAGATATGAAGGCTACCTACCTCACCTTTTACAATCAGTTAGACTATAGATAGATCATAGATAGATGCATATAAGTATTCTTCCAACTTTATCTTATATAAAATCCATGTATGACAGAGGAATAGGTACGTATACAAAAAGTAATAAAAACAACATATTTATTCATTCAAAGCTTTAATTCACATAGGCAGATTTATGTGCTACATACAATATAGGAATAATAATTATATATTATATAACTGTCACAAAATATATAATAAGTGAAACAAATATAATTTATCTTATATTAAAATGTATATAATTAATAATAATGGTAATAATAATTAATAATGAATTTTTTTTTGTATATCTTAATTGCATTCTATACGTGAGACATACGCGCATTACCATTAAAATGATCACAAATATATTAATTCGAATGGTCATTTTTTACATTACAAAAAAAAAATTGTATAAAATGCAACTAAGATACATTTATTTGAAGCTATCTAATTAACAATAAACACTATATAAATAATAAATATTATTATATTATGCTAATTGATTTTTATCCGATGGATGATCTGTCAACAATTTACATCAAAATGCGTACGTAGTAGTAGTTTTTTTTTCATATTATTATTTTTTGATAGCCCATATATATATGAATATATTAATAGTCATTATTTCACAATAAGCCAAATTTTATTAATTTTTTTTTTTGTAAATAGATTGACATTATTTCAAAACCTTTTTTTTTTATTTGCTTTGGAATTTTACTCGTAAAAAATTCATTTTTCTGGTTTTTCTTTTCACATATATGTTTGGGAAAAAATAAAATTTGAAATTGCCTCTCAATAATTTCAAAATTTATTTTGTTCTTACGAATTGTTTACTTATGATTAGTAACATATGTCGAAGGTATTTGAGCTAAATGTATCGAAATATATTACTAAATATAAGTAAACTGTTATTTTGTAAATGTACTTTTTTCTCTCTTATTCTTTTTTCTTGTTGGATATAAAAAGATATTAATTACTTATTATATTTATTATTTATGTATATTTTTTAAAATTTTTTTCTTTGGTCATAAAATTTACTAAAATTTTGAGTAAGTGTAATTGTATTTATAATTCAACTTTGATCTGACACAAGAATTAAATTTTTTTATTTTTAACTTTTTTTTGTTTTGTTTTATACAACCGTAATATACCTATTTTCTAAAATTATAAATTTTCCTAGATATGTTTTTCTGAATGGAATTTTTAATAAAAGTGTCATATCAAAAATGAAATTTCAATACAAAATTTAACGTTTACTCTGTTCTTCCATTTCTGCAAGTAGAGCTTTCATTTCTTCAGATAAGTCATGTTGGCTTAATGCTGGTCTGAAAATAAAAAAAAATCCCTTAAAATATTATATTAAGTAGTCGCTAGTATTGCTATTGTAGTAATCATATAATTCTATGTAACATGTGTGTCTCAGAACGCTAGTATCGTCGAAATTGCTTGAAACCGACGGGAAAAATCGGAAAAACACCCCCCCAAAAACTTTTTTTACAATTCATGCAATGTTATTTTCTGTGACATGGAGCCAAGGCCGAAGGCCGCCTTGGGGGTCACGGGGGGGGGGGGGGCCTTGCAAGCAGAGCGAGTTTTAATCTTATAACATTAAATAATCTTACCGCAAATTTGTGAGATTTGGGTTTCGTCGTTTTGCAATTACTTTCATAAATCTTTTGTAAATTTTCATTATTAATGAGGTTGATACTCACCTCGGTCTTGTTGTTGATGTTCCTTGCGATTCGGCTTCATCTTTAAGTTCCTCTGTTTCTGAAAATAAAACAACATATTTAAAAACCAATTGAAATGTATTTCAGAAATATTTTTTGTAGTATTGTTTTTCTATATTGGCCAGATTCATATTTTGAAGAAATTAAGTCATGTAAAAAATTTGATGAAGAGTATTGAATGCTACATAAGAGTATAGCACATATTAATAATTGTCTCTGTTAGGCTCGTATTCATAGTCTGGTCTTAAACGTAAGTTCACCTTAAGCATGATCTTAAGGCAGCGTTTAGATTCATAAACGCAATCTTGAGGCAAGCTTGAATGTTTGATCTTAGCTAAGATATTTGTGATTGGGTAAATATTCATAGTCATAGCTTAAGGCGATATTAAGAATTGAAAACTGTTGATGTATTCACAGTTACATAAGACAATCTTATTATAGACCATATCCTATACTTTTTATTCAAAAAAGAGGATTTTCTTTAAGTTAGCATTTTGGTAGACTTAAGACAACCTTAATAACTTTGCAGTGTAAAAAGTAGTGATATAATGAATTTTTGGGTTTACATAATATCATTATTGATGATCATATTGATTTTGATTCTGACGATGATGACATAATTATAGATATTCCTAAACGTATTTGATTTTTATTCAGACATGTAATTTAAAAACAGATTTAGATTCGACAAAGTCAGTATTAAATTTGAAATATTACTACTAATAGAACATAATTTAGCTAAAGTCAATCGTCGCTGATTACCTATTCCACCAGTGTTTCAATTATTAATATGTCTGCGATTTTATGCTAGTTTATTTTAAATTAGTATTTTATTTTTATTTTCAATCACATGAGAGTATTGTTTCAAAATTTGAAGAAAATACTTTTTTTCTACCGAAGTATAATTTTTACTTTTACCTTTTGCTTGAAACCATCATCTTATCAAGGATGATTTTAATGTATATCTATGAATTCATCATGTCTTCCAAAACCAATAAGACGGTCTTCATGAAGGCAAGCTTAAGCAGTTGCTCAAGACTGGACTATGAATACGGGCCTTAGATACTTAAAACCAATAAGACGGTCTTCATGAAGGCAAGCTTAAGCAGTTGCTCAAGACTGGACTATGAATACGGGCCTTAGATACAATATGTAATAAAATTCAATGTGTTAAATTAAAAAATTTCATTTGGATCTAAATTTTTAAAAGATGACAATATTATTATAAAAAAAATTTTACCTTCAACACCTGTAACTTCAGTTTGTTCTAGCTGTTCAGTTTCAGTACCTGTACATATCAGAATAAATTACGTTAGATTCCAAAATTATATATATTATTATAAAGTATAGTTAAAGCAATTACAACAATTATCACAATAAAGTCCTTAGAAAAAAATGTGTCAAACGAATATATATTATATTTATATATTATTTTGTATAAAGAAGTGGTAGATATAAAAAAAAATAGGCATCCTTAAAGTAAGAAACATTTAGTAAAAAATCTCAAAGTTATATTAGGCGCCATGGATTTAATATTGTATAAAAAACGTCTATACTTTATAATCAATTAATATGCTTATAGACTACATGTAAGGGTCATTTTCAATTTTCTAAACAAATTATTTAAGTATAATTAGTATTTATATACACATAAGATAACTAAATAAACTTAAATAATTAGTATATATTTCGATGATGTTGTATATTATATATTATCTTATAAAAATAATAATAAAATCACATGCATATATATAAAAATGAAAGTGTTAAGAGATTAGAGAAAAAATTTCCAAAATAAAAATATGTAGCTGACATGCAGAACAAACCATAAACAAAAAAAAATTTATCTTCAAAATTGATGTTTGTATAACATAGGTAAAATAAACTGAAAAAAAATATTGTAAAAATTAAATAAAAAATATAATAAATTAAACAATTTCTTCATGTAAATTGAAATACATAACAAACTTATCCATTCGTTTCGGTTGATAATTCTTTTTATAGCATTATTGAACATTTTTTTTTAAATTTTTGTATCCGTGTTGTAATTTTTATCTTATTCATGGTAGATTTATTATATTTACAAATATTGATAACTATTATCAAAAATCAAAAAGTTGATACCACAACACATGAAACAAATAAATTTAACCATTTATTCCATTCAAACTATTTGAAAATTGAAAAATTTTGTGGTATTAGATTCTATTTTTATAGTTCAGCCAAGCAAACGTATAATGAAAAGAATAGGTGCATAGCTTTGCATTATGCTCAAAATTAACGAAAAAAAAAAGGTTTAAAGCAATATATTATAAAATATGTAAATATATTAGGAATTGTATAATTTATGCTATACGAATTAATGAGTTTGTTTTGTATTATACTCTATCTCTCTCTCTCTCTCTCATACACACACACACATACTCACTATAAATTATCCTTTCATTCATAAACATATACCTACATCATAAAAATCAATTAAACAGTAAAAAGATGAATATCCATCTGCAAAATTGTTTGCAACGGCTGAATAATTGAAATTGTCACGATGCGTATATGTTGTATTTACACATGTATACGAAAATAAATAAACAAAAATTGATGAAAGGAGGGAAAAGTTTTTCTTTAATGACATAATGTATGAAGAATGGATGCATGTCTCTACCTTGGATGTCTATAATGGTGGGTGTTACGTGACGGGTAACATAAGTTCGATGTGCAACAATCTCCGTTTGAGGTCCCTCCAATTTTGTCGTTCCAGATATCGATGTCATTAAATGTTCAAAATCTTTATCTAGATTATCCTCAGATTTCTTTACGTAACTTTCACCAGTGTGTTCATCTGATGAAAATGTTGTAGTATATTTTTGTTGGTTTACTTTTTGTTGAACATAGGCTTGGAGTTCAGCTTCCGACATACTTTGTATCCTATCTGTACTTAAATCTTTCATAATTACCCTATTTTGTATTACTTTTTGAACATGTACATTCCCGTCTGTATCGGTATGTTCTGTTTCTTGTACAAATTGCCCTTCTCCAAATTTCTCGATATACTTTTGATATTGTTGTTCAGCATCTGCTCCTTTAAAAGTTACTCGTTGAATTTCTGGAGGTAAATCAACCATACGATGAATAGTCAGGCTAAAACCATCTTCTTCACATGGTTCAATAACTTCTGTTACGAATGGTTTAGAACCGCTTTCTTTATAATCGTAAGTTGACTTTGTTTTTTCGCCAGAATCTGTGTAACTATTTTCATCAGACCATACTTGTTTAATAGCGGCAGCTAAATCAATACCATCCATTGCTTGAGCTCCGCCACCGTTCGGATCTATTGTATCAGTACTAGACACCATTGTATTTGAGCCACCACTTGTGAAACTACTGGATAGTACTGAATCAGTTTCAAAATGATATGTTGCATGTGTTGCAGTTGAACTAGTTGGTTCTAGGCTATCTGTACTTCCTAACATAATATCCGAACATTGATCTTGCATATTTAAATCTGTTTCAAAATCATTTCCATTTTTAGATTTATAACTAGGAGTACTTTCTCGGTCACTTGGGCTTGTCACGGTTTGAATGGTTTGAGCAATAACGTTAGGTCCAAGTTCCAATGAATCACTTGCAATTAAACTACCATCGTGTACTTCTGGCATTTCTATGCTGTCAGTCATGACATCCTTGGATACTATTTTCGATTGAGCTTGAAATTCAATAGAATCTGTACTAGCAGTCATTATGTCTCCTGTAGTTTTTAAATCTAAACTATCTGTGCTCGCATGAAAACCTGATTTCGCTACATCGAGACTATCAGTTGAAGTAAGACCTACATCTTCGACTTGTGACTGCAAACTGGATATTGTTGACATTTTACTTGTAGGAACATCTAAATCTAAGTCAGGAATTTTTGCTACTTCTTCAATAGAATCTCCACGACCTAAAGATTGCGTTTTATCTTCTGCTAATTTTAAATCAATGAATTGTTCAACATTGGATTGAGCTTGACGAATAATTTCGTCAATTTCAAACATACGTTTCTCATAATCCTCTTCATCAGAATCTCCCACAATTTTCTTTTGTGTAGTGGAAGAGGTTACTAAGCTATCTGATTCTGATAAAGTACTTTCATGCCCTTCATCAATTTGAGCTAACAATGCTTCTTCTTCTTTTGCTATAACTTCAATTTTATGAGCTTGAATGCATGCTGATTCTAGTCCTTCAAATTCTTTTAATGAAGACACAGAAACATCGTCTCCCTGACCACTTCGACTTATATGATATCGTTTTGTAAAACTACCGTTACTTAATGAATCTTGGGATCCATGGTGAAAGCGCCGATTTTCTAATGATATAGCTTGCTCCAAATTTTCAAATTCTTGTAAACTTGACATTGAAACGTCATCATGTTCACCAGATCTAGTAAAGAATTTTCTACCTGCAAGAACATCGTATTCAGGGGTACTTGAGAATGAATCTTTGACGCTACTAAAACTACCGCCAGATTCTTTTTGAGAATTTAAGCTTCCAATTCGAGAGCTGGGATCAAAATCTGCAATTTCTTCTTCTTTTATATCTTCTAATGGAGCTCTTTCAAATTCCATTTCGTAACCATACCCAGCATTTACCATGCTTGATTGATCACCTTGAAATTGCATTTCGATCCATTTTTTACTTGCTTCTAATTCACTGTCATATTCATACTCTTTTCTCGTTTTTGTTGCAGTTGATTCATTAGCAGCTGTTGGAGGACTGTCCTCAAATTCGAAAGGACCAAGCTCATCATGCCCTGTAGACTCAGGATAATATTTAAGCCCAGTCATTTTTGCAGGAGCAGATTTTACTAAATAAGCTTCAACTTCCTCGTCATGTTTTCTTATATACTTTGGCTGTGATTTTATAGCAACGCTTTTACCTTCCACATCTCCCTCATTTGCTTCTTTACCTATTTCTTCAATCACTACAAAATCGTCAGTAATGTCTGGTTTGTCTAAAATTTCAAAAGAGTCACTTGTTGGTGATTCTGTATGTGAGGATGGTTCTTTTTCTTCTGCATCATATACTGTTTTGTCTTCTACAGTTCCCGATATTTCACTTTTTGATTCCGTTGTTGTACCTTTATCATCACAAATTTCTACATCAGATTCTTCGTGAATTACATTTTCTGAATCGTCTATGACGTACTCACGTCCTTGATCTGTTTCTTCGGAGCTTTTGCTGGAAATCGATGCGGGTGTTTGAGGAGTAGATTTCAACATTTCTTCTTCTCTTTCTTGTTCTTGAATTTCAAGATCAGGATATCGAAATCCTTTATCCATTAAAGGTGTCATATGTTCAGTTACCATTATATCAGGAATGGAACCAGGACTTTGATCCATTAGAACTTGATGTTCCTCTCGAAGTAATTTTTCAGATAACAAATTCATTTCTGTTTCTTGTTTTTCAGCGTCCTCATCCTCTGGGATCGTACTAATAGGTTTAGCTTGGTGTGCGGGAGAAATATGAGGTACCATATGAAAGACGGCATCAGCTTCAGCTTCTTCAAAACTAGATTTTTCACTTGAGCTACTTACTAGTCTAGAGCGATCACCAATGTCTTTTTCTGAGAAATCTTTAGTAGTTGAATCTTTTGTATATTTCTGTATGGTTTCTTCATCTGGCTTTTCAGTTTTTAAGCTTTCAAATTCTAAATTGACGGTGGTATGATAATCAGGCGATCTTGGATAAGGGCTTGAAAATTCCAATTCAGATTCTCGACCACTAATATGAGTTTCGGGTGAATCACTTTTTTCGAAAACATCTGTTGGTTCTGGAGACGCTGGGCGCTCAATTGGATCACTAGTAGCTTCTGAAGAATATTGCTTTAATAATTCTGCCAGTTCAGAATCTGGACGATCATCAGAAAATGCTACAGACATAGCGCGATGACTTTCAGAATCTGATTTACTCACTTGGGAGTGGGGCCTTTCATGTTTGTAATCATTGTAATCTATTTCATTTTCTTGTTCAAATTGTTTATCAAACTCTTGAGCAATTCGTTCATCGAAGTCTATTTTTTCAGCTTCATCAACATCTTTCTTTTCGTCATTATAAACTTCTTTGGTAGTTAGTTCCACCTCACCTTCGAGTTGCGATTCAACTAGATCTGTAGATGGTAATATTTTAGGTATCATTGAAGGCTTAAATGTAAATGTACTCTCATTTCTTCGATGACCTCTTTTCTTTGGTTCATCGGACTCAGGCATGTAATCAGTTTGTGCAGGACCATTTTGTTGAATCGATGTAGCTTTTTCAGATTGTGTAGAAACTTGTGTACTCACACTTTGTATACCTGCATCTTCAATGTAGGATGTTGTCATAGTAATAGAATCAGAATAATCGTGTATAGCTGGTGCCGTACATGTAGCAGATTCAGACATTAAAACTTTGTCATCTGTTAAAATACCACTTTCTAATTCCTTTAAACTATTACTTAATTGATTATATGATTCGGTTACATCACCTTCTGCTTCCGAGCATTCTATTACCGTTCTGGCAGCGGAAATATCGGACGTACTTGAATAACTAACACTGAGTACACTTCCTTCTTCTAAACTACTACCATATTTATCATCAAAAGTTTCTGCTGTTTCTGACAAAGGTGACTCAGCACTAGTTAATATTTTAGGTTCAGGCTGAAATGTCATTTCATGAGAACGTTTCATTTTGGTTAGAACTTCAGTTTCTCCTAAGATTTGTGAGTTTGTCGATTCATCATCACCAATTGTCTCTTCAGACTCCTGAGTTTCCATTCTTACTGAAAATCGACTCCTATCACCACTTTTAATTTTGTCTTCTTTAAGTATTTCATTTGGAATGTCAGGTTTTAAATCTGCTATATTTTTCATAACAATTTCATAATCCTCATCATCTAATGCATTTTGTTCATCTAAAATATCTCCATCCATTTCCATTGTTGATGGTACCAGGGTTTCAGAGGCTTCAGAGACTTCAACACTTGCCAAATGGCCAGAACTCTCACTGTCTAAACTTTTCATACTTTCTCTTGAACTTAAACTACTCACGGCTGTATGGTATTCGGCGGAAGTTAAATGCGATTTGGAACTTATATCTTGAGATGTTAATGCGCTTTCATATTCAGACGAACCAGCTGCTAAAAGTCCCTCAATGTCGGAGGAACATGGTCTACTTTTAGAACTGTCAATCTCGAAGCTTTGATAATGGCTTTCACCAGAACTAGACCAGGCTTCGAAATCAGCACCTGATCTACGATCAATTTTTATTGCAATTCCACTAACCTCATGATCCTTATGTTTTCGAGTTTTTCGCAAAAGGACTTCGCGTGTATCTACGTAAGATGTTTCAGAATCGTCTTTTCGGCCTGAAGAACTAGCTGACTGTTCTTCAGGTGACTTAAAAGATTCCTCCACAGTGGAATCTTCACTAGAACTGCGTATTCCAACTTTACGAGTAACTAAAGACGTAGAAGATAACTGATCTACAGTTTTGTCATCAAGAGTCGTAACACTTTGTTCTGACTTTATTGGAACAACTCCTTCGTCTAATTCTGTATATTCTTCTGAAGCTTGTTCGTATATATTAGTCAAGCATTCTTCCTTTTTGGTCACAATATTAAAATTTTGTTTGTAAATATCAGAACTGATACCTTTGTCTTGCATTAACTGTATTTCTTCGTCAGTTAATTTAACTTGTGATATGTCTTTAAATTGAAACTCAGAAGGCGAAGGTTTTTTATGGATTCCTCTTTCAATTAATTCTTCTTGTGCAGCGTGTAAAGATTCCTGTACTTCCGCTAATGTTTTATTTAGTGCTGATAAATCTGGTTTTACTTTAACAGGCTCGACTTCCAAAGATAGAGCTTGACTGTCTGCTGGTGATACATCAGTTTCGGCGCCACTACATCTCAAATCTTCATCAGTAATTTCTAAACTGGATGTTTGCGTATCTGTGCGTGTAATTCGTGATAGTTCACGTTGTTTTCTAGCTAAAACTGATTCAACTAATTCGACTTCTCTTTCATCTAAACCTTTCGCTTCAGCAAGCTGTCTTAAATATTCTGATACTTGATTTTGTGCGATTTCTGGATCAGGAGCTGGCGGTTCTTTTTTCAAAGCATGTAAATTCAACTGAGTGTCTTGAACTGTTGCTTCTAATTTATTAACAATTTCTTCAGCTACTTCTCGAACCTCCTGTTCCATTATTTGTGCAATTTCTTCATCTTTACTTTCAATTTCTTCTTTTAATACTTCAGTAGTTTCTATTTTATTATTGTAAAATTCATCGGTTTTAGAACTTTCAAAAATTCCAACTATATCAGATACTTCACCTTCATGAAGTTTTCTTTGAATATCATCAATTTCATTTATTTCGAAAACTTTACTTTCAAGTAGCTCATCTGATTTAAATTTTTTACTTTCATGATATTCTTCCGATTTGGAAACTTTAATATCAGAAACAATTCCAGTAATTTCGGTTGCGGTGATTTCTGATTGTAATGGAACTTCCCAAATAGTATCAGGAATTTGTTCTTCTGATAAATGAATAGTTTGTGGTTCGCGTGGTTCATATATGGGTGTAGGAGCTTTGCTAAAGTCTTTATCGTCTTCTAATAAATTATTAGATGATAATTCCGATTTATAATCGCATTCAGATTTATTTTCCAACTCAGTTACATCAAAATCATTAATTTTTTCTGAATCTTCTAATTCACTTTTGTCTACATGAACTTCTAAAGAATCACTAGGACGTGAATTGTTGTCTGATTTATGCATCAATATCTCATTTATTTGCTCTTTTGTATTTTCGTCTAATTCAATTTCTACACTCCTTTCTGAAGAAATACTTTGTTCTGATTCAGTTGATATTCTTTTCTCAATGGGTTTTGGTATTTGTGTTAAATCTAATAAATTTTGTTCTTTCGATAGACTATCGGTGTCGGCTAAGAATTTATGCTCTACTTGTTCATCGGAGGAAGTATGAGGTAGAGTACTGGATTGGCTTTTTTCTTTTTGTGTGCGTTTTTCAGAATCTAGCTCACATCGTTCAATAGCTTTATATTCCGGTGTAAGTTCATCTTCAGGTTGTGTCATTAATTGTTCGACTATCATTTCTTTTTTAATTTGTTGCTCAAAAAAAGATTTTCTCTCTTTTATACTTAATTCAGAAATATGTAGATCTTCAGTTGGTAAAGAGGTTGATCTCTCAAAAATAGTTTTTCGTTGTGCAACTTTGGGAGGTTGGTCCATACTTAAATCCTTAACAAAATGTTTATAGGACTTTTGTATAAGTATGGATGATTTATCGGGTAAAAAATCACTTTTTGTTTCCGTCGAATAAGTATCATCACTCGTATAAGTTGTATCGTCGCTTTTTAGAGGTTCTGTTGGCTTTTCTGAAGTTAAAAAAGGATGTTGAAAAGAGGCCATATATTCTGACACTGGCTTGTAATCATTTGTTTCAGCTTCCGTTTCGGTTGAAATTTGTCCCGAATGAATTGTTGATTCCATATCAGTTTCCGATTTTCCATCAGTCGTGTAAAATATACTTTCTGTACCATTTCGTGATGATGCATACACATTAGATCGAGGTTTCGGAATTGGAGGATTTTGATCATGTATAATAGTTGTTAAATTGTCTTTCATGGCAGCTTTATCGTCCTGACAAGTAGATACTTGTTCCCAGAATTTTTTTCGTTCTGAGTAACTTTCTAAAGAAACATCACTTTTTTCTATTATTTCTTCATTTTCTCGATCGGCAGTTACTCCAGTTGAATCCAATTGTTCAATTTGACTTTCAGTTGATTTTGTTGCACGTGGTTTCGGTTTAGGAACACAGGTTGTTAGTTCGGTGACAGTCTGACCAATTTCTAGAAGAGAGTTTGTTAGTACGTTAGCTTGATGGAAATTGTCAGTTTGATGAGTTTGATATATGAATATAAAGCATGAGTATATTATGATTTATCATTAAATATAAAGGGTATAATGAACAGGAGTTATGCAAATATCTATATAAAATGTTAACTTTGAATTAAATTTTGAATGAGCAATGATAAACTCAGTACAACATTTTATAATTGTTTATTTTAGCTTACCCAATTTAAATTTACTTATCATTATATAATTACAATAGCAAATATATGGTTCATATTCATGGAATAATACATAACTGTAGGTAATTTATTAAATCAAACTAATTAAACTTTCTTAAAAAATTATATGAACAAAACAATTGTGTTTGAATGCTAAAAGTGCCTAATTAAAAAAGCTGCAAAAAAGTAGCTGCTAGCATTGAAATTTGTAAAAAAATTAATAAGAAACATCTTAGAATTTTTGTTCACGATATTAAAACAATCCTCAAATAAATACATAAATACTGCGATATATATATGTATGTATATTTTTTTTGGGTTTGTATTATAGAGACCTTAAGGATGGAACTGATGTATTATATTTATTTAAGAATCCTTGTTTGTCAGTTTAATTTCGTAAAATGATTAGATAATTTTATACAAATGATGTATAGACGTAAATATCCATGGCTTCAATTTCAATGACAAATGTAATAATTAAAGTGTTACAATTCACAACTAACATTTTGTTTTTTATCTTAAAAAATAATACACGATCATATTACGACAAAATGTGTTGTTATACGTAAACTTAACAAATAAATGATGAAATTTCTGAACAACATAGGATATGTACATAATAAAGGGACTACTCGTATGATGATTCTATTGACATTTTACGATTTCTGCAAAATTTATTAATCATTTGGATTAAAATAAGTTTTTCACTTGTTTTTAATGTCATACTTACTTGTTTCAAATATATTATCTTAAATAGAACACTATTAATTGGTATGATATTTACGATATTTATTTTTTAATATTCATTATCATAATTCATAATATAAGTTCCAGTAACCTTTCATATGGGAATTTTTTAATTATTGGTTTTTACTTTTACAATCAGTTTTCAATAAGAGATTTTACAAAAAAACAGATTTTATTTTATATTTATGGAATTATTAATTTAATTATCTTTATTGTTTATTAAACTTAACAACAAAATATATATTATTATTTTACAGCTAGTCGATAGTTGAAGGATCCCAAAAAATACTCTAGTTATTTTATGTTTTCCATAATATTGAAAATATAATGTTTGGACTATTATTGTTTACCGACTGGGGCGCGTTGCAAGCCTTATTACTTATTCGACTAAACAAGTATTGGACTCGATGTAATTAAGATGGGTCTATAATACTTGGAAGTATTTTTAATTAGGATTTTAATAGCTCCAAGTTACACTGATTGTGAACACTTGTCAACAATTCGTTTTAAATTGAATTTAAATCTAATAACTATTCCAAAAGTATTTAAAACAACATCTGAATTAAAATGAAATAGTTCAGATAATGTTGCAGAAACAATATAGTAAAGCTATGTCGTTATTTTTTTTAGGATCCTTAATATTTAATATCTAAGTAGTTATTTATTATAGTGTTATTACTATGTTTTGTAAAATAATTAAATGTGAACATTTCATTAAGTTTTTATAAATATTTTACAATAAATTATAGTAGAACCAATGTAATATAACCAATCAACATTTACCTTCATTTGTTTCTTACTTCCTAATTTATATAAACTGAAAAGTATAAATCGCATTTTATATCTATTTTTGGCATGCAATCCATAGAAATTGTAGTAGAAAACAGTTCAAAATCATGCACAAGAAAAATAAAAAATTTAAAAGAAAAAGACAGAACATCTAATATCTAAACATATCGGGTTCTCGTACCAACTGTATAGTATTTAAAAACCATTAAATTTTATTTACAATCTAAGTTCTAATAAAATTATCGTAATGTTAGAAACGGATATACACCCCAAAAATGTGAATACTATTATTTACCTCCTAATGGACTGTCATTTATCGTGCAAGGTTCTCTTGTTGATTGAATTGTTCCATTCTTTTTTAATGCTAGGTTATCTAAATTAACATTGGAAGATTGTAATGATTCATCATCAATTTCTTGCCAGGAGTTTGTAAAATCATCATTATCTACGGAGTCATTATCTCGAATATCAAGTAAGCTGGATTGACTTAACCAACTTAAAACAGCGCTCATGACAACACCTTTATTTAAAGAATCTGTGCTACTAACCATATCTGTTATCATGCTTGTATTGTCATTAATTAAACATTCAGTACTTTGGCTCATTGGATCGTTATCACGTTTCAATTTATTTGCATTTAAGAATGTTGAAACTAATTTTTGAGTTGGTAAATACACTGCACTTCTGGCAGGCGATATTTGTCTAGATTTTGTATTAAATATATCTGGTAGACTAGCTCGAAGATTTGTTGCACTGGATGTTGTTGTATCATCATACGCACTATCTGGTAATCGATTATCATTTTGTGATTTTGGTCGGCCACATTTTCTTTGAAATGTTGGTGATGAATATGGACTTTTTTTAATTGGTATGATATCAATTTCAATTCCAGCTTTGCTTACTTTTTGATCTTTATTAAAAGTTACTGGCGCCATATATACGATATCACAGCAGCCTACGAAATAATTTTTTTGAAGTCTTACGATAAATAGATAGTACCTACCTAGTTTTTAAAATTGAATGTGTGCGAGTGCCCGATATGTTTACAAGAGTCTTATGATAGAGAAATAAGAAGAGGTTGACAGACAATGGACTTTTACATGCAAATTGTTAAACAGTGATTACATGTGTTTATTTTTAATGAAAACTTAAACCTATGATAGATTTGTACAGCATAAGTTTGTTTATTATAATTTTGTTGGTTTTTTAAATTAACCTTAAGAAATAGTTTGATTGATAAAGGTTAATTTAAAGTTTAAATTATTATTTTTTATAAAGCTTTGAAAATGAACTTGATGAATGAAGTGAGAAAACACTGTGATGATTTCTGTGCTATGATCTACCTTGAGGTATTTCTTGAATTTCAGCTGTACTATCAGGTGTTTTTGATTCCATTTCGTCGCTTGGACTAAATGTACCTTCGTCCCATAATGCACTATACTCCCTCTGACAATCAGAAATTTCTTCCATACTCATTTGATGAACTATAGTTTGAAATTCTACATCGTGTTTTTTCTCCAATTCTGGTGTTTCAATTTTCGCTTCATTTTTATCTTTTTCTAATGTTTCTGATGCCATACGTTCAAATCTCCGTTCGATTCGTCGTAATTTTTGTTCCTTTTTTGTGTTTAGATTATCATCTGTTGATATTTCGATTTCCAAGTTTTTGAATTTATCTTTATCGTCAGAAATTTCAATATCTGTGGTGTCTGATAATGTTGTTCTGTCTTTTGAAGCTGATTCAGTGAATTCGATTGTGTTATTACGAGTAAAGTCATCATCATCTCTCTCTTCCGATTCAATATGAAATAAAGGTTTTTTTTTGGTACTTTGTTCATGGCTATCCACGTCGTATTCAGTATCATCGATAATAACATTATCCCCTAGTCGAGTGAAGGTGACTGGATGTTTTTTAGAAGCATTACGAAAACTATCAAAATCCGATTCCAATTTTAAATTGGATAAATCAATGTTTTGTGATGATATCATGTTTTTAACGTCTTGTATATTCGATTGAGCATCTAGCCTTGAGCTAGAGTCTTGAATATTGCCAGAAACTTCTTGACTTTGTTCTAAAGAAGTCTGATGTGTTTTAGCATTATTATCTAAAGCACTAGACTTCGATATTTTTTCAGAAAACGATTTACTTTTAGTTGATAAGTTAGGCATAATTTCCATATCAAATAAACTGATATCGTGTGGTTGATAACTTGGAGATTGTTTTGAGGCAGCAGGCAGATGAGCAATTTGATCGTCTATTGATATCAAAAGCTTATCCACATCGGAAAATTGTCTTTGGATATCATCATCGTCGTCGTCGGTTGGTAAGACATCATCTAAATCTGTTATTAAATTACATTTACCTGAATGGGATTTTTCGTTATCATCAATTTGTTCGAAAATGTATTCAGACGGATATGATGCCATTGATGAAATACTTTCATCGTTTACTCTTACAATAGAATGAACAGGTTGAGATGGACCACTATCTGAAGTATGGTGTGTTGTAGGATAAGTAACATCAATATTTTCAATGATGCCAGCAAAAGTCTTAACAAAATCTTTTGTAGCATCAACCTTTTCATTGATCACATTTTTACTTTTTTCCTTTGCATCACCACTTGAGTCTTTTGTAGGTGCAGTGATTCCAGTTTCTTCAGTTTTTGTACCTTCAACTGAGCCTTTTTCAGTACCACCTTGTTTTATACTAGATATGGCTGATTTACCACATTCACTTAGATCTGATTTCAGTGGAGATTCTGTAATGGTTTCAATGTCTCTTAAAGTGTCCTTTGCGGAATCCGATACCTCTCTTGCACCGTTATGCAAATTTGATTTTTTAGAATCATACGTTTCTTTTGTACTATCTACACCACTTTTAATTAAAACTCTTGTGGCATCTACTTTCTTACTAACAAAGTCTTTTCTTTTTTCTATACCACTATCAAATGAGTCTTTTGAAGAACCGGTAATTTCAGCAGCATTTGATTTCATAACAGATACGACTGATTCAGCAGATTCATCTACAATTTTCTTTTTCTTTTTAAGGTCATCTTTATCTGATCCAAAGAATCCTTTGGGTGATGATAATGCACCTTTTGATTTCTCGATAACATCCTCAATTTTTTCCGAACTTTTGTCTTTGGAATTTAGCAAAGCCTCATCGACTGATTTCAATGCCGATTTTGTATCGTTTTCAATTTCTTTCATTGTGTCCTTTGCAGAATCCGATATTGCACTCGATCCTTCTTGGAAACTTAATTTTGCAGAATCATATAAGTCCCTTGCACTATCTGAACTGCTCTCAATTAAATCTTTCGAGGCATAGGACTTCTCACTAATAGTATCAATATTCTTTTCCAAAGCACCTTCAACTGAGTCTTTTGAAGAATCTGTAATTTCAGCAGCTTCCATTTTTATAACAGATATGGCGGATTTTGCAGATTCCCCTAAATCTTTCTGTTTATTTTTTAGATCGTCTTTAGCGGATCCAAAGAATCCTTTGATTGATGAAAAAGCGCCATTCGTTTTTTCTTTAGCGTCATCAAATTTCTCCAAACCTGCATCTTTTGTTTCTCTTAAAGCGTCGTCGACTGATTTCTGTGCGGACTTTGTATCAGTTTTTATGTCCTGCATAGTGACCTTCGCGGAATCTGATATATCGTGTGATCCTTTTTGCAAACTAGATTTAGATGAATCATACATTTCCTTTGTAGCATCAGCACCGCTTTTTAATGTATCGACCGTGGCGTCGGCCGTCTCGCTGATCATAACTTTACTCTTTTCTATACCACTATCCAGTGAGTCTTTTGCAGAATCAGTTATTTCAGCAGTTTTCGTTTTTATAGCAGACATGGCTGATACAGTAGAGTCCCCTAGACCTTTCTTTTTCTTTTTCAGATCATCTTTTGTTGATCCAAAGAGTCCTTTGATTGAAGACAAAGTGCCTTTCGTTTTTTCTTTAGAGTCATCATACTTCTCCGAACCTGTATCTTTAACGTCTTTAATAGCGTCGTCAGCTGTTTTCAGTGCGGATTTTGTATCGGTTTCAATGTCCTGTACAGCGTATTTTGCGGAATCTGATATCTGGTGAACTTCTTCTATCAAATATGATTTTGTGGAATCATACGCTTCTTTTGTGCTATCTGTACAAGTCTGAACTAGTTCTTTCGTGACATCGAGGTTATCTTTGACAAAATCCTTACTTATTTCTATATTCCTATCAAGTGAGTCTTTTGCAGATTCAGTTTTTTGAGCAGCATCTGTTTTTATATCAGTTATGGTTGATTCAGCAGAATCACTGAAATCTTTGTTTTTTTTTATAATTACGTCTTTAGCGGATCCAAAAAAGCCTTTGATTGATGAGAAAGTACCTTTTGCTTGTTCTTTGGCATCATCAATGCTATCCGAACTTATTTCTTTACTGTCTTTAAAAGCAACGTTAACTGATTGCAATGCGGATTTTGTACCGGTTTCAATATCTTGTATAGTGTCCTCTGCGGTATCAGACATCTCGTATGCTTTTTCTTGTATAGCCGATATTGAGGAATCATACGAATCTTTTGTGCTAATTCTACCATTCTTAAGTAGATCTTTCGTGGTATCAGCCGCCAAACCAGTCGCATCTTTGCTCTTTTCTATACCACTTTCAATTAAGTTTTTCGCAGAGTAAGTAATTTCAGCATCTTCAGTTTTTATATTAGATACATCTGGTTCAGCAGACGCGTCTAGATCTTTCCTTTTCTTGTTTAGATCGTCCTTAGTTGAACCAAAGAATCCTCTGATTGACGACAAAGCGCCTGTCGTTTTCTCTTTAGCGAAATCAAATTTCTCCGAGCCTGTATCTTTAGCATCTTTTAAAGAAACATCGACTGATTTCAGTGCGGATTCTGTATCACTTTTTAGATCCTGTATAGTGGATTTTGCGGAATCTGATATATCATTCGCTTCTTTTTTCAAACTAGATTTGGATGAATCATACACACCCTTTGTGCTATCTGCATCACTTTCAGCAGCGCCCATATATTGCTCATATATTGCTGAGTCAGCTGAATCGCGCAAACTTTTCTTTTTCTTTTTCAGATCGTCTTTTTCTGATCCAAAGAATCCTTTGATTGATGAGAACGTGCCCTTTGTTTTTTCTTTAGCATCATAAAATTTCTCCGAACCCGTATCTTTAGCGTCTATTAAAGCCTTATCGACCGATTTCAGCGCAGATTGTGTATCAGTATCAACGATTTTTATAGTTTCTTTTGCGGGCTCTGTTAAATTGTCTGCTCCTTTTTGTAAACTAGATCTGGATGATTCGTACACTTCTTTTGTGACATCTGCACCACTTTTAAATGTATCGACCGTGGCGTCGGCCGTCTCGCTGATCACAACATTACTCTTTTCTATACCACTATCAAGTGATTCTTTTGCAGAATCAGTAATTTCGGCAGTTTCAGTTTTTATAGCAGCTATTGCTGATTCAGCAGAGTCGCCTAGATCTTTCTTTTTCTTTTTTAAGTCGTCTTTAGTGGATCCGAAGAATCCTTTGATGGTTGATAAAGCACCTTTCGATTTTTCTTTAGCGTCATCAAATTTCTCCGAACCTGTATCTTGAGCATCTTTTAAGCTCTCATCAACTGATTTCAGCGCAGATTGCGTTTCAGTTTCAATGGTTTTTATAGTTTCTTTTGCAGAATCTGATAACGCGCCTGCTCCTTTTTTCACATTAGATTTGGATGAATCATACATTTCCTTTGTGGCATCTGCACCACTCTTTAAAGTATCGACCGTGACGTCAGCCGTCTCGCTGATCACAACTTTACTCTTTTTTATACCACTATCAAGTGAGTCTTTTGCAGAATCAGTAATTTCGGCAGTTTCCGTTTTTATAGCAGATATTGCTGATTCAGTAGAGTCGCCTAGATCTTTCTTTTTCTTTTTTAAGTCATCTTTAGTGGATCCGAAGAATCCTTTGATGGATGATAATGCACCTTTCGATTTTTCCTTAGCGTCATCAAATTTCTCCGAACCTGTATCTTTAGCGTCTATTAAAGCCTCATCGACTGATTTCAGTGCAGATTGTGTTTCAGTTTCAACGGTTTTTATAGTTTCTTTTGCAGAATCTGATAAATCGTCTGCTCCTTTTTTCAAACTAGATTTGGACGAATCATACACTTCCTTTGTGGCATCTGCACCACTCTTTAATTTATCGACCGTGGCGTCGGCCGTCTCGCTGATCAAAACTTTACTCTTTTTTATACCACTATCAAGTGAGTCTTTTGCAGAATCAGTAATTTCGGCAGTTTCCGTTTTTATAGCAGATATTGCTGATTCAGTAGAGTCGCCTAGATCTTTCTTTTTCTTTTTTAAGTCGTCTTTAGTGGATCCGAAGAATCCTTTGATGGATGATAAAGCACCTTTCGATTTTTCTTTAGCGTCATCAAATTTCTCCGAACCTGTATCTTGAGCGTCTTTTAAGGTCTCATCAACTGATTTCAGCGCAGATTGTGTTTCAGTTTCAACGGTTTTTATAGTTTCTTTTGCAGAATCTGATAAATCGTCTGCTCCTTTTTTCAAACTAGATTTGGACGAATCATACACTTCCTTTGTGGCATCTGCACCACTCTTTAATTTATCGACCGTGGCGTCGGCCGTCTCGCTGATCACAACTTTACTCTTTTTTATACCACTATCAAGTGAGTCTTTTGCAGAATCAGTAATTTCGGCAGTTTCCGTTTTTATAGCAGATATTGCTGATTCAGTAGAGTCGCCTAGATCTTTCTTTTTCTTTTTTAAGTCGTCTTTAGTGGATCCGAAGAATTCTTTGATGGATGATAAAGCACCTTTCGATTTTTCTTTAGCGTCATCAAATTTCTCCGAACCTGTATCTTGAGCGTCTTTTAAGCTCTCATCAACTGATTTCAGCGCAGATTGTGTTTCAGTTTCAACGGTTTTTATAGTTTCTTTTGCAGAATCTGATAAATCGTCTGCTCCTTTTTTCAAACTAGATTTGGACGAATCATACACTTCCTTTGTGGCATCTGCACCACTCTTTAATTTATCGACCGTGGCGTCGGCCGTCTCGCTGATCACAACTTTACTCTTTTTTATACCACTATCAAGTGAGTCTTTTGCAGAATCAGTAATTTCGGCAGTTTCCGTTTTTATAGCAGATATTGCTGATTCAGTAGAGTCGCCTAGATCTTTCTTTTTCTTTTTTAAGTCGTCTTTAGTGGATCCGAAGAATCCTTTGATGGATGATAAAGCACCTTTCGATTTTTCTTTAGCGTCATCAAATTTCTCCGAACCTGTATCTTGAGCGTCTTTTAAGGTCTCATCAACTGATTTCAGCGCAGATTGTGTTTCAGTTTCAACGATTTTTATAGTTTCTTTTGCAGAATCTGATAAATCGTCTGCTCCTTTTTTCAAACTAGATTTGGACGAATCATACACTTCCTTTGTGGCATCTGCACCACTCTTTAATTTATCGACCGTGGCGTCGGCCGTCTCGCTGATCAAAACTTTACTCTTTTTTATACCACTATCAAGTGAGTCTTTTGCAGAATCAGTAATTTCGGCAGTTTCCGTTTTTATAGCAGATATTGCTGATTCAGTAGAGTCGCCTAGATCTTTCTTTTTATTTTTTAAGTCGTCTTTAGTGGATCCGAAGAATCCTTTGATGGATGATAAAGCACCTTTCGATTTTTCTTTAGCGTCATCAAATTTCTCCGAACCTGTATCTTGAGCGTCTTTTAAGCTCTCATCAACTGATTTCAGCGCAGATTGTGTTTCAGTTTCAACGGTTTTTATAGTTTCTTTTGCAGAATCTGATAAATCGTCTGCTCCTTTTTTCAAACTAGATTTGGACGAATCATACACTTCCTTTGTGGCATCTGCACCACTCTTTAATTTATCGACCGTGGCGTCGGCCGTCTCGCTGATCACAACTTTACTCTTTTTTATACCACTATCAAGTGAGTCTTTTGCAGAATCAGTAATTTCGGCAGTTTCCGTTTTTATAGCAGATATTGCTGATTCAGTAGAGTCGCCTAGATCTTTCTTTTTCTTTTTTAAGTCGTCTTTAGTGGATCCGAAGAATCCTTTGATGGATGATAAAGCACCTTTCGATTTTTCTTTAGCGTCATCAAATTTCTCCGAACCTGTATCTTGAGCGTCTTTTAAGGTCTCATCAACTGATTTCAGCGCAGATTGTGTTTCAGTTTCAACGGTTTTTATAGTTTCTTTTGCAGAATCTGATAAATCGTCTGCTCCTTTTTTCAAACTAGATTTGGACGAATCATACACTTCCTTTGTGGCATCTGCAACACTCTTTAATTTATCGACCGTGGCGTCGGCCGTCTCGCTGATCACAACTTTACTCTTTTTTATACCACTATCAAGTGAGTCTTTTGCAGAATCAGTAATTTCGGCAGTTTCCGTTTTTATAGCAGATATTGCTGATTCAGTAGAGTCGCCTAGATCTTTCTTTCTCTTTTTTAAGTCGTCTTTAGTGGATCCGAAGAATCCTTTGATGGATGATAAAGCACCTTTCGATTTTTCTTTAGCGTCATCAAATTTCTCCGAACCTGTATCTTGAGCGTCTTTTAAGCTCTCATCAACTGATTTCAGCGCAGATTGTGTTTCAGTTTCAACGGTTTTTATAGTTTCTTTTGCAGAATCTGATAAATCGTCTGCTTGTTTCTTCAAATTATATTTTGATGAATCATACATTTCCTTTGTGGCATCTGCACCGCTTTTTAATGTGTCGACCGTGACGTCGGCTGTCTCGCTGATCCCAACTTTACTTTTTTTTATACCACTATTAAGTGAGTCTTTTGCAGAATCAGTAATTTCGGCAGTTTCTGTTTTTATAGCCGATATTGCTGAATCAGTAGAGTCGCCTAGATCTTTCTTTTTCTTTTTTAAGTCGTCTTTGGTGGATCCGAAGAATCCTTTGATGGATGATAAAGCACCTTTCGATTTTTCTTTAGCGTCATCAAATTTCTCCGAACCTGTATCTTGAGCATCTTTTAAGCTCTCATCAACTGATTTCAGCGCAGATTGCGTTTCAGTTTCAATGGTTTTTATAGTTTCTTTTGCAGAATCTGATAACTTGTCTGCTCCTTTTTTCAAACTAGATTTGGACGAATCATACACTTCCTTTGTGGCATCTGCACCACTCTTTAATCTATCGACCGTGGCGTCGGCCGTCTCGCTGATCACAACTTTACTCTTTTTTATACCACTATCAAGTGAGTCTTTTGCAGAATCAGTAATTTCGGCAGTTTCCGTTTTTATAGCAGATATTGCTGATTCAGTAGAGTCGCCTAGATCTTTATTTTTCTTTTTTAAGTCGTCTTTAGTGGATCCGAAGAATCCTTTGATGGATGATAATGCACCTTTCGATTTTTCTTTAGCGTCATCAAATTTCTCCGAACCTGTATCTTGAGCGTCTTTTAAGCTCTCATCAACTGATTTCAGCGCAGATTGTGTTTCAGTTTCAACGGTTTTTATAGTTTCTTTTGCAGAATCTGATAAATCACCTGCTTGTTTCTTCACATTAGATTTTGATGAATCATACATTTCTTTTGTGGCATCTGCACCGCTTTTTAATGTGTCGACCGTGACGTCGGCTGTCTCGCTGATAACAAGTTTACTCTTTTTTATACCACTATCAAGTGAGTCTTTTGCAGAATCAGTAATTTCGGCAGTTTCCGTTTTTATAGCAGATATTGCTGAGTCAGCAGAGTCGCCTAGATCTTTCTTTTTCTTTTTTAAGTCGTCTTTAGTGGATCCGAAGAATCCTTTGATGGATGATAAAGCACCTTTCGATTTTTCTTTAGCGTCATCAAATTTCTCCGAACCTGTATCTTGAGCGTCTTTTAAGCTCTCATCAACTGATTTCAGCGCAGATTGCGTTTCAGTTTCAACGGTTTTTATAGTTTCTTTTGCAGAATCTGAAAACTCGTCTGCTCCTTTTTTCAAACTAGATTTGGACGAATCATACACTTCCTTTGTGACATCTGCAGCGCTTTTTAATGTGTCGACCGTGGCGTCGGCCGTCTCGCTGATCACAACTTTACTCTTTTTTATACCACTATCAAGTGAGTCTTTTGCAGAATCAGTAATTTCGGCAGTTTCCGTTTTTATAGCAGATATTGCTGAGTCTGTAGAGTCGCCTAGATCTTTCTTTTTCTTTTTTAAGTCGTCTTTAGTGGATCCGAAGAATCCTTTGATAGATGATAATGCACCTTTCGATTTTTCTTTAGCGTCATCAAATTTTTCCGAACCTGTATCTTGAGCGTCTTTTAAGCTCTCATCGACTGATTTCAGTGCAGATTGTGTTTCAGTTTCAACGGTTTTTATAGTTTCTTTTGCAGAATCTGATAAATCGTCTGCTCCTTTTTTCAAACTAGATTTGGACGAATCATACACTTCCTTTGTGGCATCTGCACCACTCTTTAATTTATCGACCGTGGCGTCGGCCGTCTCGCTGATCAAAACTTTACTCTTTTTTATACCACTATCAAGTGAGTCTTTTGCAGAATCAGTAATTTCGGCAGTTTCCGTTTTTATAGCAGATATTGCTGATTCAGTAGAGTCGCCTAGATCTTTCTTTTTCTTTTTTAAGTCGTCTTTAGTGGATCCGAAGAATCCTTTGATAGATGATAATGCACCTTTTGATTTTTCTTTAGCGTCATTAAATTTTTCCGAACCTGTATCTTGAGCGTCTTTTAAGCTCTCATCAACTGATTTCAGCGCAGATTGTGTTTCAGTTTCAACGGTTTTTATAGTTTCTTTTGCAGAATCTGATAAATCGTCTGCTCCATTTTTCAAACTAGATTTGGACGAATCATACACTTCCTTTGTGGCATCTGCACCACTCTTTAATTTATCGACCGTGGCGTCGGCCGTCTCGCTGATCACAACTTTACTCTTTTTTATACCACTATCAAGTGAGTCTTTTGCAGAATCAGTAATTTCGGCAGTTTCCGTTTTTATAGCAGATATTGCTGAGTCTGTAGAGTCGCCTAGATCTTTCTTTTTCTTTTTTAAGTCGTCTTTAGTGGATCCGAAGAATCCTTTGATAGATGATAATGCACCTTTCGATTTTTCTTTAGCGTCATCAAATTTTTCCGAACCTGTATCTTGAGCGTCTTTTAAGCTCTCATCAACTGATTTCAGCGCAGATTGCGTTTCAGTTTCAACGGTTTTTATAGTTTCTTTTGCAGAATCTGATAACTCGTCTGCTCCTTTTTTCAAACTAGATTTGGACGAATCATACACTTCCTTTGTGACATCTGCAGCGCTTTTTAATGTGTCGACCGTGGCGTCGGCCGTCTCGCTGATCTCAACTTTACTCTTTTTTATACCATTATCAAGTGAGTCTTTTGCAGAATCAGTAATTTCGGCAGTTTCAGTTTTTAAAGCAGATATTGCTGATTCAGTAGAGTCGCTTAGATCTTTCTTTTTCTTTTTTAAGTCGTCTTTAGTGGATCCGAAGAATCCTTTGATGGATGATAATGCACCTTTCGATTTTTCTTTAGCGTCATCAAATTTTTCCGAACCTGTATCTTGAGCGTCTTTTAAGCTATCATCAACTGATTTCAGCGCAGATTGCGTTTCAGTTTCAACGGGTTTTATAGTTTCTTTTGCAGAATCTGATAAATCGTCTGCTCCTTTTTTCAAACTAGATTTGGACGAATCATACACTTCCTTTGTGGCATCTGCACCACTCTTTAATTTATCGACCGTGGCGTCGGCCGTCTCGCTGATCACAACTTTACTCTTTTTTATACCACTATCAAGTGAGTCTTTTGCAGAATCAGTAATTTCGGCAGTTTCCGTTTTTATAGCAGATATTGCTGATTCAGTAGAGTCGCCTAGATCTTTCTTTTTCTTTTTTAAGTCGTCTTTAGTGGATCCGAAGAATCCTTTGATAGATGATAATGCACCTTTTGATTTTTCTTTAGCGTCATCAAATTTTTCCGAACCTGTATCTTGAGCGTCTTTTAAGCTCTCATCAACTGATTTCAGCGCAGATTGCGTTTCAGTTTCAACGGTTTTTATAGTTTCTTTTGCAGAATCTGATAACTCGTCTGCTCCTTTTTTCAAACTAGATTTGGACGAATCATACACTTCCTTTGTGACATCTGCAGCGCTTTTTAATGTGTCGACCGTGGCGTCGGCCGTCTCGCTGATCTCAACTTTACTCTTTTTTATACCAATATCAAGTGAGTCTTTTGCAGAATCAGTAATTTCGGCAGTTTCAGTTTTTAAAGCAGATATTGCTGATTCAGTAGAGTCGCCTAGATCTTTCTTTTTCTTTTTTAAGTCGTCTTTAGTGGATCCGAAGAATCCTTTGATGGATGATAATGCACCTTTCGATTTTTCTTTAGCGTCATCAAATTTTTCCGAACCTGTATCTTGAGCGTCTTTTAAGCTATCATCAACTGATTTCAGCGCAGATTGTGTTTCAGTTTCAACGGTTTTTATAGTTTCTTTTGCAGAATCTGATAAATCGTCTGCTCCTTTTTTCAAACTAGATTTGGACGAATCATACACTTCCTTTGTGGCATCTGCACCACTCTTTAATTTATCGACCGTGGCGTCGGCCGTCTCGCTGATCACAACTTTACTCTTTTTTATACCACTATCAAGTGAGTCTTTTGCAGAATCAGTAATTTCGGCAGTTTCCGTTTTTATAGCAGATATTGCTGATTCAGTAGAGTCGCCTAGATCTTTCTTTTTCTTTTTTAAGTCGTCTTTAGTGGATCCGAAGAATCCTTTGATAGATGATAATGCACCTTTTGATTTTTCTTTAACGTCATCAAATTTTTCCGAACCTGTATCTTGAGCGTCTTTTAAGCTCTCATCAACTGATTTCAGCGCAGATTGCGTTTCAGTTTCAACGGTTTTTATAGTTTCTTTTGCAGAATCTGATAACTCGTCTGCTCCTTTTTTCAAACTAGATTTGGACGAATCATACACTTCCTTTGTGATATCTGCAGCGCTTTTTAATGTGTCGACCGTGGCGTCGGCCGTCTCGCTGATCTCAACTTTACTCTTTTTTATACCACTATCAAGTGAGTCTTTTGCAGAATCAGCAATTTCGGCAGTTTCAGTTTTTTTAGCAGATATTGCTGATTCTGCAGAATCATCTAGGTCTTTTTTTTTCTTTCTTAGATCATGTTTAGGTGATCCAAAGAATCCTTTGATGGATGATAAAGCACCTTTCGATTTTTCTTTAGCGTCATCAAATTTCTCCGAACCTGTATCTTGAGCGTCTTTTAAGCTCTCATCAACTGATTTCAGCGCAGATTGTGTTTCAGTTTCAACGGTTTTTATAGTTTCTTTTGCAGAATCTGATAAATCGTCTGCTCCTTTTTTCAAACTAGATTTGGACGAATCATACACTTCCTTTGTGGCATCTGCACCACTCTTTAATTTATCGACCGTGGCGTCGGCCGTCTCGCTGATCACAACTTTACTCTTTTTTATACCACTATCAAGTGAGTCTTTTGCAGAATCAGTAATTTCGGCAGTTTCCGTTTTTATAGCAGATATTGCTGATTCAGTAGAGTCGCCTAGATCTTTCTTTTTCTTTTTTAAGTCGTCTTTAGTGGATCCGAAGAATCCTTTGATAGATGATAATGCACCTTTCGATTTTTCTTTAGCGTCATCAAATTTTTCCGAACCTGTATCTTGAGCGTCTTTTAAGCTCTCATCAACTGATTTCAGCGCAGATTGCGTTTCAGTTTCAACGGTTTTTATAGTTTCTTTTGCAGAATCTGATAATTCGTCTGCTCCTTGTTTCAAACTAGATTTGGACGAATCATACACTTCCTTTGTGACATCTGCACCGCTTTTTAATGTATCGACCGTGGCGTCGGCCGTCTTGCTGATGACAACTTTACTCTTTTCTATACCAATATCAAGTGAGTCTTTTGCAGAATCAGCAATTTCGGCAGTTTCAGTTTTTTTAGCAGATATTGTTGATTCTGCAGAATCATCTAGGTCTTTTTTTTTCTTTCTTAGATCATGTTTAGGTGATCCAAAGAATCCTTTGATGGATGATAAAGCACCTTTCGATTTTTCTTTTGCGTCATCAAATTTCTCCGAACCTGTATCTTTTACTTCTTTCAAGATCCCATCGACTGCTTTCAGCGCAGATTGTGTATCAGTTTCGACAGTTTTGATAGTTTCTTTAGTGGAATCTGATAAATCGTCTGCTCCTTTTTGCAAACTTGATTTGGATGAATCATACGCTTTGTGTGTGACATCTGCACCAGTCTTTAATGTATCGATCGTGGCATCGGCCGCCTCACTGATCACAACTTTACTCTTTTTTATACCACTATCAAGTGAGTCTTTTGCAGAATCAGAAATTTCTGAAGTTTCCGTTTTTATAGCTGATATTGATGATTCAGCAGAGTCGCCTAGATTTTGCTTTTTCTTTTTTAAATCGTCTTTAGTGGATCCGAAGAATCCTTTGATGGATGATAAAGCACCTTTCGATTTTTCTTTAGCGTCATCAAATGTTTCCGAACCTGTATCTTTAGCGTCTATTAAGACCTCATCGACTGATTTCAGAGCAGATTGTGTATCAGTTTCTACGATTTTTATAGTTTCTTTTGCGGAATCTGATGTATCGTGTAATTCATTTAGCAAACTAGATTTGTAAAGGCTATGCGCTTTTTCTGCGCTATTTACACCACTCTTTGATGTATCTTTCGTGGTATCGGCTTTTTCTCTGACAAAGTCTTTAGTTTTTCCTATACCATCATCAAATACTTCTTTTTCAGACTCGGTTTTTTCAGCCTCATCTGTTTTGATAACAGTTACGGTTGATTCTGCAGCATCACCTATATCGTCCTTTTTCTTTTTTAGATCATCTTTAGTAGTTCCAAAGAATCCTTTGATTGAAGACAAAGCGCCTGTTGGTTTCTCTTTAGTGTCATCAAATATTTCTGAACCTGTATCTTTTGCGTCTTTTAAGGCCTCACCGACGGATTTCAGCGCAGATTTTGTATCTGCTTCACTGGTTTTTACATATTTTTTTGCGGAATCTGATATATCGTGTGCTTCATTTTGCATACTGTATTTTGATGAATCATACGCGTCTTTTGTTCTTTCTGCACCACTCTTTATTGTATCTTTCGTGGCATCAGTCGTCTCGTGGATAATATCTTTAGTCATTTTTATGCCTCTTTCAAGTGTGTCTTTTGTATTATCAGTAATTTCAGCAGCTTCCGTTTTTATACTAGATACAGCTGAGTCTGCAGAACCATCTAGATCTTTCTTTTTCTTTTTGAGATCGTCTTTAGCTGATCCAAATAATCCTTTGAATGAGGACAATGCTCCTTTCGTTTTCTCTTTAGCGTCATCTTCCTTGTCTGAACTTGTGTCTATGGTGTCAATTAATACTTGTTGAGGTGATATTAATGAACCACTTTTTTCACTATCTATTTCGTTTATTTCCATTGTTTTAATTCCAGTGACGTGCACCACACTTTTCGTATCAACTTGAGACGTTATAGCTGCGCCTGTTAATTTATCTTGGTTTCTATCTCTATCTATTTGTCCACTTGATTTTATATGTAATTGATCCGTGTCTGATTCGGGTGATGTCGATTTGGAATGCTTTTTATTTTTATGACTGTACTTTTGTTTTGGCTTGCTTTTAGGTGAACCGAAAAATTCTTTAATTGAAGAAAGTGTACCTTTTGTTGTGTCATTTACATCTTTAATTGAATTATCTTTTACTTGGCCTGTGTCTTCTAGTAGATCTGTGGTATATTCAACTTGCTTATCCTCGTTTTGTGTTGAATCATGGTCGATAGATATCTTTTTTAATCCATTTTGATCAAAATCTGTTGTTGCCTTTTCAGAATTATCAAATTGAATATCCCTTTCTTTAACATCTTGTTTTGGAGATACAAAGAATTCTTTGATGGAAGACAATGTTGCTCCTTTCTTTGTTTCTTTAATGTTCGATTCATCTAAATCACTTTCAATACTCAATATTTTATTTTTTGTATTATCAATCACATCTGCGTATATATTGTTGGTTGTATCTTTTGATGATATCTCTACCAAATTATTTAATGGTGGTTGAGTCTCCACGGTTGGTTCTTTATTGATTGTATCATGAACATTTACAAGTAATTCTTTTTTTTCTTCAGTTTTCTGCTTTTTCTTTTTCTTATTTTTCTTATGTGATAGACTTTCCGAGCCAGAATCTTCTCCTTCTATCGATTTTTCTTTTGATCCTTTTTCCAATTTCTTTTTCTTCTTACTAAATATACCAAAGAATCCTTTACTTTCACTATCTGTTAATCTTGAATCATCATCAGTGTCTTCATGTTTGCGACTTTCAGAATGTAATAAAGACGTATCTTTGTCTGTTATTTCGACAGTTTCTACCGTTGCCGATTCTCTGTCATCCAATAATTCTTCCGGACAAAATTGCGGTTTGTATTTCTCAGCGGTTTCATCGTTCCAGCCTTGAAACTGTGCTTCATTTTGTATGAATTCAGTGGTCAATGAAGGCATATCCTTTGTTATACCAACCGATTTATAATCAATATTGTTAACGAAGGTATCATTAATTGTGTCAACATTGTGTGTAAATCCTACACGTTTCTTTTCTACAAACTTTGGGTCTTTGGATTCCGATTGTTTTGAATTAACAGTATCTTCTACTTCTAAAATAACATTATCAACTAATTTTTTAGCTTCAAGTTTAGCTTCATCTGGTGTTATACCATTTACTTTTTCAACTGTCATTTTTTTGTCAAATTTAATTTCAAGTTCTTCGTTATTTTTATTTCTTGAAGAGTCTAACTGATCTAAAACATCTTTTTCATTTTCCAAATGAGATTTTAATTCTTTTTCACTTGGTTCGTCTGATTTCTTATAATGGACTTTCGGTCGTTTTGTGGGTGATGCTTCACTTTCCGTATCAGAATGATCAAATGATTTTTTTGCAAATGATTTCAAAGTACCAAAAAATCCTTTACCCTTTTTATTTTTTTGTTTTTTATAATCTTCATCTTTACTCGGTTTACTTAATTCACTAGAATCTTCATCAACTTTCTGCGTTTCTTCAACATGCTTGATTTTTGAATCATCTTGTTGTTGTAAATTATGCTGTAATTCTGAATTTATAAAATCGGAACTTTTTTGAACGTTATATGGCATCAGATCGGATTTAATACCAGTCGAAGAACAAATATTAACAATAAGTTTTTCCTCACCACTTTCAGGTAATGGTGAGGTCGTTTTTCCTGAAATAACATGCACTATCCAAAATTGTTTCATCACAACATTTAAGTTCTAATTATAATTACGATTTCCACAAATATTACAATTTTTAGAAATCTGTTTTTATATCAAAGTTGATTAACATTAAGTTGATAATATTGTTTTAAAAAATATCTTTACAAAAACTAGATTACACAAAACGGAATTTTCCATGCATAAAAGATGTTTTAGTATTAAATATATAAAATATAGGAAATAATTCATCTGTAAATGATATTTTGACAGAATTAAAGTAATAAATACTTTAGTTGTACCAATTTTTATCGCAATGTAGAATAATAACATGACAGTTTGTTCCTTTACTATTTTTCGAGTTTCGCTTCGCGATGGATATATTAAGATTGTTGCTCCTTAAGATCAATTGAAATATTTTTATTCAGAATATATCACGAGGCGTACTTAAAAATATTAGATAATTTTTATAATGGTAATAAACTTTTTGCCATTTCTATTTAGGGTATAAATATAATTAAAAAACTTGGAACTCATAGTAAATACCAAAAGTGATTTACAATTGGTTTATGTTGGTGTGACAGCTCAATACGCAAGTGTTATACAGAACGTGTAGTACACGTTTAGTTTTAGTTATAGTCTAGGATACGGTACGTCAAAAAATCCATGAACCCTAACTTTCTACCGTGTGGTAAATAAGCTCCTGAGTCGATGGGGAGCATTTTTTCTCATACCATATATATATGGCAAGGCGGCCATTTTTGAGATGAGAGGGGGGTGTGGAAAATGTGGACTCTAACCGTCTGGAAACAACGGTAAGTCAAAGTATCCATTTTTTATACACCAGAAAAAATAGTGGCAGAAAAAATTTTATGGTAGTTTCGGAGGGGGTGGGGTTGAAAAAAAAACCATAAAATTTTTTTCCCCTCCGAAACCGCCATAAAATTTTTTCTGGTTTTCTATTTTTTCCTGTGTATAAAAAATGGATACTTTGACTTACCGTTGCTTCCAGGCGGATAGGGTCCACTCTTCCATACCTCCCCCCCTCTCGAAAATGGCCGCTCTGCCATATTTACCACACGGCAGAAAGTTAGGGTTTATGGATTTTTTGACGCGCCATATCCTAGACTAGTTAAGGTTTAATAAACAAAAATGAATTATTTGCTATATTTGTATATGAAAATATGTCTCATTTAAACCTTCAATCACAGAATAAATTATTGTAATACGCACTAAGAAGATTAAATGAAATAAAATAGAAAAGTCTTTATGTGATAGATAATTGTTTTTCATTAATATGTCTTCAAATTATATTAGTATTTTAAACAGTTTACTCAAATATATTTAATGAATCTGCAAATATCATATGTGAGATTTACTATCATTTATATATTTTATTCATGCTTCTTCCAAACTATCATATTAGTCTAGCACAAATCGGCCCATCATAGTACCAGAAACTATTCGACCAGAACTATTTTTTGAATAATTCTCTTTAATGTATACTTCTATAGTACTGATTATACGAATGCATGTAGCCATGGGATAATTATATGTCATACTTTTTAAAAAGAAATTCTTGAACGGGACAAATGTTTGTCATACTTTTTGATTTAATACAAACATAAAATGTCTCTTAAATTTTGCGAGAATTCAATAATTTTTTTGTATTTAAAACATACAATGCGATAAAAAAAAATCACAATTAAAGAAAAATTCATATCTAAACAAATATTGAAAAAATTATCGCAAAATCTTAAGCTACTTTGTCTTGAGCTATCTTAAGCTATGTTTGTATTGAGTCAAAGAATATAAAAAAAAAATGCTCCGTTAAAAAATTCCATTTGTTTGCAATCAGATAAAAGATTTCATTTAAAAAAGTATTATATCAAATTCCTTGTGGCAACATGTAGTCAGTGGCATTTTTATAGTCAGAACTATACAGTGTGCTTTTTAAACTACACCCAGTCTAAAAACAGTGTATGTATATCTATCGCTGTCTATATTCAATGTACTATGATATGGTTTACTTTGTTACACATTAAAATCGGAGGCCGGTTTGATACGATCTCATCTCAGACATACTTACGAAGCAACCAACATTATAATACAAAGTGTTATGCATATGCACTGTCTTAGATCAGTCTTTGGTGGGGAGACGTATTGAGTCAAAGAGTGCTGAGTGCTGTTCGGGTGTAACAAAGACCGTTATATCATGGCATACTATACAGTGATAGATGCGCTACACAATATTGCTGTTGGGTCTATATTTATGTAGTGTATATTGCAGAGAATTAAATAAAATATTTTGACCGAATAGGCTAACGAGCATCATAATTTGCAGTAGTGCTAAATCAATAAAATATGAATGAAAAACATTTTATATGAATAAATCAGTCATTATTCTAAGCTACGAACTTGTATATTAAATTAATTTGAAAAAATTAATTAAAAAGAAAATCAATTTCATGCTGTTGTTAATTTCGGTAGCACAAATGAAACAGTTAAAACCATCATGGAATACTAAATTATATTTTGATTATCGATTCTTTATACTAATACAATTAACTATAGTTATATATAGTACTATACTCGGCAAAGAATAAATATTGAGCGTTGGGGAGGTGTTTTTCCATTAGAGGATGTCATGTGTGTAAACTGGATTGTAAAATTGTTATTTTATTTTCCAAATAGTTACAGTAGAACGTTGGTAAGTGATCATTATAGGACTATTCAGAATTGATTTACAATGGCGTCATCCTGATCGATATGGAATAGCACTATGTAATATGACGTTGAAATGATGATGACGGTATAACCGCAGAGTTGCAGCCAGCCACTCAGTTACCATTTCGAGTATACGACTGATATACGTAAACACGGTTTGATCTGACCATTGCTCTATGGCAACTGGGATCGCAAAATAAAATTTACACCAATGGTATATTCTAACGAAAATAGTGTCACACCTCCCAATCCTTTACGCCACTTTGTTTCCGAGAATAGTTAAAATAAATATCTATATATTCTCGGGTGTTACATGTTCTATCTACAAATTAACTAATTTTATCGATGTATTAAAATATTATACATATTTACCTACAATCACTGAAATATGAATTATACTTTTTACTGTACCGTCTGTTTGGACAGCTTTGCCAATAGAGAATCAATGTTAAATATTATTTACTATATAACTACACAATGCTTCATAAAGAAGTAAAAATAGTAGGGGTACTCTGTAGTCAGTAGTGTGTGCGTGTGTATATGTAATGAATAATAATATTATAAATTAAGTGGGCATCACTAACTCCGCACTCTTAAATGACATCATAACACAAGCGCCAGATGTTTGTAAGTATGTGTATGGATGTATGGTTTTATAGTAAATATTTTATTTATTTATTTCCCTATTAGAAATGATTTTGAAAACAGTCTGTATAATTAACATATATATAGTTATTAAAGTCAATAATATTTTACATTGATTCTCTATTAGCAATGCTTTCCAATACATACGGTATAATAAAAAAACAATAACAAGTTTATTATAGCTATACTAACAACTTTTATACGAAACATTTTTCCGAAATTCGAATAAATAAGACACAAATAAATTATAAAAATTTGAAATGATAGCTTGACTTTTGACGCTATTTGTATCAGATAATCGAAAAATATATGCTAGCATCCGGGGTAGCTCATTTGTAGAGCCATGGTCCAGATAACCAGGGGTCTTGGGTTCGATCCTCAGTCAAGATGTTTATAGTTTTTCTTATCAAACATTGACGTCAAAATAATTTTATATACATACATTATATTGTTGTTAAGTCAATTGTAATTCACAGATGTTAGCTACCCTTTGACTTTTATAAACACATTGAACATAAATTATATATAGAATATATTGAAATAATATACCTTTGTAGCTTTTATCCGCTCTTTGTACCCTTATAATAATATTTTAAAAAGGAAAATTGTGTAATAGAACAGATATACAGACATTTGTATTCACCGCAATTTAATCATTTAGTTTAAAAAGTAGATCTAACTTAACGTTGGACATCTATGTCGAGCAGAGATCGGTCGCCCAGGTATTTAGTAAAAGTAAAGCAACTCAAAGAAAAAACTTGATATAAAATCAACATTTTCTATGTGCTTAAATATTTCAGGTAAACATACAGACTCAATAATCAAAATATTCAAATTTCGTTACCACGTCAGTATAATATTGATACATTTTTAAAGTGATTAAAGTATAGATTTTAATTATTGATGAACAGAAAAAATGAAATTGTCTAATGCAAGAGAATGTTTGGTGCTAAAGTCATATCCCATTTTATGATTCGTTGCAATATTGTCTTACGGGTTATAATAATTAAACTAAAATGTCAATTAAATCTTAATAGTTGGTCGCATAACTCTTTATGTTTTGAACAATATGATCCAGCTGTTTCAATATAATTCAAACATGTATCACTAAAGCTGATGTCATTATTTAAAATTTTATAGTTGATTTGTGCCTTATATATTCGGTTTTTGAAAAAAAATTTCGAATAAAAGTTGTTACTATATTTCTAATGAGCAACTTTTATCCGAAGCATTTTTTCGAAAACCCAATCAATAAGGCACAAATCAATTATAAAATTTAAAAATATAACAACTCTTGGATAGTCAGTCCTTATACGATGGAGGTCTGTGATATCACTAACGAGAAATGTATTTAATAAATATTGAAGAGAAATTGTAGTGAAACAAAAAACATCCGTAAAAGACATTATTTGCGATATGTCAAACAGGACTTGAAAATTAACTACATAAGTAATGGCGGCTATACACTGCAGAGCAAAACAAGTGACGCACTTTGAAAAATACATTAAAATTATTTTGTTTGGAATTTTTGTGCATATGAATGCACATTTTTATAAATTTGTATATGTTTTTGGTGTGATGGGTGTTAAATTAAAAAAAAAAACAAATTTGTATAAATTTTATAATTTTATAGATTTTACCTCCTCTTGCTCTAATGCATGCCTCAGGCTTTCTAGGCGCACGTTTAATAAAGTACACTACAATATCTTGAGTAATGCCTCCCATTCCTGCACTTAAGCTATTATGAGCTCCTGAGAGGTATCAGGAGGGTTAATTCATCTTAAACATCTCAGAGATGTTTAATTGGATGTCACTTTGTGCTACATAGTGGCCATATCAAAATCTTATTCTCGTTCATTTTATTTTGATGTACATTATTTCGATTCAGTGTTCTACTTTATCTGAGACTGCCCAAAGGCTCCGTATGGAACCCATTGTTGCTACTAATGCAAAAACTGTTAGAAGAAAAGTTTTTGAAATGAAATTACGACCCAGAAGGCCAGCCGTAGCATCAGAGCTCACTATAAATCATTGAAGAAACCACTGAAGCACCTCCATCACTGAGCCATCTCTGAATTACACTTGTCCAGTCATCTTTCATTCAGGGTAACGTTCAGATGACTTTCCTGTTTATCTGGCAGATTCAGTACAATTCGAGACTCATCTGCAAAGAGGTAGTTCTTCCATTCATTTTCATCCCACATTATGAACTTTAGGCGGGATCATCAATGGTTAACAGTGAGCTATGGTGCTACGACTGGACTTTTGGATGGTAAGTTCATTTCAACAAGTCCTCATCTAACAGTTTTTGCACTAGTAGAAACACTAGAATCCACACGGAGCATTCGAGCAGTCTCAGAAGCAGTAAAATAAAACGATCGAAGTTCAGATTTTGAGATGGTCATCAGGTAGCCCAGATTGATTTCCGATAGAACATCTCTGGGATGAACTTGTCCAAAGTATGAGAATATGAATTAACCCTTCTGAAGGATTGAGGTAGTCAGTAAAGCAAAAAGGTAATATCCACTATCAAAAGTTTATTTTCTTCTAAAAACCTGAATGTAAAGTCATAAAATCTATGCAAATATGTCTTTTTTTTAAATAAGGTTTTTTTTTTTTGAAATTTTACCCCCATCACAACAAATATATATACAAATTTATAAAAATGTAATTGATATGCAAAAAACTTCCAAAGAAAATAATTTTAATAAATTTTTCAAAGTGCGGCACTTTTTTTCGCTGTGCAGGTATAAATAATGATACTATGTGTACCTTGTTATCAAGGCTATTTTAACAGTCACAATTTTACAACGTCTGTCATTATGTCATTATATTGCAACAATATGACAGTTACATTACAGCGTGTTCGGGAGTACATTGTTCTCTAATTGAAATAACATATTCATAGATGATTTTATTCTTATTAATAATAATAAATGATGAATACATTTAGGGTGCATTCGTCTTGGATGCTCACACGCTTTGAGCGCTCACACTTATAAGCACAAATTATTGGTGTTCATGTTGACCTACGAACGCTTAGAATCGATCAGAAAATATCGTTCGTTTTAGACGTTGTGAGCGTTAGTTTGTATCAACATGGCGACGTTTTATTTCGTTGGAAGTAACAGAAATAGTATACGTTTTACCAGATTCTGAATCCTTTAAATCGATCGAAAATAATCTGGGTAAATAGTTAGCCATTTTTACTGATTTGTCAACGATGTTAGTTTTAAGTACTTTAATAAATAGTAAGATTTGGCGCTCACGCTTTTGCTGCCCTACCTCTGTGGAGTAAGCGTCTGTGAGCGCGAGATCTACCACATGAACTCAACCGCAAGCGTGATTTTTTGACACAGCGCCAAGTCGAACGCTGAAAACAACGATTGAGCGCGCTGAAAGCGTGTGAACGTCCAAGGCGAATGCATCCTTAGATTGATCATAGCAATGAACTTTATTTACTCAAACAGATCGCATGCGTTAATGTATTTGCAATTGTTTCCTTAACGTGGGTATGGGTTTACATGTTTAAAAAAAACTAAGTGCTATAACTAAGTGCTATATACTTCTAAGCGCTATAATAGGTTATGAAATGATTTTATATCATTTATAAATATTTGTTAGAAAATATTATGCATTTCTGAATACAGTTTGTGGAGGAAAGTCTGCAAAATGGATTTACGTAGTACCATAATAAGGTGGTTTTTAGGTGTTAATTTGGTTCTTAGTTTGTAATTTTAGTACTTTTTGGATTTAGTCAAGAATCTAATCTTAAAAGTTCTCTGCTGACGTGATATCAAGCTATTAGAGCTTATCCCCTACTTAGCAGAGAAAAGGCTGAAAAATGAATTTACGTAGTACTATAATTAGGAACTTTCAACCGTTACAAAGTCGGGATTAAACTTTAAATATCCTTTGGTATATATTACTGAAATACAGGGTATGGTAACAAAGGATATACATTTTTATGCGAGCTAAATCCAAAACAGGGCGAGGTGACATACGGCACCTCTATAAGACTCCATGTATTGGAAAAAGACAGCCCTACATTTCAGCCAGCTTTAGAATTTTCTTTCTCCAAAACTAAACGTGGAATCCCTCCAAAACTTCTGTAAATTGTGTGTTAATTTATTATTTATCGGACAACAAAATTTCTAGAGAATCTATAAAAATTATTTATAAAAACATGGGAAAAGCACCTTAACTAAAGACAGTTTCTCGTTTCCCCAAAAAATAAATATCAATTCATAATCAGATTCTAGAGAATCTATAAAAATTATTTATAAAAACTTGGGAAAAGCACCTTAACTAAAGACAGTTTCTCGTTTCCCCAAAAAATAAATAAATATCAATTCATAATCAGCTTCCTACACTTCCAATGTTAAATTTTAACATGTAAACCCATTTTATAGAATATGGAATAGTAATTAATTTATGCATCAGAGTTTATAAAATGAACTTTTGTTAACTTCGAAATGAGACATTCAAATAACAAAACTTATCTCATACTACTCGAAAAGTTTTTTTGTTATTTGATGTTAAGCTATGTTATTTGAATAAAAAAAACACTTCATATGAGTTTACCTACGCTTTGATTTTTTAATCATAAACAAGTTCAGTGGCGTAGCTTAGGGGCCGAAAAGCCCGCGGCACGAGGGGGCCGCGAGTTTTAGAAGGCCCCGCTCGCTTTAGCGGAAAAAATATGATTTTTTAAATCAGTAGTATGTTGTAAAAATTTCAATTTAAAAGTCTTAATTGTATTGGGCCCCTGTAAAATTGAGGCACAGTCAGGACTCTCGCAAGTGGGAGGATTTCTCGCGCAACTTCCAACTTTTTGTAAAATGTAAAGTTTTTAAGACGGCTTTTGATTGGTCAAGAAAATTACCAATGACAGTTGCTTCAGCAGAACGATCTTTTTTAAAGTTGAAACTAATAAAAAATTATTTACGCACTATTATGTCGCAAGTGCGACTAGCTGCTTTAGCGACATTATCGATTGAATGCGAACGGGCGAAAAAAATCAATATAGATAAGTTAATTGAACAATTTGCAGAAAAAAATGCCACACAATCCAAAAGATTCGATTTGGATCTTAAACAATAATATATTTATTATACATGATAAATAAATAGTTGTTTCTTACATTAAAAATATGTTTTTGTTTTTTAATTCATTCAAATTCTCACTATTTTCCTTGCCTTGAGAGGGCCTCATGAAGGGGAGCCAATTAACTCTCAGCTACGCCACTGAACAAGTTTTATATCAATAAATTTGTTAAAATGAAGTAAAATTTCCATACATTCAATTCATCAATTATATTTTAAAGTGTCACATTGACCACAGAAAGTAGATTTGCGTTAAGTTGGTGGTGAATAAATAGTTTTTCATAAAATATTTTGTTGGTTCTAATTTTATTTATATACACGTTATTAGTAGGATAATGGTTAGAAATGCAAATAAATGATAAATTAGAAGTAAATACTCATATAAGAGTTTAGGTAGATGTTATTTAAGTTTTGATATTATAAAATGAGTTTTACATCCTTAAGGTATTATATGTGTAGGAGATATATGAATAAATTTAAATAGAAATATTCTGTATATGGTCAAATATAGATTATTAATCAACATAATGACGATTTGAAAGCCTAATTATTAGTACAGAAACATACACAATAAAATTTAAAAGTAATCTTTTTTTGTAGATATTGTTTTTTATTCGTTTAGAGGCTATATATAAATGTTTTTAGAATATATAAAAATTGACTATATATTGGGATGTTTTAAATTTTATTTATGTATACTATCTATATGTTATTCGATAAACACAAATTCCTTCATAATATAATCATGCATTTCATTTGCATTCTGCATAATAATATATAACAAGAAAAAAAATCGAAAATTATGATTGCGAATAACTAATAGTTAGTATAAACTTAACTCCAAATAAAAATTGAAAAAATTTGTAATAAACAATATATTGTTTAAAGAGACTCACCTTCTGCAGGTTGCGTTATCTTCTCTACTTCACCGATAGTGGCAGCATATCGCTTTTCTATATCAGCAGCCGATGCTGGACTCCATTCTGCTTAAAAAAAGAGAATTAAAAATTTAGTTAAAAAAAAAAAATGAATTGAGTATATACAGTCTGTTTTCAAAAGCATTTCTAATAGAGAATCAATGTTAAATAAATAAATAAAATATTTACTATAAAACCATATATACTTACACATACTTACAAACATCTGACTGCTTGTGGGATGATGTTTGTTTGATGTCATTTAAGAGTGGGGATTTAGTGATGCACACTTAATTTATAATATTATTATTCATTATGTATGCACACACACACACTGCAGACTACAGAGTACCCCCACTATTTTTATTTCTTTATGAAGCATTGTGTAGTTATTATAGTAAATAATATTTAACATTGATTCTCTATTAGCAAAGCTTTCCAAAATAGACGGTAGTCTGTTATATGTACCATATATTCACTTAAGTGGCGTAATTTATTTTTAAAGTTTGCAGTTTATTTGAGACATTTTTTGCGAAAACCACTTAAGTGGTTAATAGTACCTATTTATTGTTTTGAATAATCCAATAGAATTGACAAGAGTTTGAAGATTAACCAACGTGAAAGACGTCAATTTAAAGGGAGAAATATCGAACATTGTAAACTTGGCCACAAAAGTTAATGTCATTTTTTAGAAATTTTATAGTTGATTTGTGCCTAATTCATTCGGTTTTCGAAAAAAATTTTTTCCATAAAACTTGTTCATTATAAATATAGTAACAACTTTCATTTGAAAGCCAAATGAATAAGGCACAAATCAACTATGAAATTTTAAAAAATAACATCAACTTTTGTGGTTTAAGTAATTTCTTAACATTTTCTGGAATTTTTTGGGACAATCTCAAGACCCTTAATCAATCTTTTGGATGTCAAAATTTGTATATATATTATCTAGCTTTTTAAAATCAAATATATGAACCAGCCAACGGTTGCTTTTTTCCGATTGATTAGGCTACTTTCCTAACAAAAATTAATTTACATGCAAAGCGTTTTCTTAAAGTGTTTGTGTATTAGTAATTTTATTTATGAAAATGATGAATCTTACCTTATTGTTGTTGAATGATACAGTATGTATACAGTCTGTTGATTATACAGTATGTATAATCAACAGAAGTGTCGTTCTTTTTTTAAAACAGTTGACAGTTTGTGATCATTCCATTTAGTTTTTTACCCGACTTCAAAAAGTTGGATGGTTCTCAATTCGTCTGTATGTTGCTTTTTTTTTGAAAAAAAAAATGTTTAGGACAAATGCAGTTACTATTTTTATAACGCAACAACTTTTATTCGATCAAGTTTTTTCAAAAACTAAACGGATTCGGCACAAATCAACCATTAAATTTTTCAAAAAGAACGTCACTTTTGCTATCGCGATTACATGGAAGACTTTTAATATAATTTTGAAATACTCACTTTTTTAAAATAATTGCAAATTTTTTATATCCAATAATTTGTTCATAAAGAACAATGATTTTTAAATACTTTATATCATCAAACATATGTATTGTAATTGAAAATATTAAAAAAATTTTTCACAATTGACGTGAAGTAGGTATATTTCAAAACTTTTTTTTTCTTCCTTATCTATAATTTATTTTTTAAATAATATTAGAAATAGTTATTTAAGTTTGATAATATAAGAATTCAATTGTACCTACAAAATAATTTTGTTAGTCATTCCCAATACTAACCATTTACCAGTATATTTCCTCCTTTAAAAGAGTCTAAATTTTTTACCTTTAATGAGTTTCCTATTTTCATCTGACATGTTACAATGTCGTGGCAAACTGCCACTCTTATGCTGTCTAATTACGTATAATTCTTCAAATTTTTGTACCTTTTCTATCATAGATTTACTTCGTTGAATTGGTATTTTCATATTATTGATTTTAGCGATAAAATGTATATTAGACATACATGCCGCCGTAGATTCTTCAACCTTGTTAAACAATTTGTATGCTTCACTATGCTGAATTGGTTCTGGATTAAAACGTTTGGGGCTGATACTTCGATTAATCATTGTAATAATTGGTACAATTGGTTTGAAATATTTTCTAGTTTTAGTATACTTGTCTTCATCAGACGAAGATTTTGTTGATAATGGCGTTTGTATGATGTTTTTGTCCATTTTTAGGGGTAAATACGACTCCATTTCTTTTTCAGATGATGTACGTGTATCGGGTTCGATAATAATACTATTTACTTGTAACATTGGCAATTGTTGGTCGGCAGGTACAACCATTTCTTCAAAATGTGTAATTAATTGTGAAACACTTCCACTTCTGTATCTTGCAATGGGTGTTATTTCATAATCATTATGAATATTCAATTCGGTATTAAAAAATAGTGCTCCAGATGAATGGGCTCTCATTCTTTTATTCATATAGTTTGAATTTATGTTAAAATAAGTATGATCTAAGTCTATGGTATACAATTTATTATACTGAAACATTGCTACATAATAATCTTCAGGGATTATTGGACATTTAATGGATAAGTGGGTAAGATAGCCTAATAATGATTTATCTACATGAAAAACTATTACAGATGAATGGAAATAATTAAGTCTGTTTAAATGATCTCTACAATTATTTATAGATAAATCTACTAGTGCTTGGCCCAAATTACCTCCATTGTATTGAAACATAATATTATTTTTATTATCTTCATCGGAAAATCCAATTTCTTCGATATCAGTTGGATTGTTAAAAATATATCCACCGCCTTTGATATGCAAAACTTCTTCAGTTTCATCAAATTTACCAGAGTATTTTATATGCACTTGAGAATCAGATGCTACATCGAATTCTCTTTTTATTTCTGATAAATCAGAATTATCTCTAGACATGTTTGATGGTATAAAATCTTCATCAGCTGATGTAAACACTTCTTCGGTATCCGTACGTTGTTCTTCAGGTGTACAACCTTTAGGATTGAACTTTGGAAGTTTTAATACTCGTTTTTGATTAAAAGCCATACTTTTGTCTTTTTCTTGGAATGTAATATACTCATTGCTCATGTTTCTTAACATGTCTGGAGTAATTGACAATGCTCTATTCGGAGTTAGTATTTTAACATCATCATCAGATAAATCTTCGACATCAGTTTTAATTTCAGGTAATGAATCTGCACGATTTACAGTCAAACAATTTGGTGAATTTTTATGTTTAGTTTTTGAACCGTCAAAATCACTTATGTCATCATCTATGGGGTGTGCTACAGACATATGTTTGGTTTTTTTGAATTTCTTCTTTTTAGAATTTGAACCTAATACTACTACTTCTGAATCCGTAATTGGCTCAGTATCAGGTTCATTAACAGTTAAGTGGCATGCTACTTGAAAATTAGGCGATTCAGTTTTTTCATGTTGAATAATTTCATCATTTTCAAATTCAAATACTATTTCCGTATCCATAGTTGGATCGATTTCATCATCAGTTGCTTCTGTATTAGATATTATTTCTGAATCAGTGCAACTGATATCATGTTTCTCATTCAAACCGAATTCAAAATCATTTTGTAGTTCTTCAACATGAGTTACGGGTTGGCCGTTCCTATCAGTTTTTATTGTGATCATTTCACGATGCGGTCGAGGTAAATCAATGTCCGAAGTAGGTGAAGTTGGAGGTGTACAGGCATCATCAACTTCTTCAATTTCAACATCTGTATGATATTCTGAAGAAGCGACAATCGCTAGTGGTAATGATTCATTATCAATACTTTCTTCGTCTGATGATTTAACTTCTTCTACATCAGTTAGTACATCATCGTTATTATGCTGTACAATTAACCGGTTTTTATTGGAATCCTTAACTTCTAATTTAATCTCTTGCGATGTAATAAATTTGATGTTTATAGGACTTGTATTGTCTGGTAGTACATTGCTTTCACTTAGAGAATTATCATCCGATTCATAGTTTTCTACATCCGTTAAAGGTGCATTATCGTCCAATTCTATTTCAAATGATGCTACTCCGACTTTAGTGATAACAGATTTACAAGTTTCTTTAGGCTTATGTTTTTCGATAACTAGCCCACAAGATGAAATCGTTGCTTCAAAACATGCGTTAATTTTGTCTTCTTCGATGTGATACCTGGGCTCTTCAGTTTCATCTGCATCATCATCTCTAGCAAATTCTTCAGTATCTGTTTCATTCTCATCAGTTACATTTTTTGGAATATTATTATCTATATCAGATAACAATATTTCTTCATCATCTGTAAAACATTTTTCTTTTCTTAATACTTTTAGGGTTTTTTTATGTCGATATTTAACTTGAAAATTTTCTTCGTCTTTATCAGAATCTGAATGAATAATTTCAGTGTCGGTTATATCACTGAGTTGCGGTGAAAGAGATCGCGGCGTTAAATGGTTTGTTGAACCCATTGACTTTTTAGATTTGCGATTTCTTCTTTTTTTGTGCTCTTCAATTAAGTTACCTCCAGAAACAATTTTATTTGTAGAATCAATAATAATGGAACACTCACAACTTTCGTCTAATAATGTATCAGGTTCAGAATACTTTTCTTCTTCTGGTTCCTCGTCGGATGTTACCATATCTTCGATGTCTGTTGTTCCCTCATCCTCTTGATTAACAATTAAAAATTGGTTTGCATTTACAGTTGTAGAAAGTTGCGAATGTAATTTTTTTTTCTTGCACGTATTATCAGATTTTGTGGTTTGTTCAAAAGAAAATGGGGTATTTTCTAATACATGTTCTAATTTGATAGGAACCTGATGCTGGATAATAATTTCCTCTTCAGATCCTTCTACTTCCTCAGAATCTGTACATTCTTTGTTTTTAAATAATTTTTTAGGTGTGTTATTTTTTGTTTGCTTCTTAGGTTTAATATCGATGTCACTATCATATAAATCTTCCGTATCTGTTTTGGATTCCATAATATTTGGTCCACCGTCTTCATTGTCCGATAAATTTTCATCAATTTCATCATCAGGAGTTACAGCAATAATTGGTATTTTATCTTGTGATGTCATTTTGATTTCAATAAATTGTGAATGGTGATTTAAGTTCACACTAATGTAAGAAGAATAGTGTTTTCTCGATGAAACAGAATCTCCTAATTTCTTATGATTAAAGAAATGTTTCAAACAAAATGGGTTTTGTTGATCAAGTTTATCCTGTAGTGAAAAATGAATATTTGTATTTATTTCAAAAATTTTATTAATTAAATCATTGGCGGAAGGTACTGATGATATTCTCATTGGATTTTCAAAGTTGGCAACACTGCTATCCTTGCGAATTGCCTTTATGAATAATAAACACTGAGAACAATTAATTCTAATATCCTTACCTGATGCTGTTTTCAAATTAACGTTTACCATACCTTTGCATTCAAAAGGTATTTCAACGTTATTTGTAATCTTAGATTGCAAACAATATCTATTTATTACATTATCTATTGTCAAAATTAAATTGAGATAAAAATTATAATGAGAACAAATGTTTGCTTTAAAATAAAAATGGTGACGATATGTTCTAAATTTACTGAAATACTTGAATAAATTATAATTACCTGGGCTAGATTCGCCGTCGGTAGTGGTAGAAACGTATGAAAATTTGTGTTTCATTCGAGGTGGTGTTATTGCGCGAATGTCTAAAATTGGAGATAGTCTTTCCTCGGAAGATAGTCGTAGAACATGCGTTTTTTTGGAACCACGTTCAGTTATTTTTGTAGCTTTTCTCGAAACGCGTTTAGATGTTGGAGACAATCCTGGTGTAATTTCAGATGAATGCATTTTTGAACTTTGTGCTTCCATCAAAGAAATAGAACCCATATTTTTGAGCTTAGGGTCTACAATATCGTGATCTGAAGAAGAACTGGGAATTGCAATTGATTCTGACAAGCTTGAATCAGTTGTGTCAATCATAGATGTATTTTCATGTTCTTTTTGCTTCACTGTTGCAGCTTTATCTCTTTTCGCTGACTTTGGTGCTGTTTTAGTGACCTTACTAACTTGATCGGTTACGGAAACGGTATTTCGTAAATGCATTGATTTAGTGGATGTTTGTATACTTGTAGAGTGGAATATGTTTGAATCAATATTTGATTTTGAAGAATCCTTAGTAAAAATACTAGATTTTTTTAACGGTACGTCAACATGTTTCTTTGGTTTGGCAGAGCTAATGTGAGAAAAGCTACTCTTAACTTCAAACTGATTTTCTGCAACCAATTTCGAACCAGAAATTTTGTAACTAGACGTTTGATCCCGTTTCTTTGTTAAATGTTTTTTAATACTACTGGTACTTGTAGTAGATTCTGATGTCTTTTTGAAATCATGTTTTTGATTAGACTTTGTCGCTTCTCTTTGGAGAGCATTTTTTATGGATTTTTGCTTTTTTACCGTTTCAGGAACATTAACCAATTTCTTTTCTTGTGTTTTAGAAAGAGGTAATTTTTTCGGACTACTTGGTTCAAACTTTCGAAGTTTAAGCTCTAATTTGGCTTTATCTTCTCTTTTTTCAGCCGAAGAAGACTGGGAACGATCCCAAGATGTAGAACGTCTTTCGATTGATGATTTTCTCACTCCTTTATCTACATGCTCTTTAGATACATCTGAGGAAGCTTTACTTCGGTCTATTTCTTTCTTTTTAATATCCAAAAGAGTTTTCTGTCCATGTTTATCAATCTTTAAATTGCGTGATAGTGTTGATTGCATATATCCATGTACACGAGTATCAATTTTAGTTGCTTTGGAACTACTTGATGTCGATTCTGAAACATTTTTTATTATACTCGTTGATTTTTTTATAGTTTTATATTCTGATCGATATGCATATTCAGATCTATACGAAGAGGATCTTTTGTCTTTTTTTTCATTAAGCGCAACTGAATATTGCAAAGACTTTTTCTTTTGTAACTCTTTTGTACTTGATGTACTAGAAGAAGAAGTTTTGCGCAGAATTTTATCTTTTTTTAATGGTTTGGCTCTTGACTTTTCATCATCAGAGCTATTGTCTGCATCACTATCACCAATAACAGATGTTACGCGTTTAGGTATCTTACTAGTTCTCAATACAGGTTTTTCTTTGGAAATGATTTTGTCTTTAATAAGAACTGGAACAGGGACAATGTCATTGCCTGAACTTAAAGGTTCTAATTGCACGAAATGAGAATCAAGATCACTTTTTTGAGAATATTGCAAATAACAAATACTGTCAGGCTTAGGTTCATCTTCTTTTGAAATAACGTCTGCAGTGATTGACGTTTCAACGTGTGATTCTTCAGAAAATGGTGCTTCAATGGTACTTTCAATATAGTAGGAACTTATTTGACTTGGAGACTTATTATCATAATCAACACTAGCACTACGAGGTGATTTGACATCGTATTCAACACTTGTTTCGCGACCACCAAAAGTGCTCTTTAAACTAGTGTCAGACATTGATGTAATTTCAACTTCTGCCATGGAAGATGACTCTTCGATATCAGAAAACTCTGTGTCTGTATCTCTAGAACGGTATCTGTCAATATGACCTGTACTAGATGAATCAAATTCGTTGTCTGAAATAAAATCTTTGAAAACCACAGTCTTTTCTACATCCAAACTATGCTTTTTAACATCTGAAGAGACAAAACTAATTTTTTTTGAAGTTTGTATTTCGGAACTTGAAACTAATTTACTTGAAGCTATGGTTGAATATGTATCCTTAGAAACATCAGAAAGTAGGATATCGGTTTCGGAAGATGAGCAATGAAGTGTCGATAAATCTATAGAAGGCAAAGCGATAGCACTTACAAGATTTGTATGGCAGACTATAGATTTTCCAACAATTGTAAGATCTGCAGCTGTGTGTGACACTTGTTGCGATTCGATACAAGCTGCATGGACCATGACAGGTGAATCACTCAATGGTATTTCTGAAAGACATTCAAAAGATTTCTCCTTCTCGAATGCATCTTTTACTTCCAGGCATTCTTTATGTTCCTTTAAAATAACCTTCTCTGGAGCACCAATTTTTTCGTCCACAATATCTTTTAAAGGTGAAACAGATTTCTTCATTTCTGTTTCCATTTTAAATTCTTCTTCTTTTTCTAAAATGTCCTTTTCCTCCTTAACAATAACCTTCTCTGGCGAAATTGATTTTTCCCTTTCTGATGGTTCCTTTATTGGAGAAACTACTTTTTCGCCCTCAATATCTTTCGAAGGTGAAACATATTTTTCCTTTTCTGTCGTTGGTAAAACTTCTGTTTCGTCTTTAAGGTCTAGTGTCGGTGATACAGATTTTGTTTTATCTGGTAAATCTTTGATTGGTGAAGGTGTTTTTGAGACAACTTTTTCTGTAGTAGGAGATAAGGATTTTTCCTTTTCGACTACATCTTTTTCAACGATGTCTTTTTCCTCCTTTACAATAACCTTCTCTGGCGAAATTGATTTTTCCTTTTCTGATGGTTCCTTTAATGGAGAAACTACTTTTTTATCCTCAATATCTATTGAAGGTGAAACAGATTTTTCCTTTTCTGTTGTTTCTATCGTTGGTAAAACTTCTGTTTCGTCTTTAAGGTCTAGTGTCGGTGATACAGATTTTGCTTTAACTGGTAATTCTTTGATTGGTGAAGGTGTTTTTGAAACAGTCTTTTCTGTGGTAGGAGACAAGGATTTTTCCTTTTCAACAAAATCTTCTTCGTCGATGTCTTTTTCCTCCTTAACAATTACCTTCTCTGGCGAAATTGATTTTTCCCTTTCTGATGGTTCCTTTACTGGAGAAACTACTTTTTCATCCTCAATATCTTTTGAAGGTGAAACCGATTTTTCCTTTTCTGCTGTTTCTATCGTTAATAAAACTTCGGTTTCATCTCTAAGGTCTCGTGTCGGTGATACAGATTTCGCTTTATCTGGTAGTTCTTTGATTGGTGAAGGTGTTTTTGAAACAGTCTTTTCTGTGGTAGGAGACAAGAATTTTTCCTTTTCAACTAAATCTTCATCATTGATGTCGTTTTCCTCCTTTACAATAACCTTCTCTGGCGAAATTAATTTTTCCCATTCTGTTTGTTCCTTTACTGGAGAAACTACTTTTTCATCCTCAATATCTTTTGAAGGTGAAACCGATTTTTGCTTTTCTGCTGTTTCTATCGTTAATAAAACTTCGGTTTCGTCTCTAAGGTCTCGTGTCGGTGATACAGATTTCGCTTTATCTGGTAGTTCTTTGATTGGTGAAGGTGTCTTTGAAACAGTCTTTTCTGTGGTAGGAGACAAGGATTTTTCCTTTTCAACAACATCTTCTTGGTCGATGTCCTTATCCTCCTTTACAATAACCTTCTCTGGCGAAATTGATTTTTCCCTTTCTGATGGTTCCTTTACTGGAGAAACTACTTTTTCATCCTCAATATCTTTTGAAGGTGAAACCGATTTTTCCTTTTCTGCTGTTTCTATCGTTAATAAAACTTCGGTTTCATCTCTAAGGTCTCGTGTCGGTGATACAGATTTCGCTTTATCTGGTAGTTCTTTGATTGGTGAAGGTGTTTTTGAAACAGTCTTTTCTGTGGTAGGAGACAAGAATTTTTCCTTTTCAACTAAATCTTCATCATTGATGTCGTTTTCCTCCTTTACAATAACCTTCTCTGGCGAAATTGATTTTTCCCTTTCTGTTTGTTCCTTTACTGGAGAAACTACTTTTTCATCCTCAATATCTTTTGAAGGTGAAACCGATTTTTCCTTTTCTGCTGTTTCTTTCGTTGGTAAAACTTCTGTTTCATCTTTAAGGTCTAGTGTCGGGGATACAGATTTTGCTTTATCTGGTAGTTCTTTGATTGGTGAAGGTGTCTTTGAAACAGTCTTTTCTGTGGTAGGAGACAAGGATTTTTCCTTTTCAACAACATCTTTTTCGTCGATGTCTTTTTCCTCCTTTACAATTACCTTCTCTGGCGAAATTGATTTTTCCCTTTCTGATGGTTCCTTTACTGGAGAAACTACTTTTTCATCCTCAATATCTTTTGAAGATGAAACCGATTTTTCCTTTTCTGCTGTTTCTTTCGTTGGTAAAACTTCTGTTTCGTCGTTAAGGTCTAGTGTCGGGGATACAGATTTTGCTTTATCTGGTAGTTCTTTGATTGGTGAAGGTGTTTTTGAAACAGTCTTTTCTGTGGTAGGAGACAAGGATTTTTCCTTTTCAACAACATCTTCTTGGTCGATGTCTTTATCCTCCTTTACAATAACCTTCTCTGGCGAAATTGATTTTTCCCTTTCTGTTTGTTCCTTTACTGGAGAAACTACTTTTTCATCCTCAATATCTTTTGAAGATGAAACCGATTTTTCCTTTTCTGCTGTTTCTTTCGTTGGTAAAACTTCTGTTTCGTCGTTAAGGTCTAGTGTCGGGGATACAGATTTTGCTTTATCTGGTAGTTCTTTGATTGGTGAAGGTGTTTTTGAAACAGTCTTTTCTGTGGTAGGAGACAAGGATTTTTCCTTTTCAACAACATCTTCTTGGTCGATGTCTTTATCCTCCTTTACAATAACCTTCTCTGGCGAAATTGATTTTTCCCTTTCTGTTTGTTCCTTTACTGGAGAAACTACTTTTTCATCCTCAATATCTTTTGAAGGTGAAACCGATTTTTCCTTTTCTGCTGTTTCTTTCGTTGGTAAAACTTTTGTTTCATCTTTAAGGTCTAGTGTCGGGGATACAGATTTTGCTTTATCTGGTAGTTCTTTGATTGGTGAAGGTGTTTTTGAAACAGACTTTTCTGTGGTAGGAGACAAGGATTTTTCCTTTTCAACAACATCTTCTTGGTCGATGTCCTTATCCTCCTTTACAATAACCTTCTCTGGCGAAATTGATTTTTCCCTTTCTGTTTGTTCCTTTACTGGAGAAACTACTTTTTCATCCTCAATATCTTTTGAAGGTGAAATCGATTTTTCCTTTTCTGCTTTTTCTTTCGTTGGTAAAACTTCTGTTTCGTCTTTAAGGTCTAGTGTCGGGGATACAGATTTTGCTTTATCTGGTAGTTCTTTGATTGGTGAAGGTGTTTTTGAAACAGTCTTTTCTGTGGTAGTAGACAAGGATTTTTCCTTTTCAAGAACATCTTCTTGGTCGATGTCTTTATCCTCCTTTACAATAACCTTCTCTGGCGAAATTGATTTTTCCCTTTTTGATGGTTCCTTTACTGGAGAAACTACTTTTTCATCCTCAATATCTTTTGAAGGTGAAACCGATTTTTCCTTTTCTGCTGTTTCTATCGTTAATAAAACTTCGGTTTCGTCTCTAAGGTCTCGTGTCGGTGATACAGATTTCGCTTTATCTGGTAGTTCTTTGATTGGTGAAGGTGTCTTTGAAACAGTCTTTTCTGTGGTAGGAGACAAGGATTTTTCCTTTTCAACAACATCTTCTTCGTCGATGTCCTTATCCTCCTTTACAATAACCTTCTCTGGCGAAATTGATTTTTCCCTTTCTGTTTGTTCCTTTACTGGAGAAACTACTTTTTCATCCTCAATATCTTTTGAAGGTGAAACCGATTTTTCCTTTTCTGCTGTTTCTTTCGTTGGTAAAACTTCTGTTTCATCTTTAAGGTCTAGTGTCGGGGATACAGATTTTGCTTTATCTGGTAGTTCTTTGATTGGTGAAGGTGTCTTTGAAACAGTCTTTTCTGTGGTAGGAGACAAGGATTTTTCCTTTTCAACAACATCTTTTTCGTCGATGTCTTTTTCCTCCTTTACAATTACCTTCTCTGGCGAAATTGATTTTTCCCTTTCTGATGGTTCCTTTACTGGAGAAACTACTTTTTCATCCTCAATATCTTTTGAAGATGAAACCGATTTTTCCTTTTCTGCTGTTTCTTTCGTTGGTAAAACTTCTGTTTCGTCGTTAAGGTCTAGTGTCGGGGATACAGATTTTGCTTTATCTGGTAGTTCTTTGATTGGTGAAGGTGTTTTTGAAACAGTCTTTTCTGTGGTAGGAGACAAGGATTTTTCCTTTTCAACAACATCTTCTTGGTCGATGTCTTTATCCTCCTTTACAATAACCTTCTCTGGCGAAATTGATTTTTCCCTTTCTGTTTGTTCCTTTACTGGAGAAACTACTTTTTCATCCTCAATATCTTTTGAAGGTGAAACCGATTTTTCCTTTTCTGCTGTTTCTATCGTTAATAAAACTTCGGTTTCGTCTTTAAGGTCTCGTGTCGGGGATACAGATTTTGCTTTATCTGGTAGTTCTTTGATTGGTGAAGGTGTTTTTGAAACAGACTTTTCTGTGGTAGGAGACAAGGATTTTTCCTTTTCAACAACATCTTTTTGGTCGATGTCCTTATCCTCCTTTACAATAACCTTCTCTGGCGAAATTGATTTTTCCCTTTCTGTTTGTTCCTTTACTGGAGAAACTACTTTTTCATCCTCAATATCTTTTGAAGGTGAAACCGATTTTTCCTTTTCTGCTGTTTCTTTCGTTGGTAAAACTTCTGTTTCGTCTTTAAGGTCTAGTGTCGGGGATACAGATTTCGCTTTATCTGGTAGTTCTTTGATTGGTGAAGGTGTCTTTGAAAAAGTCTTTTCTGTGGTAGGAGACAATGATTTTTCCTTTTCAACTAAATCATCTTCGTCGATGTCTTTTTCCTCCTTTACAATTACCTTCTCTGGCGAAATTGATTTTTCTCTTTCTGATGGTTCTTTTACTGGAGAAACTACTTTTTCATCCTCAATATCTTTTGAAGGTGAAACCGATTTTTCCTTTTCTGCTGTTTCTTTCGTTGGTAAAACTTCTGTTTCGTCTTTAAGGTCTAGTGTCGGGGATACAGATTTCGCTTTATCTGGTAGTTCTTTGATTGGTGAAGGTGTCTTTGAAAAAGTCTTTTCTGTGGTAGGAGACAATGATTTTTCCTTTTCAACTAAATCATCTTCGTCGATGTCTTTTTCCTCCTTTACAATTACCTTCTCTGGCAAAATTAATTTTTCCCTTTCTGATGGTTCCTTTACTGGAGAAACTACTTTTTCATCCTCAATATCTTTTGAAGGTGAAACTGATTTTTCCTTTTGCGTTGTTTCTTTCGTTGGTAAAACTTCGGTTTCGTCTTTAAGGTCTAGTGTCGGTGATACAGATTTTGCTTTATCTGGTAGTTCTTTGATTGGTGAAGGTGTCTTTGAAACAGTCTTTTCTATGGTAGGAGACAAGGATTTTTCCTTTTCAACAACATCTTCTTGGTCGATGTCTTTATCCTCCTTTACAATAACCTTCTCTGGCGAAATTGATTTTTCCCTTTCTGTTTGTTCCTTTACTGGAGAAACTACTTTTTCATCCTCAATATCTTTTGAAGGTGAAACCGATTTTTCCTTTTCTGCTGTTTCTTTCGTTGGTAAAACTTCTGTTTCGTCTTTAAGGTCTAGTGTCGGGGATACAGATTTTGCTTTATCTGGTAGTTCTTTGATTGGTGAAGGTGTTTTTGAAACAGTCTTTTCTGTGGTAGGAGACAAGGATTTTTCCTTTTCAACAACATCTTCTTGGTCGATGTCTTTATCCTCCTTTACAATAACCTTCTCTGGCGAAATTGATTTTTCCCTTTCTGTTTGTTCCTTTACTGGAGAAACTACTTTTTCATCCTCAATATCTTTTGAAGGTGAAACCGATTTTTCCTTTTCTGCTGTTTCTTTCGTTGGTAAAACTTCTGTTTCGTCTTTAAGGTCTAGTGTCGGGGATACAGATTTCGCTTTATCTGGTAGTTCTTTGATTGGTGAAGGTGTCTTTGAAACAGTCTTTTCTGTGGTAGGAGACAATGATTTTTCCTTTTCAACTAAATCATCTTCGTCGATGTCTTTTTCCTCCTTTACAATTACCTTCTCTGGCAAAATTAATTTTTCCCTTTCTGATGGTTCCTTTACTGGAGAAACTACTTTTTCATCCTCAATATCTTTTGAAGGTGAAACTGATTTTTCCTTTTGCGTTGTTTCTTTCGTTGGTAAAACTTCGGTTTCGTCTTTAAGGTCTAGTGTCGGTGATACAGATTTTGCTTTATCTGGTAGTTCTTTGATTGGTGAAGGTGTCTTTGAAACAGTCTTTTCTATGGTAGGAGACAAGGATTTTTCCTTTTCAACAACATCTTCTTCGTCGATGTCTTTTTCCTCTTTTACAATTACCTTCTCTGGCGAAATTGATTTTTCCCTTTCTGATGGTTCCTTTACTGGAGAAATTACTTTTTCATCCTCAATATCTTTTGAAGGTGAAACAGATTTTTCCTTTTCTGTTGTTTCTATGGTTGGTAAAACTTTGGTTTCGTCCTTAAGGTCTAGTATCGGTGATACAGATTTCGCTTTATCTGGTAGTTCTTTGATTGGTGAAGGTGTTTTTGAAACAGTCTTTTCTGTGGTAGGCGACAAGGATTTTTCTTTCTCAACAACATCTTCTTCGTCAATGTCTTTTTCCTCTTTTACAATTACCTTCTCTGACGAAATTGATTTTTCCCTTTCTGTTTGTTCCTTTACTGGAGAAACTACTTTTTCATCCTCAATATCTTTTGAAGGTGAAACCGATTTTTCCTTTTCTGCTGTTTCTTTCGTTGGTAAAACTTCTGTTTCGTCTTTAAGGTCTAGTATCGGTGATACAGATTTTGCTTTATCTGGTAGTTTTTTGATCGGTGAAGGTGTTTTTGAAACAGTCTTTTCTGTGGTAGGAGACAAGGATTTTTCCTTTTCAACAACATCTTCTTGGTCGATGTCTTTATCCTCCTTTAGAATAACCTTCTCTGGCGAAATTGATTTTTCCCTTTCTGTTTGTTCCTTTACTGGAGAAACTACTTTTTCATCCTCAATATCTTTTGAAGGTGAAACCGATTTTTCCTTTTCTGCTGTTTCTTTCGTTGGTAAAACTTCTGTTTCGTCTTTAAGGTCTAGTGTCGGGGATACAGATTTTGCTTTATCTGGTAGTTCTTTGATTGGTGAAGGTGTTTTTGAAACAGTCTTTTCTGTGGTAGGAGACAAGGATTTTTCCTTTTCAACAACATCTTCTTGGTCGATGTCTTTATCCTCCTTTACAATAACCTTCTCTGGCGAAATTGATTTTTCCCTTTCTGTTTGTTCCTTTACTGGAGAAACTACTTTTTCATCCTCAATATCTTTTGAAGGTGAAACCGATTTTTCCTTTTCTGCTGTTTCTTTCGTTGGTAAAACTTCTGTTTCGTCTTTAAGGTCTAGTGTCGGGGATACAGATTTCGCTTTATCTGGTAGTTCTTTGATTGGTGAAGGTGTCTTTGAAACAGTCTTTTCTGTGGTAGGAGACAATGATTTTTCCTTTTCAACTAAATCATCTTCGTCGATGTCTTTTTCCTCCTTTACAATTATCTTCTCTGGCAAAATTAATTTTTCCCTTTCTGATGGTTCCTTTACTGGAGAAACTACTTTTTCATCCTCAATATCTTTTGAAGGTGAAACTGATTTTTCCTTTTGCGTTGTTTCTTTCGTTGGTAAAACTTCGGTTTCGTCTTTAAGGTCTAGTGTCGGTGATACAGATTTTGCTTTATCTGGTAGTTCTTTGATTGGTGAAGGTGTCTTTGAAACAGTCTTTTCTATGGTAGGAGACAAGGATTTTTCCTTTTCAACAACATCTTCTTCGTCGATGTCTTTTTCCTCTTTTACAATTACCTTCTCTGGCGAAATTGATTTTTCCCTTTCTGATGGTTCCTTTACTGGAGAAATTACTTTTTCATCCTCAATATCTTTTGAAGGTGAAACAGATTTTTCCTTTTCTGTTGTTTCTATGGTTGGTAAAACTTTGGTTTCGTCCTTAAGGTCTAGTATCGGTGATACAGATTTCGCTTTATCTGGTAGTTCTTTGATTGGTGAAGGTGTTTTTGAAACAGTCTTTTCTGTGGTAGGCGACAAGGATTTTTCTTTCTCAACAACATCTTCTTCGTCAATGTCTTTTTCCTCTTTTACAATTACCTTCTCTGACGAAATTGATTTTTCCCTTTCTGTTTGTTCCTTTACTGGAGAAACTACTTTTTCATCCTCAATATCTTTTGAAGGTGAAACCGATTTTTCCTTTTCTGCTGTTTCTTTCGTTGGTAAAACTTCTGTTTCGTCTTTAAGGTCTAGTATCGGTGATACAGATTTTGCTTTATCTGGTAGTTTTTTGATCGGTGAAGGTGTTTTTGAAACAGTCTTTTCTGTGGTAGGAGACAAGGATTTTTCCTTTTCAACAACATCTTCTTGGTCGATGTCTTTATCCTCCTTTAGAATAACCTTCTCTGGCGAAATTGATTTTTCCCTTTCTGTTTGTTCCTTTACTGGAGAAACTACTTTTTCATCCTCAATATCTTTTGAAGGTGAAACCGATTGTTCCTTTTCTGTTGTTTCTTTCGTTGGTAAAACTTCGGTTTCGTCTTTAAGGTCTAGTGTCGGTGATACAGATTTTGCTTTATCTGGTAGTTCTTTGATTAGTGAAGGTGTCTTTGAAACAGTCTTTTCTATGGTAGGAGACAAGGATTTTTCCTTTTCAACAACATCTTCTTCGTCGATGTCTTTTTCCTCTTTTACAATTACCTTCTCTGGCGAAATTGATTTTTCCCTTTCTGATGGTTCCTTTACTGGAGAAATTACTTTTTCATCCTCAATATCTTTTGAAGGTGAAACAGATTTTTCCTTTTCTGTTGTTTCTATGGTTGGTAAAACTTCCGTTTCGTCTTTAAGGTCTAGTGACGGTGATACAGATATTGTTTTATCTGGTAATTCTTTGATTGATGACGGTGTTTTTGAGACAAGTTTTTCTGTAATAGGAGATAAGGATTTTTCCTTCTCGACAACATCTTTTTCAACGATGTCTTTTTCCTCCTTTACAATTACCTTCTCTGGCGAAATTGTTTTATCCTTTTCTGATGGTTCCTTTACTGGAGAAATTACTTTTTCATCCTCAATATCTTTTGAAGGTGAAACCGATTTTTCCTTTTCTGCTGTTTCTTTCGTAGGTAAAACTTCTGTTTCGTCTTTAAGGTCTAGTGTCGGGGATACAGATTTCGCTTTATCTGGTAGTTCTTTGATTGGTGAAGGTGTTTTTGAAACAGTCTTTTCTGTGGTAGGAGACAAGGATTTTTCCTTTTCAACAACATCTTCTTGGTCGATGTCTTTATCCTCCATTAGAATAACCTTCTCTGGCGAAATTGATTTTTCCCTTTCTGTTTGTTCCTTTAGTGGAGAAACTACTTTTTCATCCTCAATATCTTTTGAAGGTGAAACCGATTTTTCCTTTTCTGCTGTTTCTTTCGTTGGTAAAACTTCTGTTTCGTCTTTAAGGTCTAGTGTCGGGGATACAGATTTCGCTTTATCTGGTAGTTCTTTGATTGGTGAAGGTATCTTTGAAACAGTCTTTTCTGTGGTAGGAGACAATGATTTTTCCTTTTCAACTAAATCATCTTCGTCGATGTCTTTTTCCTCCTTTACAATTACCTTCTCTGGCAAAATTAATTTTTCCCTTTCTGATGGTTCCTTTACTGGAGAAACTACTTTTTCATCCTCAATATCTTTTGAAGGTGAAACTGATTTTTCCTTTTGCGTTGCTTCTTTCGTTGGTAAAACTTCGGTTTCGTCTTTAAGGTCTAGTGTCGGTGATACAGATTTTGCTTTATCTGGTAATTCTTTGATTGGTGAAGGTGTCTTTGAAACAGTCTTTTCGGTGGTAGGAGACAATGATTTTTCCTTTTCAACTAAATCATCTTCGTCGATGTCTTTTTCCTCCTTTACAATTATCTTCTCTGGCGAAATTGATTTTTCCCTTTCTGATGGTTCTTTTACTGGAGAAACTACTTTTTCATCCTCAATATCTTTTGAAGGTGAAACCGATTTTTCCTTTTCTGTTGTTTCTTTCGTTGGTAAAACTTCTGTTTCGTCTTGAAGGTCTAGTGTCGGGGATACAGATTTCGCTTTATCTGGTAGTTCCTTGATTGGTGAAGGTGTTTGTGAAACAGTCTTTTCTTTGGTAGGAGACAAGGATTTTTCCTTTTCAACAACATCTTCTTGGTCGATGTCTTTATCCTCCATTAGAATAACCTTCTCTGGCGAAATTGATTTTTCCCTTTCTGTTTGTTCCTTTACTGGAGAAACTACTTTTTCATCCTTAATATCTTTTGAAGGTGAAACCGATTTTTCCTTTTCTGCTGTTTCTTTCGTTGGTAAAACTTCTGTTTCGTCTTTAAGGTCTAGTGTCGGGGATACAGATTTCGCTTTATCTGGTAGTTCTTTGATTGGTGAAGGTGTCTTTGAAACAGTCTTTTCTGTGGTAGGAGACAATGATTTTTCCTTTTCAACTAAATCATCTTCGTCGATGTCTTTTTCTTCCTTTACAATTACCTTCTCTGGCAAAATTAATTTTTCCCTTTCTGATGGTTCCTTTACTGGAGAAACTACTTTTTCATCCTCAATAGCTTTTGAAGGTGAAACTGATTTTTCCTTTTGCGTTGTTTCTTTCGTTGGTAAAACTTCGGTTTCGTCTTTAAGGTCTAGTGTCGGTGATACAGATTTTGCTTTATCTGGTAGTTCTTTGATTGGTGAAGGTGTCTTTGAAACAGTCTTTTCTATGGTAGGAGACAAGGATTTTTCCTTTTCAACAACATCTTCTTCGTCGATGTCTTTTTCCTCTTTTACAATTACCTTCTCTGGCGAAATTGATTTTTCCCTTTCTGATGGTTCCTTTACTGGAGAAATTACTTTTTCATCCTCAATATCTTTTGAAGGTGAAACAGATTTTTCCTTTTCTGTTGTTTCTATGGTTGGTAAAACTTCCGTTTCGTCTTTAAGGTCTAGTGACGGTGATACAGATATTGTTTTATCTGGTAATTCTTTGATTGATGAAGGTGTTTTTGAGACAATTTTTTCTGTAATAGGAGATAAGGATTTTTCCTTTTCGGCAACGTCTTTTTCAACGATGTCTTTTTCCTCCTCTACAATTACCTTCTCTGGCGAAATTGATTTTTCCTTTTCTGTTTGTTCCTTTACTGGAGAAACTACTTTTTCATCCTCAATATCTTTTGAAGGTGAAACCGATTTTTCCTTTTCTGCTGTTTCTTTCGTTGGTAAAACTTCTGTTTCGTCTTTAAGGTCTAGTGTCGGGGATACAGATTTTGCTTTATCTGGTAGTTCTTTGATTGGTGAAGGTGTTTTTGAAACAGTCTTTTCTGTGGTAGGAGACAAGGATTTTTCCTTTTCAACAACATCTTCTTGGTCGATGTCTTTATCCTCCTTTAGAATAACCTTCTCTGGCGAAATTGATTTTTCCCTTTCAATTTGTTCCTTTACTGGAGAAACTACTTTTTCATCCTCAATATCTTTTGAAGGTGAAACCGATTTTTCCTTTTCTGCTGTTTCTTTCGTTGGTAAAACTTCTGTTTCGTCTTTAAGGTCTAGTGTCGGGGATACAGATTTCGCTTTATCTGGTAGTTCTTTGATTGGTGAAGGTGTCTTTGAAACAGTCTTTTCTGTGGTAGGAGACAATGATTTTTCCTTTTCAACTAAATCATCTTCGTCGATGTCTTTTTCCTCCTTTACAATTACCTTCTCTGGCAAAATTAATTTTTCCCTTTCTGATGGTTCCTTTACTGGAGAAACTACTTTTTCATCCTCAATATCTTTTGAAGGTGAAACCGATTTTTCCTTTTCTGCTGTTTCTTTCGTTGGTAAAACTTCTGTTTCGTCTTTAAGGTCTAGTGTCGGGGATACAGATTTCGCTTTATCTGGTAGTTCTTTGATTGGTGAAGGTGTCTTTGAAACAGTCTTTTCTGTGGTAGGAGACAATGATTTTTCCTTTTCAACTAAATCATCTTCGTCGATGTCTTTTTCCTCCTTTACAATTACCTTCTCTGGCAAAATTAATTTTTCCCTTTCTGATGGTTCCTTTACTGGAGAAACTACTTTTTCATCCTCAATATCTTTTGAAGGTGAAACTGATTTTTCCTTTTGCGTTGTTTCTTTCGTTGGTAAAACTTCGGTTTCGTCTTTAAGGTCTAGTGTCGGTGATACAGATTTTGCTTTATCTGGTAATTCTTTGATTGGTGAAGGTGTCTTTGAAACAGTCTTTTCTGTGGTAGGAGACAATGATTTTTCCTTTTCAACTAAATCATCTTCGTCGATGTCTTTTTCCTCCTTTACAATTACCTTCTCTGGCAAAATTAATTTTTCCCTTTCTGATGGTTCCTTTACTGGAGAAACTACTTTTTCATCCTCAATATCTTTTGAAGGTGAAACTGATTTTTCCTTTTGCGTTGTTTCTTTCGTTGGTAAAACTTCGGTTTCGTCTTTAAGGTCTAGTGTCGGTGATACAGATTTTGCTTTATCTGGTAATTCTTTGATTGGTGAAGGTGTCTTTGAAACAGTCTTTTCTGTGGTAGGAGACAATGATTTTTCCTTTTCAACTAAATCATCTTCGTCGATGTCTTTTTCCTCCTTTACAATTATCTTCTCTGGCGAAATTGATTTTTCCCTTTCTGATGGTTCTTTTACTGGAGAAACTACTTTTTCATCCTCAATATCTTTTGAAGGTGAAACCGATTTTTCCTTTTCTGTTGTTTCTTTCGTTGGTAAAACTTCTGTTTCGTCTTGAAGGTCTAGTGTCGGGGATACAGATTTCGCTTTATCTGGTAGTTCCTTGATTGGTGAAGGTGTTTGTGAAACAGTCTTTTCTTTGGTAGGAGACAAGGATTTTTCCTTTTCAACAACATCTTCTTGGTCGATGTCTTTATCCTCCTTTAGAATAACCTTCTCTGGCGAAATTGATTTTTCCCTTTCTGTTTTTTCCTTTACTGGAGAAACTACTTTTTCATCCTCAATATCTTTTGAAGGTGAAACCGATTTTTCCTTTTCTGCTGTTTCTTTCGTTGGTAAAACTTCTGTTTCGTCTTTAAGGTCTAGTGTCGGGGATACAGATTTCGCTTTATCTGGTAGTTCTTTGATTGGTGAAGGTGTCTTTGAAACAGTCTTTTCTGTGGTAGGAGACAATGATTTTTCCTTTTCAACTAAATCATCTTCATCGATGTCTTTTTCCTCCTTTACAATAACCTTCTCTGGCGAAATTGATTTTTCCCTTTCTGATGGTTCTTTTACTGGAGAAACTACTTTTTCATCCTCAATATCTTTTGAAGGTGAAACCGATTTTTCCTTTTCTGCTGTTTCTTTCGTTGGTAAAACTTCTGTTTCGTCTTGAAGGTCTAGTGTCGGGGATACAGATTTCGCTTTATCTGGTAGTTCTTTGATTGGTGAAGGTGTCTTTGAAACAGTCTTTTCTATGGTAGGAGACAAGGATTTTTCCTTTTCAACAACATCTTCTTCGTCGATGTCTTTTTCCTCTTTTACAATTACCTTCTCTGGCGAAATTGATTTTTCCTTTTCTGATGGTTCCTTTACTGGAGAAATTACTTTTTCATCCTCAATATCTTTTGAAGGTGAAACAGATTTTTCCTTTTCTGTTGTTTCTATGGTTGGTAAAACTTCCGTTTCGTCTTTAAAGTCTAGTGACGGTGATACAGATATTGTTTTATCTGGTAATTCTTTGATTGATGAAGGTGTTTTTGAGACAATTTTTTCTGTAATAGGAGATAAGGATTTTTCCTTTTCGACAACGTCTTTTTCAACGATGTCTTTTTCCTCCTCTACAATTACCTTCTCTGGCGAAATTGATTTTTCCTTTTCTGTTTGTTCCTTTACTGGAGAAACTACTTTTTCATCCTCAATATCCTTTGAAGGTGAAACCGATTTTTCCTTTTCTGCTGTTTCTTTCGTTGGTAAAACTTCGGTTTCGTCTTTAAAGTCTAGTGTCGGTGATACAGATTTCGCTTTATCTGGTAGTTCTTTGATTGGTGAAGGTGTTTTTGAAACAGTCTTTTCTGTGGTAGGCGACAAGGATTTTTCTTTCTCAACAACATCTTCTTCGTCAATGTCTTTTTCCTCTTTTACAATTACCTTCTCTGGCGAAATTGATTTTTCCCTTTCTGTTTGTTCCTTTACTGGAGAAACTACTTTTGCATCCTCAATATCTTTTGAAGGTGAAACCGATTTTTCTTTTTCTGCTGTTTCTTTCGTTGGTAAAACTTCTGTTTCGTCTTTAAGGTCTAGTGTCGGAGATACAGATTTCGCATTATCTGGTAGTTCTTTGATTGGTGAAGGTGTCTTTGAAACAGTCTTTTCTGTGGTAGGAGACAATGATTTTTCCTTTTCAACTAAATCATCTTCGTCGATGTCTTTTTCCTCCTTTACAATTATCTTCTCTGGCGAAATTGATTTTTCCCTTTCTGATGGTTCTTTTACTGGAGAAACTACTTTTTCATCCTCAATATCTTTTGAAGGTGAAACTGATTTTTCCTTTTGCGTTGTTTCTTTCGTTGGTAAAACTTCGGTTTCGTCTTTAAGGTCTAGTGTCGGTGATACAGATTTTGCTTTATCTGGTAATTCTTTGATTGGTGAAGGTGTCTTTGAAACAGTCTTTTCTGTGGTAGGAGACAATGATTTTTCCTTTTCAACTAAATCATCTTCGTCGATGTCTTTTTCCTCCTTTACAATTATCTTCTCTGGCGAAATTGATTTTTCCCTTTCTGATGGTTCTTTTACTGGAGAAACTACTTTTTCATCCTCAATATCTTTTGAAGGTGAAACCGATTTTTCCTTTTCTGTTGTTTCTTTCGTTGGTAAAACTTCTGTTTCGTCTTGAAGGTCTAGTGTCGAGGATACAGATTTCGCTTTATCTGGTAGTTCCTTGATTGGTGAAGGTGTTTGTGAAACAGTCTTTTCTTTGGTAGGAGACAAGGATTTTTCCTTTTCAACAACATCTTCTTGGTCGATGTCTTTATCCTCCTTTAGAATAACCTTCTCTGGCGAAATTGATTTTTCCCTTTCTGTTTGTTCCTTTACTGGAGAAACTACTTTTTCATCCTCAATATCTTTTGAAGGTGAAACCGATTTTTCCTTTTCTGCTGTTTCTTTCGTTGGTAAAACTTCTGTTTCGTCTTTAAGGTCTAGTGTCGGGGATACAGATTTCGTTTTATCTGGTAGTTCTTTGATTGGTGAAGGTGTCTTTGAAACAGTCTTTTCTGTGGTAGGAGACAATGATTTTTCCTTTTCAACTAAATCATCTTCGTCGATGTCTTTTTCCTCCTTTACAATTACCTTCTCTGGCAAAATTAATTTTTCCCTTTCTGATGGTTCCTTTACTGGAGAAACTACTTTTTCATCCTCAATATCTTTTGAAGGTGAAACTGATTTTTCCTTTTGCGTTGTTTCTTTCGTTGGTAAAACTTCGGTTTCGTCTTTAAGGTCTAGTGTCGGTGATACAGATTTTGCTTTATCTGGTAATTCTTTGATTGGTGAAGGTGTCTTTGAAACAGTCTTTTCTGTGGTAGGAGACAATGATTTTTCCTTTTCAACTAAATCATCTTCGTCGATGTCTTTTTCCTCCTTTACAATTATCTTCTCTGGCGAAATTGATTTTTCCCTTTCTGATGGTTCTTTTACTGGAGAAACTACTTTTTCATCCTCAATATCTTTTGAAGGTGAAACCGATTTTTCCTTTTCTGTTGTTTCTTTCGTTGGTAAAACTTTTGTTTCGTCTTGAAGGTCTAGTGTCGGGGATACAGATTTCGCTTTATCTGGTAGTTCCTTGATTGGTGAAGGTGTTTGTGAAACAGTCTTTTCTTTGGTAGGAGGCAAGGATTTTTCCTTTTCAACAACATCTTCTTGGTCGATGTCTTTATCCTCCTTTAGAATAACCTTCTCTGGCGAAATTGATTTTTCCCTTTCTGTTTTTTCCTTTACTGGAGAAACTACTTTTTCATCCTCAATATCTTTTGAAGGTGAAACCGATTTTTCCTTTTCTGCTGTTTCTTTCGTTGGTAAAACTTCTGTTTCGTCTTGAAGGTCTAGTGTCGGGGATACAGATTTCGCTTTATCTGGTAGTTCTTTGATTGGTGAAGGTGTCTTTGAAACAGTCTTTTCTATGGTAGGAGACAAGGATTTTTCCTTTTCAACAACATCTTCTTCGTCGATGTCTTTTTCCTCTTTTACAATTACCTTCTCTGGCGAAATTGATTTTTCCTTTTCTGATGGTTCCTTTACTGGAGAAATTACTTTTTCATCCTCAATATCTTTTGAAGGTGAAACAGATTTTTCCTTTTCTGTTGTTTCTATGGTTGGTAAAACTTCCGTTTCGTCTTTAAGGTCTAGTGACGGTGATACAGATATTGTTTTATCTGGTAATTCTTTGATTGATGAAGGTGTTTTTGAGACAATTTTTTCTGTAATAGGAGATAAGGATTTTTCCTTTTCGACAACGTCTTTTTCAACGATGTCTTTTTCCTCCTCTACAATTACCTTCTCTGGCGAAATTGATTTTTCCTTTTCTGTTTGTTCCTTTACTGGAGAAACTACTTTTTCATCCTCAATATCCTTTGAAGGTGAAACCGATTTTTCCTTTTCTGCTGTTTCTTTCGTTGGTAAAACTTCGGTTTCGTCTTTAAAGTCTAGTGTCGGTGATACAGATTTCGCTTTATCTGGTAGTTCTTTGATTGGTGAAGGTGTTTTTGAAACAGTCTTTTCTGTGGTAGGCGACAAGGATTTTTCTTTCTCAACAACATCTTCTTCGTCAATGTCTTTTTCCTCTTTTACAATTACCTTCTCTGGCGAAATTGATTTTTCCCTTTCTGTTTGTTCCTTTACTGGAGAAACTACTTTTGCATCCTCAATATCTTTTGAAGGTGAAACCGATTTTTCTTTTTCTGCTGTTTCTTTCGTTGGTAAAACTTCTGTTTCGTCTTTAAGGTCTAGTGTCGGGGATACAGATTTCGTTTTATCTGGTAGTTCTTTGATTGGTGAAGGTGTCTTTGAAACAGTCTTTTCTGTGGTAGGAGACAATGATTTTTCCTTTTCAACTAAATCATCTTCGTCGATGTCTTTTTCCTCCTTTACAATTACCTTCTCTGGCAAAATTAATTTTTCCCTTTCTGATGGTTCCTTTACTGGAGAAACTACTTTTTCATCCTCAATATCTTTTGAAGGTGAAACTGATTTATCCTTTTCTGCTGTTTCTTTCGTTGGTAAAACTTCTGTTTCGTCTTGAAGGTCTAGTGTCGGGGATACAGATTTCGCTTTATCTGGTAGTTCTTTGATTGGTGAAGGTGTCTTTGAAACAGTCTTTTCTATGGTAGGAGACAAGGATTTTTCCTTTTTAACAACATCTTCTTCGTCGATGTCTTTTTCCTCTTTTACAATTACCTTCTCTGGCGAAATTGATTTTTCCTTTTCTGATGGTTCCTTTACTGGAGAAACTACTTTTTCATCCTCAATATCTTTTGAAGGTGAAACCGATTTTTCCTTTTCTGCTGTTTCTTTCGTTGGTAAAACTTCTGTTTCGTCTTGAAGGTCTAGTGTCGGGGATACAGATTTCGCTTTATCTGGTAGTTCTTTGATTGGTGAAGGTGTCTTTGAAACAGTCTTTTCTATGGTAGGAAACAAGGATTTTTCCTTTTTAACAACATCTTCTTCGTCGATGTCTTTTTCCTCTTTTACAATTACCTTCTCTGGCGAAATTGATTTTTCCCTTTCTGATGGTTCCTTTACTGGAGAAATTACTTTTTCATCCTCAATATCTTTTGAAGTTGAAACAGATTTTTCCTTTTCTGTTGTTTCTATGGTTGGTAAAACTTCCGTTTCGTCTTTAAGGTCTAGTGTCGGTGATACAGATTTTGCTTTATCTGGTAATTCTTTGATTGGTGAAGGTGTCTTTGAAACAGTCTTTTCTGTAGTAGGTGACAAGGATTTTTCCTTTTCAACTACTTCTTCTTTTTCTACAGTAACCTTTTCCTCCGTTACAATAACCTTCTTTAGAGAAATTGATATTTCTCTTTCTGATGGTTCTTTAACTGGAGAAACAATATCTTTGTCCACAATATCTTTTAAAGGTGAAACAGACTTTTTCTTTTCTGTTGTTTCTATTGTTGGTAAAATTTCTGTCTCTATTTTAAGGTCCTTTATCGGTGTTATTGATTTCGCTTTTTCTGGCAATTCTTTAATTGGTGAAGGGGTTTTTGAAACAGTCTTTTCTGTAGTAGGTGACAAGAATTTTTCCTTTTCAAATACTTCTTCTTTTTCTACAATGATCTTTTCCTCCTTTATCATTACCTTCTCTAAAGAAATTGATATTTCTCTTTCTGATGGTTCTTTAACTCGAGAAACAATTTTTTCGTCCACAATTTCTTTGAATGGTGAAACCGACTGTTCCTTTTCTGTTGTTTCTATTGTTGGTAAAATTTCTGTCTCTAATTTAAGGTCTTTTATCGGTGATATTGATTTCGCTTTTTCTGGCAATTCTTTGATTGGCGAAGGGGTTTTTGAAACACTCTTTTCTGTAGTAGGTGACACGGATTTTTCCTTTTCAACTACTTCTTCTTTTTCTACAATGATCTTTTTCTCCCTTAATATTACCTTCTCTGGAGACATTGATATATCTCTTTCTGATGGTTCTTTAACTGGAGAAACAATTTTTTCGTCCACAATATCTTTGAATGGTGAAACCGACTTTTCCATTTCTGTTGTTTCTATTGTTGGTAAAATTTCTGTCTCTATTTTAAGGTCATTAATCGGTGATATTGATTTCGCTTTTTCTGGCAATTCTTTCATTGGTGAAGGTGTTTTTGAAACACTCTTTTCTGTAGTAGGTGACAAGGATTTTTCCTTTTCAACTACTTCTTCTTTTTCTACAGTGACCTTTTCCTCCGTTACAATAATCTTCTTTAGAGAAATTGATTTTTCTCTTTCTGATGGTTCTTTAACTGGAGAAACCATATCTTTGTCCACAATATCTTTTAATGGTGAAACCGACGTTTCTTTTTCTGTTGTTTCTATTGTTGGTAAAATTTCTGTCTCTATTTTAAGGTCTGTTATCGGTGATATTGATTTCGCTTTTTCTGGCAATTCTTTGATTGGTGAAGTGGTTTTTGAAACACTCTTTTCTGTAGTAGGTGACAAGGATTTTTCCTTTTCAACTACTTCTTCTTTTTCTACAGTAACCTTTTCCTCCGTTACAATTACCTTCTCTAGAGAAATTGATATTTCTCTTTCTGATGGTTCTTTAACTGGAGACACAATTTTTTCGTCCACAATATCTTTTAATGGTGAAACCGACTTTTCCTTTTCTGTTGTTTCTATTGTTGGTAAAATTTCTGTCTCTATTTTAAGGTATGTTATCGGTGATATTGATTTCGCTTTTTCTGGCAATACTTTGATTGGTGAAGGGGTTTTTGAAACACTCTTTTCTGTAGTAGGTGACAAGGATTTTTCCTTTTCAACTACTTCTTCTTTTTTTACAGTAACCTTTTCCTCCGTTACAATAACCATCTTTAGAGAAATAGATTTTTCTTTAACTGGAGAAACAATATCTATGTCCACAATATCTTTTAAAGGTGAACCAGACTTTTCCTTTTCTGTTGTTTCTATTGTTGGTAAAACTTCTGTCTCTATTTTAAGGTCTTTTATCGGTGATATTGATTTCGCTTTTTCTGGCAATTCTTTGATTGGTGAAGGGGTTTTTGAAACACTCTTTTCTGTAGTAGGTGACAAGGATTTTTCCTTTTCAACTACTTCTTTTTCTACAGTAACCTTTTCCTCCGTTACAATTACCTTCTCTAGAGAAATTGATATTTCTCTTTCAGATGGTTCTTTAACTGGAGAAACAATTTTTTCGTCCACAATATCTTTTAATGGTGAAACCGACGTTTCTTTTTCTGTTGTTTCTATTGTTGTTAAAATTTCTGTCTCTATTTTAAGGTCTTTAATCGGTGATATTGATTTCGCTTTTTCTGGCAATTCTTTCATTGGTGAAGGTGTTTTTGAAACACTCTTTTCTGTAGTAGGTGACAAGGATTTTTCCTTTTCAACTACTTCTTCTTTTTCTACAGTGACCTTTTCCTCCGTTACAATAACCTTCTTTAGAGATATTGATATTTCTCTTTCTGATGGTTCTTTAACTGGAGAAACAATATCTTTGTCCACATTATCTTTTAATGGTGAAACCGACGTTTCTTTTTCTGTTGTTTCTATTGTTGGTAAAATTTCTGTCTCTATTTTAAGGTCTGTTATCGGTGATATTGATTTCGCTTTTTCTGGCAATTCTTTCATTGGTGAAGGTGTTTTTGAAACACTCTTTTCTGTAGTAGGTGACAAGGATTTTTCCTTTTCAACTACTTCTTCTTTTTCTACAGTGACCTTTTCCTCCGTTACAATAACCTTCTTTAGAGATATTGATATTTCTCTTTCTGATGGTTCTTTAACTGGAGAAACAATATCTTTGTCCACAATATCTTTTAAAGGTGAAACAGACTTTTCCTTTTCTGTTGTTTCTATTGTTGGTAAAACTTCTGTCTCTATTTTAAGGTCTTTTATCGGTGATATTGATTTCGCTTTTTCTGGCAATTCTTTGATTGGTGAAGGGGTTTTTGAAACACTCTTTTCTGTAGTAGGTGACAAGGATTTTTCCTTTTCAACTACTTCTTCTTTTTCTACAGTAACCTTTTCCTCCGTTACAATTACCTTCTTTAGAGAAATAGATTTTTCTCTCTCAGATAGTTCTTTAACTGGAGAAACAATGTCTTTGTCCACAATATCTTTTAAAGGTGAAACAGACTTTTCCTTTTCTGTTGTTTCTATTGTTGGTAAAACTTCTGTCTCTATTTTAAGATCTTTCATCGGTGATATTGATTTCGCTTTTTCTGGCAATTCTTTGATTGGTGAAGGGGTTTTTGAAACACTCTTTTCTGTAGTAGGTGACAAGGATTTTTCCTTTTCAACTACTTCTTCTTTTTCTACAATAACCTTTTCCTCCGTTACAATTACCTTCTTTAGAGAAATAGATTTTTCTCTCTCAGATAGTTCTTTAACTGGAGAAACAATGTCTTTGTCCACAATATCTTTTAAAGGTGAAACAGACTTTTCCTTTTCTGTTGTTTCTATTGTTGGTAAAACTTCTGTCTCTATTTTAAGATCTTTCATCGGTGATATTGATTTCGCTTTTTCTGGCAATTCTTTGATTGGTGAAGGTGTTTTTGAAACACTCTTTTCTGTAGTAGGTGACAAGGATTTTTCCTTTTCAACTACTTCTTCTTTTTCTACAGTGACCTTTTCCTCCGTTACAATAACCTTCTTTAGAGAAATTGATATTTCTCTTTCTGATGGTTCTTTAACTGGAGAAACAATATCTTTGTCCAAAATATCTTTTAATGGTGAAACCGACGTTTCTTTATCTGTTGTTTTTATTGTTGGTAAAATTTCTGTCTCTATTTTAAGGTCTGTTATCGGTGATATTGATTTCGCTTTTTCTGGCAATTCTTTGATTGGTGAAGGGGTTTTTGAAACACTCTTTTCTGTAGTAGGTGACAAGGATTTTTCCTTTTCAACTACTTCTCCTTTTTCTACAGTAACCTTTTCCTCCGTTACAATAACCTTCTTTAGAGAAATAGATTTTTCTCTCTCAGATAGTTCTTTAACTGGAGAAACAATATCTTTGTCCACAATATCTTTTAAAGGTGAAACAGACTTTTCCTTTTCTGTTGTTTCTATTGTTGGTAAAACTTCTGTCTCTATTTTAACGTCTTTTATCGGTGATATTGATTTCGCTTTTTCTGGCAATTCTTTGATTGGTGAAGGGGTTTTTGAAACACTCTTTTCTGTAGTAGGTGACAAGGATTTTTCCTTTTCAACTACTTCTTCTTTTTCTACAGTTACCTTTTCCTCCGTTACAATTACCTTCTCTAGAGAAATTGATATTTCTCTTTCTGATAGTTCTTTAACTGGAGAAACAATTTTTTCGTCCACAATATCTTTTAATGGTGAAACCGACGTTTCTTTTTCTGTTGTTTCTATTGTTGTTAAAATTTCTGTCTCTATTTTAAGGTCTTTAATCGGTGATATTGATTTCGCTTTTTCTGGCAATTCTTTGATTGGTGAAGGGGTTTTTGAAACACTCTTTTCTGTAGTAGGTGACAAGGATTTTTCCTTTTCAACTACTTCTTCTTTTTCTACAGTAACCTTTTCCTCCGTTACAATTACCTTCTCTAGAGAAATTGATATTTCTCTTTCTGATGGTTCTTTAACTGGAGAAACAATTTTTTCGTCCACAATATCTTTTAATGGTGAAACCGACGATTCTTTTTCTGTTGTTTCTATTGTTAAAATTTCTGTCTCTATTTTAAGGTCTTTAATCGGTGATATTGATTTCGCTTTTTCTGGCAATTCTTTCATTGGTGAAGGTGTTTTTGAAACACTCTTTTCTGTAGTAGGTGACAAGGATTTTTCCTTTTCAACTACTTCTTCTTTTTCTACAGTGACCTTTTCCTCCGTTACAATAACATTCTTTAGAGAAATTGATATTTCTCTTTCTGATGGTTCTTTAACTGGAGAAACAATATCTTTGTCCAAAATATCTTTTAATGGTGAAACCGACGTTTCTTTTTCTGTTGTTTCTATTGTTGGTAAAATTTCTGTCTCTATTTTAAGGTCTGTTATCGGTGATATTGATTTCGCTTTTTCTGGCAATTCTTTGATTGGTGAAGGGGTTTTTGAAACACTCTTTTCTGTAGTAGGTGACAAGGATTTTTCCTTTTCAACTACTTCTCCTTTTTCTACAGTAACCTTTTCCTCCGTTACAATAACCTTCTTTAGAGAAATAGATTTTTCTCTCTCAGATAGTTCTTTAACTGGAGAAACAATTTTTTCGTCCACAATATCTTTTAATGGTGAAACCGACGTTTCATTTTCTGTTGTTTCTATTGTTAAAATTTCTGTCTCTATTTTAAGGTCTTTAATCGGTGATATTGATTTCGGTTTTTCTGGCAATTCTTTCATTGGTGAAGGTGTTTTTGAAACACTCTTTTCTGTAGTAGGTGACAAGGATTTTTCCTTTTCAACTACTTCTTCTTTTTCTACAGTGACCTTTTCCTCCGTTACAATAACCTTCTTTAGAAAAATTGATATTTCTCTTTCTGATGGTTCTTTAACTGGAGAAAAAATATCTTTTTCCAAAATATCTTTTAATGGTGAAACCGACGTTTCTTTTTCTGTTGTTTCTATTGTTGGTAAAATTTCTGTCTCTATTTTAAGGTCTGTTATCGGTGATATTGATTTCGCTGTTTCTGGCAATTCTTTGATTGGTGAAGGGGTTTTTGAAACACTCTTTTCTGTAGTAGGTGACAAGGATTTTTCCTTTTCAACTACTTCTCCTTTTTCTACAGTAACCTTTTCCTCCGTTACAATAACCTTCTTTAGAGAAATAGATTTTTCTCTCTCAGATAGTTCTTTAACTGGAGAAACAATATCTTTGTCCACAATATCTTTTAAAGGTGAAACAGACTTTTCCTTTTCTGTTGTTTCTATTGTTGGTAAAACTTCTGTCTCTATTTTAACGTCTTTTATCGGTGATATTGATTTCGCTTTTTCTGGCAATTCTTTGATTGGTGAAGGGGTTTTTGAAACACTCTTTTCTGTAGTAGGTGACAAGGATTTTTCCTTTTCAACTACTTCTTCTTTTTCTACAGTTACCTTTTCCTCCGTTACAATTACCTTCTCTAGAGAAATTGATATTTCTCTTTCTGATGGTTCTTTAACTGGAGAAACAATTTTTTCGTCCACAATATCTTTTAATGGTGAAACCGACGTTTCTTTTTCTGTTGTTTCTATTGTTGTTAAAATTTCTGTCTCTATTTTAAGGTCTTTAATCGGTGATATTGATTTCGCTTTTTCTGGCAATTCTTTCATTGGTGAAGGTGTTTTTGAAACACTCTTTTCTGTAGTAGGTGACAAGGATTTTTCCTTTTCAACTACTTCTTCTTTTTCTACAGTGACCTTTTCCTCCGTAACAATAACCTTCTTTAGAGAAATTGATATTTCTCTTTCTGATGGTTCTTTAACTGGAGAAACAATATCTTTGTCCACAATATCTATTAATGGTGAAACCGACGTTTCTTTTTCTGTTGTTTCTATTGTTGGTAAAATTTCTGTCTCTATTTTAAGGTCTGTTATCGGTGATACTGATTTTGCTTTTTCTGGCAATTCTTTGAATGGTGAAGGGGTTTTTGAAACACTCTTTTCTGTAGTAGGTGACAAGGATTTATCCTTTTCAACTACTTCTTCTTTTTCTACAGTAACCTTTTCCTCCGTTATAATAACCTTCTTTAGAGAAATAGATTTTTCTCTCTCAGATAGTTCTTTAACTGGAAAAACAATATCTTTGTCCACAATATCTTTTAATGGTGAAACCGACTGTTCCTTTTCTGTTGTTTCTATTGTTGGTAAAAGTTCTGTCTCTAATTTAAGGTCTTTTATCGGTGATATTGATTTCGCTTTTTCTGGCAATTCTTTGATTGGCGAAGGGCTTTTTGAAACACTCTTTTCTGTAGTAGGTGACACGGATTTTTCCTTTTCAACTACTTCTTCTTTTTCTACAATGATCTTTTCCTCCCTTAATATTACCTTCTCTGGAGAAATTGATATATCTCTTTCTGATGGTTCTTTAACTGGAGAAACAATTTTTTCGTCCACAATATCTTTGAATGGTGAAACCGACTTTTCCTTTTCTGTTGTTTCTTTTGTTGGTAAAATTTCTGTCTCTATTTTAAGGTCTTTAATCGGTGATATTGATTTCGCTTTTTCTGGCAATTCTTTGATTGGTGAAGGGGTTTTTGAAACACTCTTTTCTGTAGTAGGTGACAAGGTTTTTTCCTTTTCAACTACTTCTTTTTCTACAGTAATCTTTTCCTCCGTTACAATTACCTTCTCTAGAGAAATTGATATTTCTCTTTCTGATGGTTCTTTAACTGGAGACACAATTTTTTCGTCCACAATATCTTTTAATGGTGAAACCGACTTTTCCTTTTCTGTTGTTTCTATTGTTGGTAAAATTTCTGTCTCTATTTTAAGGTCTGTTATCGGTGATATTGATTTCGCTTTTTCTGGCAATTCTTTGATTGGTGAAGGTGTTTTTGAAACACTCTTTTCTGTAGTAGGTGACAAGGATTTTTCCTTTTCAACTACTTCTTCTTTTTCTACAGTGACCTTTTCCTCCGTTACAATAACCTTCTTTAGAGAAATTGATATTTCTCTTTCTGATGGTTCTTTAACTGGAGAAACAATATCTTTGTCCACAATATCTTTTAATGGTGAAACCGACGTTTCTTTTTCTGTTGTTTCTATTGTTGGTAAAATTTCTGTCTCTATTTTAAGGTCTTTTATCGGTGATATTGATTTCGCCTTTTCTGGCAATTCTTTGATTAGCGAAGGGGTTTTTGAAACACTCTTTTCTGTAGTAGGTGACACGGATTTTTCCTTTTCAACTACTTCTCCTTTTTCTACAATGATCTTTTCCTCCCTTAATTTTATCTTGTATGGAGAAATTGATATATCTCTTTCTGATGGTTCTTTAACTGGAGAAACAATTTTTTCGTCTACAATATCTTTGAATGGTGAAACCGACTTTTCCTTTTCTGTTGTTTCTATTGTTGGTAAAATTTCTGTCTCTATTTTAAGGTCTGTTATCGGTGATATTGATTTTGCTTTTTCTGGCAATTCTTTGAATGGTGAAGGGGTTTTTGAAACACTCTTTTCTGTAGTAGGTGACAAGGATTTATCCTTTTCAACTACTTCTTCTTTTTCTACAGTAACCTTTTCCTCCGTTACAATAACCTTCTTTAGAGAAATAGATTTTTCTCTCTCAGATAGTTCTTTAACTGGAAAAACAATATCTTTGTCCACAATATCTTTTAATGGTGAAACCGACTGTTCCTTTTCTGTTGTTTCTATTGTTGGTAAAATTTCTGTCTCTAATTTAAGGTCTTTTATCGGTGATATTGATTTCGCTTTTTCTGGCAATTCTTTGATTGGCGAAGGGGTTTTTGAAACACTCTTTTCTGTAGTAGGTGACACGGATTTTTCCTTTTCAACTACTTCTTCTTTTTCTACAATGATCTTTTCCTCCCTTAATATTACCTTCTCTGGAGAAATTGATATATCTCTTTCTGATGGTTCTTTAACTGGAGAAACAATTTTTTCGTCCACAATATCTTTGAATGGTGAAACCGACTTTTCCTTTTCTGTTGTTTCTATTGTTGGTAAAATTTCTGTCTCTATTTTAAGGTCTTTAATCGGTGATATTGATTTCGCTTTTTCTGGCAATTCTTTGATTGGTGAAGGGGTTTTTGAAACACTCTTTTCTGTAGTAGGTGACAAGGTTTTTTCCTTTTCAACTACTTCTTCTTTTTCTACAGTAACCTTTTCCTCCGTTACAATTACCTTCTCTAGAGAAATTGATATTTCTCTTTCTGATGGTTCTTTAACTGGAGACACAATTTTTTCGTCCACAATATCTTTTAATGGTGAAACCGACTTTTCCTTTTCTGTTGTTTCTATTGTTGGTAAAATTTCTGTCTCTATTTTAAGGTCTGTTATCGGTGATATTGATTTCGCTTTTTCTGGCAATTCTTTGATTGGTGAAGGTGTTTTTGAAACACTCTTTTCTGTAGTAGGTAACAAGGATTTTTCCTTTTCAACTACTTCTTCTTTTTCTACAGTGACCTTTTCCTCCGTTACAATAACCTTCTTTAGAGAAATTGATATTTCTCTTTCTGATGGTTCTTTAACTGGAGAAACAATATCTTTGTCCACAATATCTTTTAATGGTGAAACCGACTTTTCCTTTTCTGTTGTTTCTATTGTTGGTAAAATTTCTGTCTCTATTTTAAGGTCTGTTATCGGTGATATTGATTTCGCTTTTTCTGGCAATTCTTTGATTGGTGAAGGGGTTTTTGAAACACTCTTTTCTGTAGTAGGTGACAAGGATTTTTCCTGTTCAACTACTTCTTCTTTTTCTACAGTAACCTTTTCCTCCGTTACAATAACCTTCTTTAGAGAAATAGATTTTTCTCTCTCAGATAGTTCTTTAACTGGAGAAACAATATCTTTGTCCACAATATCTTTTAAAGGTGAAACAGACTTTTCCTTTTCTGTTGTTTCTATTGTTGGTAAAATTTCTGTCTCTATTTTAAGGTCTTTTATCGGTGATATTGATTTCGCTTTTTCTGGCAATTCTTTGATTGGTGAAGGGGTTTTTGAAACACTCTTTTCTGTAGTAGGTGACAAGGATTTTTCCTTTTCAACTACTTCTTCTTTTTCTACAGTAACCTTTTCCTCCGTTACAATTATTTTCTCTAGAGAAATTGATATTTCTCTTTCTGATGGTTCTTTAACTGGAGAAACCATTTTTTCGTCCACAATATCTTTTAATGGTGAAACCGACGTTTCTTTTTCTGTTGTTTCTATTGTTGTTAAAATTTCTGTCTCTATTTTAAGGTCTTTAATCGGTGATATTGATTTCGCTTTTTCTGGCAATTCTTTCATTGGTGAAGGTGTTTTTGAAACACTCTTTTCTGTAGTAGGTGACAAGAATTTTTCCTTTTCAACTACTTCTTCTTTTTCTACAGTGACCTTTTCCTCCGTTACAATAACCTTCTTTAGAGAAATTGATATTTCTCTTTCTGATGGTTCTTTAACTGGAGAAACAATATCTTTGTCCACAATATCTTTTAATGGTGAAACCGACGTTTCTTTTTCTGTTGTTTCTATTGTTGGTAAAATTTCTGTCTCTATTTTAAGGTCTGTTATCGGTGATATTGATTTCGCTTTTTCTGGCAATTCTTTGATTGGTGAAGGGGTTTTTGAAACACTCTTTTCTGTAGTAGGTGACAAGGATTTTTCCTGTTCAACTACTTCTTCTTTTTCTACAGTGACCTTTTTCTCCGTTACAATAACCTTCTTTAGAGAAATTGATATTTCTCTTTCTGATGGTTCTTTAACTGGAGAAACAATATCTTTGTCCACAATATCTTTTAATGGTGAAACCGACGTTTCTTTTTCTGTTGTTTCTATTGTTGGTAAAATTTCTGTCTCTATTTTAAGGTCTGTTATCGGTGATATTGATTTCGCTTTTTCTGGCAATTCTTTGATTGGTGAAGGGGTTTTTGAAACACTCTTTTCTGTAGTAGGTGACAAGGATTTTTCCTTTTCAACTACTTCTTCTTTTTCTACAGTGACCTTTTCCTCCGTTACAATAACCTTCTTTAGAGAAATTGATATTTTTCTTTCTGATGGTTCTTTAACTGGAGACACAATTTTTTCGTCCACAATATCCTTTAATGGTGAAACCGACTTTTCCTTTTCTGTTGTTTCTATTGTTGGTAAAATTTCTGTCTCTATTTTAAGGTCTTTAATCGGTGATATTGATTTCGCTTTTTCTGGCAATTCTTTGATTGGTGAAGGGGTTTTTGAAACACTCTTTTCTGTAGTAGGTGACAAGGTTTTTTCCTTTTCAACTACTTCTTCTTTTTCTACAGTAACCTTTTCCTCCGTTACAATTACCTTCTCTAGAGAAATTGATATTTCTCTTTCTGATGGTTCTTTAACTGGAGACACAATTTTTTCGTCCACAATATCTTTTAATGGTGAAACCGACTTTTCCTTTTCTGTTGTTTCTATTGTTGGTAAAATTTCTGTCTCTATTTTAAGGTCTGTTATCGGTGATATTGATTTCGCTTTTTCTGGCAATTCTTTGATTGGTGAAGGTGTTTTTGAAACACTCTTTTCTGTAGTAGGTAACAAGGATTTTTCCTTTTCAACTACTTCTTCTTTTTCTACAGTGACCTTTTCCTCCGTTACAATAACCTTCTTTAGAGAAATTGATATTTCTCTTTCTGATGGTTCTTTAACTGGAGAAACAATATCTTTGTCCACAATATCTTTTAATGGTGAAACCGACTTTTCCTTTTCTGTTGTTTCTATTGTTGGTAAAATTTCTGTCTCTATTTTAAGGTCTGTTATCGGTGATATTGATTTCGCTTTTTCTGGCAATTCTTTGATTGGTGAAGGGGTTTTTGAAACACTCTTTTCTGTAGTAGGTGACAAGGATTTTTCCTGTTCAACTACTTCTTCTTTTTCTACAGTAACCTTTTCCTCCGTTACAATAACTTTCTTTAGAGAAATAGATTTTTCTCTCTCAGATAGTTCTTTAACTGGAGAAACAATATCTTTGTCCACAATATCTTTTAAAGGTGAAACAGACTTTTCCTTTTCTGTTGTTTCTATTGTTGGTAAAATTTCTGTCTCTATTTTAAGGTCTTTTATCGGTGATATTGATTTCGCTTTTTCTGGCAATTCTTTGATTGGTGAAGGGGTTTTTGAAACACTCTTTTCTGTAGTAGGTGACAAGGATTTTTCCTTTTCAACTACTTCTTCTTTTTCTACAGTAACCTTTTCCTCCGTTACAATTACCTTCTCTAGAGAAATTGATATTTCTCTTTCTGATGGTTCGTTAACTGGAGAAACCATTTTTTCGTCCACAATATCTTTTAATGGTGAAACCGACGTTTCTTTTTCTGTTGTTTCTATTGTTGTTAAAATTTCTGTCTCTATTTTAAGGTCTTTAATCGGTGATATTGATTTCGCTTTTTCTGGCAATTCTTTCATTGGTGAAGGTGTTTTTGAAACACTCTTTTCTGTAGTAGGTGACAAGAATTTTTCCTTTTCAACTACTTCTTCTTTTTCTACAGTGACCTTTTCCTCCGTTACAATAACCTTCTTTAGAGAAATTGATATTTCTCTTTCTGATGGTTCTTTAACTGGAGAAACAATATCTTTGTCCACAATATCTTTTAATGGTGAAACCGACGTTTCTTTTTCTGTTGTTTCTATTGTTGGTAAAATTTCTGTCTCTATTTTAAGGTCTGTTATCGGTGATATTGATTTCGCTTTTTCTGGCAATTCTTTGATTGGTGAAGGGGTTTTTGAAACACTCTTTTCTGTAGTAGGTGACAAGGATTTTTCCTGTTCAACTACTTCTTCTTTTTCTACAGTGACCTTTTTCTCCGTTACAATAACCTTCTTTAGAGAAATTGATATTTCTCTTTCTGATGGTTCTTTAACTGGAGAAACAATATCTTTGTCCACAATATCTTTTAATGGTGAAACCGACGTTTCTTTTTCTGTTGTTTCTATTGTTGGTAAAATTTCTGTCTCTATTTTAAGGTCTGTTATCGGTGATATTGATTTCGCTTTTTCTGGCAATTCTTTGATTGGTGAAGGGGTTTTTGAAACACTCTTTTCTGTAGTAGGTGACAAGGATTTTTCCTTTTCAACTACTTCTTCTTTTTCTACAGTGACCTTTTCCTCCGTTACAATAACCTTCTTTAGAGAAATTGATATTTTTCTTTCTGATGGTTCTTTAACTGGAGACACAATTTTTTCGTCCACAATATCCTTTAATGGTGAAACCGACTTTTCCTTTTCTGTTGTTTCTATTGTTGGTAAAATTTCTGTCTCTATTTTAAGGTCTGTTATCGGTGATATTGATTTCGCTTTTTCTGGCAATTCTTTGATTGGTGAAGGGGTTTTTGAAACACTCTTTTCTGTAGTAGGTGACAAGGATTTTTCCTGTTCAACTACTTCTTCTTTTTCTACAGTGACCTTTTTCTCCGTTACAATAACCTTCTTTAGAGAAATTGATATTTCTCTTTCTGATGGTTCTTTAACTGGAGAAACAATATCTTTGTCCACAATATCTTTAAATGGTGAAACCGACTTTTGCTTTTCTGTTGTTTCTATTGTTGGTAAAATTTCTGTCTCTATTTTAAGGTCTGTTATCGGTGACATTGATTTCGCTTTTTCTGGCAATTCTTTGATTGGTGAAGGGGTTTTTGAAACACTCTTTTCTGTAGTAGGTGACAAGGATTTTTCCTTTTCAACTACTTCTTCTTTTTCTACAGTAACCTTTTCCTCCGTTACAATAACCTTCTTTAGAGAAATAGATTTTTCTCTCTCAGATAGTTCTTTAACTGGAGAAACAATATCTTTGTCCACAATATCCTTTAAAGGTGAAACAGACTTTTCCTTTTCTGTTGTTTCTATTGTTGGTAAAACTTCTGTCTCTATTTTAAGGTCTTTTATCGGTGATATTGATTTCGCTTTTTCTGGCAATTCTTTGATTGGTGAAGGGGTTTTGGAAACACTCTTTTCTGTAGTAGGAGACAAAGATTTTTCCTTTTCAACTACTTCTTCTTTTTCTACAGTGACCTTTTTCTCCGTTACAATAACCTTCTCTAGAGAAATTGATATTTCTCTTTCTGATGGTTCTTTAACTGGAGAAACAATATCTTTGTCCACAATATCTTTAAATGGTGAAACCGACTTTTGCTTTTCTGTTGTTTCTATTGTTGGTAAAATTTCTGTCTCTATTTTAAGGTCTGTTATCGGTGACATTGATTTCGCTTTTTCTGGCAATTCTTTGATTGGTGAAGGGGTTTTTGAAACACTCTTTTCTGTAGTAGGTGACAAGGATTTTTCCTTTTCAACTACTTCTTCTTTTTCTACAGTAACCTTTTCCTCCGTTACAATAACCTTCTTTAGAGAAATAGATTTTTCTCTCTCAGATAGTTCTTTAACTGGAGAAACAATATCTTTGTCCACAATATCCTTTAAAGGTGAAACAGACTTTTCCTTTTCTGTTGTTTCTATTGTTGGTAAAACTTCTGTCTCTATTTTAAGGTCTTTTATCGGTGATATTGATTTCGCTTTTTCTGGCAATTCTTTGATTGGTGAAGGGGTTTTGGAAACACTCTTTTCTGTAGTAGGAGACAAAGATTTTTCCTTTTCAACTACTTCTTCTTTTTCTACAGTAACCTTTTCCTCCGTTACAATTACCTTCTCTAGAGAAATTGATATTTCTCTTTCTGATGGTTCTTTAACTGGAGAAACAATTTTTTCGTCCACAATATCTTTTAAAGGTGAAACAGACTTTTCCTTTTCTGTTGTTTCTATTGTTGGTAAAACTTCTGTCTCTAATTTAAGGTCTTTTATCGGTGATATTGATTTCGCTTTTTCTGGCAATTCTTTGATTGGCGAAGGGGTTTTTGAAACACTCTTTTCTGTAGTAGGTGACACGGATTTTTCCTTTTCAACTACTTCTTCTTTTTCTACAATGATCTTTTCCTCCCTTAATATTACCTTCTCTGGAGAAATTGATATATCTCTTTCTGATGGTTCTTTAACTGGAGAAACAATTTTTTCGTCCACAATATCTTTGAATGGTGAAACCGACTTTTCCTTTTCTGTTGTTTCTATTGTTGGTAAAATTTCTGTCTCTATTTTAAGGTCTTTAATCGGTGATATTGATTTCGCTTTTTCTGGCAATTCTTTGATTGGTGAAGGGGTTTTTGAAACACTCTTTTCTGTAGTAGGTGACAAGGTTTTTTCCTTTTCAACTACTTCTTCTTTTTCTACAGTAACCTTTTCCTCCGTTACAATTACCTTCTCTAGAGAAATTGATATTTCTCTTTCTGATGGTTCTTTAACTGGAGAAACAATATCTTTGTCCACAATATCTTTAAATGGTGAAACCGACTTTTGCTTTTCTGTTGTTTCTATTGTTGGTAAAATTTCTGTCTCTATTTTAAGGTCTGTTATCGGTGACATTGATTTCGCTTTTTCTGGCAATTCTTTGATTGGTGAAGGGGTTTTTGAAACACTCTTTTCTGTAGTAGGTGACAAGGATTTTTCCTTTTCAACTACTTCTTCTTTTTCTACAGTAACCTTTTCCTCCGTTACAATAACCTTCTCTAGAGAAATTGATATTTCTCTTTCTGATGGTTCTTTAACTTGAGACACAATTTTTTCGTCCACAATATCTTTTAATGGTGAAACCGACTTTTCCTTTTCTGTTGTTTCTATTGTTGGTAAAATTTCTGTCTCTATTTTAAGGTCTGTTATCGGTGATATTGATTTCGCTTTTTCTGGCAATTCTTTGATTGGTGAAGGGGTTTTTGAAACACTCTTTTCTGTAGTAGGTGACAAGGATTTTTCCTGTTCAACAACTTCTTCTTTTTCTACAGTGACCTTTTTCTCCGTTACAATAACCTTCTTTAGAGAAATTGATATTTCTCTTTCTGATGGTTCTTTAACTGGAGAAACAATATCTTTGTCCACAATATCTTTAAATGGTGAAACCGACTTTTCCTTTTCTGTTGTTTCTATTGTTGGTAAAATTTCTGTCTCTATTTTAAGGTCTGTTATCGGTGACATTGATTTCGCTTTTTCTGGCAATTCTTTGATTGGTGAAGGGGTTTTTGAAACACTCTTTTCTGTAGTAGGTGACAAGGATTTTTCCTTTTCAACTACTTCTTCTTTTTCTACAGTAACCTTTTCCTCCGTTACAATAACCTTCTTTAGAGAAATAGATTTTGCTCTCTCAGATAGTTCTTTAACTGGAGAAACAATATCTTTGTCCACAATATCCTTTAAAGGTGAAACAGACTTTTCCTTTTCTGTTGTTTCTATTGTTGGTAAAACTTCTGTCTCTATTTTAAGGTCTTTTATCGGTGATATTGATTTCGCTTTTTCTGGCAATTCTTTGATTGGTGAAGGGGTTTTGGAAACACTCTTTTCTGTAGTAGGAGACAAAGATTTTTCCTTTTCAACTACTTCTTCTTTTTCTACAGTAACCTTTTCCTCCGTTACAATTACCTTCTCTAGAGAAATTGATATTTCTCTTTCTGATGGTTCTTTAACTGGAGAAACAATTTTTTCGTCCACAATATCTTTTAAAGGTGAAACAGACTTTTCCTTTTCTGTTGTTTCTATTGTTGGTAAAACTTCTGTCTCTAATTTAAGGTCTTTTATCGGAGATATTGATTTCGCTTTTTCTGGCAATTCTTTGATTGGCGAAGGGGTTTTTGAAACACTCTTTTCTGTAGTAGGTGACACGGATTTTTCCTTTTCAACTACTTCTTCTTTTTCTACAATGATCTTTTCCTCCCTTAATATTACCTTCTCTGGAGAAATTGATATTTCTCTTTCTGATGGTTCTTTAACTTGAGACACAATTTTTTCGTCCACAATATCTTTTAATGGTGAAACCGACTTTTCCTTTTCTGTTGTTTCTATTGTTGGTAAAATTTCTGTCTCTATTTTAAGGTCTGTTATCGGTGATATTGATTTCGCTTTTTCTGGAAATTCTTTGATTGGTGAAGGTGTTTTTGAAACACTCTTTTCTGTAGTAGGTGACAAGGATTTTTCCTTTTCAACTACTTCTTCTTTTTCTACAGTGACCTTTTCCTCCGTTACAATAACCTTCTTTAGAGAAATTGATATTTCTCTTTCTGATGGTTCTTTAACTGGAGAAACAATATCTTTGTCCACAATATCTTTTAATGGTGAAACAGACGTTTCTTTTTCTGTTGTTTCTATTGTTGGTAAAATTTCTGTCTCTATTTTAAGGTCTTTTATCGGTGATATTGTTTTCGCCTTTTCTGGCAATTCTTTGATTAGCGAAGGGGTTTTTGAAACACTCTTTTCTGTAGTAGGTGACACGGATTTTTCCTTTTCAACTACTTCTCCTTTTTCTACAATGATCTTTTCCTCCCTTAATTTTATCTTGTATGGAGAAATTGATATATCTCTTTCTGATGGTTCTTTAACTGGAGAAACAATTTTTTCGTCTACAATATCTTTGAATGGTGAAACCGACTTTTCCTTTTCTGTTGTTTCTATTGTTGGTAAAATTTCTGTCTCTATTTTAAGGTCTGTTATCGGTGATATTGATTTCGCTTTTTCTGGCAATTCTTTGATTGGTGAAGGGGTTTTTGAAACACTCTTTTCTGTAGTAGGTGACAAGGATTGTTCCTGTTCAACTACTTCTTCTTTTTCTACAGTAACCTTTTCCTCCGTTACAATAACCTTCTTTAGAGAAATAGATTTTTCTCTCTCAGATAGTTCTTTAACTGGAGAAACAATATCTTTGTCCACAATATCTTTTAAAGGTGAAACAGACTTTTCCTTTTCTGTTGTTTCTATTGTTGGTAAAACTTCTGTCTCTATTTTAAGGTCTTTTATCGGTGATATTGATTTCGCTTTTTCTGGCAATTCTTTGATTGGTGAAGGGGTTTTTGAAACACTCTTTTCTGTAGTAGGTGACAAGGATTTTTCCTTTTCAACTACTTCTTCTTTTTCTACAGTAACCTTTTCCTCCGTTACAATTACCTTCTCTAGAGAAATTGATATTTCTCTTTCTGATGGTTCTTTAACTGGAGAAACCATTTTTTCGTCCACAATATCTTTTAATGGTGAAACCGACGTTTCTTTTTCTGTTGTTTCTATTGTTGTTAAAATTTCTGTCTCTATTTTAAGGTCTTTAATCGGTGATATTGATTTCGCTTTTTCTGGCAATTCTTTCATTGGTGAAGGTGTTTTTGAAACACTCTTTTCTGTAGTAGGTGACAAGAATTTTTCCTTTTCAACTACTTCTTCTTTTTCTACAGTGACCTTTTCCTCCGTTACAATAACCTTCTTTAGAGAAATTGATATTTCTCTTTCTGATGGTTCTTTAACTGGAGAAACAATATCTTTGTCCACAATATCTTTTAATGATGAAACCAACGTTTCTTTTTCTGTTGTTTCTATTGTTGGTAAAATTTCTGTCTCTATTTTAAGGTCTGTTATCGGTGATATTGATTTCGCTTTTTCTGGCAATTCTTTGATTGGTGAAGGGGTTTTTGAAACACTCTTTTCTGTAGTAGGTGACAAGGATTTTTCCTGTTCAACTACTTCTTCTTTTTCTACAGTGACCTTTTTCTCCGTTACAATAACCTTCTTTAGAGAAATTGATATTTCTCTTTCTGATGGTTCTTTAACTGGAGAAACAATATCTTTGTTCACAATATCTTTTAATGGTGAAACCGACGTTTCTTTTTCTGTTGTTTCTATTGTTGGTAAAATTTCTGTCTCTATTTTAAGGTCTGTTATCGGTGATATTGATTTCGCTTTTTCTGGCAATTCTTTGATTGGTGAAGGGGTTTTTGAAACACTCTTTTCTGTAGTAGGTGACAAGGATTTTTCCTTTTCAACTACTTCTTCTTTTTCTACAGTGACCTTTTCCTCCGTTACAATAACCTTCTTTAGAGAAATTGATATTTCTCTTTCTGATGGTTCTTTAACTGGAGACACAATTTTTTCGTCCACAATATCTTTTAATGGTGAAACCGACTTTTCCTTTTCTGTTGTTTCTATTGTTGGTAAAATTTCTGTCTCTATTTTAAGGTCTGTTATCGGTGATATTGATTTCGCTTTTTCTGGCAATTCTTTGATTGGTGAAGGGGTTTTTGAAACACTCTTTTCTGTAGTAGGTGACAAGGATTTTTCCTTTTCAACTACTTCTTCTTTTTCTACAGTGACCTTTTCCTCCGTTACAATAACCTTCTTTAGAGAAATTGATATTTCTCTTTCTGATGGTTCTTTAACTGGAGACACAATTTTTTCGTCCACAATATCTTTTAATGGTGAAACCGACTTTTCCTTTTCTGTTGTTTCTATTGTTGGTAAAATTTCTGTCTCTATTTTAAGGTCTGTTATCGGTGATATTGATTTCGCTTTTTCTGGCAATTCTTTGATTGGTGAAGGGGTTTTTGAAACACTCTTTTCTGTAGTAGGTGACAAGGATTTTTCCTGTTCAACTACTTCTTCTTTTTCTACAGTGACCTTTTTCTCCGTTACAATAACCTTCTTTAGAGAAATTGATATTTCTCTTTCTGATGGTTCTTTAACTGGAGAAACAATATCTTTGTCCACAATATCTTTAAATGGTGAAACCGACTTTTGCTTTTCTGTTGTTTCTATTGTTGGTAAAATTTCTGTCTCTATTTTAAGGTCTGTTATCGGTGACATTGATTTCGCTTTTTCTGGCAATTCTTTGATTGGTGAAGGGGTTTTTGAAACACTCTTTTCTGTAGTAGGTGACAAGGATTTTTCCTTTTCAACTACTTCTTCTTTTTCTACAGTAACCTTTTCCTCCGTTACAATAACCTTCTTTAGAGAAATAGATTTTTCTCTCTCAGATAGTTCTTTAACTGGAGAAACAATATCTTTGTCCACAATATCCTTTAAAGGTGAAACAGACTTTTCCTTTTCTGTTGTTTCTATTGTTGGTAAAACTTCTGTCTCTATTTTAAGGTCTTTTATCGGTGATATTGATTTCGCTTTTTCTGGCAATTCTTTGATTGGTGAAGGGGTTTTGGAAACACTCTTTTCTGTAGTAGGAGACAAAGATTTTTCCTTTTCAACTACTTCTTCTTTTTCTACAGTAACCTTTTCCTCCGTTACAATTACCTTCTCTAGAGAAATTGATATTTCTCTTTCTGATGGTTCTTTAACTGGAGAAACAATTTTTTCGTCCACAATATCTTTTAAAGGTGAAACAGACTTTTCCTTTTCTGTTGTTTCTATTGTTGGTAAAACTTCTGTCTCTATTTTAACGTCTTTTATCGGTGATATTGATTTCGCTTTTTCTGGCAATTCTTTGATTGGTGAAGGGGTTTTTGAAACACTCTTTTCTGTAGTAGGTGACAAGGATTTTTCCTTTTCAACTACTTCTTCTTTTTCTACAGTAACCTTTTCCTCCGTTTCAATTACCTTCTCTAGAGTAATTGATATTTCTCTTTCTGATGGTTCTTTAACTGGAGAAACCATTTTTTCGTCCACAATATCTTTTAATGGTGAAACCGACGTTTCTTTTTCTGTTGTTTCTATTGTTGTTAAAATTTCTGTCTCTATTTTAAGGTCTTTAATCGGTGATATTGATTTCGCTTTTTCTGGCAATTCTTTCATTGGTGAAGGTGTTTTTGAAACACTCTTTTCTGTAGTAGGTGACAAGGAGTTTTCCTGTTCAACTACTTCTTCTTTTTCTACAGTGACCTTTTTCTCCGTTACAATAACCTTCTTTAGAGAAATTGATATTTCTCTTTCTGATGGTTCTTTAACTGGAGAAACAATATCTTTGTCCACAATATTTTTAAATGGTGAAACCGACTTTTGCTTTTCTGTTGTTTCTATTGTTGGTAAAATTTCTGTCTCTATTTTAAGGTCTGTTATCGGTGACATTGATTTCGCTTTTTCTGGCAATTCTTTGATTGGTGAAGGGGTTTTTGAAACACTCTTTTCTGTAGTAGGTGACAAGGATTTTTCCTTTTCAACTACTTCTTCTTTTTCTACAGTGACCTTTTCCTCCGTTACAATAACCTTCTTTAGAGAAATTGATATTTCTCTTTCTGATGGTTCTTTAACTGGAGACACAATTTTTTCGTCCACAATATCTTTTAATGGTGAAACCGACTTTTCCTTTTCTGTTGTTTCTATTGTTGGTAAAATTTCTGTCTCTATTTTAAGGTCTGTTATCGGTGATATTGATTTCGCTTTTTCTGGCAATTCTTTGATTGGTGAAGGGGTTTTTGAAACACTCTTTTCTGTAGTAGGTGACAAGGATTTTTCCTTTTCAACTACTTCTTCTTTTTCTACAGTGACTTTTTTCTCCGTTACAATAACCTTCTTTAGAGAAATTGATATTTCTCTTTCTGATGGTTCTTTAACTGGAGAAACAATATCTTTGTCCACAATATCTTTAAATGGTGAAACCGACTTTTGCTTTTCTGTTGTTTCTATTGTTGGTAAAATTTCTGTCTCTATTTTAAGGTCTGTTATCGGTGATATTGATTTCGCTTTTTCTGGCAATTCTTTGATTGGTGAAGGGGTTTTTGAAACACTCTTTTCTGTAGTAGGTGACAAGGATTTTTCCTTTTCAACTACTTCTTCTTTTTCTACAGTAACCTTTTCCTCCCTTACAATAACCTTCTTTAGAGAAATAGATTTTTCTCTCTCAGATAGTTCTTTAACTGGAGAAACAATATCTTTGTCCACAATATCTTTTAAAGGTGAAACAGACTTTTCCTTTTCTGTTGTTTCTATTGTTGGTAAAACTTCTGTCTCTATTTTAAGGTCTTTTATCGGTGATATTGATTTCGCTTTTTCTGGCAATTCTTTGATTGGTGAAGGGGTTTTGGAAACACTCTTTTCTGTAGTAGGAGACAAAGATTTTTCCTTTTCAACTACTTCTCCTTTTTCTTCAGTAGCCTTTTCCTCCGTTACAATTACCTTCTCTAGAGAAATTGATATTTCTCTTTCTGATGGTTCTTTAACTGGAGAAACAATTTTTTCGTCCACAATATCTTTTAAAGGTGAAACAGACTTTTCCTTTTCTGTTGTTTCTATTGTTGGTAAAACTTCTGTCTCTATTTTAACGTCTTTTATCGGTGATATTGATTTCGCTTTTTCTGGCAATTCTTTGATTGGTGAAGGGGTTTTTGAAACACTCTTTTCTGTAGTAGGTGACAAGGATTTTTCCTTTTCAACTACTTTTTCTTTTTCTACAGTAACCTTTTCCTCCGTTTCAATTACCTTCTCTAGAGTAATTGATATTTCTCTTTCTGATGGTTCTTTAACTGGAGAAACCATTTTTTCGTCCACAATATCTTTTAATGGTGAAACCGACGTTTCTTTTCCTGTTGTTTCTATTGTTGTTAAAATTTCTGTCTCTATTTTAAGGTCTTTAATCGGTGATATTGATTTCGCTTTTTCTGGCAATTCTTTCATTGGTGAAGGTGTTTTTGAAACACTCTTTTCTGTAGTAGGTGACAAGGATTTTTCCTTTTCAACTACTTCTTCTTTTTCTACAGTGACCTTTTCCTCCGTTACAATAACCTTCTTTAGAGAAATTGATATTTCTCTTTCTGATGGTTCATTAACTGGAGACACAATTTTTTCGTCCACAATATCTTTTAATGGTGAAACCGACTTTTCCTTTTCTGTTGTTTCTATTGTTGGTAAAATTTCTGTCTCTATTTTAAGGTCTGTTATCGGTGATATTGATTTCGCTTTTTCTGGCAATTCTTTGATTGGTGAAGGGGTTTTTGAAACACTCTTTTCTGTAGTAGGTGACAAGGATTTTTCCTTTTCAACTACTTCTTCTTTTTCTACAGTGACTTTTTTCTCCGTTACAATAACCTTCTTTAGAGAAATTGATATTTCTCTTTCTGATGGTTCTTTAACTGGAGAAACAATATCTTTGTCCACAATATCTTTAAATGGTGAAACCGACTTTTGCTTTTCTGTTGTTTCTATTGTTGGTAAAATTTCTGTCTCTATTTTAAGGTCTGTTATCGGTGATATTGATTTCGCTTTTTCTGGCAATTCTTTGATTGGTGAAGGGGTTTTTGAAACACTCTTTTCTGTAGTAGGTGACAAGGATTTTTCCTTTTCAACTACTTCTTCTTTTTCTACAGTAACCTTTTCCTCCGTTACAATAACCTTCTTTACAGAAATAGATTTTTCTCTCTCAGATAGTTCTTTAACTGGAGAAACAATATCTTTGTCCACAATATCTTTTAAAGGTGAAACAGACTTTTCCTTTTCTGTTGTTTCTATTGTTGGTAAAACTTCTGTCTCTATTTTAAGGTCTTTTATCGGTGATATTGATTTCGCTTTTTCTGGCAATTCTTTGATTGGTGAAGGGGTTTTGGAAACACTCTTTTCTGTAGTAGGAGACAAAGATTTTTCCTTTTCAACTACTTCTCCTTTTTCTACAGTAGCCTTTTCCTCCGTTACAATTACCTTCTCTAGAGAAATTGATATTTCTCTTTCTGATGGTTCTTTAACTGGAGAAACAATTTTTTCGTCCACAATATCTTTTAATGGTGAAACCGACGTTTCTTTTTCTGTTGTTTCTATTGTTGGTAAAATTTCTGTCTCTATTTTAAGGTCTGTTATCGGTGATATTGATTTCGCTTTTTCTGGCAATTCTTTGATTGGTGAAGGGGTTTTTGAAACACTCTTTTCTGTAGTAGGTGACAAGGATTTTTCCTTTTCAACTACTTCTTCTTTTTCTACAGTGACCTTTTCCTCCGTTACAATAACCTTCTTTAGAGAAATTGATATTTCTCTTTCTGATGGTTCTTTAATTGGAGACACAATTTTTTCGTCCACAATATCTTTTAATGGTGAAACCGACTTTTCCTTTTCTGTTGTTTCTATTGTTGGTAAAATTTCTGTCTCTATTTTAAGGTCTGTTATCGGTGATACTGATTTCGCTTTTTCTGGCAATTCTTTGATTGGTGAAGGGGTTTTTGAAACACTCTTTTCTGTAGTAGGTGACAAGGATTTTTCCTGTTCAACTACTTCTTCTTTTTCTACAGTGACCTTTTTCTCCGTTACAATAACCTTCTTTAGAGAAATTGATATTTCTCTTTCTGATGGTTCTTTAACTGGAGAAACAATATCTTTGTCCACAATATCTTTTAATGGTGAAACCGACGTTTCTTTTTCTGTTGTTTCTATTGTTGGTAAAATTTCTGTCTCTATTTTAAGGTCTGTTATCGGTGATATTGATTTCGCTTTTTCTGGCAATTCTTTGATTGGTGAAGGGGTTTTTGAAACACTCTTTTCTGTAGTAGGTGACAAGGATTTTTCCTTTTCAACTACTTCTTCTTTTTCTACAGTAACCTTTTCCTCCGTTACAATAACCTTCTTTAGAGAAATAGATTTTTCTCTCTCAGATAGTTCTTTAACTGGAGAAACAATATCTTTGTCCACAATATCTTTTAAAGGTGAAACAGACTTTTCCTTTTCTGTTGTTTCTATTGTTGGTAAAACTTCTGTCTCTATTTTAAGGTCTTTTATCGGTGATATTGATTTCGCTTTTTCTGGCAATTCTTTGATTGGTGAAGGGGTTTTTGAAACACTCTTTTCTGTAGTAGGTGACAAGGATTTTTCCTTTTCAACTACTTCTTCTTTTTCTACAGTAACCTTTTCCTCCGTTACAATTACCTTCTCTAGAGAAATTGATATTTCACTTTCTGATGGTTCTTTAACTGGAGAAACAATTTTTTCGTCCACAATATCTTTTAATGGTGAAACCGACGTTTCTTTTTCTGTTGTTTCTATTGTTGTTAAAATTTCTGTCTCTATTTTAAGGTCTTTAATCGGTGATATTGATTTCGCTTTTTCTGACAATTCTTTCATTGGTGAAGGTGTTTTTGAAACACTCTTTTCTGTAGTAGGTGACAAGGATTTTTCCTTTTCAACTACTTCTTCTTTTTCTACAGTGACCTTTTCCTCCGTTACAATAACCTTCTTTAGAGAAATTGATATTTCTCTTTCTGATGGTTCTTTAACTGGAGAAACAATATCTTTGTCCACAATATCTTTTAATGGTGAAACCGACGTTTCTTTTTCTGTTGTTTCTATTGTTGGTAAAATTTCTGTCTCTATTTTAAGGTCTGTTATCGGTGATATTGATTTCGCTTTTTCTGGCAATTCTTTGATTGGTGAAGGGGTTTTTGAAACACTCTTTTCTGTAGTAGGTGACAAGGATTTTTCCTTTTCAACTACTTCTCCTTTTTCTACAGTAACCTTTTCCTCCGTTACAATAACCTTCTTTAGAGAAATAGATATTTCTCTTTCTGATGGTTCTTTAACTGGAGAAACAATATCTTTGTCCACAATATCTTTTAATGGTGAAACCGACGTTTCTTTTTCTGTTGTTTCTATTGTTGTTAAAATTTCTGTCTCTATTTTAAGGTCTTTAATCGGTGATATTGATTTCGCTTTTTCTGGCAATTCTTTCATTGGTGAAGGTGTTTTTGAAACACTCTTTTCTGTAGTAGGTGACAAGGATTTTTCCTTTTCAACTACTTCTTCTTTTTCTACAGTGACCTTTTCCTCCGTAACAATAACCTTCTTTAGAGAAATTGATATTTCTCTTTCTGATGGTTCTTTAACTGGAGAAACAATATCTTTGTCCACAATATCTTTTAATGGTGAAACCGACGTTTCTTTTTCTGTTGTTTCTATTGTTGGTAAAATTTCTGTCTCTATTTTAAGGTCTGTTATCGGTGATATTGATTTCGCTTTTTCTGGCAATTCTTTGATTGGTGAAGGGGTTTTTGAAACACTCTTTTCTGTAGTAGGTGACAAGGATTTTTCCTTTTCAACTACTTCTTCTTTTTCTACAGTAACCTTTTCCTCCGTTACAATTACCTTCTCTAGAGAAATTGATATTTCTCTTTCTGATGGTTCTTTAACTGGAGAAACCATTTTTTCGTCCACAATATCTTTTAATGGTGAAACCGACGTTTCTTTTTCTGTTGTTTCTATTGTTGTTAAAATTTCTGTCTCTATTTTAAGGTCTTTAATCGGTGATATTGATTTCGCTTTTTCTGGCAATTCTTTCATTGGTGAAGGTGTTTTTGAAACACTCTTTTCTGTAGTAGGTGACAAGAATTTTTCCTTTTCAACTACTTCTTCTTTTTGTACAGTGACCTTTTCCTCCGTTACAATAACCTTCTTTAGAGAAATTGATATTTCTCTTTCTGATGGTTCTTTAACTGGAGAAACAATATCTTTGTCCACAATATCTTTTAATGGTGAAACCGACGTTTCTTTTTCTGTTGTTTCTATTGTTGGTAAAATTTCTGTCTCTATTTTAAGGTCTGTTATCGGTGATATTGATTTCGCTTTTTCTGGCAGTTCATTCATTGGTGACGGTGGTTTTGAAACACTTTTTTCTATAGTAGGTGATAGGGATTTTTCCTTTTCAACTACTTTTTCTTTTTCTACAATGATCTTTTCCTCCGTTACAATTACCTTCTCTAGAGAAATTGATATTTCTCTTTCTGATGGTTCTTTTACTGATGAAACAATTTTTTCTTCCACGATATCTTTTAATGGTGAAACCGATTTTTCCTTTTCTAATGTTTCTATTGTTGGTAAAATTTCTGTCTCTATTTTAAAGTCTGTTATCGGTGATATTGATTTCGCTTTTTCTGGCAATTCTTTCATTGATGAAGGTGTTTTTGAAATAATTATTTCCGTAGTAGGTGACAGGGATTTTTCCTTTTCAACTACTTCTTCTTTGTCTACAGTGACCTTTTCCTTCGTTGCAATTACCCTCTTTAGAGAAATAGATTTTTCTCGTTCAGATAGTTCTTTAACTGGAGAAATAATTTTTCCGTCCACAATTTCTTGTAATGGTGAAACAGACTTTTCCTTTTCTGTTGTTTCTGCCGTTGGTAAAATTTCTGTCTCTATTTTAATGTCTTTTATCGGTGATATTGATTTTGCCTTTTCTGACAATTCTTTGATTGGTGAAGGGGTTTTTGAAACACTCTTTTCCGTAGTAGGTGACAAGGATTTTTCCTTTTCAACTACTTCTTCTTTTTCTATGGCTTTTTCCTTCTTTAAAAGTATTTTCTCTGAAGAAATTAATTTTTCTCTTTTTGATGGTTCCTCCACTGGAGAAACTATTTTTTCATCGACAAACTCTTTGAAAGGTGAAATATATTTTTCTGTTGTCTCTATCTTTGGTAAAATTGTCTTATGCATATATGTTCGATTTGTTGCATCTAATTGTTCTTGCCGTAGAAATGCACTTGTACTTGTTGAAATTTCGTGTTTTTGCATTGCTTTTATTTGATTTTTTAAATTGATTTCTTCGGTTTTAAGTCTTTGAGTCTCAGTGAGTGTTGTCAGCTCATCTGTTTCTTCTGCAGTTACTTTTTTTTCTACAATTACTTTTATACATGGTTTTTCGTGTATTTCTTCTCTTAATACGTCATCGTCTATTTTACATATTTTTTTCAATATACTTTTTTCTTGTTCTATCATTTCAGGTATTATCATTGCTGCGATTAATGTTTCAGGCTTCTTTTCTATTGATGAAATTTCGTGTTTTACTATGTGTTCTTCCGGTTCATGCTTAAATGTTTTGTTTTCAATTTGATCTTCAATATTTTCTAACACTTTTTTCATGTCTATGGAGTCCGTTATAATATTCTCCATAGATTCTGTTATAGTTTCTTCAATGGAAATTTTTAACACATCTTCTTTTCTTAATAAGTCGTCGTCCGACTTATATCCACCAATGTTTGTAATAGTTTCTTTTTTTGCATGTTTGGGAGTAATTTGTTTGGTTTTTTCTGTGCTTTCAGTGGCTATACGTTTTTCTATTGATTCAATTACTTCCGAAATATGAGGATATACTTCAGGAGGAGATTGCTTTACAACCAACATTTTTTCCTCCACAGTTTCTTCTTGCCTTTTCAAAGATTCAATTAAATCTTTTTCAATTGATTTTTCTAATATTATTTCATCTTTTGATTGAATAGGTTCATCATAACTATCTGTTTGTGAAAATATTTTTTGTAACTTTGCAATTTTAGGCCCAACATGCTTAATGTAACTAGGTACAATTTTTTCATCAAGCTTTTGTACTTTTTCAAATTTGATTTTTTGTGTGGATTTCATTCCTGGTGATTCTTCAAAGCTTTTGAAAACAGGTTGAATTTCTTTTAAGTTTGAATCCTTAAAATATTTATTTTCATCATCTGATGGAATAGTTTCAGTGGACCCTTTGAACATTTCTTCTTCCTTGAGACTAGATAATTCATCTTCAGAATCTACTATTACTTCTCGTTTTTTCCGCAATTTTTCTAAATGAAGTGGAGAACGCAATGCATTATCTTCAAGAATTTTTACTATTGCTTTTACATCTGCAGAGCCTCGTCTTGTGGAGTAAATTTGTTCTGAAATAATTGGTAAATCCTCTTCAACTCGAATAGGACTTATTGAAGCATCTTTCATGTCAATTTGATCTGTTATTGTACCTGTTTCTGAAGTATCAACTTGTGATATAGCAAGTGACCCTGAATCACCAAATACATCGATTGGGCTAGTACCAGTGTCAGTAAACTGTGTAGCTGGTACATCATCTATTAAATATTCTAGTTCTGTTGGAACTATTGGTACTTCGTCAGCTTGAATTGGACTTAACCCTGCATCCGTCAACTCAGCCTCTTCTTCTGTATCTGCTACCATGTCTGATATAACACCTGTAGTGTTAACCATATCACCGATAGGTCTATGAATAGGACTGGTCAAAGTGGTATCTGTAATGGTACCACGAGTTAAAGATATGCCTGTATCTGTTATATGATGTGATGCACTTCCTTCCGTAATTGGGGATTCAATTTGATCTCCATCTGTACTTTCGTATCTATAAACACTTTTTTTCCCACTAAAGATAACTTGATCATCTTTTTTACGTTCACTACGACTGACTTCAGTAATACTTTCGTCACTAGTTGGTGGAGGTATTATATATGCATCCCGTTTATCTGTGGATGGCAGCCTAGATTCTAGAGGTGAATGTACAGCAGCACCTGTTCCAGCTGAAGCTGTCAGGCCAACATCAACTTTTTCAGATGTTTCACGTCCAGATAAATCACGCCTGGTTGTTGTTACTGAAATGTGACTTTGTGAATGAATGGAAATTTCTACATCCCGAGTTCCATATAAAGTTAATCGACTTTCGGCAGTGGCAGATGTTTCCCGCGTTCGTACTTCTTTACGACCTATAATTAATTCCAAAGTTGGAGGTAAATCTTTAATATTTGTACCAATTGTCTTTGTTTGAAATGAATCTGGAGAAGATACCATTTGTTTCTTATTAATTGGTGAGGTACCTCTCGTGACTCGCATGTAATTATCAGTGCTACTAGAACTTTGTTGAGACGTTGGTTCCGTTGATTTACGTTCTTTAATTTTCGATGAGTATGAATCACCAGTATCGCTTACTTCCGATTTATAGTCTATATTTTGTACGTAATGAACATCAGCTACTTTACTAGTTTCATTTTTATTTTCAGAAAGTTCTAAGTACGTTTTTGAATCTGTAACAGTTTTTGGATGATCTAAGGATTTATTTTCGTCTTTGAAACTTATTTTCAATTTCTCTTTTTTATCAGATTGAGAAGATGAGTCTTTACCAGCTCCACCATGTAGACGTTCAACTTTTCTACTGTCTTTACGTTCCCAATCTTCAGGTTTCTTTGAATCTACAGCACCTTTTTCATCTGGCGAAGGTATCAAAACATTTTTTATTATTAAATCGGTTGGACGGAATGTATCGCCTTTTAAGAAATCACGTTTTCTATCTGGTGTATATAAACTATCTACATCTAAATCTTCTGTCGATGCAAGACGTTTACGCTCTCCAGTTAAAAGTTTTTGTTGGTCTTTGTAATATTGATTAATATCGTAATTATATATATCACTTGTACTAAAATCATTTACCACCTTATAAGCATCAATCATGTAATCTGATCTATTAAGTGGTACACTATCATCGCCTGGTGTTGGAGTTTCAAGAAGATATTGTTCATCATGAAAGCCATCAGTATCCAATGAATCATCGTCATCCTGCGGTGATGCCGATACTAATGTTAGTGATATCACAATGGTAGTAAAAGTTATCAAAATGATGATTGTTTCCAAATTGGTATCATATAATGCAGCGTGTAAAAAGGTAGAGAAGAACAAATTAGTTTATAACAAATCATTAAACCACAATCATTACTGACTCCCACAAATATCACAAATATGAGTATAAATGTTCCGTAAATGACGAAAGGGTTCATAATGAAGTATATGTTCAAACACAGAATCTCACAAGTCATAGTTTTGTTACAAAGTAATTAGTCCAACGATGAAAATAATAATCGGTCAATGTTCCACCGGCGGTCGTTGTTGGTTTGAAAAAGGTTTAAATTAGGTTAAAAATTTTCCAACGATGGAAGAAAAGGAATGGTATATGTTGGTTTTCAGCTGAGTATTTGCAAGAAGCGAGCTAAGTTTTTTTTCATTCCTTGTATGTTCATTGTTATATAAGAAGCACTACTTTTTACTAGCATATGTATTTCATATATATATATATTTTGGTTTATTGTTCAAGTTGATCCGTGAAAATTGTACTTGCGTAGCATCAAAAGTGCGACTGAATTCTACTACATCGACGCATTGTATCGCGATTATTTATAACACCAAAATAAGAAATTGCCTTTACTTTTATTTAGTGCATTTCAGTAGCATGTCTGATTGATAAAGGTGATTGTCATAACATTAATGCAAAATTGTAACTCATTTAATTAATGGTTATAATAATGAGATTTTTCTTTATTTGTACATATAATAGAAACTATTCATTTACGAAAATTTTATATAAATTGGTTACAAACTTGCATTAATATTATGACTCTATTTATAATGTAACTACTGACCTTAAAATAGCCTTTGCTATTTGATGACCAAGGCACCAAAGACCCACTGTAATATTTATATGCAACCCATTTTATATAACTCAAATTTCTGAAACTACTCATTTACGTTTGAATTTTTGTATTCGACTTTTAAATTATATAAATAACATCAGAGTTTAATAATTAAATGATTTAAATATGAAAGACTTAATCATATTTAAAATTTCAGCTTAATTTTCTATTAGAATACAATTTTTCAAAAATTTGAGTTGAGAACATGCAACAATTTGTATAAATATGTATTAATACAAATATAAAAATACATTTATATAATTTGTAGTATGAAATTATGTATAAAAATCAAATTCTTTAAAAGCTTTTTAAGGCATTATTTAATATTGATAAGTCAAATACGCTTTAACTTAAATATCTTTACTCCATTCTTTAAGGTTTTAAGGTTTGCATATTATTGTAGCAAGCAGAGCCCCATTTTGTAAATAATATATAGTACATGATATATTTATAACTCCATTTAATTTTTCGTGAAGAAGGATAGGATAGAAAAAAGGATATTTGAAAGGATCTGTTTTAATTCAATTTATATTATCGTCCAAGTTTGTATATAGTGTGTTGGATATACAGGGTGAGTCAATGTTGTTTTTTGAAAGGGTGGATAGGGACTGATATTCTAAGATGAAAAGTCCTTAGATATTTTTGCACACACCTGACTTACCGTTAATTAGATATTAATTAAATAAAGTAAACAATTAGAGAAGCGCGTTAACGGAATAAGAAATGGTGGGGAATGAACGCAGCCGCAGCAGTGATACGTGAGGTCACCGAGCTCTCCCCAGCACTACCGTAGAGTGAATCAATCTTATGCGTTTTAAATCCGGTACAGTTTTTATAGTAGTTTTGAAAAATTTTGAAAAAAAAAAATACCATTTTTTATTCCGAAAAATCTGATTAACTGAATTATTCAGTTTTTATTTTTAAAATTTGAAAATAATTACTATTTTAATTCCAATAATAGTCTAGGTGCTAGGGACCCATTTGCGGTAACCCTCTTATTATTATTTTTAACTCCAATAATTATTGAAAACAATTTTTCAGTAAAAAAAACACAATCAAAATTAAATAACTTGGGTGACTAAGTTTCTGTGTAAACCAAAAGTTGATAAACATTTATTTAACGAAATTTCATCGTAAGAAATCCAATAAAAATTGAATAATCCAGTTAATTAGATTATTCGGGAAAAAAAGGTAAATTTTTTTCCCAAAATTTTTCAAAACTATGCTATAAAAACTGTATCGGATTTGAAACGTATAAGATTGACTCGCTCTACGTTAATGCTGGGGAGACCACGCTCCCCTCACGTATCTCTGCTGCCGCTGCGTTCATTCCCCACCATTTCTTATTCTGTTAATGCGCTTCTCTAATTGGTTACTTTATTTAAATAATATCTAATTAACGGTGGGTCAGGTGCAAAAATGTCCAAGGACTTTTCATCTTAGAATTTCATCCACCCTTTCAAAAAACTCCATGACTTTTGACTCACTCTATATATATATATATATATATATATATATATATATATATATATATGTATATATTTGTGATTTAATATAATATATAATATAAGGCAAATGTTCATTTAGACATTATTCAACTATTTATAGTAAAAAATAGTCCGTTTATGTAACGATTTGTCATTAAAACTCATTGAGTATAAAAATAATTTATATTGGAAGAGCAAGAAAAATGTCACTAACACTTTGTATATTTTCAGTAAATGAATAGCACTCACTAAATTAATTAATAAAAACTTTTATACATTTTTCTATTACCACATTCTCAGCATATTATACTGGACTACTTCTGGATTGGCTTAAGTTGGAGTAACGATAAACGATAAGAGCGACGATTGTGGAATACTAGCTAAGCTCCAATTTACACGTGTAAGTTTTGATGAGTCTTCAATCGATTGTTTTACTGAGCAAGCGTATCGATTGTTTTATTTTTTTATGTAAGTTTTTAGTTATATCAAAATAGAGGCAGCTCCTATTTTGATACAACTTTACATGTACTATGTTTGCGCATGTACGAAATCTCATTTCTTGTGGTTGGTTTTGATCATGTGACCAACGTGTACAGAGAAAATATATGAACACATGTTGTTAATTATTATTTGTTTGACATTTGTGCAAAATTTGATTAGGTTGACAAAGAAGGAAATATTACACAAAAAGAAAATTATACCTCTCAAAAAGCATGCGATAGATAACTTCCATGTGAATTTCATCGGAGGGACTCCATGTAATTTTTTGTTATATAAACTGTTTTTAATGCGATTGAAAACTTTCATCAAAACGAATACGTGTAAAAAGGGGCTAATAATTCATATAAAGATACTATTGCGGAAAACAGCTATGTACATTTTCAAACTTTTACACTTTGCCGATTTTATTCGATTTTCAAAAGTTTCAAACAAAAGTTTTTTGTTATAATTATACTACCAACTGCACATTTTTCGAAAATGATTTGCTACAAATCGACTTAAAAGTTTTAACAATGCAACTTTTGCCCTAAATAGCACTTATAAAACAGTTTATGCTTGTTTGTTAGGCAACTATCATCGCTAAATTTTCATACATCCAACTAAAACCTACCCTAGATAACAAATAATGTCCTGTCCTGTCAAACTTGACAAAATTGTCTAGCTCAAATCATCACCTTTGATTATGTATATTATAATCTTTACAATATGTTATGTGTATAAGTGTTATCTGTTTTACAAGCATTTTAGTTAACAAAAATGTCAATTTTCGTCTCGATATGATTGAAATTCAAATTAAAAAAACCAAAAAAAGAAAAATGAGTATGGAAATCAACAAAAATCATTCTGTTACTTCACATACATTAAATTCATATCACATAAACAACATACATTTACATAGATCAGCTAAGAAAGAATGTTTAACAGAATAGGATAATATATACTATTACTGTTGATGATTTTTTTTTTTTTAATTACAAAAAGCAATCAATAAGCGTTAATTATCTGAGCAAATTTTCAATATTGAAAATAAAAATACATAAAATAAAATCAATTCGTTATTTTTGTCCGAATATGCATGCATATTTTTATGAATATACTATTTATATCGAGAGAATAATTAATCATTGTTTTGTGCCCGCATCCAGAAGTTTCGGTATAGTTTCCGGTGGTAATTACTAATCATGCAAATGTTAACATTTCTGAGAGTACGCAATGTTGACAGATAACAATTCTATCGAAATTTACTGTATACTATCAAAAGAAAAAAACCAAACGTGTAAAAATGTGTAACAGTTTTGACAATGAAGTTTATTCTCTTGTTAAAAATAATTTATTTTAACGCCTACAAAATTTGACAGTTTGTTCGGAATTATTATTATTGGAGCAAAATATTATTTAAGCAGCTATCATGAATAATGAACTAACGTTTATTAATATTTTTGGAACATTCATGTCAGTAGATAAGTAATCTGTATGACGTTTTTACTCCTAAATAATCTTCAACATACTGACAAAGTTTTCGGCACATAACCATTAAAAACACCTGTATATTGTGTTGTATGCTGTGTATCTCCAGAGAGTGTTAAAAAGTGTACGAGCCATGCAAAATTTTTACTGCATATAATCCCTGTGTTATTTTACATCTATATAAGTGATAATATAGATTATATATATTATATGTTGTAAGGTACGACTATATATGTGATTTGTTAAACACATGCTAAATTTTTTTAATTCTTTCAGAAGATTCATATACATTCTCGAAGATAATGCATTGTACAATCCTTTGCAATGTTGTTTGTATACAAATAATAATGAGAAGTTTGAAAGTCCAAGGTGTTTTTTATGTCACAATAAATATTATCAATTATGTGTATTAAATATATATATATAAAATATATAAGGGTATTATAAGTTTAGTCCCGACCTAGAAACGGTTGAAAATATTAATCAAAGAAAATAATTTTTGGTATATGTGTTAAATAAAATAATCTAATTAGACCATTTCCGCCCGCCTATCTGCCGTAAATACTATTTTGGCAGAGCATTTACACATTATCAACGGCACGGCACATGTACATGTGGGGGGGGGGGGTTAGTTAATAACTTGTATTTGCTTTGTTATATTTAAGGCGCAAAAAACGAAATAAGCAAAGGAAGTTATGGATACATCCAATTATAAAAGTGAAATATTTGCCCAGGTGAGGGCACCTACGATACTCTGTTTGAGAAGTTGGCTAATAACCCAAACAACTTTTTTTAACTATGTTCGTATGAGCAAAAATACATTTTATTACATATTACGTAATAAAATAAATAAGATCTAAATTAAAATAAGTACTAAATAGCCGTCGACGACACCAGTGTAGTGACTGCTGCTCGCCGACACGACGTCATCGGTAGTGTGAAAGCATTCTCATGTATTTACATAAGATTGCACGGCCACCGACATCGTTGTGGTTATGGTACCGGTGACGTGTCGGCCTGTGTGAAAACGCCCTAAGAGATATTATACTGCTTGTATTTTAAAATACATCCAATCCGTAGTCAATGTATAGTGTATCTATCGATGTCTATGTGCAGTTACTATGATATGGTGTGCTTTGTCACATACATTTGTAGAGTACAGCTTGGGTGTAACAGAGTACATTATATCATGGTATACTGTGCATAGACAGCGATAGATGCACTATACATTGTCTATGGGGTCTATTTTAAAATACAAGCATATGTACATCACTGTCTATGCACAGTACATCATGAAATAATGTACTCTGTTACACCCAAACTGCACTCTACAAATGTCTGTGATAAAGTAGACCATATCGTAGTAACTGCATATAGACAGCGATAGATACACTATACATTGCCAACATAATGGGTGTATTTTAAAATTCAAGCTGTATACTTGAAGTCGTGTTTAGTGTATAAATGTATCGTTCATCATATACTACACAATACTTAAAAAGCAAAGAAAATGTAATTTTTAAACATGGCACGGCATTGTGTGTTACAACTAGCACAAATATACAAACTGTATCTATTTACACATAATTGAAAATAGTTTATTCTTATTAATTGAACTTTCTGTACAGTGGTTATCAGCATGTTCTTATGTACAGTGTGACTAAAAATATTATACTTTTAAATTAAATATGTTTATTAAAAATGGAGACATTAAAATAGGAATAAACAGACACTTTATAGGCACGGTCATATAGATGAAAATAATAGAGTTGTTGCAATTGTGTTCATATTCTATATCATTACTACTTGCTATAGCTTACTATTAGCTTATAGCTTACTAGCGATCCGGTCCGGAAATTTTAATTAGGATGTACTATACATATAAACCTTCCAGAAATAAATATCTGCATGATAGTGAAAACCGTTTGAAAATCCGTTGCGTGGTTTAGAAGGAGTTAGCGGATAAACAGACAGACGCGGAGGGCAACTATGTATAGATTTAACTTGAAATACAAAGATGAATCCAATGATATTACCTCAAAAAAAGCCCATGTGAAATTTGTAGTGTTAGTCAACCAGACAATATTGATAATTATGTTAATTCTTCAGTAAATAAGAAACTTTCATCAACTATAAATAAACGAAGTTATTTAAATCGTAAAACTTATACCTCAACACTCGAAACAAAACTTTGTTTCGAATATTGTGGTATAAGTTTCATTATTTTAATAACTATGTCTCAAATCGAAGTCAACAGAAACTAATTTTATAATGATATAAACTATATATTTCCGGCGAGGTACTTCGAGAAATTTGGGTTGGCCACTAAGTTAAAGTGGTCTCGCACTGACTCTCTCATCCTTGGGCGTTTTTTTTATAAAACTTGGAAAAAGGTATGTTTTCCGCTGTGCGACTATCACAATGATCATGCAACGATAATCGTTGAGCACTATTTCTTTGTAATACTTAGTCGCCCAGAGCAAAATATCTCTATAGGAAATACAAAGAAATAATGCTCAACGATTATCGAGAAAAACATACCTTTAAATTTGAGCCAAATATTAGACGCAAAATAATAACTAAAAATTGGATGCCAAGTTTTGGCTCCCTTTTAAAGTTCTGGCTCCCTTGCTGGTAAATTCTAAACATGATTTGCAATATTGATACCAAACAATAAGGTTGCTTTAAGAAGTTTATATTAGCCTTTAAAATGAGTAAACCTTTACAATTCCAAATTGCTTATTACAATATTAATGCAACAACCCTATTTTTAAGGATCAAAGGCAAATTATAATTGGTGGTAAGTATGCGAATCATCATATATGAAAACCAATTAATTTTTAATTATTCGTTCGTTCATTATAAGCAATTGAAATATATTTTTTTAATCAATAATGTTAAAGGATATTTCGTAAAATTTATTAAAATATTCAACAAAGAACAAAACTTTTAATAATAAGTGACAATTTCATGTGTGACTATTATTTTAGCGATGTTGCTGTAACGGTGTGTTGTTGCAACGCATAATAAAACCATTCCACATGAAAATTTTGGTGAATATTTTCATTCAAATGTATTTGTGATATTTATGTGAATATTTTTCATTTTTGATTTTTTGAGAATTGATTACTATATGAATTTATAATACAAAAATATTTTTGATTCAACATTCAAAGTGTTCAAAATTTTATGATTGATGTCAAACCGTGGTGATAATATACATACAATTTTATACAAATTTTTTATTAATATGTAATCATTCATAAATGATCTTCTATAATATTTGTGAGGATTTAGATCTAGTTCTACCATTATCAATTAGATTGTTAAATAAGTAATCACAGGTAAACGCTACCTAAAATTAATGAATTAGATTACCAGTTATTACTAATTTGTTTAGACTTTATTACAGTGAAATCTTTTCCCTAGACTCGTAATGGATGCTAACTTTAATATTAAGCTATTATCCTGTATTATATTCAAAAAATAAAATAATAAGAAGTTTGTTATATTTTGTTACTTATTTGTGATGCTAAAATTAGTTTTGTTTTAATATACAAAAAAGTTCATGGTAAAAATTTAATTTCAGCATAACAAAATAGAAACAAATTATGTAAGTTATTTTTTTTCATTAGCATAAAATGGAGAAGAGCGAAAACAACAAAAAGAGGTTGCCAAATTAAATTAATATCTATACATTATAAAATGTAAGTCATATTCAAAACCTATTGACGCTATATTTATCTTTGTTTTGAGGTTATGGTAAATTGTGAAGATATGAGCATCATTTTAATGAAAATCAACCCAACTTATTATTAATTCAAACTATTATTATCGATAATTAACTTCCCTTAACAAAAATTCAATGATTAGTACCTTGTATATACCATAATCAATATTAATTTTTTTGAATGCCATTCGCATGTAAATGTTTGTGACACTTTTGATTTTGTTTATGACTAATTAGTTACTAAACATTTTAATCGTTTTATGATTAACCAACATTTTTTATGAAGCCAATGATCGTAACAAAGACTTGTTGGTGTTCAGTCTATCGGAAATAGTTTGTGAATTCTAAATATGTTTATAAAAACGTTTATGACTGCATATTTTTCTAGAAAAAATTAAAAATTCAATTTGCTACTAGCTACACTTCAATGCACTCTAGTAGTATAATAAGTAACTAGCTTTTAACATATAGACGCCATTTTTACTGGATAAGTACCTGATAATAATAATAGAAAGCACTGAAGTGCGAGCTTTTGTGTGCAACGAAAGAATAATATATTTTTTTTATGTCAAATGGTTATTATATCCAGTATATAATATGTACCAGAGTATATTAAGTTAAGTTCTGACTTTGTAACGGTTGAAAATATTGATCGTAGAAAAAAATTATAACACTATTTAACACAAGGGTGGTTCATAAAATGATCTAATTAGTTCATTTTCGCACGTTCGTCTATCCGTCTGTAGACACGATAACTTAAAAACGAGAATTTTAACAATTAACTCAGCTAGTTGTTATATTCACTTGTTTTTTATTTTGGCAGTTTGAAATATCATTTTTTTATATTTCAAATTTATTGATAGATAATTTATTTCCAAAATTTTGTTAATGAAGGTATTTCTATAGAAACTATAAACTACATTAGAGTTGTGGGCCAGCTTTAACTTATACTGCAATCTTAAACTGGTTTCATTTTTAGCCACCAAACGTCGTGACCAAAGTGGTCAGTTATCAAGAGCTACAAACATTTTTTATGAATATATTTGACCAATGTTACGGTCCTTGGCTGATTGTAATAAAAAATGGTATTTGATGGTAACTCCTTAATTAACACTTAAATTACTCAGTAACTAATGAGTCATAAACATTCAGAAACGAATTAAAATTTAAAAAATTGAAAAAATTATGTTGTCTAGCATATAAATCACAGTATTATGATTTTAGTCTCAAGTTTGTAAAAGTCGAAAATATTGATCGAAGAAAATAGTTTTGCGGCAGGTGTTCCTAAAATGTTACAATTACTGTCTCTGTTACAATTACTGTCCCTCTATATATAATATTTAGACCTGGGAAAATTACAAAATTGTTTGATCAATTTTTGTCAAGGTAGGTTCTGTAGTTCCGAATCGAGTTGATAAATATCAACAACTTTAGGCATTTTTTCAATTCCATATGAGTCGTACACTTTCATTAGAACGTGCATAATTTAACGAAAATCTCAGTGGAATGACCTTAATTGACATGGAGTGACCTGAAATAATTATTTTTTTCTAAATTTTGGCAGTTTGAAATGCCAATTTTTCTATATTTTTAATTTATTGACAGATTTATTTTTTTTCCAAAATTTTGTTAATTAAGATATTTCTGTATTAGAAATATCTTGATTATATTAGAAAGCTATATTAGAAATCTGGGCCGGCTATAATTTATACTGCACACTAAAACTGTTTTCTTTTTTGGCCACCTTATATCGTGACCAGTTGGTCAGTTATCCATAATTTTTTCTGCGATCAATATAAACTTATAATACATTATACATTTGTATATATTGTGCTAAAAGAAATAGTTGGCATATTTTGTTTCTATTAACTCTTAATTTTACACAGTCCTAGAAACATTAACATTTAAAATTAGAAAATTTTTTTAATTAATTTCAAAATTTCTTTATTCCAACCAATAATTGTTGTGATCAATGTTTGATCACAATTGTTGTGATCAATGTTTGATCACAATTGTTGTGATCAATGTTTGATCACAATTGTTGTGATCAATTGTTGAATTGTTGTGATCAATGATATATATTTTAGGTGAAAATCACACAAACTTACGCAATCAACTTGAATAAGGTTAAAATATTTTGAATAAATTAAACCCGCTTATACATATAGTGTATTGCAGGAGAGATTATTTTACTATCATCGCGAACAATATTTTTAGAGAATTTCGACGAATTGTATTTAAAAAAATTGTCCTCATTAATGAATTCTAATACCTGGTTTATTTCTGCGCTTTTTCCCTCTTTACCAACTGTATTTAATTAATGAAAAGAGTATAAATATTTGTTAAGGATTTAGAAATAAAATTTCTATTTTTAAATAATTTTTTGCGTTTTTTCTACTGTTATATATTTTTATTTTAAATTAAATAAAAATGATAGGTTTCGCGTTATTTACGCATTCACACAGTGTAACAACTCAATCAGTTTGAGAATGCGTGAATAACGCGAAACATGTCATTTTTGTTTAATTTAAAATAAAAATATATAAAACTAGAAAAAACGCAAAAAATTATTTAAAAAAAGAAATTTTATTTCTAAATCCTTAACAATTTCTACAAATTGAGACTCGGATACGTTAAAAAAAAAATTTGTCATTTAGTACGAAGAGGCATTATAGAAGATCACATGAAGATCATATAATAATTTGTATATTGTCTATATAAAACTATACATATACATATATATATATATATATATATATATATATATATATATATATATATTATAAAATTTTCGTTGCTAAAAACTAAAAAGTTTCTACTTGATAAAATACAAATGCAAACCTTAAACCCAAGGAATTATCATTTGGTTACGATTTATTGTTATAATTTTCTGTAAATAAATACTTAAGAATAATTACGAATAATGCGAAATGGTTAAATATCATCAGTACCTCATATGACAATTAAAAACATTATAGACATTGTATTTGTTTAAAATGTTGGCAAAAAAGTTTTTGTACTGTTTTAATAAACTATTTCATGTGGCTCATGTATGTGATTAATTATGCCATGAACATGTGCCAAAATTGGCAAAAATCTGTCACAGATGTTTTTCTCAGGGGCTATTTCACCCAAATTCGGATGAGATATAAATTTCGAATTTTTTAGTTAAGGCTTGAAACAGGAAATTAAAATAAAATAATTCCGTACACGTGGGCATCGTGTAGGGAACATTTAGTCGATTGTTTCTAATATTACGCGTTTATTACCTACACGTATTTTTACGAAAAGTTTTTACACGTTAATTTTGCACCATGCAAAATTGTAAATATTTGAAAGTTACAAAGTACATTACATTTAAAAACATTATATGCATCCGAATCTGAACTCTTTGAAAAAACTATTCGAGAATATTTTTATATAATTCATTTTTCAAATTATTCATACTTTTATTACGTGCCGAATTTTAAATTATATTGTTTTTTTTTATTAAACATATTCTTCAAATAATTCTTTAATTTATTTAATACTCCATCGGTACTTGATTTAGAAAATTGATGTTAAGAGAACGTTTTAGTGATTAAAATATAAACAAATTTAATTTTATGAACTATTTTGCCAACTATATACCTGTCAAATTTTAAGCGTTCATCCAGCAAAATTTTGTCTAAAACTATTATTTAATAATAAATTTAAAAAATCAGTAGAATTCAAAAAGTTGATACAATCGAAATATTTTAACACTGTGTTCATAGCTTAAAACTTGACGAGGAAAAGAAAATATTAATTTTATAAAAAAAAAAAAATGTTTATATTAAATCATACCTGACTAGAATTTTTGATAGAAACAAATACGTTCAATAATTAAAAAAAAAGCTCACTAATGGTCAATTTAAACCACAATATCTCACATAAAGACTTGACTAGAATGTTTTAGCTACATGCGATTTTTGTTTAACAATAATATAATTGTAGGACACGAAATGGGATACACTCGTTATACAAGTTGACAAGTTTGAAAGATAATACTATTATACGAAGCCATATAGCGCATAATTTTTAATGTTTTTAAAATGTATATATTATTATTTTTGTTTGATGGAATTTCATAAGACATACTCTCGATAAAAATATATTTATAACTTTACTATAGAAATAACAATAATAATAAACTTTCTAATGCTATACGAGCTCAAATATTACTCAAAAATTATGTCAATTTTATTGGTGAACATAAATTAAAATTTTAATATTAATTTAGGTGTTTCTTGACTATTTGACAATAGTATGTTAGTTCCTTACTATGAGAAATAGCATGAGGACATTATAATTGTTTTGTAAATATCGATTTAGTCAAATTAGTTAATCGAAGGGAAAAGAATCAGACTATGAACGATGACCCTAAACAGCGTGTTTAGTTAAAATTAATTTGGCATACTCACTTGATTATTAAGCAAAGTATTTTTAGAGATCTCTAATATACGCTCACAAATGTATAATTCTCAATGTTTGTAATTTGTCATTTGGGCATTCTTTTTCATCTCATAACCACAGAAGTATCTTTTTGTGTCGAAATTAGTAAAACTTTTTGAAAAAGCCGCACTTCTGTTTCAGAGACCGGAACCATATCTAGGAGTAACTAGGATACAGACTAACACTGTCCTAAACGAATTGGTGGATTAGTCTTTGAACAGGAAATGGAAAGATACAGCAGTGTAATACCGCGAGATCAAACTGGCTTATTGGCAAAAAGCGGTAAGAGATAAACCAACTGGTAGGGGTGCTTTCCGGTCAAGAGGCATCTATTTCTCATTTTGTTAGACGTCCGATCTGTCCGGACTGATACGCCCTTCCCCCTTCTGGTAGAATATCCTTACAGAGCCAGAATGAGGTATCTAGCCTTCGGCTCAATTGATATGGGAGAATCTGAGGTTAAACAACTAAAGTGGAGTACTATCCTGCCATTCGATATAGAACACAGGGCTAGAGGAAACTAACAAAGCGTGGTAGAAGATACAGGTGGTTAAGAAGATGAGTTAGGGGTCGGTAAAAAGGCCTAGAAAGTCCTACTTGCCAGGCTTTGGACTCCCATCTACTATTACTAAGACTCTATGGATTATATTGTGTTCGGCCGAACTAAGTCCTTAGTAAACTAAGTAGGTTAGTCAGAGTACTGAGCTAAGTTGTTGGCCGTGACACTTTATAGATACTAAGAAATTTTTCTTATGCCGCCATTCTACTTAGTATGTCACGGCCATTGTAGCATGAAATTTCGACGTAGTAAAACAGAACATTCGAAATATTAAGTGAATTTTTATTATATGGAAAATTATGTATAAAAAATGGATAAATCAAATTTTTTATTGAGCAGTATGAGTACGATAATGTTTTTATAAGATAACTGAGAAAGTATGTCCAGGCCGAAACCCGCTGCGCTCAGATGCTCAGAACAAAATTTTATTTATTCTGATCAACTTACTTAGTTTACTAAGGACTTAGTTCGGCCGAACATGGCCATTGATTTAGTGCAACATTCTAACATGACATGTTAAGTTAAGTATCATCTACTTCCTGAGTTTGGAGAAGAAGAATGAGGAAAAAAAAGTTTAAATTTGATATCAGCCATCATATGAAATCATTCCAAACAATTCAGTTTCGAATTACTTTAAAGTTTTATGCAAATCAAATTATTGAATAAATTTATCCTACTGAACGTTTATGTATACGAATAACTAGCAATCTTCTTCAAATATGTATGTTTTTTTATTTAAACTCTTACTCGTTGTACACATCCGCCTGTCAAAAATACATGCGCAATCCGTTCTTAAAAAATATCTAATTTAATATTCACTCTTTTTCTTTCAGATAACAACACTAGCAATGTTGTAATAGTTCCATTTTTTAAATACCTAATAGATACAGGTACAGAGTAAAAAAGTTACATAGCTAACAAGTACATGGACCTATTATGGAAATTACCAAGTTAAAGTTACAGGTACTTAAAAAAATGGGACAAGTTAGGTACTTCTAGAAATTTACTTTTTTTTAATAGTTAATTTATCTGCTATTGATAAGAAATTAAGTAATGATATTTGAGAATATAGGTAATAATCATTATTTGAAAGGTTTGTGAACTCTAATACATCTCAATCTATTATCTATGAGGTCTATTTGGTGAAGAAAAAAAACAGCAAATTCAAATTAATAAAATTATACTCTACTTAATAAAAATCTTCAGACTGTATTAATTGTATTGAGCTTTAACTTGTGGAATTCCATAATGATTAATAATAAAAACACAATTTTTATTTGCTAATTCCACTTGTAATTATTTATTAAAAATAATTGTTGACGATCGTTTCATCTTCTTTGAGACATTTTGTTTTGAAACAATTGATTTTGTCAACAATTATTTTAAATGAATAATTACAAGTGGAATTAGCAAATAAAAATTGTGTTTTTATTATTAATCATTATGGAATTACTAAATTTGAAATTTTTTCCCCCATCTAATAAAAGAGTTATTTACTATCAAAGTCAGGACTTTTTGCACGGATTAAATGTACCAGTTGACTGAAAGTAACATATTTTACATCATAAATTAAAAACTTTTCTGTGGTTTTTTTTTTTCAAAAACAACTTATTGATACATTAATTAATGACCAATTTTTTGAAAACAAGAAAACAGTTTTTGTCCTTTTTGTTGAATGTTTAGCTATTCTCGGCAAATGGAATGTTATGGAACACATCACTACTCACGTCACAGACATTTGACGTATGTATGATAATGTTTTTTTCGACTGGACTGTCACGGACATAGGTACTACCTTTATAGACACTACACTTTTCTCTTCGTAGTAGTAATATTTGTTGTAAAAACTTCTTTCCGTTCAATAAATTTGTTTTGGCTAGATCAAATCCATTAAAAATTGTTTTTATTTTTCAAGAATGCAGTTTATTATTAGTTTAAATAAGAGATTTTCGATTTCTCGTAGAGAAAAAAAAAATTGTGATATGAGGTACCTATAATATCTATTCTATTTCGATTTACTCACGTGTTTTTATTAGTTATTTTTACATTTATTTATTTTTAAATATTTCTGTATATATTTTATATATAAAGTTTTCAGTAATTGTTTCGGTAGGTGTATAGGTACTAATCAGCTTTTGTCCTGTATAATCACCATTAGTCATTCTAATCTTCAGACGTAATTATTAATTTTTTCAGGTTTCATTCGATTTATATTCAAGGGTAAAAGTTTATACAAAATAATATTATTTTCGTAACCAATTAATGTAAAAATTAATTACTCATTTCAAATAATCTTAAATACTTAGAAATCGAATATTCGATTAAAATTCATTATTTATAAGATTTTATTTGTCATTAATATATTTTCGACGGAAAATTTACCGACGGGATCGATAAATTTCAGTTATGTGGTATAGTTCAATGGTATATCTTTTATACGTAAGCCGCCTATAGCATATCTTGAATAAAAAGTTATGTCAATCACTATAGTTCTTGGAGATTCGTTACAAGTTATTTTGTCGGAATTCAAAAGCACTAAAACTTTTCAAGATTAAGCAATTCTTTGTATTTAATAAATACGAAAAACTGGCTTTTTTCAGCCTTTTAGGAGAGCGTGGTATGTAATGATTCTCATAAATAATTTTCGGGTTTTTCTACTCTCAACCGAAGAATTTTATAAGACGTTAGTTTGTTTTCAACGATGTATCGATTCCTTACGGAGAGTGCTTAAGTGGAATTTTTCTACAGATTGGCATTGTAAAATGTATTGTAGCGATGGAGTGTTTAATTTATATGGAAATGACGGAACTACCAAATGGTCAGTTGACCAATAGATAAATAGTAAAAATGGTGTGAAAGTAAGTTATACAGTTAATAAATTATTTATAACAAACCAAAGTGCCAGTAAGTAAACCGATCACACTAATTTTGAATTAAGATATGCCATATCTGACCTGAATAATCTGAAAGATCTATTACTTAACTATAAAAACACAACCTACCAGGTCAAAATTTCACTGAAGTATTTGATGTACTCAAACTAACAACTGGCCACAACACGTTTCAATTAAAATATTTAAATTAGATAGTTTGGAGTATAAAATTTCAAACAGGACAAACGATTAAAGAACAAAAAAGATACTTTTAAAGATGAATATATGTCCAATTTCACTGTTTAGTATCGAGTCGTAAAATTTATATAATCTTCTGATGATATTACTTATTGCTCAATTTGCTCTATCAGAAAATTTGCATAGAAGACTTTTTACATCCAATCTTTTATCCACATTCCTATTTAATCAGGGCTATTATTATCTTTGAAACTGATATTTCAATGAAAATTCAGAAACGATTATTTATTTATTTACTTTCAAGTCGTTTCAATTTTCCTCACTTGCATTTTAAAATTTAAATCGCTAAATATTAGTAGATTTAAAATAAAATCGTAACCAGAATGATAATATCTTTTAAGATCACATTTCATTAATATACGAAATGTGTTCCATTGTTTTAAAGCTTTTGGCAAACTAAGAAGAGTAATAAATATATTTAAGCTAAGACAAAAGTAATATGATAATAAAAATGTAAAAAAGCACATACCTTGATTTTCAGAGACAGCTTGCTCTCGTAAGAAATCGGCCGGACTGGGTGGTGGTGTTTTCGATATTTTTGGTGATTTTATATCTAAAAAATACATATATTTACAAAATAGTTTTATTTAATGCAGACGATACTACAATGTTCAGAAAGAGAGTACCTAACCTACGCTCAAACGGAAACTTAACTTTACTGCGGAACTTAGTCCTTATTGATGTATTATTATTTTCGCTATCCGATGATATAAGGACAAAATTAAATATAATCAGAGATTAATTCGTGCAATCCTACCGGCTGCGCCATGTAATCGTTTGGCATAAACGATTTAATTAAAACAATTATTAATGTTGACAAAATAATTTATTCATTAGTAAAGATATTACATATTCATAGAACTTGATCAGTAGTTGTCACTCACTTCTCAGTTATGTTCTAAAGTCTGTTTTACACTATAACAAGTGATGTCGAAAACAATTACAACCATAGTTTTTAAAGGTCTTCTAAGATGACCCACTTATTCACGGTCAAAAACTTTATCTATCGATCATTTTGGCAGTACACTGAAATCCGACAGATTACGTTAGTGACTCTATCCATCGTTTTTGTGTTTAATTCTAAACATTCTGACAAGTGCATTTGGGAAGCGTTGCTTATGACCTCCCGGTAAGCCAACGGTCACGAAGACAAAATTTTCAACTGTAAGTTTTCAAACGATGGCTAAAATCTCTTAACATTGTAGTGCGTGGACGGGTGGAATAAGTCTTACCTACTGGTTTTTCCCAAGCGCGGGTGAGGTTACCCTCTGAGTGAACGTAGTATATGTAAAATAAGTGTAAAAATGTAATTGTATATTGTTTTAAATGGAAACGACGTTAATGAACCAAATTATATTTTCGTAAAATGAATTTTTCCAACCAAAAGACAAAACTGTGATTCATTTATTTGACTGTGAGTCAAATGTGCTTTGTTAACTCTTAGTAGTCTAAAGCTACGATTAAGACGAAATTTGGAGTGTAGTATGTACACTACAAGAAGAAAAAATTCCCTAAGAATCTAGTGTAAAAAAAGTTTGATTTTAATTTACCGAGCTTTAAATTATATAAAAACATTCTACCACTAATTCCACGCCACACTTGTATCATAAAAATGCCAACAATTTCGAAATATTTATTCCAAAACCTAATGGATGTCTCATTTCAAAATTGTGTTCTTAATCCAAAGTTGAGCTTCATATTTAATTACTAGTGGCTTCTGTATGTACATTTCAGCGAGTGGGTCAGATTAAATACCTTGAAGTTGTAGTTGATGAAAATAATGAAATTCCTTAGAAATAAAAGCTAGAATCATAGCTGGTAACAGATATTTTTACTCCCTCATAAATATGTTCAAGTCGTCTACTGTTTCAAAAACAACCAAAAAGAAAATACATAAAACTATACTAAAGCCTGTAGTAATGTATGGCTCTGAAAGTTGGTGTCTAGCGGCTAGTAATAGGAAAAGCCTAGAAGTATGGAAAAGAAGAATCTTAAGAAAAATCTATGGATCCATTCGTGGAGGATAAGAACAAACCTGGAATTGCAAGCTCTGTTCGGGGACCTGGACATTGTCACTGAAATTAGGAAATGGAGACTGCGCTGGTTGGGACACTTGGAAAGAATGTCAATTGCAAGAGTATGTATGTACATATGTGAGTGTTTGTATATACATTAGTTCTGTGATTGTTTCCTTTGAGACTGACGTGGCATAAAATGTTTTTCTGTTTACAAATTTGCACGTTTAATGGACGAAGAGGCTTACAGTTAATTAGACACATGTTGTTAGATTCACCTTTGATGGTTTACTTATGCACTCTAAGGGTTAGCATAGTCTTCGGGTCAGACTCAAACCGATATAACTAATAAAATTTGAATAAAAATTCAGTATTATACACGTTTCCCGGCATGTTATAAAAATGTGAGAACGATTGCATAGCAGACAGATAAAGGCGGTCAACTATCTTTCTTTTTTGATAGTGCACAGTTTTTAGAGAAAAACTTGATAATACGGTAATTGAGTCGCTGAACAATAAAAGGTTGTATTAATTCCTCCAAAAACAAAATATACATTAATATTTTTGAGGGTTTCGAATTGGGTTAAAGTAATATTTTTGTCAAAAAATTTCGAAAATTATCAGATTTCTCGCAATCGTATAAACAAATTTCAAAAGTATTATTTTTCATCATCGAACATTATTTTCTTAAATCCAATGGTTTTTGGAAAACATATCTCATTCCACATCTCTCTATCCAAAACTGATGCATATTTGAACATGTTAAATAGAAATGTATTACAGTCAGTTTTAAGCAAAAACTATTTTTTAAGGCAATTAGACTTCAAGTTCATTAACGTATCAAATATCCCCAACCTCTCTCTGAATTACCTGGCAGCTCGAAAACATAAAAACGAAAAAAATTGAGAAATTTTTTTCTAAATGAAAATTTTGATGATTTTTGAATAGTAAAGTATTATGAGAGAATATTTTAATAGTAAATAAAATACAAAATAATTTTGTAACAACCTTCTGATGCTGGTGGTTGTGGTTTGGCAGTGGTGTCTAATCGTTCAAGTTCATGAGAGACGTCTTCGAAAAGCGTTGAATCTCGTCGGGTCTCGTCTGCATCCGTTATTTTGTGCGTAACTATTGTTGTCGTTTTTGTAACAGTTGTAGTGTCACTTGGTATTTGATCATCATCTAATTCAATTTTTTGTTTTTGTGCAGCTAATTTTTCTGTTAATTCATTATCAATGGCAACATCGTCGGGAATGATTTTTTTACCTTGTATTGTAATTGTTTCTTTAATAGTTTGTTCAGTTATTTTCGGAGGTGATTTTCGTGTTGAATCAACTGTCGTTACTATCGTTTTAGTGGTTGTCACTTTTGTTGTTACCTTTTCTGTATCTAAATCTTTTTCTGGTATTTTATCTGGTACTTTTTCTTTAACATGTTCTTCGATAATATTTTCATTATATTTAATTTTATCATCAATTAAACTATGCCGTTTTATTGTACTAATTTCTTGAACAATTTCATGTTTTTGTAATGACGGTGGTATTTCTCTGTCGGAAGACAATCGTTTCTCAATTTCTTTTCTTCGCTCAGCGACTGATTTTTTAATTTCGGCATCATCAACGCCAGATTCTTCTTCTTCCTCTTGGAATTCTTTTTCCTCAGCTGTATACTTTATTTCATCTCTTTCGGAAATGTTTCTTAATCTGGAGTCAACTAAAAATGATAATATAAATTTTTTTTTTATGAAATAGAAGAATCAAATACCATAACAATTTTTGAGAGCAATAAACATTAATATCCAAAATAATTTTCAAAAATAATTTTTGAAGTTCTAGAAAAATATCAAAAATCTTACTTTCATATGAATCTTTTCTCTCCTGTATTAAAGATTCTATTGATTCTGAATCTTTCATAATATCTTGTTCATCATACGTATTATCTAAACTAATATTTCTCCTTAAAGATGCATCACGTGATGGTCCAAGTTCGTCTTTCAAACTATCAAAGCCACCTTGATCTTTACCAGCACGTGCTACTGCTTGGTCCAAAACATCAATGTTTAAACATTGAGCAATAATATCACTACGTCCAATTCGTTTTAAGGCTAATTCTAAAGTATTTCCTATGAATGAATGTACACAAGATTAATAATTTTTAAGGCTAGCCGGAAATACACCAGAGTTCGAAGTAATAGTTTTTGAGTAAAGTTCAGCCAATTCAAATATCTCTAAAATTTCCAACTAATTAGTATGTTGAAGGTTTGGAAACGTGTCAAGCTAAACAATATGAGAATAAAAATTTTAAATTGAAAACAAAATCGTCACGTCTTAGAAGCTGCGTAAATTAACGCTTTTCTAAAAATTAGTGATGACGTGACTACATTGGCCAATATGGTTAGTGGATTTAGTAAAGTCGGACACTTGAAGGGGTGTTGTCTTTCGAACCCTGATAAATTTCAAAAATTAAAAAAAATTTTACCTTGTGCTTTATTTCCAGATTGAACTCTCCACAGCCTTAACATACTTTGGGCTTGTTGTGGTAAGCTATCAGGACATTCTGATTTAATAACATTAATTTGTGAGGTACTTAATCCTAATTCTGATGCTAGAGCTGGCCAGTCGTCACCTAATAGATTACTCATATCAGACAGTCTTAATTCAGTTCTTGGATATACATCTAAACCTTCTTTTATGAAACCGTATTTTTTAAGCATTTCAGTTTCAGTCACTGGGTAAGATTCTACTACAATATTGTCAGGTAAAACTATATTTAAGACACATATAGGCTGCTGTGGGGGTTCACCTTTAGCGACCTGAAAATGTCAACAAATATTAAAATAACAAAATTTATAAAGATTATTAAAATAATCAAAGAGAACTCTGGGTTTTTTAAAATTACATTTCAAATTTTACCCCAATTCCTAGAACATTTGTTTGTATTTTTATAAATACGTATTTCGACTACAATGTTGTCATCATCAGTATGAATTAGCTATCTATCTTTGGGATATGGATTCAGAGATATGTTGCTTGTTGCTAATTTGATGCGTGTCTCACAATGATATAAAGAAAGTTCTGTCTTTTATACGATTTGACTGAGGGTATAATCTGACCTGAGGTTTATTTGAGATAACTGACTAACGGATTAGGTGTGTGAAGAACCTCACCTATTTATTGTCCGTATCCTTTTGTGACTAAGCGGCGTTGTTTTTGTCAAGAAAATGAGGGCAACAAGCAACGTATCTCTGAATCTATATCACAGAGGTAGTTACGATTAGCTAATTCATACTGATGATGACTACATTGTAGTCGAAATACGTATTTATAAAAATACAAACAAATGTTCTAGGAATTGGGACCAAATTTGAAATGTAATAACAAAATTTACTAAAAATTATTAATTATTCTATTATTGAAATTTTATAGCCGGAATACAACATACCTTTTGTTCTCGCATAAACAGGCAGCGGCCCACAGTATCCGCATGTTGATCTTTTACACGTACCGTAAACGGTAGTCGATTTTCCCTAAATGCTCTGAAAGCAAATTGTAATTGATCACCGGATTTAGTAACAGGTACCAAATTTCCAGAAAATTCGATGTATTGTGGTTTTCCTTCTAATACCTATTAAATGTTAAAAAATAATTATGATAATTCAGTATTTGTGTTGTGAAATTTGAGCTAAAGAATTATTGATAGAATAAAACAATTATGATACAAAAAAGTATTGCAAGAAATATAGAAATGAAACAAAGAAAAGACTTTTTTTGAGAATACATGCAATTTTTATATTGAAAATTTACCTCTACGTCTCTACTTTTAGCTACTTCCGTAAAATGTTCTTGGTGTTCTAACGTTTTATCTTCACGATCATCAGTCATACAAAATACTCGTAATCTGGCTTCAAGAGTATCTACTCTCTTCGCAAAGACTACAAATTTAGCCATAAATGGTACGTGAATTGCTTCTCTGTAAATACATACGTATATTTATTAATAATCAAAATCTCTTTAGAGTAGAGGGTAGTGGTGGTAAATAAGATAAATAATTTATCGAGGAGTAGGTAGAAATTATAGTGCATATTGTTATAGGGGGGGGGGGGGGGGAGGATCGTAATCAGGTATTGTTTAAAACAGAAATAAACTGTCATTTTAAATACAAATGTAAAAAAAAAGATCCTTGGACTTCAGAGCTATAAAGTTTAAAGAATCAAGAATTTGACCATTTTTTATACTTATTATATATTTTAATTGCCTATGTAAACTTTGCTTCTATCCATACTTAGTTAACATAGCACTGGTCCGGCAAGTCAGAGGTCGTGTGCGTGGTTTTTGATATTAAGTATTGATGTAAAAATTATTATTTATTGTGAACAATTGAAAAATGGCCAAAGTTCTTTTTATATTTGCAATTTTCCGTCATACAAAATACACTATAACATTAGTACTATCATAGATGAAACAACTATATTAGAGTTTATTTCATATATGGTACTATGTACACTCCCATTCAAAAAAAATTAACTGACCTGAAACGAATCAGTCTCTCACAATTTTGATTATTCTTGTAGTAAATGTTTTTGTTTACATAAATTGTTTACATAAATAAAAAATATAAAACTTCCATTTCTTTTTTCACATTTAAAAAAATATACTACTTATTTTTGTTTATAAATAAATAATATACAAAGAGTTACAAAAGTGAGGAGTTTTATGAAATGTAAGAAAATTAACATTTCTGGTCTGTTCATTTGTTTTTTTGAACGGGAGTATACCAAAGAGAAGTACGTGAAAAAATTATTCTGAAAAATATTCGTAGATCATGTGCCACTACCCTTCTAGTCTATACATGTCTATAATTATGGTTTTGAAAATAACTTGATTGAATAGAATCCACAATACTAACGGTCATCCAAATAAAAGAAAATCGATAACTTGTCTTATGTTTTACTATCAACACTTAAAAACATTAATACCATAAAATTATGAAACTTTAATGCGTAATGTTATTGATAATTACATCCGTCAAATTAGCATTGCCAAAATGCCAAAATCATGCTTTGTTCAAATTTTTTCGCGGATCACAGTTTGGGAAAATCCTGGAAATTTCTGGCTAAATACATAATAAAGCAAAAAATTTTGAAAATTTACATTTTTTATAAATGTTAACTATAAATCGTAATTATTTTCTAGGAAGCCATTTAATCGATGCTAATTTGAGATTTGTGAAACAGTCAATCGCGACAAAGGAATATATCTATACGAATAACATTCCCCTAATACAGCGATGGCAAACCAGTGGCACGCGTCAAAATCATTCGGGCACGAGATTAATTGTTTTTTAAACAATATATTTTTTTTGTCTATAGTAACAAAGTTTAATGTGAATGGGTCTACCGGTGTCTGAACGGCCACAGAATGCGCGACAGACATAGGAAGATTTTGGGCATGTTTTTGAACGAATGGACGGGAGTGAGCTATTGAGCGAGGCGGGACCTTCTCTTATACTTTCGTTCTCTCTTCTTGAGTCCCCAAAATTTGACAGAAAAAAGTATTGGAGGGGCTCGTCTGCTGCCATGTATTCAATCATTTAGATTCCAGGAATTTTAGACTCATTGCAATTAATATAGGAGAGATTTCATCAAATTTGATCATTGGTCTGGTATGTATGTTTGTGAAAACAGTACCTCGATATCAAAAAGTGTTAGAATATTCAAACTTTTGGGCGAAACCACTCCGCTGGAGTTGAGACTTAACTCTATACTAGTGAGTTTGTACGCATTTTCTCGAAAACGACTGGTCAAATTTTTTAAAGTAGCTCAATCGATTTGAGCTACAGATTACGTATAACATTTTCTACAATATTTGACTCTTCCATCCCCCCTTGTCCTACAGTCTGTATTCCATATCCATTTCCTTCAGTGCTCACGCTCCAAATCGCATCCGTCTAGCATGTCTAGAAGTGGGTTGGATTATGTATAGGTCAGCCAGTTACATCAAGGGCTGTATATATATTATAGATGAATGACGCCACTATTGGTAAAGTTATTCATGGTGTCATTTTCAAAAATGGCGGTTTTAGTCCGGCTACATTTCAACAATTAGTTATATTTTTCTTACAAAAAGATGAGTTCCATTAATAAAATAATAATTTTTTGCTTATTTTATTAACGTAATACTAGTAATGAATATGTAACTATTACAATTGAGTCTGACTACTATGTTTTTAATTATTGCCAACAGATGTCATCTTTCTATGGAGCAGACACCAATAACCTATTAACTGTATTTGTGAGTGCTGTTTGTACTGCTTATGAGCATGCATCCTTAGTCATATACAAATTCTCCTATAAATATTATGTCACTACGAACGACTAATATCTAGCATCCGAAAAATCTTAAAATCTGGCATCCGTACTTTGTTAATTGTTTTATAGTCATTAATTAAGGCAATACCTTAAATGGCAAATATTGTGGATCCATTCATAACAAAAAGCCATATAATAAGACTTTTACACAATACCTGTATAATTCTGTTGCCATTTTAGTTGCATCACCGATATTCCTACAGTCCATTAACCAAAATCGTGCAGATACTGTTGTTGTAAATGATACACAATCGTTAACGAATGTAAGAGGTGTTGATCCTGTAACATCTTCCCATTGTGCTCGTGTTGTACCGCCTAATAAATATAATTATTAATTTTTTTAAATCTTAATATTTTCATTTATTTTTGTTTTTAAATATGAATTGAGTAATAAAAAGCTCAGCTGTGGTTTTATATATAATAAATCTAATTGTTGTTTTTTTTTTAAATATTTTAAATAGAGACCTGAAATACATAAAACAAATCTTTTACATTTAATGTTCTTGTTGTTTCGATTGTCTGCTAATATCTTATCGGCTGCGACAAAGCTAAAAGTACAGGTCCGTTTTTAGCATGTTTGTATTTATGTATGTTCCATCGTAGCGCCTTAATTACTCATCTGATTTTGATGAATTAGGTATCATTTGCTTTGTCTGAGTGTTACGCATGTCATAGATTATGTCACGACAAGTAAAATCTGTCTGTTGCTTTTGATAGTACACAAAACTGACTTACCAATAGGCGGACTCGCTATAAACAGAAAAATAATTTGGGTAGGCCAATTGGTGCTGAACAAATATTGCGAAGTTGATGAGTATAAAATAAAAAAATAAAAATGATCCCACCAATTACAATTATTTTAAATGATTTACTTAGTTTAAATTATTTTTTAAACGCTTGAAATGTGTTCTTGATTTTTTGGTCTCTAATATCAATTATGTGTTTTTAGTTGCAAAACTTTGATTCAAAGGGGTCCATCCGTCCTATTTTAATCATTCCCTTAGTGCTGTTTTAAAGTTTATTATTTTTAATCAGAAATAAACATTTTTGTAAGATTGAATTTATAAATGTTATTTTTCGTAAGGAGTTGACATAAACCGGAAAATTGATCTGTCATTTAAGTGGATGTTGCATAAAAGTGAATACTTTTACTAGTAGACAATTTCAAAGACAACAAGAACAATTTTAATAAACACAAAAATGGATTGACAAGTTAAATTAAATTCAAGGTCTCTAAATAAAAATTACAATTAAACGGTAATAGTTTTTCAAAATGAAAATATATACTTATTTACAATATAAACATTGAAAAAAAATATTCAGTTGCAATTGCAAAACTGAGAATGTAATAAAAATAAATTAAATAATACTGATTCCAACTAACAGAGACGTATTTTCACAAAAAATATATATGTTTTGTATCAAATTAAAAATGAATAAAAAATCTATTATTAAATATAAGTCAAATTAAATGAATTCCTACTATAAATATATATATAGTTCTTACCAAAAAATTAATTATTATATAAAGAATATCAAAAATATTGTTTTTAATATTTAAAGGCATTTCTTATAATTCTAAAAATAAAATAATGATATTTAAGAATAATCTACATATTAGTGCATAAACGAACCGATTTGTTGTTGTTTGTTTTTTTTTTTTATAAATTTTTCCAATAATAAACTTATAAAACGAAATCAGAATTGTTATGAATGAAACGGAATGAAAATTTTAAGAAACAAATATATAGAAAAATAAATATTGTTTTTTTATTATTGGAAAAGTGTTATTTCATATAAGGAATGAAATGAATATGAAGCAAGCACATTCCAGGAAATAATTGATAGCAGATTCCAAAGAAACTTCTATATCTCTACGTCTCAATTGGGTGGGTTTTATTTAGATTTAAATTTGTACAATTTGTTTATAAATATCGAACGTCAAAGCAATCTTGTTCATATTTTTAATAATAAAAAAAAATGACGTAGAGTTTAATTTTTTTTTTTTTAGTTAGAGTTTCATTGGAATCTACTATTTAAAAAGAAAAACAGAATAGAAAAAAGAAAATACAAACTACTATAGCATGGCAAATTTAGATATTTATATTTAAAATAAATAAATTTAAAAAATGAATTAAACATTTCGTATTTCATGCAACATAGGCCAATTGAATAACCCACTTGAATAAAAGCTGCTGAAAAAGCAATAGTATTTCAGAAAAGACCCTTCTTTATTTTTTTTTTAAATTAAAATTTATTTAACAAGTTTTGAGAATATAAGTTGATTACATTTGAGCGTTCAACACTTATATAAATATATGGCTGTGTAACTTGTTAACTTGTTAACATAAAAATAAAAATATAAATTATATCAATTAAATAAAAACAAGCTACAAAGCCGATTTTCGTTAAATTTTTCTCTAAATTTGATACGATATTAATATTATATTTATAAATGGAGACTTTTTTTTTTGGTTGTTGTTGTTGTTTATAAATAAATACAGTCTTACGTATTACAGAAAAAACAAATCAAAGATATGCAGCAAATCTAAATAAAAATGTGTAAAACAGCAGTGTATTTTTATTACTTAAATAATTCGAATTAATATTATGTTTATAATTTGTAAAGTGATTTTTATTTTTTAAATTTGTACCCATTTAATTAGGTATAATTAATTAATAATATCTGGTGTGTTTCGTTATAACCATACACAAATCATGATGAATTATTTTATGGAAAAATTACTATATTCATAAAAATTATTAAATATGGGTTTATCATTCATTATATTGATTGGAAAATTAATTTTTTAATAAAATTAAAAATAATGGAAATTCGTTTACAAATTTGAAATAGGATTTGGTGTGAAAGAATTTAATATAATTGATTTTCAGTAATTTTTGTCCCAAAATAGAAATAGTATTCTAATATATACATTTTGAATGAAGTTTTTGTTATGAGGAAATACTATGGGCGTTGAATATGACGTTTTCGTTTTTGTAAATGTAAATAGTCAATTCTGATTTACAGGCACGTATTCATAGTCCAGTCTTGAGCAAGTGCTTAAGCTTCCTTCATGAAGACCGTCTAATTGGTTTTAAGACATGATGGATTCATAGATATATATTCAGATCATCTTCGGTAGGACGATGGTTTCAAGCATGATCTTATTCAGTTAAAGAGTAGCTTTAGTAGAATCTTGAGATCATCTTAACTTGTGTGTGTGAATTTCTGATTTGCTGAGAAATTTATCATATTATTGTCAGTGATACTGAATATTATTCTACAAATATAAACAAACATAGCTCATAAGACCGGGCATAAAAGTAGCGAGCTAACAAAATTGTAAAAAAAAAATATGGTAAAATTAAAAATTATACTTCGGTAGAAAAAAAATATTTTCTTGAAACACTCCTGATGTGATTGAAAATAAAAAAGTTGAAGCACTGGTGGAATAAGTAATCCGCGTCGATTGACTTTAGTTAAATTGTGTTCTACTAGTGGTTATATTCCAAATTTAATACTGGTTTTGTTGAATCCCAAAAAATTCATTATCTTCTCTACTTTTGTCACTGAAAAGTTATTATATTAAGGTTGTCTTAAGTCTACTAAAATGGTGACCTAAAGAAAATCCTAAGGTAAAGGTATATAATAAGATTGTCTTATTTGACTGTGAATACATCAACAGTTTTAAATTCTTAAAACCACCTTAAGCTATGACTATATGAATATTCCAACCATACACTCTTAGCTAATATCAAACTTTCAAGCTTGACGCAAGATTTCGTCTATGCATCTAAATGCTACCTTAAGATCATGCTTAAGGTGAACTTACACTTAAGACCGGACTATGAATACGTGCCTTAATGACGCTATTTTTTAACTGAAAGGAGCAAGTCATTCACTGTTGAGCTTTGAACTAATTGGCTATGGACATATCAATTAATTTTCAATTTGTGTATGTGCGATAGATTAATATATTTATTTTAAACTGTGAAATTAAGGTTTAAATATATAAGGATTAAATAGATAGTGATACTGATATTTGAAATTATGCTACTACGCGTACTCTCTTTCTGCTGGGTTTCGTTTGAGATAAAATTACCCTGGTTTCAAACCTAAATGGGACTCAAACCTAAGACTAAACTAAGTTCCTGATAATTTCTCATTATCTGATGTACCTACACTTTATTTTTCATCAATTGTTTGCAGTATACATCAATGAACATCAATTTTTAATTCAATAAATTAAAACGTGGTGTATACCGTTGCCAGTTGACGCCATATTGATGACAAATTAAGGTAATCAAGTGTAGGTACATGTGTTTTTATTACTTGTTTTTGACTATTTACATATATTTATTTATTTTTTGTAAACTTTGTATATTGTAAACTCTATCCATCAGTTTCTTCATTGTTCACCCTATATATTTCAATAACCTTAATTATAAGCAAAAAAAAAAGAGTTTATTTTGTATACAATCGTTTTGGTAATTAAATCAATGCAGTTCCTTTTATAACTGCACAACAATTAAAGCAATAATTCATATGATTTGTGTAAAGTTTTAATTTTTTCTTTTATAATTAGGTATATATAAAAAAAATAATAATAAATAGAAAGAGGTAAAAAATAAATAAAAATTTTAATAAAATTTAAAAATAAAAGGTTTTATAGCCACGTATAGAAAATATATAACATTATATAAAAAATGTTATATATATATATAATAAAAAAAGTTATATTACTAAATTAAATCAAAATAATTAATATAAATTAAAAAATAGAAAGATAATGTAATTTATAACAAAATATTTAAACATAATTAATAATAATAATAATAGACATTCTTAAGGGATATTATATAATAGATAATAGTGTTGTTATATTTGTTACTATGATTGTTTGGTAGTTACCTTTGAGGGATCTTTTCCGAAACACCCCTGGTAGGCGAACAGCAGCATATATTGAGCAATGCACCGCATTAGTTCAACGTTTTTTTTACTTTTTTCAAATTTTTTTTTTTTAAATTTAACATTAAAATTACTCTCTCAAAAAAACAAAAAAAAAAAAAACAAAAATGACTGTGATTCGACTCAAGCAATAAGAGATTGGTAAACAGTCTTTAGCAAAAATATGAATAGCGATCAAAACGAGATTATTTATGTTGAAGGGTAAATCTGAAAGATTTTATATATTTTATAAAGCGATTAATTTAATGATCAGTATAGTTTTTCTTTTTTGAATGCGATCAATTTTAATTATAATTTAAAAATCCATACGTAATTGAATAATTTATGGTCGGTAACTCTGTCATTTAATACATTGGGACATGATGAATGAAAAATTTATATTTTTATATCACAGTAATATCATTCTCCACCATTTTAAAAGGAATTACTGAAGCGTTTCAATGAAGTCATATACAGAAAGTGATATTTTAACTAATCATTAATTATTGTAAAACTAACCAGCTAAGAAATTAACTAGCATTCCCAACCATATATGAGCCAGAAGAGGTCCGCGTATGGGCGTGCATGGATTATGCTCGCACTGACTTCCTTAAAGGTCGATTACCTATTAAAATCTATATACAATAACAATAAATTGTGTTTTGACTAGAAAGTTCTTTTTGCAGTAAAAATTGGGGACTTGATTTTGAGCAAACGTTGATCCCTGATTTTATCTGTTATAAACGCCATCTAAATAAAACTGATTAGTACCATCAATAGAGATATTGTGCTTCACTTAATTACAGGAGTTTTTTAAAATTAGGTTCAGTATCACGCACTGAGAAAACTGTATAAAACTGTAGATATAGGTCCATATCTTCATTATCGTGCACTTTAAGCCAAAAATGGTAATAATATTTCTTGTTGATATTTGGATTTTCTATTTTTTTTGTTTTTTAATTTTTTTTGTATCACTTACCGTTTACGATTTACGACGTATACGACTATTACTATTTATTTATTGACTTTTTGACCGATATCTCTTCTAATAATTGTTTAAACAATGAAATGCTAGTAACTTTTAAATCTACAAATTACCTACAACTTTTATTTATAACTTTTTTGTCTAAAATTAATATTTTGAAAGTTATACCGCGTTTAATGTTGCACTACCGGGTGCAAGGTTAATAAAAACAAGGTATACATAGTATAATGATGAAAATTCAATAAATATGTTAAGAAATATGAATGTTAGTGACATAATTAACAATAAATAATTTTCTTTCTAAACAATTATTAGAAGAGATATCAGTCAAATAGGCAATAAATAAATAGTCGAATAAGTCGTAAATGGTAAGTGATACAAAAAAAAAAATTAATTAACAAACAAATAAGGAAATTTAATTATGTACAAGAATGGTTATTACTGCTTTTGGCCTAAAGTGCACGGTAATGGAGATATAAGTCCATACAGTTTTTCTCAAAATGGTGGCACTTCCAGGGTCGAAATTTGTAAGGATTTTATTCATTTACATACAGTACGTGATATTGAACCTAATTAAAAAAAAAATAACTCCTGTAATTTAGTGCAATGCGGACAAAAGTAACGGACATTTTCTATTGACTGTACTAGATAGGATTTCAGTAATTGGTAAGGTAAAATAAAACAAACTACCCTATATATCATTAGTTTATTACTTAAATGAAGATCTCTCTAAAGTCTAAACATTCATTTTAGTAAACACTAATTTGTGATAACTATCTGGTATAATTACCTATAATTAAAATCGCAAGCGAATCTTATACACACATTCTTCTCTCAAGACTAATTTGAGGGTGAAAACAGGTCAAACATTGTATTGTCTTTGAATAAAAAGAACTATAAATATTAAAAATATTCCAAACTTGTCCTGAATATTTCTATCCCCAAAAATTGGAGTAAAGATCTTGAAGATTTGTAAAAAGAAAATAGTAGAAAATTATAGTTTTGTATTTGAAACAGTCAAACAGAGAGTATAAAACATTTAAAATGCCTGCGTAAATTATATTGTTAGATAGAAATATTTGAAAATGAAGACTTTTTTGTTTTGTATAGATTCTTAAATATCACATGCAATAATTTTTTTACAATAGAAAAGGTAATAACGAAAGATTCAATACGATAATCATTTATAGGTTCTAAACGCGACATAAGGAAAAAGAAATTTCTTTTTAGAAAACATATAAATGTTTACCAATCTCTTTCTATACGTATATAAAATAAGAAATTAATTTAGAGTTTATAATGTTAACACACCTTTTTAAAAAATATCATGCTACCAAAAATATGTTTAAAAAATTATACAAATAAATATATCCCAAATAAGATGGACATTAGAACATTATAAACGCTAAAATATGAATAAAATATATTAAGACTAGACAACATCAATGTTGAAGAGAAATTAATTGGGATTGATAATAATTAAGACAAAAACAATGGTCCAAAAAAAAAGAAAAAGAAATTATAATAAACAATATAGCAAATATATATATATATATAAATAAAAAATAAAAATCATTATTAAATTAATATAGATCCTAACGATAAAACTCATAACTGTCTAAATCAAAAGCTATGATGATTTATATGAATTACGTTATTTAATTGAAAAAAAAACCAAAATAAATCAATTAATAATAATGCTTTTATTTTAATTATAGTAAATTCTAATTACTCTAGTAAAATTCTAAAATATATAGTATATGATTTAAATATATATTAATGATTAAAAAATTGTTAAAAATTTAAACGACCGTAATAATTAATTACCTACACTAAAATGTAACGTTTATTAATTTAAAAAAATAAATAAATCAAAATTCTAAACTAAATTTTTCGTTTCTTGTTTGAATTCAAATTAATTCTTGTAGTAAGGTTTTATGCACTTTTTAATTAATTAAAAATAATTCTATTTAATAAAAAACTAATCTATTCTAAATTAGGTAATCAAATTGTCTAAACTAATTAATTAATTATTGATTTAAGGAATATTTAGAATACTTATACTATAATTAATTAACATATTATAATTACTTATATACTTAATATTTAGAATCAAAATATTACAAAACAATTCCTCGTTCCTAAATTCATTTTTACGCGGCCTACCTTTTTTAATACGTCTTTTGTTGCTTGTTAATATATGTATATATATAGTGTTGTCAATTGTAAAAATTTTTTTTATAAAATTAATTTTATCATAATCTCTAACATTACCTTTAATTTGTTTTACACCAATCATGGGACAGTTCACTTTGATTAATTTTAAACAAACTATTTTTACAGTTCTTCGATGTGAATAATTTATATACCATAGTTATATTGAATTCTTAAACCCGGTATATAATATATAACACGGTATATTAAGTTTAGTTCCGTTTTTGTAACGGTTGAAAATATTTCCACAAATGTGTCCGTCAACACGATAACGCCAAAACGAAAAGAGAAACAAAAATGAAAGCGGGCTAAAATTTTGAATGTATGTTCTATAGCTAAAAAGTAAACTCAAGTTCATGAATAGGCAAAATCGGACCATGTTTTGACAAAATAGGCAAAGCTGCCTATCTTTGAAACCGTAAGAGATAGAACAAAAATCGAAAGACAAAAAATGTTCCTTTTTTAAAAATAAACAACTAATTTTTTTTCGAAAATTTAGTATATACCGAGTATTTAAGCAATTAACTCAGTTAGTTGTTATTTTCACTTGTTTTTTATCGTAAAAAAATCAGAATGATTGAAGCAAAAACTAATTTCTCTTGCGTAATAAAGTAGGATTGAAAATGTTGTTAGAGATGGATTAGTAGATTTTATAGTTACATTGAAATCGAAATCTGGTTGGAAATAAACACCTGCCGTTTGCTAATAAATGGATTAACGAGGGGTTGACAAAAACCCTATAATAATCTACTCTATCTTCTACTCTATAATAATGCAGTGCTTATTTTTGTTTGTTCAAATTTTCTGTATTTACCATCACTGGTACTAAATTTGAATTTCATATTATTTAGAATACTTTAAATTTCTCATATTCTCAGTATTGCCAGTAGATTTAGAGGCTAATAACTACGCAATGGAAAATTTTTCTCGGAAATTTATCCGATATTATTTGTCAAATTTTGTTACCAAGGTAACAAATCAGTCTGAATATTTATTATATATTGACACATATTAATTGGAGCTACCTGGAGAAAAGCCTTGAGTGCTGTTGCTGACAGATTCAAATGGCGAGCTCTCTGTCAAGCCTTACACCCACGGTAGAAGGAGCCGGATTAAGTAAGTAGGTAACTATTTATTTACCAGAACGATCCTGGTTCTGGTAAATATCTACCGTTATCGATAAATCTGGTTTTTTATAAACGAATATATGACCAGAATGATCCTATATCAAATAGAAACGATCTGAGCATAGAGTTTGAAAATGAAATAGAAATTTGGTGTCGCTGATTGGAAGAAGGAAAATTCGAAATCGTATTTTTAAAAAAAACAGAAAGCGTCCTTCAAATGGACTGAATAGAAAAAAGAATTTTATTTTGAAATACTGCCTTCAATCATTATTTTATAAACATTTTATGTAAACTCGCAAGAAGGCGAGTTTACATAAAACGTTTTCTTTAATGATATGAATGAGGATCGAACTCAACAAATAACTGCTAATATAAATAACTTATTGATGGAGGAGTTGTTTCCTTATAAAATTATTATTCTATTAGCGAATTTCCTCCAAAGGAAATGCAGCTATTGTTTTTGTACCAATGTTTGAATTTTGTAAAAATTTCTTCAAATGTCCATCGATCCTAACTACTAGTCTGTGGACTCTCTAGCGGTCACTGTTTTATTCCGCTTGGAATGAAATTTGGTATTTGCGGCGCTTTTGGTATTCTAAAGGTCAAATTCGTTAATGGGTAAAATCGGACAAGGGGAAACATAAAGGGGGGAGGTTAAAGGGAGGGGGAAACACAAAATTTGGTATATCTCCCTTAATATTTCACAAATCGAAAAATTTATCAGGAGTTAAGTTGTAGGTACTATGTTTTACTGTAATTTTGTTCCTTATTATTTTTCTGTTACACTAATATTTCTAGAAATATTTACAATTAAAGATTGAAAGTTAAAATTCTAAATATCTCTGTACACATTAGAGTTTGGAAAAAATGATAAGGTAATGAATTATAGCAAACTTGATTTTCTACAACTTTACTACTTATACATTTTTCGATTGTTCCAATATTAAGAGAGATATTTTATATTTTGTGTATTCTTTTATCTTTATGCCCCCCTTTCCCCTTGACGTATGACATTTATTAATAAAATTAGCCTTGAAAATACTAAAATGATATCAGATACGACATTTCATTTTGATCAGACTTAAATTGTGACTAGAGAGTGATTTATGTATTCTAAGGAAATTCGCAAAGTTGACGCAGCTCTGCGTAACGAATTTTTTATTTATTATTCAATTATTTCAAAATTTAGTTCTAGTTTTTTTCCAATTTTATTTTATTTTTTTATTTAACATAAGCTCTTTTCGAACCCTGTGTTCGAAAAGTATGTTCGAACACTTCTTTTCGAATTTTACCTAGTTGAATTTATTGTTGAGATAATAAACAACACAGTCAATAAACACATAAAATTATACTGCAGTGATATTTAATATTAGGTCACACGTGACACAGGTATATAGTTGAAAAGAATGCCAAAGTGAATCACCCCATAAAAGTGCAACACTAAGTAAATAAAATTAATCCTATTATAAATGAAAAACAAATACATCAATTGCACTGAAGTGAAAAAGATAAAATAAAAACAAATAAAAAATAAAACAATATAATTGAAAAAGAATATTTTTATTACCTGTTATTGAACAGAGCAGTCGTAAGGTGGGTGCTGAACCAGAATATTGATTGATCATTCCTTGTGTATGAGCCCGTGGTGCTGGCATACTTAACGTTATTGCTTTGTGGAATTTTCGACGACGTGGTTCAACAGTTACCACTGGAGATACTGCTACACCATGACCCAGTAATTTCGCGGTTAGGTCAGGATCAATTGGTTGTGCCTAAACGAAATTATTAACAAGTATGTAATTATTTCATATATATTTTAATGCTCATTACTTTTTTTAAATTTACTATATTTTTATATTTAATTATAAATTAACATTTTTTTATATAAAAATTATCTTGTTTAATAACAATATGTTTTTTTTTTTTTTTTAATTTAATTTAAAAATTTTGTTTTCAATTGATTAAAAATTGTTAGCGAAAGTGTTAAATCACTGATTTGTACAAAATCATTTTTGATGGAGAATATTTCATACTTTATTATTTGGATAAGTTCTGTAGTTTGTTGAATAATATTAAAAGTTTTGGAATATTATTTTACAAAATTGTTTAAAAAAATTAATTAAAAATGTTTTGAAAATATTATATATTTTTTTCAAATTTATTGGATAAAAGAAAAACGCAAGTGTCTGTTGTTTTGATAATGGTTCAATAATTGACTGAAACATATGTCAACAATAATAAATAGTTTGGTGAAATTTACACAAAGAAAGCGTTTTTGTTTTAATTATTTTATATTAACAATATTTCGCAAAGTATAAACTATTTCACAAAGTGTTTATCCATTACTACGAAAATTTTTGGCCCTATAAACAATTAATTTTAAGTGTAACGCCATTAATTTACTGTTTAAATTTTTAATTCTGATAAACTTTTAAGATCATATGGTACAGTTGAATGAAATAGTTGTAATTATTCATATAAATAATTTTGCAATGATATATTCACTTTTACAGTATCATAAACACAGTGTATGTGAGCTTGCAGCTTTTATAAATTTTGTGCATAAACATTTTATCGGACTATGTACACTCCCGTTATTAAATATTGAACCAGTTGAAATATTCTAAGTGTTACCGTATGTAATATTATACATATATTTAGTAATATATACACTTAGAAAGTGACTTACTGGTTCAATTTTTGAATGAACGGGAGTGTATATTATATGGTAAAATACATTTGTCCTTAATAACAAAACTTTGTCGCACCAGGATTTATAAGGTCACATACAAATGTATTTTCAATTAATACCATAGGCACATCAACCAATAAAACATATAATGACTCTGTTAATAGCTCAATTTTCTGTAAAAATAATGAAGAAAACAAAAATATTTTGTCGTATTAAGTGTGTGCGTGAAACTCCAGAGTACAGCCTACCATTTCTACCTAAGAAAAAAAATCTTAGCTCATGCTTCCCGCAAAAGGGAAGAATTCAAAACCATACTTACATTACATACAAAAAGTAATATTTATATCGAACACAAGTAAAAATTGTGTTCATTCTTCTTTTTGTTTTTGATGGCATTGTTTAGTGATATATTATTCATGTATTATGAAAATACATTACTGGCTTACTAATATTATGTTTAATGCATATTTCTTTACAACACACATAAAATATATTAATTTTTTAATTAAAATTAGTCAAAATAGTTTATAAAAATAAATTACGCTTTTTTAGATTTATACACAGAAGGGCAAACTAATAGGCTAATATTAATGTAAGGATGTACGAGCACTAGATATAGTCCATTTATAAAATTCTTCAAAATCTAATATAGTACATTCATAAAAGTCCACAATAATGTTTATTATATTTTGTCGTAAGTTAAAATTAAAATTTAATTTAAGCCCGTCATACCGGGCCTAACAAAAAAGATATTTAAGAAATAAACCTGAGATTTCGGGTAATGAAGCTACCGCTGACAGAAATAAAATTTTCCCGAAATCTCAGTTGGTTTCTTAAATATCTTTTTTAAGGCCCTTCATACAGAATTTTTTGGATCAATCTCTTTATTAATATTTCTATTTTCTATTGAGTAGTTTTTTTTTATTCGTCTTATTTTATTCCAAGTGAAACTTATTAAAATATGTGTAAAAATATGGGTTTCTCCATAAGAGCAATGCATTAAAACTCGAACTTTAACATTAAATAATTAATTCAAGATCCCCGTAACCCTCCTGAAACTTTTATAATTGATTTATATGAACTTCAACTATATGTAAACAAATTAACAAGCTTTAATCTTTTTGAATCTTTAGGGCTCGTACATCCTTAATACGTATATGGAATATTGCAAGCTCATAATAATGATATTTCGAATTAACCATGTGTTGGAATTTAACAGGAAGTGGATTGATAACAAACAAGTGGATACGATAATTATTAAAAAGTGACAATATCCAAAATTAAAAATTGGTTTACATGAACTGATATATCGTCTACAACAGGGGTGGCCAACCCAAATTGATCTGGCAGGCCACTTTGGAAATGCATCATAACCAATAATGTATATTTTTAATACATTGGTTTTTACTACTTTGGCCATTATAAAATAAATATATATTGTATAAGTGTGATAAATCTCGCGGGCCGGAAAAATGTTCAAGGCGGGTCGCCGGTGGCCCTATCCCTGATCTACAATAACACAGACTACGAATATTATAAGATGTAAGCCGCGAGGCTAGAATCAGTATATGCCGTCTGATACCAGTGTCTACAATACAACAATTGTAAACACATCAATTATTTCACTGCGAGTACATATTGTCAAGGAGATTTTGTGTCGAATTGAAAATTTCTAGACTGGCGAAATGAATAGCAAGAGGTAAATGAGCTTAATTTTTCACTAAGAGCCTATGCAAGTACACTAGCTATGTAGATATTGGATCAACGAAATGATAAGTGATGGTTATCTTTTTGTACGATTTGCGGATTCATCTTGATGTGTTCTTTTACGGAGATAAGAGGATAATACAGATATAAATAACTTGGTGCCCAAGTGACCGTTTTGAGGTTTCCATTCGTGCTGTAGCAAAAATGTTAAAAATGTGTAAAAGCATATTAAATAATTAACAACTATACTTTTCAATTTGTGAACACTTTTGTTTCTGTGTGTATATTTTTTGCCAGTATACGAAATGATAAATCGTACCGCGGTTAGGTCAATAAATAGCACGAACCTCCATCATACTCATAAATATGGACTGATTATCTTAGAGTTTAGAAATGGTCCAATTTATGCATATACTACAATCGTCTACACTTGCGAGTTTAGTAGCGAGAACAAAACAAAAATGCCATGTCAGAGTTAAACATGAAAAATCTCAATCGTTCAATGATTCTCATATACCCGGTATATGTAAGTTTACAAGGGTATATTAAGTCTAGTCCCGACTTTGTGAAGTTTGAAAATATTGATCGCAGACATATATGTTTGGAATAGGTGTCCATAAAATGACCTAATTCGGCCATTTCCGCATGTCCACCCGTCTGTGGAAACGATAACTCAAAAACGAAAAGAGATAACGAGCTGAAGATTTGTGTGTGTGTGTTCTAGAGCTAAAAAGTAAGGTCAAATTCAATGGGCAAAATCAGACCATACTTGAGAAAAATGGCAATTAACTGCCCATCGTTGAAACCGTAAGAAAAAGAACAAAAATGTTAAGACTAAAAATGTTCCTTTTTTAAAACTAAACCTAACTTTTGTTATAAACTTTTCTACATAAATTCAGGATACACCGCGTATTTAAGCCGTTAACTCAGTTAGTTGTTATTTTCACTTGTTTTAAAATAATATTTATAATAATTTTTTATAATATCTTATAATAAGTTTTATTTAAACTGTTTTCACTTATGACAAACAGAAAAAATAAGACGAACCCGACTTCCTACAAAACTCGCAAATTTAGACGTCTCTAGTGTATACTTCAATTTGGATCTTTTCTTTTTTGTTGTTTTACGCCATAAGTAACCGCAGTTGCAAAAACATTCTGCTCACAGTGTGCAATCATTTTTCAGATAATATGATAGGATAAAACTTAGTTGATTAAAATCGTAATAACTTATTCTGAGACATTTTCAAATGCAATGGCATTTGTCTATAAAGTATACGCTAGTCCACTCGAATTTGTCTTACGTCACCGATAATTTGACAAAAATTGAATTGTTGACGCTTAAGTATACATAAATAATGAATATACTTATTCTAGGCTTATTCTTGGACGTACAGGATTATATGTACATTTGATTACACAAATTTTTCATCAATATGGCATCTATATGGCTACCGTATACATTAATATGCATCTCTTTTTAATTCAATAAATTAATCATATTGATTCCTCGATTTTATGTTGTTTACCGGACAGTTTATGAAGGATCACATCAATTATCATACATTTATAACTAATTAAGGTAGTTCCAGTATGAAATCACAACGTTTTTTAATAAATCCCGAAGTTTCAGAATTTTTGACGGTTTAGAACGCGAGATAATTAATAACAAAGTAATCATTCTATCTCAATATCTCTCATTTACTATTATCTCTTATATTGAAAAAAAAAAAACTTGACAGAATTTAAAAACTACGGTTTTAAAAAAACTGTTTTTTTGTCCTGATTTAACAAAACAATGCTGGAACTTCCTTAAGAATTATTTTTCTAGTCTCTGTGTAGGGAAAATTAAATCAAAAATACCAAAATTAATTATTTTAACTTTGAGCAAAGACCCAGAGTTGTGTTGTATAGTATCTATGGATTTGTATTTATATCACTATATTAAGTATCTGCAATTAGGTAGAATTTTTTGTTTTAGATACATATGGACAGTGTACATATATAATCAAGTTGTGCCACTCAGCCGTTTATCGTCAAGTCATTGCACATTACCTTGGAAAAACGTACAGTGTAGTTCAATGCATTGGCCGACAGATAGCAGGTGATATTTAATTTCATTAATAATTAATATAAGTAGCCGCTTTCACAAATATACGTACAATAAACGTTGATAAAATTTGAAAACAATAAGTAAAATGATATCAAACTTGTATAAAATAATTTAAATATAAATTATATAGTAAAAATTAGTATTTATATTTAAATATAAATTCCTGCGCCATCTATCGGGCAATGTATTGAAACAGTGTACATTTTCTTTTGTGAAATGACTTCAAAAAGACATATGATCGTTGTTTGAGTCATAGAGTTAAAATTATAGAGGGGATATGCTGCCTATTTCGTTCTGAAAAAGTAACATATATGTTCATAAAAAAAGAAAAAGTATGTTCATATATTACTATAGCCTGTTTTACACATGTAAGTTTTGATGAAAGTTTTCAATCGCAATACAAATATTTGATATAACTGAAGTTACATTGCTGTTCACACGACGAAATTCACTTGAAATATATCAATCGCAAGTTTGCTAACAGCTATAACTCTCGTTTTGTTTACTATTTTCTTCTTTGTCAACCACTTCAGTCTCATCATGAGGAAGTAGGATATACACATATCGTATCATAGAATTCTTCTCGAAAAAAAATGCAAACAAAATACTACTACGCTTTCTCACCAAATCATTCGCATAAATACGTACATGTATATGCACGTTTGTTCATATATAGCTATGAGACAAGCGTCGAGCGAGAAAAAAAAGAACACGATGGATCTGAGACTCATCGTGTCGTTTAAATTTCTTTCTCAGTCATATCAGAAACTGCGCGCGGCTCGCGACCTTTCTATAATTTTAACTCTATGGTTTGAGTTCACTATACAGGGTGAATCGAATCAACCGATAATAGTATACGCCTCTATTTCTTTCTATGATCCTCCCATTTTTTAATAACATTTAATAGAAATCGACAAATTGACCATTTCTATGAAACAAAACGAAGACTATTCGTGATTGGTTCGAAGATATGATAAACACTAAGGTAGTCCTTTCCCGACAGCTCAGTCAAAAAGTTTTAGCTTACTACATGTTATATGTACATGTTATACGTATCTGTAGAACTAAGATACTAGGCCAAGTTTTTTTTAACGTACTATACCTCTCACAAATATATTCACACATATATTCACATATTTGTGTTATATATGCTGTATTATACCCTCTCCATTAAAAATAGTGCACTAAATATCTTATACGTTTTGTTTCAAAGAAATGATCAATTTATCGATTTCTATTGGATGTTATTAAAAAATTGGACGGTCCTAGAAAGTAAAGTCTTATACTATTATTCGGTTGATTCGATTCACCCTGTATATTAAGAAATGCGTGTTATAGAAGATGTTATACAAAGCGGATTATTATAAATACTGGCTTATTTCACTTACACCTAGTTACAAGTTTTTCAACTTTTAAGGCGAGCTTTTTTAGAGTTTACGAAATATCGCATGTTTTGAAGGAATATAAAATATTTTAACAATATTGAGTTAATTTTATTCATGCATAACTGCATCTCTGCTTGTTTCTCTACGAATTAACTTTTCATAAGGACATTTATATGAATAAAATTTACTATTTATCCCGATGATGAAAACGATTGCTTCTTGCTGTTTGTAAAATAAATTTTCGAATATTTGTCAATTAAATTCATTTAAAATGTGTTAATTAATCCTTAATTTGTTTTCTATTTAGGTGGAAGATTAAAACTGTGCAAATGAAAAATGAAGCTAAAATTAAGAGTACATTGAAGAACATGAATAAATTTAAATGCTTGATTGAAATTATTGAAAAAAAGCAAGAAAGAAAAGTATAATCAATATATGCATAAGAAACACGAAACACCAAATATATATATATTAATAATTCACAGGTTTATCGCTGTAAGAAAATTAGTAAGGAATAAACATTGGGAGACAATTATGTGAAGGGAACAGGAAATATAGTATGAAAACAATACATAAAGCAGGTTCGAAAAATGCAAACACACGCAATAATAGCAACAAAAGTGATAAAAGTAATAAATAATGAAATAATTAACTAATAATTAAAAAATGATATTGTACAATTAAGTTTTAAAAAAAAGTTTGAGCCATATAAGTGCCCAATATTATTTTATCATTAATAATAATTTGAAAGTAACTTTTTCTTCTAAATAAAAGTAAATTGTATTAATCTTTTATCTAAGTATGAAAAAAATCATTGTAACAAAGCTCTTTGTAATGATATGCATACCATTTATTTTGAAAAATAAATTTCAGTAAAAAATTTCAGCTAACTCAAGTTTATTATTTGAATATATCAACTGAAAACGGAACATTGCTAGTAAGTACGTCAGTTTATATTCAGTTTGACTTTTACGATAAGTTGTTTTATGCTACACATCAATTACTATTTGAAGATCAACAAATATACAATCGGTATAATATATAGATATTATAAGCTTAGTCTCAATTTGATAACGACTGGAAAAATTCGTCGGCGAAAAAGTTTTGTGACCCAGATGTTCTAATTACTTCATTTCTAGATGCAAGTGTGTCTGTTTGTCCGCCTTCACGATAAATCGAAAACGAAAAGAAATACGAAGCCGAAATTTTTCGAAAGACATTTAAGGCAAAATAAAAAAGATTCCTTCATTTTAAAATGAACAATTTTGTTTGAAATATTTTCCTAAAATAAATAAATTTTCCGAATTTCAGCTCAAACATCTGTAATTATTTGTAGATACAAGAATTATGTATAATATACATTACATATATAGTATCTTGGTGCAAGAAACCCAAGTCGGATAAAGAAATTGTAGCGGACTCGCTATTAAATATCAATTTATTTTCATATTTAGACACCTTTGTGGACACACTACATATGCCCTTTGTTATTTCGGTAACTATATGTTGTATAGTTACCTATCTTAACAAACTATTTTGAGATTTTTTATTAGGCAAAATAAAGTTTAGTTTCAATTCCAAATCAGTTTTTTAATTAATATCTTGTAGATTCTGTTTTAGCACTTCTTGGAACCTTCTCATCTACACCAAGATTGACTCGTAACGTGGGGCTCGAACCCACGACCCTGAGATTAAGGGTCTCATGCTCATTAAATTTTGGGTATTTAAACAATCAGATCTGTTATTTTTTTAAATTTCTTACTATTACATAATCTTAATGTTAATGTTAAATGTAATACATCGATTTTTTTGTTTATAAAAACAATTCCTTTATTTTATTCCATTTAGTCATATTTAAAGCCTCTTCTATAATAACTCAGTAAGCTGGAATTCTCAAGTTTACCGATGCCTCTATCTATTATAGAACTATCAATTATGTCTCGAATATATGTTTTCTTAAGCCTTTGAAGTTACTTATCGAATCGACTCGACCATTCCGAATAATATTTAGAAAACATGCCTGGTGCAATTAAACCAACTTAGTTCAAAAACCGTTGTACACTATTCGAATAAATTAGGCAGAAGTAGAAAGTGGGCGATCGTCGTTTCTTACGGCATGCGCTTCTGATCTCCTACTCTGCATGTGAAGTTTTAATGCGCACGCGTTCATCTTGCAATTTAGTCTTCCACGTATTGTTCCGATTGAATTAGCTACATTCATTTTTTACAAATGTATACAAAACGTTTCATTTAATTAATATATAAACTGTTTTATACAGTATGCACTTATAGAAAAAGATTGTTGTTTAATGATCATATAATTTACTTTTAAATAGAACTTGTATCATATATTGTAAGATTTAGTTAAACCTTTAAAATTGAATTATGTATGAGTGCCATATTTCGAACCATGCTTAAAATTGTTAGTAATTGTTAAAAAAAAATTAGTAGTTTACTCTTATTTCACAGTTTAACTAAATTTTTATTGGGCACTCTTATTAGCAAATTACAAGTATAATTAGTGCAAATACAACTAGTGTGTTAAAAATTTTAATACAATATACTTTCTCTTTGATTCGAATTTCCTTTGTAGAGTAACTTACATTATTATGCGATTCGTACACACGACAAACAGAATATTTATCAATGTTTGTCGTTTCATTAAGTACATCGAATTAAAGAAAGAGTTATTATACTATTTAAATCATTCCTTTCGCAATAAAATTAATTATGTAAAATGAAATAACTTGTTAAATAAACATATTAAATATAGTCATGTATGCATTAAAAACTTACAAACGAGTATATGGACTGATAAGATTTATTCCTAATACGTACAATGTTCAGGTTATGACGTAAAAAACTCTCTTGAAAGTTAAGGACTGAATAGTATATAAACTAATATATACATCTTCGGTGTTGAGCTAATTGTATATATAAGTATATTGAAATATCATCTTATAAGTATTTTAATACTAAATATCATGGAGTGAGATCACTTTCTTGGTATCTAGACCTTACTAAGCATGGGTATGCTCTTTGAACCTGCCATGGATACAACCTGACCCATGGAAGTGAGATGTATCTAAAAAAATACCCAGTCAAATTGTCCAGACCCTAACATTTCCTAGTTCCTTAAAGTTACGAGACTAATAAGGCCCGTTTTCAAAGTCCGGTCTTAAGCGTTAGTTTACCTTAAGCATGATCTTAAGGCAGCGTTTAGATTCATAGACGCAATCCTCAGGCAAGCTTGAAAGTTTGATCTTAGCTATAAGATTGTGTTGGTGGATACATAATAGTCATAGCTTAAGGTGATTTTAAGAATTGAAAACTGTTAATATATTCACAGTCAAATAAGACAATCTGATTATAGACCTTTACCTTACTTTTTGTTAAAAAAACAGGATTTTTTTTAGGTCAGCATTTTAGTAGACTTAAGACAACCTTAATAATTTTTCAGTGACAAAAATATTGAAGATAACGAATGTACCGATAAAAATTACCGAAGATGATCTTAATGTATATCTATGGATTCATCATGTCCTAAAACCAATAAGACGGTCTTCATGAAGATAAGTTTAAGCACTTGCACAAGACTAAACTTTGAAAACCGACATATCTATTGAATATACCCATAAGTATATATATACAGATCTTTCGAACTACGTAAATAAGTGCTATGGCAATCAAAAGTGATGTAATATTATTCAAATATTTAATTGAATCCATTAAGTATTCGAAAAAATTTAATATAGAACTTTGGAACCTTTTCGTAAGCTTTTGACAAATTATATAAGACATTACGTACGTTTTTAAAAAAAAAAACAAATAATTTTCGGCTGGTACTAATTTATAAAGACAACTTTAACTATAATCCATCAGTTCATATACTCTTGTCTGAGGTTTTTGAGAAAAAATGTTTGCTTAATTTACATTATGTATGTCATTTCACTATATTAGAAGCCATGTTTGAACGTACTTTATAGTTTTATAGTAATTATATTGTTATATAATTGCAAATAAATCTCATACAATATTGTATCCTGTAAATATTTATGATAATTTCGAATTATTCCTTACATCTGACTTTATCATTCACACACCAGAGCATCGAAAATGATTAGAAATTTCTTAATGTACCTCTGATCTTATCTTTCTTCATGTCATACAGGTCATGCATACTAATTCGGACAATGCCGAAAAAATCTATTTTTTTCTGCAATTGTATCGCTTGCCATGGCTAAATTCAGTTTATAAAGCGGCATTCCATTCATGCTTCGCGTGATGATGCTGTGTAAGTGTAACATGAATTGATTACCCGAGGTCGCATTTCTGTGTGCTCAGACCTTCTTCTTATATCAACTTTCCCTTCATTATGTTTAGTAGATGGATGCAAGCGACATGCAACTTGACTGAAACACTGAATCGGGTCCTGGGCATTTAATCTCGCAGCGCTCACAGTTGATTTTGCAAATTGACAGTCGCTTGCATCCTCTAAGCATGCCCAATCTGATATCACAATACGTCACTGACCTCTAAATAACTGGACAGATTATCCTGTGTAACGACATTAACCCCAATTGAAGCAATCCTCAACTCGCCCCAAGGAAGTAAGTTTTGCTTTAGTGCGCCTGTGCGGCATGTATTGTGATAACAATGTGTGTTAGTGTTTGTGTGGCTGTCACATGTATTTACACTACACAAATAAAGTTTTAGTACCTTGGCTAGTGGAGGCGGTGCTGACTATCATTAAGTTGGAGCCGTTATTTTACGTTTAGACCCATAAGGATAGTCTGTCCAGTTATATAGAGGTCAGTGAGTCAATGTAAAATTTGAATAATCCTATATAGTTACAGAAGACAATATTATTAGAATGCATTAGTAAAATTTAAAATTCATATTAGTAACATATTAACATGCTATTAAAATAAATGACAGTTATGAACAATTAAAGTTAGGTTAATTTATTTTATAATATAAATATTTAATTTGTATAGTTTTTAACATAAAAACTATATTTTATTATGACTACAATAATTTTTGGCTCGGCATTGTTAATACTGAATAAAATAAGATATTTTTCCGCTATTTTGTACTCAATTTTAATAATTATTAATAATACTGTTTCATGACTCAACCACTGAATTATCGATATTGAGTGTAATGCTTGATTTTAGTGGTCGAGTTGTGAATCTTGAAAACAAAATTTTATTTGTTTGTAACTAAGATTTCATAACCACGTATTGATTTATATCATGGAAGAAAATTGTAGTAGTTTAATTTTTGTTTTAATTAATTTGTTTTAACCTACATAATTTGTGTTAATTATTTTTTTTTTATAATACAGTAGAGACGAACAAGTTTATTTTGTAACAATTTGCCTCCTTTCCATTATTAAAGCCACGAAGTATAGAGGAATCCGAATGGTATACGCTTTTTCATTGTATTTACGTATACAAAAATGGGTAAAGATGATAGTATATTTTTTGGCCACTCGTGACGCTTATGTTCAGGAGATACCGTTAATAGTTGCTTGCCATTTAATACACAACCACGGAGGTTCCAATTATCACACTTTCCTACACACAGTGTGCTATGCTGTGTGCACATAGCAATCTCCATGGGGACCGTGTTTTGTGACTTTTACGCCAACTGGTGGCAAAAATGTTAATCTAATGGGAGCATTTATTCATATTCGATTTGTAATTACAGATTGAAATCCGTACTTTATTATTTTTTCCATATTTCAAAATAATTTCCATTATTATGTTATGTTTACCATTATGTTATGATTCCATTTACTTCACTAATAAAATACTAGAGAGCGCTAACTTCGGCAGTAGTGCTGCCTCTATATTTCGTGCCCGGTCCCTGTCGCTCTATTGACAAAAATATGTACTTCACGACCTATACCTCAAATTGAAGCCACTTTTATAACATTACGTTCGGACTACTTTATATATACTTCGTGATTTATGCCTATAAATTTGAGTCGTTTTAGGGACTACAGCTATTTTCAATGGTTTGACATATAGTAATGCATACCGTTACTCTCGTTTATAGCTATTATTGCTAATAAGTGTAGTATTTACGGCTATTTACTGACCGATAATACGCTCGAATCACCGCTGAGTATAGTCCGCATCACATGGTGATTCACACTAATATAAACATCTTCTTCGAACATCTTTTCCTCGCCATTTCAACTGACAATTAGTTTGATCAGTTTCAACTAAAGTTGATTCGTGAAATCGCGCCTTTTGTGAACGCTTCCGTTTTAACCGTGATCTTTCAACATAAATATACCATATTAATGTTGAAAGATTACGGCTGTCGTCTCCAGGACCATGAATAGAACAATTTGTAAAATATTTTGTTTATAATAATTTTTAAGTATTCTTGTATGATAAATATTTGATGGAAAAATACTTAAATTTTGTATTATAATTCTTGAATGAAATGTATGTAACTTGCTTTATATTTGATATTTTTATACTTATTTATTTTTAAATCAATATTTATGGTTTTTTTTTTCTTTCTATTTAGAACCTTTTGGAAACTGGTGAGAATCAATAATTATATTTATTTTTAAATTTTAATAAAAATGAAGACTATATAAACGATTTTTCTATGATTTTATTCTAGATTTAGTTAATTTTTTTGTTGATTTGAACACATCGATTAAATATTATAACTTTTTCTTAAATACACAATCCATTTCTCCATATAGTAGTTTGGCAAAATTTTTATAATTGTGAAATAATCGAAACGGTAGATATGCTTGTTAGATTTTATATAATGGATAGTTCAAGAAAATTATGTTAATATAATCAGCAAATATTGTCGTACAAATCGAACAAATATAACATAAATTACTTCTGAAATTCATTACCGTATTTCTGAATGAAATATTTTCGAACGAAGACCAATAAATATAAGCATCATATTTCAATGAGAATCCGATTGAATTTTTATAATTTATAAGCCTGACATTATTATAAAATAAATATAAGAATTTTTAAGATCATTTTCTTCGAATTTCATCCATATTCTAATATTAACCCAAGGCACGTTTAACAACGTGTACACATCCATAAAATTATTTTAAAATTTCCAAGTACTGATAGAACTAATATACAGGGTAAATTGAACCAGGTGCATAATAGTACACGCCTCCACTTACTTCCATGATCCTATCATTTTCCAACAACATCCAATAATGGAATACTTTTTGTCAGGGAGACGGTCTGTTCATAATACAAATGTTGTTTTGTATGTTGTGTGTTGGCTTGGACGGACATGGTGTTCTTATGTTGATATGTGCTTGTGGCCCCCACTCTAATTATACTTAAGTGAGATACAATTTGATGCGTAATACATCTAACTCCGTACATAGTTACATTGGTAATGATTTGTTATTCAGTTGAATTGAAGGTTGCAGGCATGCATCAGTATAGAAGTGTCATGCCCGTCTGAGCTAGCATATTGCATATAGGATGGTATTTGTACTATGAACAGACTGTCCCCTAACACATTCTAAGCTTCTATAGTACTAAATATATGCCTAATATTGCATACAGTAACACTTAGAACATTTCAACTGGTTAAATTTTTATGAACGGGAGTATATGTGCTCATATAACGTGAGTAGCAAAATATCGTAAATATAATAAGGAAATAGGTAATACACACCATTATCTATCGGATGAAATGTTAACTAACCTAAGCAGGTTCTTTTTTGACAGCTGATGCGTTGTCCATTTAAACTTTAGTTTTAAAACGTTAAAAAATGAATATAACTTATGTCACCACTTTCAATTAGACGTAAATTATATTAACTAATCTATTAAACAATCTACTAGACTTAAGCCGTGTTGAATTTACTTAGGTTAGTTACTTTTTCTTCCACGTGCTAAAGTTACGCCCCTGGTAGGTTGGCCAATACTATCGAGCAGTGTAGATCCGTCAGGAAAACAATGCTCTATCCACGCTCATGTGTTGGATAGAGCATTCTCCTTCTTATATGTAGTAGGTTCTATGAAAATACTGATCTTAAATCAAGAACGCCTGCCATGGAATCACCTCGAGATACATACGCTAAGTATTCCAAAATAATTATATTATCTATACAATTTATTTTCATTCATTTTTCTTTTATATTTCTGTACACTATTCAGAAAAATACTTTAGACCATAATAATATCACACTTTTTCAATTGTTTCCCTAGAACCTTGTAGCTGGTCAATGCAATCCAAATAAACTGAAGAAGAACTTATCCTCCATCAAAATGTATTTTTTTTATATTAATCTAAATGCAAACTGATTCTTGTTAAAATTAGAATTGATTGTCAACAGTTGCACATAGTGTTTATGAAATGAAATCCCTAAATTAAAATGACAAACAAATGTATGGATGGCAGTTTTATCTCGAATATTTTATCAACAAATAATAAATATCTACTATATTCTTATTTTACAAGAATAGCATCGATTCTGATTCACCAAATAAGTGAAAAACGCTTTTTCTTTGGCACATGGTTTACAGTAATTTTTCTAAGCTTATCAGCAGATATACCTTTTCGAGGTTTGAATAAATTTACCTGTAAGCCCACTTTTATTTTCTTTGTGAGGGCTCCTTGTGGGAATACTGCTTGAACCTGAGGTACAACAGAACTTGATACCATGCCTCCCTCAGGTCCAATAGCATGTACTTCTTGTCGTATTCGTGATACTACAGCAAAATACTGTGGAAAATCATGAGTCAAAATTCTTGTAATTCGTCCCGATGAAATGTCTTCTAGTTGACTTAGATCTGCAAACGTTTATAATGACAATTATTTTATTATTTTAGCTAAATGAAGGTAAACTTGGTAAATTGGTTCGGTCTGTTTATGTGTATTTATACAATTTAAGTCTATTACCTTCAGCTTCAAAACTTTCATTTAAAACATCTTGGACAATATCTTCTGCAGATTCGATCACATGTTCACGCCATGTTTCACCATTATCTGATCTAAGTATAACAATTTCACGTTCTTTACCACGTAAGGCAGCAAAATGAGGCACTTCAATAATAACTGGCCTATAATTTGAATCACCAATTATGATTATTTTGTTGAAAATTTATTACAATAGGTAATTTTAAAAAAAAAAGAATGTACCCCAAAAATTTGGCTCCAACAGGCCCCAGTTCTAGGACACGGCTTGCTAATGCTTCGCCTTCCATTAACGGAGGTGGGTGAGGAGTTCGTTGTGGTTTCACGTATCGACATGTTATTCTGGTGGGCATTCCTGCACATCGGGGTGGTACAATAACACGTACACCACTATGTCGACATCCGCGCATTGCACCTCCACGTGCATCAACCAGAAACGAAACGAGGAAGCTGCAATGTTGAATACTTGTTAGTAGATTATCGCTTACTAAAGCGATGTACTTTTTTTTAAATATTTAATGGAAACTAAATGAAAATCATATATTTTATGAGAAACGTGCGTTCAATAATTAAATACTTACTTCTTCCAATGTAATTTACTAATCCAAGAATGCAAATACAAAAAAATGACTCATTAGTGCCATATGATTTAAATTTAAAGATTCATTTTTTTTTGGGGTCGGATAATAATCATCTGAACAGTGTACTTTATCTAAATGTAATAAGAGTTCTAAAAATAAAATTTATCTTCGTCTCTACTGTAGACTGTCATTTTTGTACTATGACAGTTCTATTCGCGTATCATAAACCCTGTTTTACACGCGCAAGTTTTGATGAAAGTTGTTAATCGCAATAATAACATATGCTATAGCAAAAATTACAATGGATTTCACACGAATGCAATTTACTTGAAAGTTGTCACTCGCATGTTCGTTAACAGCTATAACTCTCGTCTTGTTTACTATTTCTTTCTTTGTTAAACACTTCAGTCACATGATCAGAGTATACCAATGACAAGGAAGTAGGATATATACATATCGTACACACTATTCTTACATCTGAAGTTAGTAACTGCAAGATATATATATATATATAAGGTTTCATCAAAATAGAAGCCAGATCTATTGTGATATAACTACATAGTTTCATCAAAAATACTACTGCGCTTGCTTACCAAATCATGTGTTATGAATAGTTACATGAAAAGTTCATACATGGAACATACTCCTATAAGGACAGTTTCTATAAGTGGAAGCTGTCCCAACATTACGGTGCAGATTATATTTAGTCTATCTCTTATCCGAGCGACCAATTCTGTTTTGCACATGCGCACAGGCACGCGCAGCATAGACAATGTGTCTCGGAGGAGAAAGAGCATAGACAATCTTTTCTATACCAACTCCGCATATAGGAGTATTACATATATGGAAAAGTTGCATGTGTAAAATATCCATAACACAGAATTAATGAGAAATGGGTAATACTTTAAGTACACTCCTGTTCAAAAAAAATGAACAGACCTGAAATGTTAATTTTCTTACATTTCATAAAACTCCTCACTTGTGTAACTCTCTGTATAATGATTAATTTATAAACAAAGATAAGTAATATATATTTTAAGTGTGAAAAAAGAAATGGAAGTATAGTAAAAAATATTTACTACAAGACTAATCAAAATTGTGAGAGACTGATTTGGTTCAGATTTTATTGAACGGGAGTGTACATGTGGTTTCGTTTTGTTTACGATTTCTCCGTTGATATTGTTAACATTGTGTTATGGCTAAAAATTAAAGATAAGTAATAACTAATACAACTTACCCAATACTAATTGGATGTTTAATATCAATATTATCCGGCATGTATTTATTTGCTGTATATTCCGAATAATTTTGATTAATATGTTGTGGACTAATTGCATCGTCCATTGCTTGTGGTGGCAGCATATTTTGATCTCCACTGACTACCATACGATTTGAATCAATTCGTAATTCATCTCTGGTTACATCAATCGGTAACGAATCATCACCAAGTGATTTCATTTCATCTACAGTCAAGTATCTGTACGGTTGATCACTGAGCATTGTATCTTCACCTGAATAGTCACCTAATATTAGTTATAATTAGAATTTTTTTACGGAAATGTTATTTTAAAATTGACAAACAAAATCAATATTTTATTTGGAAAACAATAAAAATTGCCAGTTTGTTGTGTAAACATTTCTGAAATGGATTAAACTATTAAGAAAATTCATGATATTTAAAAAAATAATTTTTTTTTTCATTCTATATGTAATTATTGATTGTAACTGATGAAGTACGTTAAGCTATTGAATATTAACTAATTTATATGTAAAATATTCATTTTGCTTATCAGATGTTCCTAATAATTAATGAATGTTATTAATATATAAATACAGTAGCAAAATGAATAAAATAATTCCCATATTTCTATTTTATGGCATTGCCATTTATTATAGGTCTCTTTTGTAGCATTCACAAAGAGTGGTTTTCAAAAAATGAGTCTAGTATTGGAGTACAGTGGAATTTTTTATTCCACAATCAGGAAAATGATTCTCATGTAAATGCGTTAATAATGCCGCATAAAGCATTATCTATAGCACAAACTATACCCAATCTGGAAATAATGTATGTATCTATCGCTGCCCATATACAGCGCACCATGATATGGTACACTTTGTTACTCACAGACATTTGTAGAATGCAGAATGTAAAATATGTATTCATTGATATGTATACAGACAGTAATATGTACATCAGTGTCTGTGCACAGTGAGCGATGTTGTGGACAGCCTTGTTCCACCGAAACTGCACTCTATAAATGTCTGTGAATTTGGATGTAACAGAGTGCACCGTTATCATGGTGCGCTGCATATGGACAGAGATAGATGCACTACACAAAGTTCCTATTGGGTCTATGTTAATAGACAGATTGTATAATATATCCAGTATACGTATATAGTAGGGGTGGTCAATAAGTCGATTGTGAAATTTATCTCTTTTAAAAAAGATTAAAATGTGAAACGCATTAGCCAAAAAATTGCAAACATATTTCGTATGAAGCAGAAAACATTAAAAAATGGAATTCTAATTTTATAAACTGATTTAATCTTACAAACCGGAAAATTTTAAGAAGATTTTTGGAAATACATCAACCGTGTTTCGGATCTACATACCTGTGTGAATTGGCATTTTCATACTGAAAGTTAACGAAGACTAAACAATTTTCTGTCCTAACTAATTCCTATACTGAAGACTCATTATTATTATCTTTGTCAGGATATACACCTAATTTTGATTCCTTGGTTAGAGATATGCAAACTCAATCTTCCCATTAATGTTAAAGCAATAAAATAGTTAATTAATTAAGTTGTTTTTTACGTAGGTGGATATACAGGCTATTTCAGTACGAGGTGCAGTTCCGCGAGATATTGATTAGCATTCTTCCATGATAAATGCTGCCCCAAATCTTTGTCGTCCTAGGCTACAGCCTAAACAGCATAGTGATTAATCTGGCCCTGTTCACGACATATTGTAGCACAAGTGTAGCATTTACCTGCAAACTTAATATTTTTTCAAATTTGAAAATCACAAAACTGAATTGTTTTTTCTATTTTTCATAATTTTCACCACACCATCTCACCTTAGTCTTTACATAGATATTTCGTAACGTTTTTATTACCTACATTTTTGAATTACTTAAATATTCGATTTGCTACTGTATGTACTATATTATAAAAATATTTATATGCCTTGGGCGCAATATAACATCTAAATGAGATTTGTGTATATATATACTACAATTAATGTGATTGAAATAGACAAAATAATTTGTAAATATACATATTTGAATAAATAAAACTACAAAGGAAGATTTAAATTATGATACGCTAATAATATATTGTATCTAAACATATAAATACATAAAATTAATTCTCACTATAGACGTTCAAGTTAGACGACTGTCAAAAGTTTTACAAGACTAGAATAAGAGTAAGAGTAGTTTTAGAATAAATAAAGAAATTAATAATAAAAAATTTTAATTGCCTTTTCTATCTTTTAAAAAAAACAACATATTTTTAATTATATAATCATATAATATATTCGATTTTTTAATAGGCCTAAATGAAAGAATTTGCGCTCATGCAATGCTTTCAACGAATATTTGATATAGCCGACAAATTTTATAATTAATTGATAAAAAGTCTCTAACGAAGTCTTTAACGAACTGTTGTATTGTTCAACGGTTAGCTGTTTTCATAACATATTTTGTCAGTTTGTTGTAAGTGAGCTCGGAACTCCAGCCTTTGTTTTATTAGTAAATGACGCCATATCGTAACGTTATTCAACATAAACGTATGCTATTTTCTCGACAGATTAGTAGTAAGTGTATACACAAGTCACTAGTTGAAAGTGGAACACTTACAATATGACAGTTTACCGATAATTCCTTATTATTATTATTAAAAGACTGTAATTTACAATCAGTTTCTGTTCTTACACCAAAAATGAATGAAATTAGTATATTTTAAAGATTTTCTACTCAGAAAAAGAATTAAATCAGTATTTTAATGTTTTTTTTTTTGGGTTCGAACCCCGGCGGTGGCAGTTTACCAATTATAATTAATAGGGAAGTTCATTCGGCGGCGACTACACTGTCGGCGTATGGACAACAATGAAGTAAAAGGATATGCCTTTAAAGGTTTTCTACAGGTTCCCTTCATGATCACCAGAAGTTAATCGGTATACTTCCAAAGTCAATTACAGTCGCTCAACCTAACAATTCCTAGTCTCCATATATTTCCTTATCCTCCACTCATATAATGAATGTAATGTAATTGATATTAATAACGATTAAAAAGGCTAATGATGAGGGTGACCTCTGCTATAGGCTGTATGTCCCAAAAACGGCTTGTAATAATGGCTTGTATTAATGTAATACTCTTATAAATTTGAAATATATGAATAATTTTATTCAAAATAATCGTTATGTATTCCTGTTCGTTATTCAATAATGATATTAACCGATAGATGCTACTGCAAATATTCCACTTTCAACTAGTGACAAGTATTTACACTTACTACTAGTGTTTTTAGGATATGTTATACATATGTTGAAAGTGGGCACAATATGGCGCTACTTTCGTAGTGAACAGTCTATGATTTCTGATACACTCTGCACAAAAAATAACCCTTTATACAGCATCGAACTGAGCCTAAGGACACCGATTGGTATTATGACCAAGTCACGTAGGATCGGCTGCTATCTAAAAGAAACTATCATCCGTATCCTTGATAAGTTCCGATTCTGTGTTTGTACATCAACAAGTCCAGCAGTTCTGGCCCCGTCATAGAGAACGAAGCCTTGTCTTAATGCGCTTCAACACGGAAAATGATCTGTTGCGAGTTATGGCGTAAACAAGATTTTGAGGATTACACAATAAGCTTAAGTAGGAGTACGTATTAATGTTCATGTAATATTGGGACAAAAGTTCACATGTCGACAAGCATCCGAATCTCTTCGAGGCCCACGCAGAATAAGGCCCTGGTGGCAAACATCGCTCTGACTCTACGGCTAGTCCGGCACTATCTTTCCAGAAACTCGCCAGCAATACCAGAAACTCGTTACCCCTTGTTGAACAATTCCGTTTTAAGGTGCGCATGTGGGGATGTTACTTGAGATAAAATTTAATCTATACATTTAAGGAAATAATAATATTATAACTTTCTCTCAAAATTTATCTCTCAAAATTAAAACCATTCTTATACTTAAAGACATAAAACTTTTCACTGTCGCCACTTGGACTCCTATAGAAAGCATACCCAATAAATAATGTTTTCTAGTTTAAGGTGCCTATATAGAGTTAAAGATACATACAAATAATGTATGATATATGAAAGGCTATATGTGTATAATGAAAACAAATAAATAAAATTCTGAACGATAATTTTTTAGTTACTAATTATGAATATATGTGTTAAAAAGATTAATGAAAACAGCACAAAAAATAAAACAAACAAAAAAATTAATTTACACACACAACTTAATAAGGGAAACTGTTTCTTTTTGAACTGTTCTATTAGGATTTATTTTAATTTTCTAAGTTTATTGCTTAGCTATCTATATCTGAAAGAATTTTAACGAATCTATCTGCCAAGGATTTATTAATAATGAAATCTATAGTATAATATTCTATTTAAATAAAAAAATTTTTTAATTTGTTGGTAATAAGAAATGTTTAATGTTGGAATGTATGTATAAAGCATAAATTTGTTAATATTCGAGACCTCAAGCATCTATACCGTACATTGCAGTCAATCGAGGAACTCTAATCACTAACTAGCATTTATTCAAACGTCCTACCATCTACAGTTGCCTGAGATTTCGAAACACGACAAATTTTCATTTTCTTTAATTAGGTATTAAGATGAAAATTTATCAAACTAATAAATGTATCATGTTTTTAGTACAGTTTTCTCTAGTGTATTGTGATTCAAACTTCAATTTTAAATAAATAATAATCTTCTATACTATAGACAAAAGAAAACAAAAGACTTACGCTTGAAGTGTATTATTTATTGACAGTATAGGTTATGTTATAAGTAAACTGACATCATGCGTAACTTTTTAAAAATCCAATGTCTATTGCGATATAGAATGGACTAATATATAAAATTGAAGTATTTTTTTGTAAAATATATGTTAATAAGTATTTCCTATAATTGTCTGAATAAGTGTTGTAAAAAAAAGTGTGTAAAAGTACGTTTTTTTATAACCTAAAGAGGAGAATGCCAGTTGGAACTTACGCGTAAGTAATGTCGAGCCGTTGTAGTACGGCAGATAGACATGCTGGGTATGGGGCGGCTGTCCGAAACCGACCATCGCGTCCATTTCACCTAACCAGGTAATTACAACACAATAATGTTTCATGCAGTTCAAATAACAAAAAGCTCAAAAACATAAATTAAAAAAATCAAAATCAAAAATGTTATATGACGTTATTTAGATATCTTTTATATGTATATTTTAGTAAGTTTAAATATTAGGTCCACACTTATAAAACCAAAAAACAAAACACTCTCTGAAATGAATTATGAATATATTTGGGTGAACTTTGGGTCATAATTTTTATAATATTTTATGATTGAGAAATTTCAAGGTAGATAATATGATGAGGATGTGAAAGAATTGAACATAAATAGAAATTATATGTGGAGTTGAAAATCACATTGGATTCCATTTATTTACATAATAATGAATTGATCAAAATTTGTAATGATAATTTTCTTTTCAAGTATTCCTTTCCAATCAAGAGTAGGCTTTCCAGCTGTATATAATTGGAGAATTACTTTTTAAAGGATGTTTTTGAAATGTGATACCTACGTATGTTAAGATACTTCTACAAGTATCGTAAAAGGTACTCCAATGTAATCCAGTTGCCAAAGATAGGCCAAGAAAACAGGTGTCCCAAAAGTCCCTTGTGCGATAAAACAACTTTTGAATTTTTCTCTTTTAAAGTTAGATAGAGGCATTTTACTTTGGATTACCTTTAAAGAACTTTTATTGTTCTTTAAAACCAGAATGGTTAATATAATTGGAATAACCAAAATTCATTGTTTCTTTTATTGCAATGCTTATTCAGGATCAATAGTTTTGGATCCTTCAGATATCAGTTAATAGAAGGCAAATACGCTGAAGAAACTAGAAACTGCATTTTGATAACTATCGTAGACTAATAAATCTATTTTCCATCTATATATTATACAAAAATCGATGTGTGTATGTATGTTCCCTATGGACTCCAAAACAACTGGACTGATTTTGATGAAATATTCAGGCAATTTTCAGATTAGCCCAGTGCGAGACACTTTATAGGAAGTTTGGTAACGATCGAAAAAAAAATTTTTTGATAGTTTTTTGGAAATTTTGTGTCATATTTTCAATTTTGTGTCATCTCGCTATAGATAATTAGTACTACCCGTGCGAAGCCGGGGTGGACCGCTAGTGGTTTATATTTTTACAATATATTTGAAAGATATCTTTCGAGTAATCAATGAGTATGTCCATGGAAATATCTAATAGGTCAGATTAACTGCAAATAATCACACACAATTGAACAGGTTGGGTTACTCCTATTAAACTAACCTCCGTGGATAAAAAAAACTATCATTACGTAATTTTTGCATTATTTCAATATTTGCAAATTTAACAATCGGAAATAGAAGAAAGAATGTTGATAAAAAAACATAAATATTTTCTTAATTTTGAATACTTTGGCTTTGGACAATATACTAAAAAGAAACAAATGCATGCAACAAACTGCAAGGCAATGGAAGCTTGGTGCTTAATTAATTTAAAAAAAAAAAAACATTATAAAATTTTGATACCGATAGAATAAAGAGATATAGTCCAATTTTTTACGTTTTTAAATATTTTATAAGCTATGAAATTCAGTGATAAAAATTTGAATGAAATAAAATAATTTGGAAAATAGTACAAAAGGTATTGTGGAAATAAAATAAGAATCATTTAGAGAAACTAAAACAATAATAACTTGAATACTAATAATCTTACCGCCTTCTTCTTCTGAATCTGACATAAAAGTTTCATGCATCGCCTCTGGCGCTACAACCCGGTATTTTTCTTCAGAAATTACAGCTTGTGTTGCTGTTGGATCGGTTACTTGTTTTAATGTTTCCATTACAGTTATATATCCCAATTTTTGTGCAATATTATGAGCAGTTTGACCATTCTAAAATATATGCGAAATTTTCATTTGATTAACAGGTCAATTTAAATCGAATTATTGTAAAAGTACAAATCTAGGTATTTAAAAATCTAGAATGAGAAATATTTATTAAATGTGGAAATCTAATTTATAAAAATTCGTTACGCAGGAGCTGCTTCAACATAGCGAATTTCCTTAGAATACATGAATCAATCTCTAGCGGTCACAATTTTAGAATTTTTATGGAAATTTGAAGAAATTTTTGCAAAATTTTGAAGTTGACACGAGACCAATACATTGCATTCATCGGTGGATCATATATTTAAGGTAAAAATCTTAGTTTATAGATTAAGAACATTTCAGGTTAATGTTAATAAGTAATAGACATTCTTCGAGAAAGTCACTGTAATTGGTGAATATTGTATTCCTGGAGAGAAACACCACTAAAATTCCTTGATACTTACATTAGTGATAGAATTTGGATTTGCACCATTTTCTAATAAAATGTTAACAATATGTGTATGTCCCTGTTGAGCAGCTTGATGTAGTGGCGTGTAATCAATACCAGTAGTTGTATTTACATTAGCGCCATTTTGTAAAAGGAACCGCACCATATTCGTTTGTCCAAAATGAGCAGCTACATGTAATGGTGTATAACCAGCTTTAGTTTGAGCATCAACTTGTGCTCCATTCTTCAATAAAACTTGGGCAACATTTACACGGTCCTCTTGTGCACACAAATGCATTGGTGTCAAACCATTTTTCGCATGATGATTTGTATCTGCTTTATGTTCAATTAACAATGATGACATGTCTAGATGACCTTCTTGCGAACTTAAATGTAATGGTGTAAAACCAGATTTACTTTCCGCATTTGCTTTTGCACCATATTCAAGTAGAGTAGTTGCAATATCCATTTGATTTTTCCTTGCAGCAATGTGCAGCGGCGTGTGGCCATTTTTAGCTGTAGCATGGGGAGAGGCACCCTTGTCTAACAGTAATAATGCCACATTTTGATGATCGTAATGACTAGCAACATGTAATGGTGTTACACCATTCTTCCCTTGAGCATCAACAGCCGCTTCACGTTGCAATAATAATTTAGCAACTTTCATGTTCCCATATTTCGCAGCTAAATGTAACGGTGTAAATCCTTTCTTCGTTGTTGCATTCAGGGAGGCATTGTTTTCTAATAAAACTGATGCAACCTGTCAATGAAAATTAAAAAATTATTGAATCTATTTTATGAACTTTTTTAAAAGAAAAATTAATTCATGCATACAAGAAACACAAATGTAATTCTGTTTATAAGAATTTTTAAGTGGGGAGTTATTAATATTTGGCACAATCATTTTATTTTAAAAGTTTAGTAATGTAAGAGTTAACACCGGCCCTAGCATCTTTTTACATTTAACGAATCTGAATATTAACGAAGTTCAACTGAGCAATTGTAATTTCTTAATTGTTATGGGATTGATCTTTACTACAGGTTCAATAAACAAGTATGCATTTTCGGTTAACATTCAATTCATCAAATATATGACTGAATTGGCAGTGAACCTAAAGTGAAGATCTAACGAGCCTTAGTTTATCATATGTTAGGACCGGCTTTGTTTCGTGTAACTTCAAAGCAAAAAGAAAAAAATCAAAAGAAAAGCCGGATAAACACACAAAGATTGAAAAAGTGATACGTACCTCTGTGATAAATTAAACTGAGCCACTTTCAATCACTTTAAAAATACACGCATGTGCCAATTATTAATAAATTTCAATTTCAATAAATTGAGGGATGAAATTAACAAAAGAAGTGAAGAGAAAAACTAGTTATGATATCAGCTTAGTTAAAAAGTATAAGCATAATTAAAAAGTAACACCAAAGAGCTTCTAGATTGTCCCTCCACTTATTGAAGTATTGAAAATAAATACAATCATTAACAAAATAGAAATAATAATTTTATTGAATCAAACAATCCTCTTATGGTGTTTACTATACACAAAAAAAATAAAATAAATAAATAAATAAAATAAAATTCAAATAAATGAAGGGATGATCTAAGTTAAATTACATTTCTACGAAAAGAGATAACATTTTTTTCTGTTAAATTAATTTTTTTTAAAGTTAATTTTACTCAAATTTTTTGGATTCAAATTGCTACGTAATCGGAGTCACAATTATTCAATGAATCACACCCTCAAGGATCTTTGAATTGTTTTATTTGCATTTTATACTCATTTGTTTAAAAAAAATATTACTCTTTTGGTGCTTTATTACATTTTAAATCAGATATTCTTTATGTCTCATCCAAAACACTTGAATTAAATAATTTGCATCAATATGATCCATTAATCGTCTACCTACAAGGAACTTTACCTCATCTTGCCCTTCTTTTGCAGCAATATGTAATGCCGTGTACATATCCTTTGTTGTAACATCTACTTGAGCGCCATGTTGTAACAACAACATCACAATATCGACATTACCCAGTCGGGAAGCAATATGTAATGGTGTTTGTTGTTCACGTGCCCTTGCATCCACTTGCGCTCCATTTCGTAATAAAATTCGTATTATATCAGTCTGAAAAATGAAAAAACATACATTACTATATATTTAGGTATAAAACAATACATCTAGTTGGTGTGAATATGCAGCAGATTAAGTTTATAAGGGATTTCTATGATAGGTGCTGGTTATACCAATATATATCCGTTGGTTTATTGATTTTAACTGGCTTCGAGTTAAATTTTCATGGGTATAGTATTCTTGGGGTAACCAGTCCAGGTGGTCGAGTGGTCTAAGGCGTTATGTCTGCGCAGTATGCCTACTTGGAAACTGGGAGATTATGGGTTCGAATCCCGACATCGACAGTTTATCAATTATTAAGAAAAAAAACGGGGCGGTTAATTTACTAGACTGTTGTCGTATCGACAAGAACAAAGTAACCGGTTATGCTTGAGAAGGTTTTCTGCAGTTTCCTTCAGGAGCTCCAGATTAATATCGGCATAGTTCCTATCATAGTCGGCTACAGCCGCATATCCCACCAATTCATAGTCTATACACAAAAATTCCTTCCACTCCTTCCATGGACTTTATGGTCGAAGTGTAGCCCGTCCAGAGCAGCCTCTACAATCTATGCATCTATCTATCTATCTATTCTTGGGTAACAGAAGCCACGAATAGTAGTTATACCAACTCAATCCTCTACTACGCCTTGTACGTTTTCTCTAGCCCTGTGTTTGTTGTCAAATCTACCCGCCTTCTTTGCGAATGTCAAGTCAGAGCTCCACTTAAGTTTTTTTCCGTCAGATTCCCCCATTTCGGCCATTCGGGCTCTGCAAGGGCATTCTACTAGAAGATGAAAGGGTGTATCATATGCCCCGTTACAGGCCGGGCAGATTGCATTGTTCTCTAATATCTCTTTTCAGGTAAACACACCAACCATAAAGTTGTTCTCGCCGCATTGTACCAGCTATTATTTGTTTGACTTGTATGCAGTCTGCTGTATCTTTCCATTTCCTATTCATAGACAAATCTACCCGTTCGCTTAGGGCAGAGGTAGTCTGTCTCCTAGTTATTCTTGCATATATTTTCGGTCCCTGACATGGGAGTGCGGCTCCTTTAGGGGCGACAGTCCGTCAACCGTTTTATTGCCTTCAACCTGCAGTGTCCTGATCAAGATTATCTCTTTTGCCTTTGCCAGACTTTCTAGTGAAAGCCACAGGTAAGTATTTTTGTCAGTCAGTACCGTTTAGATCTTTAGACTATGATTTCCGATGAAGAAAATCCATGAAAGTATTTTTGGCAGTAACAGATACATTATTTATTGAATGGCAATTGCGTATTTACCTGGTTTGCTCTTGCAGCTAAATGTAAAGGTGTTTCACCTCGGATGGTTGGTACATCTGGATTAGCCTCATGTTGTAGTAAGTAAATAACAATATTCATACAGCCCATAAAACTGGCGACATGAAGAGGTGTTAAACCACTTTCGGTTGTGGCACTGATACTGGCACCATGTTTAAGTAGCAATTCTACTACTTTAATTCTATTTTTCTTGCATGCTATATGTAAAGGTGTAAATCCATTAAGTGCACGTGCATTAGCATCAGCTTGACGATCTAACAATAGTTTTGCAACTCGAACATGTCCACAATGAGCAGCTACATGAAGTGCGGTTAAATAATCAACAGTAACTTCATCAACAGGAGCTCGATGATATAATAATATTCTGGCAGCTTCAACATGTTCACCTTGTGCTGCCATATGTAATGGTGCCAAACCATTCTAAAAAAAATGAAACATTTCTGTAAGTATATAATCTTATGCGGTAGCTATTTAACGTCATACTTTAGTTTTGGAGCTAATGGGTGCACCCTTTTCCAGTAACATATCTACAACTTGTTCATGACCAGACCGTGCTGCACAGTGTAACGGTGTTAAACCATCTCGTGTTTTTGACTCAATATTAGCTCCTTTTTCTAGTAATAAAGCAACCATATTTGTTTTACCCCATTTTGCAGCCACATGCAATGGGGTAATATTATGTTTCGCTGCATAATTAACATCAGCGCCTTTTTGTATTAGTAAATTTGCGATAGCTTCATTTCCATAATGGGAAGCAATGTGTAATGGTGTAAAACCAGATTTTGATGTAACATCAGGATTATGTTCATTCTAAAAATTAAAATAATTAAACCATGATTATGATATTGGATAAAATATTTTGTCGTCACTTCTGTTCTCACTTCTAATAATAATTTTGCTGCTTTGACGTCATCTTTCTTAGCAGCAATATGCAAAGCTGGCAAACGTACTTTTCCGCGCGTATCATTTTCTAAGAGAACGGCAACGACCTTGTCGTGCCCTTGCTGCATTGCCACGGCAAGTGGTGTGAAACCATCCTGTGCAATAATAATATGTTAGTTAAAATTCAAATAGTTGCCACTTGTTTGTTGTATATTAATACAAACCTCTGTGGCAAGACTTTGATTTGCTCCATTAGCCAATAAATATTTAACAACTGAATCGTGATTTTCTTGAGCTGCCATATATAGTGGTGTGAAACCATTTTGTGATTGGACGTTAACAGCAGCTCCATGTTGAACTAATAATTTAACAACTTCTTCTTGTCCAGCTGAAAAAATGAAATGAATTTCATTAAAATTCATTGAGACTTTTATTTGTGAGATTTTATTTTTTAGTATCTAAATATTTTTTTCTGTAAAACAAGCAGTATGATTTAGCTTTAGATACAGTTTGCAGATGGATTTTCAGGCAGTTACTTCGATGGTAATATCTGCAATGCTTCTAGAGAAATTAGTCGAAATATACAGTTCTATGTGTCTTATTCCCGGAGGTTAGTTATATTCAATAAAGAAATCGGATAATTAAAACATACACACCTAAAGATGCAATGTGAAGAGCGGTATTTCCTTTTTTAGTAGCAGAATCAACGATAGCACCACGTTTAAGCAGTTCGGAAACAACATTGACGTGACCATCTTTTGAAGCTAAATGTAAAGCATTTAATCCATTCTGAAACAAAACATAAATAATTTAATTATAAATAATAGTTTAGTTAATATTCTGTGAATTTTCAACAATGAGTAGAGTATTTTCAATTTGTATATTAAAGCCTTCTGCGATTTAAAATATAAAAATTATTTCCGTCAAATGAAAATTAATCATTTTCTAAAATACTGAGTTTTTATATTCATATTTCCCGCTATGAGATGAGTAAATTATATGATAAGTAAATATGTATATTTTTTCCAATGTTGACAGTCGTTATTAAGATCAATCGCCTAACATCAAAACCACTATTTGTGGCCTGATTTTAGTATACTACAAAGTTAATAATGAGACACACGTTTAGTATTTCAAGAAAATAAATCTTTAAGGAGGTAAAATGAGATTTATGTAGTTATTTATTTGAAATTTCGTGTTCATTAGAAATTATCTATTGGGTAAGTGACGTGTTTTAGAAATGGATTTAAGTAGTTCAAGCCTTGATGGGAAAAAATAATCGTTTCCTAAAAATAGTGCTACAATTACAGAACAATATTTATAAATTATTGATTGACAAAATGATAGAACTAAAAGTTTTAAATGTTCTATTTAAACATCAATAATATATGTAATAAATATATTATTATTTTTAAAAGTCTTGAGTGACCTACTTTCAAAACTATTTATATAAAATTTAATAACTATTGTCTGATGTTATTATAATAATATTATTTCAGAATATTGGAAAATAATTATCTTTTCACACCAGATTGCTTTCTATTGATATATGTCCAGAGTGAATGTTAATAAATTATTAAAACAATATATAAAATTAAGCGGAAAATACTCTCACAATCTTTATACAAGTGATATAATATATGTCAAACTGGTGTAAATTCCACACAAAACCACTTTGTTACAGACTATAGTTTCACTCTATGTAGAGAGGTTATTTGGCATTACACAAAACACTTTTTTTTTCATAAACATTTTCATTGCAGAAAATTTTAAAGCCTGAATTTTGGTTAGGTACATTAAAAACAAAAATGATTTTCCTTGACAGTTTACGTTTTTAAGTAGCCAACGACTAAATTCACTCAGCTAACGTTTTAATACCCAGTACGTAGAATATTTACAAGAGTATATTATGTTTAGTCCCGACTTTATAACGGTTGAAAATATTGATCCAAGAAAAAAGTTTTTGGTATGGGTTTGGTATAAAATGACCTAATTAGTTCATTTCCGCATGTCCGTCCGTTTGTTTGTCTGCCTACCCGTCTGGAAAGACAATGACTCAAAAACGAAAAGAGATAACGAGCTGAAATTTTGAGTGCATTTCATTTTTAGTTTCACATAAATTTTTGTCATTAATTATTTGTTAATATCATAAATAAGTGTTATAAATTTGCTCCTACAGATCGTGTCCAAGTTTGCAATTTGGACACTTTCTCATCAGCGTTTTTTCAGCGTTCGACAGTTTTAGTCCGATTAAATTGAAATTTTGTATCTGATATGCTTTTGATATTTGCTTAAAGAAAGAAGAAACTCAAAATATAAAATAATTCTATATTAAACGTATTTTGTTTCCTATGCATTTTTCGATTTTTTTAGATATTAAACGAAATATAGCAAATTTGGCCGTTTCCTTCAATCCTCTGAAACACCTTTTTTTCTTGTCCGATTTTGCCCATTAACGAACTTTGCCCTTCACGTACCAACAGTACCTCACATACCGATAGACATTTGTTTTGCGAAAATTTGCCATCGGTACAACACCAATAACCAGGCTCTATTTTCTTGTTCACTAAAAATTGAACATTGGCGACAATCGTGGAATATGATTTGAGTGGAAAATAAAACCGAAATTTAATAAAAATATTAATTACTAACACATAAATAAATACTTACCGCATTGCTTGTATTTATGTCGATATTGGATCGTAAATGCTCAAGAACTTTTTCAAGATGACCAGCTCGAGCTGCTCGGAGAAATGACGTATTACCGTCAGACTGTAAAAAAAGGAAAATAGTATAAGTAATAAATTCGAATATAATTTTACATTCTTCAATGAGATTAAAGCAGCAAGAACAAGATTTAAATTTGTTCCTATCTATTGATTTGGTGAAATTAAAACAAAAGCAAAAAATATATGTTTGATGTTTAATAGCGGTGTTTTATGTTATAAAGTATTGGATTGGGCCTTTTATTCCAGGCCATTAAGTATTCATTTATTTTAATGTATTTACAAAAATATGCATATTAATAATTCGCGTGTTAACTAACTACTTATTTATAAAAATTTACATACTATCTAATTAATTAAAATAAATTAATTTAAATCCATAGACTGTTTGTTGGTGGATTGAATTTCGACTCTAGAAGTAAAGTTGAAAATAAAAAGATTCCACATGTAGACATATGTGAATCATTTTTCTCTCCCTATGAATATCAAAAAAAAATTCAATCAATATCAATTAATACATCAAGGGGAAAGGCCATAGAGAAAGAAGAAAACGCAAAATATAAAATATCTCTCTTAATATTATAAAAATCGAAAAATGTATAAGAAGTAAAGTTGTAGAAAATCATGTTTGCTACAGTTCAGTATATTATCATTTTTTCCAAACTCTAATGTGTACTGAGATATTTAGAACTTTAACTTTCAATCTTTAATTGTAAATATTTCTGTAAATATTAGTGAAACAGAAAAAATGATAAACAAAATTATAGTAAACCTAAGTACCTATAACTTTATGTCTTTATAAATTTTTCGATTTTTCAAATATTAAGGGAGATATGCCAAATTTTGAATTACCCCCCCCCCCACCTTTCCCCTTGCCCGATTTTTTGATACCAAATACCAAATTTTTGACCGCTAGAGCGTCCACTGACACTTAAACTTATATATATATACATATATATACATATATATACATATATATACATATATATATATATATATATATATATATATATATATATATATATATACATATATATATATATACATATATATACATATTATATATATATATATATATATATATATATATATAAATTTTAGGGATAGTGATTTTTAATATCTAGTAGGTAGGATCAATGGACATTTCAAGAAGTTTTTACGAAATTCCAACAATGGTACAAAAACAATAGCTGCATTTCATTTCCGAGGAAATTCGCTAAAAATGTTCACAAAATTAGCTCCAGAATACGTTTTAGTAGTACATTCAAGCAAACTTTAGCCACATTTATTCGCATTGCTTTAAAAATTACATTTTGATTACATAATACGGTCCTTACTAAAAATAAATGATAAATATGTTAGTGTATGTAATGATCAAAGAAAGAAAACAGCCACTGAAAGATAAAACCAAACACAACATATGTTTTGGTGATACATTAATTATAAATGAGATCATGTACAAAGAAAATTTTCCATATCAAAATCGTAGGACTATCAATATTCAAACGTAATCCAATACTCATAATAGAAATTGAAAAATGTACATTTGGCCACAAAAGTTGATGTCCTTTATTTAAAATTGCATAGTATTGTATATAATATTTGTACCTCAATTTCAGATCATTCATTCGGTTTTCGACAAAAGTTTTCGATTAAACGCTGTTAGTATATTTCTAATGAACAGTCTTTTTTCCGAAGCGTTTTTTACGAAAACTGAATTAATAAGGCACACATTAATTTTATAAAATTTAAAAAAATTACATCAAGTCTTGTGGCCAAGTGTACGTGTAGGCTTCATAGAGGTGATTTAAAACAAGCGGAGTTTATAAAATTAGATAAAAATTTACTAAACAGTATTTTTGAACTTTGGTTAATTTATGTTTAAAAAATATGACCAATCAATGTATAATACAATGTCTAGTGATTTCCAATTTCTTCGACGAGAAAAAAGCATCATTGTCACTCAGATTTTCGTTTTGTATCATACACTATATATATATATATATATATATATATATATATAAATACATATATGAGATCATTGTTTCGAAATAATTGACATGCCAATAGCTACACGGAGAAAAATTCATGGTTATTATATTATTTTTATAAGTTAAACCAATTTGATACATTGATTAATTTACCATTGAAATACATATTTTGACTTTGATATGTACACTCCCATTCAAAAATAATGAACCACCAGTAAGTCACATTCTAAGTGTATATATTATTCAATATATGTATATTACATACATTAACACTTAGAATATTTCAACTGGTTCAATATTTATGAACGGGAGTTTATGTCGAGTGCCTCGGAACTGGGAGGTTGCAGGTCAGTTCCCAACGGTGGAAGTCTATTAAATTTATTGAAAAAAAAAATTAATAAGGCGGTTAATTGACTAAACTGTCGGCGTATGGACAAGAACGATAGTATCCGGCTATGATTGTGAAGGTTTTCTGCAGTTTCCTTCACGAACTCCAGATGAGTATCGGCATATTCCTAGCCTACATACAAGTTTTGGTTCTTTAAGGGTTGGAAAAAAAAGGCCTATACTTAACAGGCTTCGACCGCGCCTCCGCTACCACTACATGTCATAGAACATGTAGTTATAATAAAACACTGAACAATTTCTTAAAAAAAACGTTGATCTTATACTGTTTTATTGACGTTTCACCTTTTTTCTATTGCTTCGCAACGGAAAGCTTTGAAACATCACAAAAATATCTATTTTGAGTTTTACACCAACTACAACTTTCTAATCGCGACGGTAAAAAATACCTATTAATAATCAATAATTATATTATTATCAATAATATTAATTTTTAGATCATACTGAGAAGTTGATCATGTGGATCTTATGTATAGCAATAGTAACACGACAATATGAAACCAATTCCCACAGGTCGTTATGTTTAATTTGATTAGCAAAGTTCGTAAATTTACAGTTTCATTATGCTAGTGTCAGACATTTTGCTATACCGAATAGAATAATATGTATGTATACGGCGTCGAAAGTCGCGCTATCATTTCAAAATTTTATAATTGATGTACCTTACTTTTTTTGTATCATATTTTTTCGAAAAAACGGAAAAATAAAAGCTGTAAGTATAGTTATAATGAACAACTTTTATCCGCAGCATTTTCTCGAAAACCGAATACATACGGCAAAAAATTTGTTAGTTTATTAGTATCTACCTCATTCATGCAATTTTGGGAAAATCTTTCGAATAAAAGTTGTTATTATATTTATAATGAACAACTTTTACTCGAAGCATTTTTTTGAAAACGGAATGAATAAGGCACAAATCAATTTTATAAAATTTTGAAAAATGTGCGCTACTTTTATGGCCATTTGTACATAACAATGTATTTTTCTCCGTGTACAGAGTACAGAGACAAATTTCTAAATGGAATATACAATTATTTATATAATCATATTATTGTGGTGGTTGGTCTCTAATTAGGTTAATAAATGAAAATCGACCGCTCCCAGTTTGGCATATGTCCAGACTATTTCACAATCAAATAAATATTTTAATAAACGTATATTTTATTATTCATTTATTCATATAATATAAAAGATATTTTCATCATTTTATGTTTAAAAAAAAAATAACAAAACAAAAAATTTGGAATTGAATAGATTTTCAGTACTATTATTTTTCGTGTCTAAGACTATAAATGCGATCAAATTTTAATCGATAATGTCTTCTGGATGTCAAAAATACCTTTTTATCCGTTGTTAAATGTTGCAGTCATGTGTTTGAACACGATATCTCGAGAGCCAATAACGTCAGAACATTTTTGTTTTTCAGAATAAGCTTTTAAACGAGGCTCCCCAGCGGAAATGAAATTTAACTTGAGAGATTTCAAGTTTTCTTAAAACCGTGGTGCCTTGTTTACGGTCAGAAAAAAGTTTCTTTTAATTTGATCAGCATAATTGTGTTTTCTTAAAACAAAGTATGCTGACAAGTCTGTTATAGACTGTATAGTCTGAGAAACGGAGGAAAAACCCCATTTAGTACGTAGATAATTCGTCATCAATAAAACCAAACTTGTTTATTTTTTTTATAAACAATAAAAGTTTATTTACAAAAAAATTGTCAATTTGAGTACGATATCTCTACTGTTAGTGAAATCACGGAGCCGCTACGATAACGGGAATCGGAAATATAACAATAAAGGTGGCAAGGCCGCGGGTATAAGCTATAGTTATTTATAAAGATTATTAAAATAATCACAGAGAACTCTAGGTTTTTTGAAATTACATTTCAAATTTTGCTCCTATTCCTAGAACATTTGTTTGTATTTTATAAATACGTATTTCGATTGCAATGTAGTCATCATCTGCATGAATTAGCTAATTTCAACAAAATCAATCAAAAAAACAATCGAATACCTGAATATCAAGGTTAGCTTCTGTACCCTCACTTTAGTGGCAAAAACAACGTCACATGTTCACAAAGCTACTTTTATAAACTACAACATATTTATAAACTACAACATATATACCGTCAACATATAGGTGGGGCTCTTCATACACCTTATCCGTTAGTCAGTCAACTCAAATAATCCTCAGGTCAGATCATATCCGCAGTGAAATCGTCGAAAAGACAGAACTTTTTAAATATCATTGTGAGACACACACCAAATTAGCAACAAGCAACATATCTCTGAATCCATATCCCAGGGATAGTTTTGATTAGCTAATTCATACTGATGATGACTACATTGTAGTCGTAATACGTATTTATAAAATACAAACAAATGTTCTAGGAATAGGGGCAAAATTTCAAATCTAATTTCTATAGTTATTTAAATAAATGTATGGTAAAAAAAGATCAGTCTGTCATACAGCCATGGTACATAGACTCTAAGTTTTTTTAGAAACCCGTTAGAGTCTAATCCCTTTAGAATCAGTAAACTGTAGTCTGATTCTATTATTTTAAACGAGTTCAGGTTTAAAAAAATCGGTTTTTAACGTGACACTCAACCTCTTTATATAGTAATTTCAAAACATGATTTTTTTTAGGTGCTTTGGCATCAATTGGTGAGCTATCTATTAAAAACCGTCTGGAGTTACTTAAAAGTTAAAAGTAATTAGGGATAATAATAGAGGATCTATAAAAATTAGTTTTTATAAAAAAGCACCTTAAATGCCGTTTGAGTGAAGTTAATCATGTTCAGGCATCTATGGAAAATAAGTTTAAATTGTAATACATTAAAAATTTTATTGCTTCTGAGCAGTATTTTTATATGATTACATCATATATCTACAAATCTAGAATAAAAAACAAAACCAGCAAAACGAAAACCTAACGATAGTTTATTTAGCATATAAAAATAAAACATTATTTCGAAGACACATGAAAGTTTGCGTGCTATGAGTAAATGTAAGTATCAAATTAAAACTAGTATAAGTCACCGGCTATATTTAATAATGGATTATTCGAAAGCATTGGATGTAGGTAGCAATAAAATTACCAAGTCGTGAGTTTAAATGAACTCTAATCAGACAGATATCAGACACAATTAGACACAAATTATATACTAAACTACATTTTAAAATTGTATATTATATATGAGAGTTGATTTTATATATTATCGGTGGTAAAAACATGAAGAATATAACTAATGACTCTACCAAAACTAAGATATTTTGTAAGAGGTAATCTCACATCATTATTTGCTACGTAAATCCATTTGTCCGCTCAATATAGATTCTTCTACGAATAACAATTCATTTTCAGGCAGGCGCTAGATTGGGACTCATCAATGGATATATACTGTGCAGACTGATATCCTGCCATTCCATCTTTAACTACGAATCTCTCGATTACAGCAGATATATTTGGTGCATCTCACCCCGAATTTAAGAACCTTCAGGAGAACCAGATAAGCACGCTCCTGGCTATTGCTAAGATATGGAGAAAGAGAACCTTGTAGAAGAAGCCAATATCTATCTATGTAATCAATTAGAATACCTTCTAAATAAAAAAAGATATTGTAAAAATGTTAAACTAATAATAGTCCTCGTAAGATAATGTACACTTCCGTTCATAAAAATTGAACCAGTTGAAACATTCTAAGTATATTGTATGTAATATACATATATTTAGTAATATATATATATATATATATATATATATATATATATATATATATATACTTAGAATGTGACTTACTGGTGGTTCAATTTTTATGAACGGGAGTGTACCTAAAAACAAATTAAAATAATAACTAACTCAGTTAATTGCTTAAATATCCGCTATATACTGAGTTCATTATTAAGGCGTAAACTGGTTATTTTACTTAAATATGCGCAGCAGTGTTGTATACTGGTGTACATGTTATGTACACCAGTATAAGTCCGATATTGTACAAACCATCTGTACAGACAATTTTTTACAAGTCCGATTTGTACAGTTAATTTTTTTTAATAAAACCGAAATAGTATTTCGAAATGTGAAATTTTATGCATATCTTATCATGCGCTTATCGCATTTTCACATTTCGGAACAGTATTTCGGTTTAATTTAAAACAATTACCTGTACAGATCGGACTGGGTACAAAATTGTCTGTACAAATCCCGATCTGTACAATATCGGGCTGGATACGTTTTCTTTATCTCTCACCCACCTGTTTCCCCGTAGAGTGGCCGGAAGGATGTATATATATATATATATATATATATATATATATATATCGGTAATAATAGTGACATTTTTTTTACTGTACACACATTTATAACAAACTGTTTTATAACAAACTGAACCGATTTTAACAATAAATTACTCTTAAAAAACATTAACGTACAAGTTCTACAAACCCGTTTTATAATTTTGCGTCAATAAACAATTTTATACATCGAAGCATCAAAATGAAATTATAATTCACAACGAAAATTATTTATTACATTTGGATTATATAATTAATTTACAATGAAAATTAAACAAGATGCTTCGATTAGTTTAGGGTATAAAATCAATAAATTTGAGGTGAATCTCAAACATTTTGAATATTTCATATACTTCTAATAATTCAATTGAGTGAAAATTTCACATGTTCAAACTCACAGTGGTTAAATGAAATAATTTATATATTTAAATTGGTTGGTAGAACTATTCGATACATTTAAATACATTTTTTTAGGGTCACTTACCATGCGTGCAAATTTAAAACATCCTGGCATTATTTATGAAAAATAATTTCAATAAAAAACAAACCCAAAAAAAAAAACCAAAAATTTTAGACAAGAAAATAATTATGATAAATACCAAATCACAGTTATTTAAAAAAAAAAAATGTTCACATTTTAAATAAACAACAAAAGACGACGTAATATTGCAATTCAATTCGCAATCACAAATCCATGTGTGTGTGTAAAGTTGGTACAACTGTTTGAATGTTTTTCTCTGTTGTATATTCAAGTGTATGTTCTAATCGTTATGTGATATATATTTATGACGACGCATTTTCCAATTTTATTTCTATGGAAAAGATATTTAATGGAGGTAAAATGTTTAAAATATTCAAAATGTTTATTATTAAGGTAAAAACATAATGTTGGAAATATTTATCCCCCGGTTTTTCACCGTCTACGGAACTATTCTATCTATCTATATATACATCATCTGTCTGATTTTTTAATGCACTTGCACTTAACGAATGTATATACTAACGAATATATAGACGCGACAACAACGTTATATTCTATACGTTATATGTTTATTATATAAAACGCGCGCAGTTATATAAAAGCCGGCGTCTACAAGCCTCGCATGAGCATGAGATAGTGGTTGTTGCCACGCCCGACATTCATCTAAACACGTTCAATATATTCTACATCACATTTTACCTTATGTCATTTCCTAAATATATATTTTTTTAGCATAGGCAGTAATCATCGTTCAACTGTTTTCTAACGCCTTCGTATTCAACAACGTGTCTCGGTTGAGAGGTATTTAAGATTGATTACAGCCGTAAATCAATATTTGAGAGTATCAAGATAAAACTCAATTCAAAATGACTGTCGTCGATTGATTTCATCTTCAATTAAATAATAGATTTAACTGCGCACGGCATTACTCTAGTCAAAGGCCGGCTGAGATAAACTCTCACTCTGTCATCCGTTTTGATTAAAATTCTAAGAAATATGTGTGGCATCCAGGAGTAGAGGAAAATGAGGTAAGGGACAATCTCACAAAGAAAGCAACATCGACACTTTGTACAGAATCTCGGAGCTCTTCTGTGAATCTGAAAACCATATTTACCAAAAAGAGTTTAGGAAAGAAGAGAAGATTTAAAGGGACTCTCGCTAGCGATCTCTTCCGGAACAGAATCAGGCAAAACATCTAGTGGAAATTTTAACCAAAATTGATCCTAAATTTCCATTAGCCGGATTAAAATAGAATACAGCTCTACTAGGTATAGAGTTTACCTCGCGGATTTCATCACGAGGTAAACTCATGAAACATGCCGAATCTCACGAAGAAGGCTAGCGAAGGTCGAAATATTTTTGGTCCATATCTGGGCACCATAGCTTTTAGGATGACAGTTTGATTTCACTCATTATGTATTTTATCTTAAAATTCACGATTCACACTAACTGTGGTATTTTTTTTCAACATTAACAAATGATACTACGCAATCAAGTTATACCTCTTACTATCTACAACCGATATAATTGCTATATATGTACGGCGTATAGTAGTTGCTATGGAAATAACAGAAAATGTATTTAGGTAATAAATATTCAAACATTGACATATCTAAATTATTCTGTGTATGGTTAGAATTTTAATTTCATTTGCATACTGGTTTGATAATACAATATCCATTTCAATTCAGATTTTATCAAAACCTAGCCAAAGCATAACGGCCAAATTTTGAACAAATATTCCTGATGAATTCAACAAAATATCGAGTTTTTTACTAGAATTATTTCGTCTTACTGTTTGAATCTATCTATCAATTTTGTTTCTGCATATTCTATATATTTTATAAAAACATTATGGTGGAAGCGATGGGAAAAGATATTTATTTATTCTCATACAAGTGTTTATTCATTTTCAAATTAAAAATATTACAAGCAATTACATCCACTATCTTGAATTTATAAAACTAGACCAAAGTACTATTTTTAAAGATTCCAAAAATTATTTTTCAAAACTTTTCGTTAAAGTTAGTAAAAACAGCGTTTCAAAAAATTTGTCCACTAGGATAATAAAATTGCTCCTTCTACTATGCAAAAATTATTACTGTTTACTCCGATATATGGGTTTAAAAACTTTGAGCTACGCGTTTTTACAATTTTTGATCCCATCTCTATACCTCGACACATTTCGGAGCTGCTAAACTTAATGTCCCACCCAGCATATTTTGTTTTATTGTATTTTTCGAAATAATAATAAATAATCAAAAATAAATACATTCTCATTTCGTTTTAATATTTCGAATTATTAACCGTAACGAACTTATTTTTCCATTTTACCATTTGTAATGTCTAAAATTGGAAAAATTGCCCCAATTTCTAGATCAATTATTTCACTACATTTTAATCGAAATACGTATTTATACAATACAGTATAATTGATCTAGGAATTGGGGTAATTTTTGAAATTTTATTAAATAAAAGCGTTTTCTTAACAATACTAACCACGGTAGAAACAATAAAATCTTGTATCGCAGATCGCATTAATCATTAAGAATATTTATTGTCATTGGCTGTGGAAATATGTGTGTGTCTTACTTTACGTCATGCCGTTTTAGAAAAAAAGGCCTGTCTGTGACAGGATAGTATATATAGAACTTGAAACAACTATGTCAATAACAACTGTTTTAATTGCTTGAATACTTTAATTGCTTATATATAATGAGTGATTCATTTAGAAGTACTTTTTTTTCTATGGATTTTTTGACAGGTTAAGCGTGAGTCGTGTTAACCTATCATGGTATTTTTGTTCATTATAGTTTGTGTTTTTTGTTCAGCGTCAGTGTTTTGGCTCTTGAAAAGCTTGAAGAAAATCCACTGTTTTCGACAAAAATTTTGTTTAGTGATGAGGCACATTTCTGGCTTAACGGACATGTCAACAAACAAAATTGCCGTATTTGGTCTGAAGAGCAACCTGAAGATATTCAAGAGCTGCCATTACATCCAGACAAATCAACGGTTTGGTGTGGTTTATGGGCCGGTGGAAAAAAAACGTAACTGTCAATAACGGCCGTTATCGTACCATGATAACGGGCTTTTTGTTTTCTCAAATTGAAGCCCGTGATCTCCAGGACATTTTGTACCAACAAGATGGTGCCACTCTCCCCACAGTACGTGAAACCATAGTTTTATTGCGAGAACAATTTGGTGAACAGTTAATTTCGCGCTAGCACAGTTAATACCCCCAGACTTTTTCCTTTGGGGCTATGTAAAGTCCAAAGTCTACACGGATAAGCCGCGTACGGTTGAGCAACTGGAAGCCAACATTACTCGCGTTCATTTTTAATGCGTGAACTGTTTACTTTACTTTTAAAGACGTATAAATATATAAAAATACAAAGTAAATAGATCAACTGATTTAATTTATTTACTATAATAGATATATGAAAGCTGTATATAAAACACAGTAAGTAAATTAATAGGTCAATTAAACAAAGCGCTAGGAAATAGATATATGTGATAGCAAATAGTTTGCTATATAATCGTAACGAATCCTTTTATAAAACGTTTACATACATAATAGATAATATTAACAACTATATACACAACTTTATTTAATAGAGTGTATTGAAGTTACCAACAAGTAATTTCCAACAAGTGTGTAGGTAAAATGATCTTCTAACGTGTCTCATTTTTCTTATTTTTTTAATACTTTCTTATCATTTTATTGATTTAACACTTGAAATATCTAAAAATATTTAGAACTACTTAATTTTTGAGAAAAATAGTATAAGAAAATACTATGTCAATATTTAATTTCATATATTTCAACTTACAGTAGATACAATATATTCGGAGCTTTTAACCACGAATAAATGGATATTTCCATAATATGGGAGAAGCGAATCTCGCCGAACCGAAGTAGAAAAGTCGAAATGCATTACTTTTCATACCCCAAGATTCATCTATCTGTCTAATAGAAAATATGTTATCATTTTGTATACTTTTACGGCTATTATGAGTTAAGTCCCGGTATGTAACGGTTAAAAACCTTCATCGCAGAAGAAAATGTTGTCTAAGTATTCATAAAAGACCTTATTAGTCCCTTTCTAGACCTAAAAAGAAACGTTAAGCTCTTGAATGAATAAAATCGCTTTGTTTATACCCCCGCAAGGAAGGGAAATATCTATCTTTGAGACCACATGAGTAAGACTTCTTTTGTCTGAACTTTTTACTCATAAAATGAGTAGTTTTTAAACAATTTCATTTCAAACATCTGAAATTACTCTTTATTACGTATATGTATTATATGGCATCTTTATTTATACACTATTTTGTATTTTTATACATCTGCGCTTGTAAAAATTAATATTAACTGTTTACGCATTGATAAAGAACTCACAATAGGCAATTAACTCAGTTAGTTGTTATTTACTAACTAGTTTTAATTAAAAATTGGATTTATTTTTATATTTCGTGAATAATGAAATTAAAAATAAGTTTCTATTAAAAAAACATTTTTAAAAACATGCTTTTTATAGTAAAACTAATTTTCTCCAACTTTACATCTTATGTGTTTTTCGATTTTTTCAATATTAAGAGAGGGATACCAAATTTTGTGTTTCCCCTTCCTTCTAAACCCCCCCCCCCCCTTTTCCTCTTGTCATGCTTGCCATAAAAATGCATTGTCACCGGAACTGAACCAACATGTAAAAATTCAACTCCGTAGGATAAGAGGAAGTGGTTCTAAATCAGCTTGCAAGATTTGACCCGAACATACATACATACATATATTGCAAGTTAAATAAAAAGCTTGTTAAAAACACTTATTATTGATAATGTTAATACTTGATAATGTTAATGTTATTGATAATACTTTTTTAAATCAAAGAATTTGAAATCGCGGTTAAACTATTTTACGTCATCAATTAACAATATGTCTGATGTCATATCAACTATCCGATTACTGTCGTAGTTACAAATCCTATTTTCTAAGTTTTGATGTAATACTGTTTGAATGACCTACGGTTGGCAAAGGTTTCTCACCCCACCCATATATTTAATGAATCGCCCATATTTAATGAATCACTCACTGGTAGGTAATGGGTAATGTAATAAATTTAAAATAATAATAATTATTTAATTAATGGCCACATCCTTAAAATTTTGTGAGTATTGTATATTAACATAGTTATTAATATCTCAAATAGTAAACATTAAATTCCACACGTCCGTATACCGAATTTTTTGCAAAATACTTTCACAGTTTATTGTGAATTTATTTGGCCATGAATATATTTTAGTTACATTAATTTGACATCAACATTCATATGAAAAGTCATACACATCTTGGATGCGGATCGAACCCAAGATCTCTAACTTTGATGACCAGTGCTCTCCCAATATAGCATATTTGTAGCTCAGATGGTAGAGATCTTTTCCAGAAAATATTCTCGGAGTTCGATCCCCATCCAAGATGTGTACGATTTTTCATATCAAACATTGATGACTAAATAATAATGTTCCTAATTGTCAAACATATTCCTTAAACGTCAAATTAAGTAAATGCTAGTCACCTCCGTTAGTATAACATAACTAAAAGACAATCATACTAACAATGAATGAGGGATAGACAAAAAGTTTACCAAAAAAAAAGAATATATATATATATATATATATATATATATATATATATATATATATATATATATATATATATATATATAAATATTATAGTTGTATATTCTATCTCAATCGAAAAATAATTACGACTTTTGTATATGCTCCTAAAGTTTTGAATATAGTTTTGAAACGTATATAATTATTATTGATAACATAACATTGTAAAGTTTGTTCAACATAGCATTGGAAATTTCTCAGACGAAGTCTCTTGTTGGTCTATAACAATACCTTGAATATCTCATAGACCTAGTTTTATTCCAAGGTTTTATTTAACTTGCAATGTATGTATGTACGTATATATGTATGTTCGGGAAAAACCTTGTAAGCTGAATTAGAACCACTTCCTCGTATCCTACGGAGTTGAATTTTTAAATGTTGATACAGTTCCGATAACAATGCTTTTTTATGGTAAGCATGACAAGAATCGACAAGGGAAAAGGAAAGGTTTAGAGGGAGGGGGAAACACAAAATTTGGTATATCTCTCTTAATATTGAAAAAATCGAAAAACACATAAGAAGTAAAGTTGTAGAAAATTAGTTTTACTATAAAAAGCTTGTTTTTAAAAATGTTTTTTTTAATAGAAACTTAATTTATGTACAATTATTTGTTATATTCAATTTAAGGAATTATAAATCTATACTTGTAGACTGACTGGGTTTAGTCTGTGTATGGAAAATTTTTTCAAAATAATAAACATATACTGTAGTACATATACTGATAACAGATCTGTTTATCTGTTTGATTGGTTGTTGCCGAATCACGAAAACTTTAAACAAATTTTTATACCCGGTATATATAATATATACCAGGGTATATTTCGTTTAGTTCCGACTTTGTAATGGCTGTCTATGTGTGCCAAACACAAAAACTTAAAAACGAAAAGAGATAACGACCTGAAAATTCGAATATGTGTTCTAGAGCTTAAAAGTAAGGTGACGTTAATGGGCAAAATCGGAACGAGTATCCCCTCGCCTGAGGGAAATATATTTATCTTTGAAACCGTAAGAGAAAAATATTTTAAGAAAACTATGTGCCTTTTTTAAAAATAAACAAATATGGTTTGAAACTTCTTTCGTAAACTCAGTATACACTGGATATTTAAAACGAAACTAAACTTAATATTCTGTGGTATATATTATATACCGGGTATATAAACAATTCCTTTTAATTTTGTTTCTATATTGTTCGATGTTTTCTCTAGTTTATGCTATGTGAACATATATACTCTTATTCACTTTTATGGATCGATAACTATTATTAAGATCTTATGCGCATGTGTTACAAAAGTTATATTATATATATATATATATATATATATATATATATATATATATATATACAGAAAATGGGTATGCTAGTTTAGTTACATAATATATTTGTGCCATATATAGAAAAGTTTCTTGGCGACCATAAAAAAAATTACGTCATGAGAAATAAATGATAAAAATTTTTGTTATAGACAAATAAATACATTGCCAGTGAGTTGTCTTTATTATGACATCATTCCGACTGTTTGTTTTTAGTGGGGTTGTGTAACATTGTCTGCACGTAATATTCGAGGAATATATTAGAGGTTATAAAAATAACATTTGAAAATAAGGATTTTTTTTTTTTTTGGAGATTTCAAATTAGATACCAATTTAGCTGGCAAGTTAATTAACCGGTAAAAGTCGAATAAAAAAAAATCCACTTTTCACAAAAGAAAAGAAAAGCTGTCTTCAGTTTTTGATTAAAAAATGTAGATGGTTTATTTTCTCAATTACTGAGTCATTTTAAATTTTGCTACAATGAGAAAAGTAAATTGTATTTGTTAATTAATTTAAGTTATATTCCATTTACCAGTCCAAGTAGCCGAGCAATCTAAAGCGTTATGTCTGCGTAGTATGCCTACTTGGAAACTGGGAGGTTATGGGATCGAATCCCGACATCGGCAGTTTGTCAATTATTAAGGAAAAAGGGGTTGTTAAATGACTAAACTATCGGCGTATGGACAAGAACGAAGTAACCGGCTATGCTTGAAATGGTTTTATGCAGTTTCCTTCACGAACTCCAGATGAAAATCGGCATAGCCCCAACCGCATAAGCCGCATATAAGCCGCTGAAGCCGCATATCCTACCAATTCCTAGTCTAAACACAAAAATTCCTTCCACTTCACTCACATCCTCACATCCTTAGGCATCCCAATCGAAGTGTAGCCCGTCCAGGACAACCTCTACATTCTATCTATTTATATTCCATTTTGTTAACCTCAATTTTTAATGAGGTTTACCGTAAGAATTTTGAACCTATGAGGTTTAACGTAAGCAGGAGAAAACAATGTAATAGATACCAAAAATTTATTATACCGAACTATACGATTATATATTATACAGTACATCAATCACCTATAGTTGTTTCAGTAAAATATATTTTAGCGGATATCTTCGGATATGCGCTAAATATTCATTACATCTCCCATCGATTATAGCCTTATAACCTTATTGTGTTATTCGAATTTTCACGTGCGTATTATCGTAGAGATTTTTTATTTGTATACAAAAAGTGAAACTTTATTAGAGCATTAAATTTTGGGAGCCAAATACCGTCCTGTTAAACCGTATGTGACATGTACAATTCTGGACGGTTGGCAACCCTAGTTTGATGTTATTTTCTGTGTAGTACTGTATTTAAAAACATATATCCATTGAATTGAAAGTAGCAGAAAATGTAGCAGCATATGCAATACAGACTTTAATTAAATATCGTTTAAAAGCTTCCAAATTGAATGCCACATTGAAAAGTGAACACGTCATCAAAATTCGACAGGCATATGGCGCGTTGGTTACATATAGTGCCAAATATATACGTATAAAGATGAGTATCCGTATATTATTACAGCGATCGATGCGATAGATAGTATGGTATTAACATTATTATACTCATTGAGTAATTTAGTTTTGAATTTATAATTTAATTTTTTAATTAATTACATTATACACAATTGTTGTTTCATTTTAATTATTCATGATTATGTGAGCCTATTATTATATTAAATTATAATAATACAATATTATCTATAAATACAGGTAAAGGCTAGTCTCAAAACTAGACTATAGGTTCAACATCTAGCACATAATGGACACGGTACTGACAGGACCGTGCCTGAGTTTATGAGTGCCTTCAAGCTAACACCATAATCGAGAATAAATAAATTTTTAATTAGAATATTCATAGATTTGTAATTCATGGAAGTCATGTAATCCATAGTTTATCTAGAATTCCAGATAACGCCACTTCCAGAGTCTGCAGCTAAAAAAACTTTCTGAATATCTGGGACTTTTGATCGTGAGATTATTAACATCCTTAAATTTCAGTCAATTTGATCGAGAGCTAATTTCCCGATAACGCAATTTTCAGAATTTGTAGCTTAAAAACTTAAGATTTCTGGGATGTGTGCTCATGAGAAATTTTGATCGGTAGGTTATGCACTACAACATAGTTAAATTTCTGTCAATTTCCAGATACCGCCACTTCCAGAGCCTTTAAAATAATGGCTTCTTTTGTAGGTATTTCAAAACCGGGGTTCGTCAAATCCAGGTCGAAAATGGTGCGACTGGCTAAAAATTATTCGGCTCAAACGCGATGTTTGTTTTTCAAAATTTTACAATTGATTTGTATCGAAAATGAAATGTATTCGGCATATATTATCTATTTGATGAAAAAACGCCATTTTTGAAGCTGATAGTTAATCAATGATGTATGATATCATCGTAAAGATTAATTTTGTCAGAAGAAATGTTTGTTTTTAATCGTTACCAAAATATAATTAGAAAGCTCAAATTTTTATCATTGAAGAATTAATACTATATTAATTTCACTTGACAAAGCTATATTATATAGAACTTTATTGTTTCAGATCAAGTATCCCGAATCTTTTCGTACCTAAGAGTATTTTCTATTAACATATTAAATTTACGAGCATATAAAAATTATTTAGTAAATATTACAAAAATATTTTGTATATAACATTTTATTGAAAACTAAAACTTTTTTATCCAATTCGTACAGCTGTGGGCACACGTAAAACGGTCGTCGGGCGCCATGATACCCGCGTTTATAGGGTTGAAGACTCTTGGTTTAGATAATGAAAAGTACGGGTATATCACTTGAGACTAAATACATTATACCTTTTGTTCTGAATTCTTTTTAAATTCAAAAATTCAAATAGCATTAATTATTTTTAAAATATGTGATGATATCAAAGCCTTGTTCATTATATCGAACGTGTGGTTTGGTGTGTGTGTGTGTGTGTGTGTGTGTGTGTGTGTGTGTGTGTGTGTGTGTGTGTGTGTGTGTGTTAATATTGTCTGATCTATAGCACAAAACATCTATTTACCTTGTGTTATAGGCCATGTGATACATGAACACCATTACGTACATACTGAGGTATAAAAGGGTTCTAAATGAACCCTATATGCATGTGTAATTATAAATTCTAAAATAATGACATGAAATGCGTTAAAATTCATAATATAGTATTTTTACCCTCTACAAAATGTTCTTCAATTGAACAGACGCAAAACACGATCTTTAATTTTGTGGGACCTACGTTACACAGGGAGGTTATATTGGGCATACCATCCCGTGCAGGAAGACATATATGTATATATGTAAACTATAATTGCACTCAGTTCAGTTCACTATTATATAAGGGAATAATATTGTTTTGTTAGAACGGCGCTGTTTTATTTCCTGATGTTAAAAGAACTTTTCATTTCAAATTACGATTTGCTTTTGTTTCGGGCAGAATGTCAAAATAATTATTGTGAGGAAATGCATAAGCTATACTTCTTTGTTCATCTTATTGCAGACTGCTCGAAAATCGCATGCGCATGAAAAGGTCTATTGTTTGTGTTTTTAAGCAAAATGTATCTTATTTCCTGGTCTAAAATAATGTGATAATATTTATACTATACAGCTTGTATTTCAAAATACACCCAATCTGGAAACATGCAGTTTAAGTGTAACAAAGTACACCATATCATAGTACACTGCATATAGACAGCAATAGATACACTATACATTGTTTCTAGATTAGGTTTATTTTAAAATACAAGCTGTATAATATATGTATTTAGTTTCCATTAAAAAAAACGTCCAAAAGACACTAGGGACGAGTGTAGTTTAAAATAATTATTTCTGAACGTCAAGTAATTTAGATCTCCAAGCTGTCTAAAAATTTTCATCTAAATCACACCATTAGTTTTTGGCCGAAATGACTGGATAATTTTTTTCGATTTTCGGATTCTACAATATTCAGATAAAACCTCAAAAAAGAGGGGATAGGTTAAATATCCTAATACAATGATAATTATAACTAATGTAGAAATTGCGCAACTCCCTATCAATTCGTGATTTACAATTACCAGGGATTAAACAAGCTCTCGTTATTTAACCATTCATTACCATTAAGAATTTCAGAGATGCAGCAGATTATATCATATTTTTATACCCAGTATATAATATAAAATATATATCAGGATATATTAAGTTTAGTCCCGAATGTCCGTCATCCCGTTTGTCCATAAACACGATAACTCAAAAACGAAAAGAGTTAACGAATTAATATTTTGTGTGTTCAAGAGTTGAAAAGTGGCGTTAAATTCGTGAATGAGAAAAATTGGACCGTGCATTCCCCACCAGGGAGGTTGTATCCATCTTTGAAACCGTAAGAAGAAAAACTGTAAGATAGAAGAAAAGTTTAAACATAAAAAATGATTCTTTTTAAAAATAAACAACTTTTGATTGAAACTTTTTTCATAATCTAAATAGTCTTGCCACAATTTCTACTCAAAAAGTATAGCAAACAGTTCACATTATTAATTAACTCAGTATATACCGGGTATTTAAGCAATTAACTGATTTATTTTCACTTGTTTTTTTTTTTATAAAGATTCAATAATGTTTCCGAAAACTCTGAACTCCCACGTCATAAAACGTATGTTCTCATATGAAAACATATTATGCGTAGGTACACTCCCATTCATAAAAATTGAACCACTCTAAGCGTATATATTACTTAATATATGTATATTACATACAATAACGCTTAGAATGTTTCAACTGGTTCAATTTTTATGAACGGGAGTGTACGTTTGAATATAAATTTATTAATCGTAATCTCTGTTATACAAATTTTTTGCGAATTTGAATGTATTTTAATTATTATTATTCCTATTTTGGATTGAGATGATTTGGTGGCTACAAAACCAAAAAAAACTTTATCAAATACATTTCATTTATTACTGTTTCGTCGTTTTAGAAAGAATATCGAGCAAAAACTTCGTAGAAATATAAATAAGTCTAGAACTGCACTCTATTATTTGTGTCACGCATTTCCGGTTTTAAAATTCAAATTTCTTGATCAAGGGTTTCAAATTATATTGCTTGTGACTTTTGTATGATATAACGCACGATTGTTGTACTTTTCATATGGAACCCTAAATGTATTCAACCCAATGTTGTTGTATCAGCGTTAGACAGTGAAGCAGTCGACAGTGATATTCTTTGATAAAAGAATTATTTACAGGTGGTGAATAATTATTAACTCATGTAAAATAATAATAATTAATATCACATATAATACTATGTATTGTACTATTTAATAGAAATAAAAACAGAGAAAACGTGCTTAAAAAGGGTGGTTTTCTGGTGTACATACACATATGAAGTACACATACACCACACGGATACGTCGTTACTCGTGAATATACATTTCGAACAATAGCTTGGACAATATTTGTCAAAATTAGATAGATAGATAGATATATGTGTTGGGGTATATAAATATATTACACGTAGACCTTATGGTCCATTGTGCTCCCCTATTACTTCAATCTGACGAGATTCGCTTCTCTCATATTTTAGGGATAGCCAGGAGCTTGCTAACCAGGCTTTGTTCCGCTTTGCCAGTTTCAGAAGTTCCTTCAGACAATCCTTAACTACCCTTGAGGTAACCTCTGAAATTGATCTGGGTTCTGGGTCACAGTGGTTTCAAAGGAAACGAAAAAGCAGATACCTTAGCAAAGAAGGAATACCCTTCATTGGCCCAGAGCCTATCCAAGGACTGCATGTAAACAGGTGATCAACGAGTGGTCAAATGCTAAACACCGTGATCACTGGGAAAAAGTACCGCGGCAAGATCTCGGGGAGTTACTGCTTCAGAGTGCAAGAGGCTATCTCTCGATGCACTGAGGCTGAACAGGATGCAACTTCAGAGGGTTACCGGATTCATTACCGGACATTATCGCCTACGGAAGAATCTACACTCAATGGGATTCCATAACGGATCCATTGTGTGCAAATTGTGTGGCGAGGAGGAAGAAACATCCAGCCACATTATTTTTAACTGCGAACCTCTAGGTTACAGCAGACACAGGATATTCGGTGCATCTCACCCCGAATATACGAGCCTTCAAGAAGACCTGATAAGCAAGCTCCTGGCTATTGCCAACATATGGGAGAAGCTAATCTCGTCGGACTGGGGTAGAAGGGGGAGCACCATAAGGTCGAAGTGCTATACTTTTTAGACCCCAAGATGTTTCTATCTATCTAAGTGTCAATTTCGTCAATAAGTCAACAATTTTATCACTTATGAAAGATATATTTATCTGTTATTTCCTAAGTTACATTATTTGAACTGTAACTCATAATAAAAATGCACTATATATTGTTGGTTACGCAAATGCATGTATCCACATACATTATATATATATATATATATATATATATATATATATATATATATATATATATATATATATATATATATATATATGGAGGGGTACATTTATTTTAACTTTTATTACTTATTTTATTCTTTTTCTATACAATATTTCTATACATATTTATTGTGTATATATATAAGGGGTGAAAGTAGGGTGCACATATTATAATAACCTTTTGTACATACACCCATAGATCAGATACTAACAAGAAATGTCTATCTGTTTTTAGAAAGAGCTATCCCTAAATATAAATATTTACACGTCATTCAATTGTATATGTTTGTGAACTTAATGACGTCATCTATGGGTTGTTTGTTACTTTTGGGGAAATTGCTACATTGTATAATTATTATTGATTAACTATGTCGAAAAATTGGTTATTCATTAAATCAAAATGTTAATATATATATATATATATATATATATATATATATATATATATATATATATATATATAATACTAGACACTCATTAAATGTTCATTTAATTTTTTACAAAATATATAAAACTAGTTGTTTTCAATTTGTCTTCAATTTAATTAATACGTTATGCGAACTTCCAAAAGATTCTGTGAATTTATTTAGATAGATATTAAGGATCAGATTATGGATCCCAAGCAGCTTTCTATAGAATTACACTTAGAACCTATTTTACGGCAGTGTTAGGTATAGCAAAGGTTGTGGTTACCAAAAGATGTACCAAAATTTACTGTCGTTAACTGCTAAGCTGACGTCATGACGTGTAGAATAGATACCTACATCACAAACACTGCAGCGGTCATGCGGGACGTGCCTTTTCAAAAATTTACTGAACCGTACACTTTCAAAACCGCACCTCCCATTTTGCTGATTCGTATTACTTACAATTGTTATATATATATATATATATATATATATATATATATATATATATATATATATATATATATATATATATATATATAAAAGGACATGCCCTAATTGACTGACTGATTCATCATTATTCAGCCAAAATTATAATGGGGTGGGAGTTTGTGAGAATTTGGCATTGAGGTTATTATCAATAAACATAGAAATACCTGTTTAAGCGTTTCTCGAAATGAATATCTATGGGAGTGGAATAGACGGAGAAAGTTTATATCGAGGTTCCGTTTTTTGAAGTTACAGGCGTGAAATAGGCGGTAAAAGTTTGGATTGGATTGTTATCCCATATCATTCAACGTACGAGTAACATGATGGACTTTATACAAATACTAACTTTAAATAGAATCCAATCTAAAACCAAATAGATGCATAAATCTTCCAAATGTTTGCGTCAGTAAAATAAATCTGAACAATACTTATTTACGTTCAATTAATAGTTAATAAACATACAACTAGAAAAACACATAGATTCCCTGAAAACATTTCTTATATATGGTTGATACTAAGAGAAACAAAGGAACTGCCATTTTAACATACACCTGACACAAATACATATAGGTATTGTATATTTATGTATGTCAGTGTATATTCTGCACCAAAGATAATAAGATATTGTTCCTCACTTGATGAAAAAAATAGGGGTTTATCTCGTTCCATCTCTTCGTGTATGAACAAAATGTATGATAATTGTAGGTCATATATATAGGTAAATATTTTATTTTTCAAGGTTAAGTGCTTGGTTAATTCATCCAAAAATCAGTATTAAACTCGGAAAATTATATCTAGAGCACGGTAGTGCACAAGGTCCAGTTTTAGTATTATTAAAGTTTAATGTCTATTTTTTGTATCTATAAAATATCAATGCTAAGGCAGTTCGAATAAAAGCAAACGAAATGTTCCAGGTGATAATTTGTGTTTAAAACTTTTCATTTTGTAAATTTCTTACATTGAATTTTTTTCTAATATTATGACCCTGAGTCAACCTGAGGCAATACTAAAGATCTCCAAATCTGCCTAAATAAAATCAACGATAAAGTTATGAAAACGAACAAATACATATACATTTTCTAAAACTAGATTTATGATATGTACACAGCTAACAAACTTCTCTATGAATGTAATAATTAACTAAGCAAAAATTCAAACTATGCTTTAAATAAACATGATTAAAATAAAACATGTCATACACGATGTTTGAATATTGATCTATGAATGTAATATAGATGAACCCCGATTTCAGTTCAAACATTAAATAAGTTAACTTGGATAACTATATATTAAGGTAGGTCCAGCACTGTCTTATATAATCAGGACAAAAAACCGATTTGCTTTTAGTATAGAACAAATACATATACACACATACACAACATTTAGATAAATTCACTATTCATATACACAAATGAATGTAATTATGAAATAAAAAATAATTTTAAACTTTTTTATTTCGAAAACCAAACAGTAAAACTCGATTAAAAAAAAATTTATTTAATAAATATTTATCTTTACTATTCTAGTTTTTTTTTAAATTCAGTCGGGTAGTTTTTTTAATACAACAGATAATAGTTGGGCGCAACAGATAAAAGTTTTTATATGCTTCTAATGATAGAGAGTAAGTGAGAATGATAACTTTGCTATTAATTACCTCGCGTTCTAAACGGTCAAAAATTCTGAACTTCGGGATTTATAAGAAAACGTTTTTTTTAACCTGCAGTCTTATCGTCACTGCCGGCGAAGACTGTATTTGAAAACGAACAAACAATACAATATTTGGCTTTTCCAAGTTCATACACTTTAGTAATTTGGTGTCTAAAATGTATCGCCTATAAGATTTTGTTTCGGTCGAACACTAATTATTATCGAAAAATTAGTTCTATTATAATTTAGTTACTATGATGGGAATTCTACGTAGAATTTTACTCGTTTAACCTTTTCGATATCGAACTATACGTTAATTATTTATAATTTACACACTTGCGACCTCTGGCGCACTGCCTCATTGGGTGTATTTCGTATAATATCATCCAATAATGTAAAACAAATTACTGATTATCTGACCTTCACAATTTCTAGATTCGACTATAAATTGTAAATAAACACGATATTCACTAAGCATGATGGTATACACGAATTAATTAATTTCAATATTAATTCAATTTAATTAACATTCATGTTGCCGTATCCAATTCATTACTTACAATATTGATTGCATTACTCTAATCCCTTTAAATTAGAATGGGATAGGTATCTGCTTCGAAGTTGTGCGTTACTAGATTAGATTTGTCTAGTGACTGCCTTATGACAACATATAAAGGTGACGTATTTCACAAGGTTTTTCAAACCCGTATAATTTCAGGTTTTCATTTCATAAATTCAAAGATGCAGAATCCGAAAAAAGGAATTAAAAAATAGTCGACTTAAGACACCTCGATTATTCGGATGTAGTTAACATTCATACTCTATTGAAGTATCATGATTTCAACTACAAAGGGGCAAGGGCCAAACACTCAAAACTAATGGACAAGTTCCACAAAATCTTTCAAGCCGAAATATAGGCTTTTGAACGATGCATTCAGTTTAGCCTAAATAGACCACTGGATCTCAGAACAGATGGTGTTAGAGGGTAATGTGGGCTAGCGAATGACCTGTTGTGAGGAAGACAACATTGACACCTTTTAAGTGGAGCCCAGAGAAGAGGAAGATACTAAAAGATCTGCTCCAAATCTGGAGAAACCTTTCATGGCTCAATCAGACCAAAAAATTATCGGGAATTTTAACCATAAAAGATATAAATCTGCATTGGTTTGAGCAAAAATAGACTGCGTCTACTAATGGGGTGTCTTACGGGACATTGTAGACTTAGACAATTTGGGAAGCTTAGCTAACAATGAAGGCAACTGCAGATTTTGTGGAGAAACGAAAAAATCTCTTGATCATCTTCTAGTAATTTGCGGCACTCTCATACACAATAAAATAAACAGACTGAGAGTTTACTAGATACGTACACAGGAGCTACGAACCCACAACCCAATGCAAATCCTGTACTTCTTAACGGTAAGAGAGCTGGATGATATGTTTTAACAAAATTATTTTCCTGGAGAGCACAATAGATTTTCTAGGTTGCAATACACCAATTCTCCTTATGCTTATTAATTATATCATTCATAGATTACGGCCTACATGGTAAAATTTCTTTTCGATTGATTTATTAAAAGGGTGTTAGAAAGATGTGAAAAATTTGGCACCCTCTTTAAATAATCGGATTGTCAGTTGTCTGTATTGATGTTTTGAGTTAGATATATAAAATAATCTCCTGTGTTTTGAGTCATTTGCAGCGTTTTTTACTTCAATCAAAATTAGTTCTTATTAAAATGCATTCCAAATTTTATAAAACAAAAAACACGTGTTTATTACACTGCCTTATAATGAATCATACACCATTCTCTATGAATCGAAGTTATTCTATAAGAAGGCTATTGTTTCACCCTATTATTATTAAATTTACCCTCACAAAAAACTTTTAACATATCTTCGTTTCAATAAATAAATAAATAAAAATAAAGCTCACATGCATTGTGATTTGTTAAATTGTGATTTATTTTAGTGATATATGTGATGATTATAAATGAAGAACGAAATAGATATAAAAATACTGATTTGAAATTACAATAACAAATCTAAAATAAATTTTGATTTGAGTAATTTTATCACAAATCTAAAAAGGGAAATGTGTCTAATATTAGATGAAAATTGCAGAGTGAAATTTTACAGTGTAAGAAAAGGTTATTTTTAGTGCTTTTTATAGTACATACAGGATGGCCCAGAAGTAGTCGATGATCTCCATAAGAGGGTAGGTAGAGGGTACGATTTTGAAACGAAAAGTCCTGAGACATTTTTTTATTAGACGCACCGTTAATTAATTATTTATTAATTATGGAAACTAGGTTGAAACCTCAGTTGCAAAAAGTGCATTTATTTGATAATTCATTTTTTATTTTATTATTAATTTTTGGAAAAGTGTATTGCTTAAATTTTTTAAATTATTAATTCCTTGAAAAGTGCATTAATTAAATTTTTTTATTTTTTGAAAAATGTAATAAATAAATTGTTTTAATAATAAATTTAAAAAAAAAAAATGCGCAAATTAAATTCGTTAAACTATAAAGTTTTCTCAAAAGTGCATTAATAAAATTATTTTATTGAAAAGTTTAATTATTGCATTCATAAAAAAAATTAATCAATAAAATAATTAAATTAATGCAGTTTTGTGAAAACTTTATAATTTAACAATTTTAATTTGCGCATTTAAAAAAAAATTTATTATTAAAACAATTTATTTATTACATTTTTCATAAAATAAAAAAATATAATTAATACCCTTTTCAAGGAATTAATAATTTGAAAAATTTCACCAATACTTTTTCCAAAAATTGATAATTAAATCAAAAATGAATTATCAAAAAAATACACTTTTTGCAACTCTGGTTTCAACCTAGTTTCCTTAATTAATTAATAATTAATTAACGGTGCGTCTAATAAAAAAATGTCTCAGGACTTTTCGTTCCAAAATCGTATCCTCTACCTACCCTCTTATGGAACTCGACAACTTCTGGGACACCCTGGACAGTGTAAATAATAATTGTGCCTCATATGTGTAGAAACAAGAAAAAAGGTGGAGAAGAAGTAGTAATAAATTGATAGTGTCTGCATATTATATTGAATGCTCACCTGAGCTGCTGTCTCGGTCACCATGTTGACCTATCACCTTTGCTTTGATTTGAAGGAATCGATAGAATCGTTGTATCGCGCGAATAACAACACACAATCACCTTCATACAACACGATAGTCCGTTGATATTTTTAGATTTAATAAACAACAATTATATCTCTATTGGTTGTTTTTAAACATTTATTTTAATTATAATTATTGTAACATTGCTCAGTGATTTAAACAGAATTTATTAAATATTTAAGCGCATTTGTATCTCCTGTTAAAAAATCAAGAATTTTATTCATTTTTTTTTTAAATAGAATTTTCTTTTAATTTTGTTGAGTGTTTTTAAATAATTTTATGCTTTCAAATGTGGCAAATAAATAAATTAAAATAAAACTTATTGACATGATTTAAAAATAAAAAATGCTTTGATTTTATTCTGTAGAAAGTGTGATTTACTTGCTTGGTAAGCAACTTAATTCGATGATGCGATTTTTAGAAAAAAATGTACTGGGAACATAGGGGTTGATTTGTATAAGTTACAGAGCTAAAAATCTATAAAATTTTTGTTTCTAAATTTATTATATTTCCCAGCACCACCACCTAGTTTACAAAAGTATTTCATTGTTTTGCGATATCAGCTATCATCTACCAAACTTTGTTACCAAGATTAGTGATTCTACATATAGAGTGGCGCCTAAGTAACGTTATGATTTAATTAGTGAATAAATTTTTTGTTTAGGTTTTTTTTTTCAGTATTAATTTGGGAAATTTATGATGGAAAGACTCAACACAGAACAATGAACCAAAGTTGTTCAATTTTATTTTGAAAGTCAGCATTCGATTATTCAGACACAAAGATCATATCGAAATTTGCAGAATATGCCCCATATTGCAGAATATGGGGCACCCAAAATCCAAGAATAATTGTTGAAGATCAAATGCATGGACCATATTATTTCGAACAAGTTGACGAACAAGTTGCGGTTAATGTGATTAATGGCATTCAATAGCGGGCAATGATTGAAAATTTTTTAAGGCCAGAGGTAGAGAACAATCCAGAATTGTGGTTCCAACAAGGCGAGCCACAGGTCACACAGCTCATCCAACTATGCCTCTTCTGTGCGATATTTTTGGCGATCGAATAATATCGCGTTTTTATGATTTTAAGGTGTATGCCAATAAGCCAAGGACCATCCAAGAGCTTATGACCAATATACGAGAAGAAGTGAGGGCCCTGAGACCTAAAATTCTAAGACAAGTTATGGAATCGTCAGAAACGTCAGATCGAAGCAAACAATGGGCACCATTTGAAAGATATTATCTTCAAAACATAATGTGAACATATTTTCAAACTGTACTCTAAATTTTAATAAATGCCAACGTTAAATAAAATCAGAAAGAAAAAAGCTGTTCATTGAATAAATCATTACGTTACTCATGCGCCACCCTGTTTAATAATGATTTATAATTATTATAATATAATATCGTTTTCATTGTAACATTACAAAACATGATTAAGTAATAGGACTTAATTGTAGGTCCGTCTGAATATGTTGTCTATTTGTATATAATATTATGCCGATATTGAAGCTATTAAGAATTTCCTCACTCAACCCCTAAATTTTATTTCATAACTGTAAGAAGTACAAAATAAATGTAAATTACAAAATTGTTCTTTATAAAACTACTAAGAATTTTTTCTTTCGAAAATCGAAAAGATTCGATAGAATTAGGTATTTGTCGTTGTTAGTAAATATGTTTTTATATTTGATTCCGAATCAATGGAATTTATCGGATTTTTAAAGGAAATATTTCGTATAAAAGTTATTCGTATTTTCGAAATAAGATTTAGTGGTGCAGGGAGAATTTGAAATTAGAGTATAGTTATATTCAATTTTAATACACCAAATTCTAATTTATTAAGGTACCACTTTGATAAATCTGGAGAAAACTACTGGAAAAAATTATTTTGGCGTTTAAACACCCCTCAGTAGCACAAGTACTGCGCATGATCAGCGTCATTACTACGTAACTTGAAGTTAGGATCTATTGAACATGTGGCCGTGTGGGAACATGTGTATCTAGTGACATCTCTTGATAATATTTTGCAGGTTAAAAATCAACATTGTCTATTATAATGATGGAAATTCGCTTATCTGTTGTTTTTAAATTTTTTGCGTTCAAAATTTATCCAATAAAAAAAAAATTCCTCAAATTTAGTTCAAGGATGCTTAGTCAAACCAGTGTACCGTAATAGATTAATCATTTAATTGAAAAATTACTCTTTTTTCTAGATGACAAGGGCATTGTTGACGGAAAATGAAGCCCTTGTCCGAGAAACTTCAGGTCCGGCAAAGATTCACTACAACCCTATGCTTCACTTTGGAGTATATATTCTATAATCAATAAATTATGTAAAAACAAATTTCATTTCGAAGATGAATTGCTTCAAATAAATTTGTTTTCGGTAGCACAAACTAGCATTTCTTTTTTAAATTTATGCGCAAGTGATTTTGTGCTGAGTTTAATTATGGGTTTTTGAAATGTTTCGAATAAAAATTTGTTTGTTTTAAACATACTACACAACTATGGTTCTAAATATTTCTTTCACAACCACTCGACACAAATCATAATTTTGAAATATTATTTCTATTAGCCAAGCATCATTTATTAATAATAAATATAAATTAGATAGAAATATAAAGCTTTTTCGTAATAAGGACTGAATAATAAACTAATGTGAAACATTTTGATTAATTACTACATTCTTCTATAAAATATTAGGTGGTCCGTAGACTTTAATCAAGTTGGTTTCACTTTGAATACAGTAGATATAAATCCAAATGCTGAACATTTAGAGTATCTACAACGTCGAAAATCATAAACAATTCTATATTAAATTCATATCGTTCATTAGTTACATCATTTATAACAAAATTATTATTCAAAAAAAAAATACAAAAACTAATGTAAACCATATACATATCAAATAACGTAAAAGAATGAAACGACCTTGAACTGAAATACATGCGGAAACCAATGGTAGATTCCCGCAGTGGTGGAAACCTTATATAGGCAGGCACTAACATACCATATTTAAATCGTTATAGATAAAAAACTACATAATGAAATATACACCTGCGTTTTTATCAGAACAATTTTTCGAATTCTTTTACTAAAATAAATTAAAAGAAAATTCTCAAAAAAAAACAACTAAAATATTATGTAAATCTTTTTTTTTTTGTCTAATATATTATGTAAATCTACAAACCATTGAAATATCGGTGAAAAGCGAGTTAAGTTATAGACAAGGTTATAAATATTGCGAAAAGCACACTAAAATTCACACAACTGATTATTATTTTACAACGTGAAAATCAACTTTTTTATAAATCATTATTTTGATAAAATTACTGGAAATTCTAGTAGCACTGATAACTACAGTTAGAAAATTTCTTGTTGTTTTTGTTTTTTTAGTACAAATTTATTTTTTCTTTAAAAATTATTTCACCACCTTTGTATTTGTTCTGTATTAATGGAAAACCCCATACCGAATGTCTGCAGTGTTAGAGCACGCGTATAATATCACAATGACGAAGTTAATATTGAGTGTTATTGGTATACATAGATATATATTCTATATATTATAAACAAACACTGCATGTTTCCAGGTTTAATTCGAAACCATACTCCTTTTCAGTGGTATTGAACGGATCAATAAATACTGTGTTAGCGACTACTATACATATAGTAGGTAGTACTATATGGAGCCCCCAAGTATATATATATATATAACACGCGTTCGTCGTTGTTGTATTTTGGGGGTGGTATTTGAGGGTACTGTACATGTGTATATATGTATATAATGAATATGTATGTATATATATTGAAACGACACTAGTGCCGTTATATCGTTTAGTTTTTAGTACTATATATATATGAACAAGTGCGCAATGCCGGGTAGACGTTCCAGCCGTTACGGCGCCAACACCATTACATATTGTTTAAAAAATGTATAATATTCAAGACTTTTTAGTTCACCAGTTTACCGTGTGTTCTATTTGGACGATTTTGAACTGTTTCGAAATGGCATTTGACTGGAAAAAACGCTTTCACATTCACCGGCAAATCCGAAACTGGTGCGGCATCGGATACAATATAATAAAGTTGCAACGCAAAGCCTTGAAACGTAAAATATTTCGGTATATTTGTCGATTGCGGAATTTATTTTAAACAAGCCAAGATCGAATTGAATTCCGGGGGTGACCTAAAAGTATATGATGTGAATGTAAATTTTTTTGCACGTTTGTTCCACACACATCAATAGTTATCGTTAACGTGGATATATTGTCACTGCTTTTCAATCGTTCAGCAAATAGGTTATAAGTATTTGTACTCATGCAGAATTAAATTTTTGTTGTTATATATTTTAAATCTCGAAATGGTAGATATTGTAACCGGTTTGCCGTTTTTGTATATTATTGGTTTTGGTTTTTCCCTCTATGATATATACGTCGAAGAAAGTAACATTTATTAAATGTATCGCAAACACGTGTTTTTCATCACTATTTAAAACTTTACTGCGCTAAACGATGGAAATCATTACAGCAGTAACAAATTTATTCGGGTTTTTCTCTATTCCCGTTTGTGGAAAAAGGATTCGTTAAAAATTATTATTTATTTGGTAATTATGATTTGAAAAAATCAGATTTTTAGAGAAAGTAATATTCCTCCACTTATTGATAATGAAAATCCTTTAACCCAATGAAGTTTTCAAATCCTTTAACCTAATGAAATAGTAGAATAAACGATTTGAGAAAACAATATAAGTCTACGTGGAAAATATTGCTTAAGAGATTCTTATCTAGTTAATTAATCTGTGATCTTGAACATCAATATCTAGTCACTCTAGTGCAAGACATTCGTCGCCAGGTAGGTACTCTTCATACCCATCAACAAACAATTTATTGTTATATATTCGTAATTAAGATTGTTTTAAGTTCATAAATTATCTTTTTATTTAATATCTTAGATCATATGTTTAGTAATAAAAACTCCAGGACATTCAATGCTAAAACCTTTAGTATTAAGATATTGAATAAAACTTAATAAACTTTAAACCAATCTTTATAATGTTTTTCTTGATCTATAAAAGAACATACAAATATGAATAATAACTTCGACAGAAGTATTACTGTCAAAATAAAAAATAAGAATGATATGAAAAAGTTGGCTGTTACGTCAGAATCGTCTTTGGTGTAGCGGTAAGCACGCTGGACTAGATATCCAGAGGCCCGAGGTTCGATTCCTGGTTGATGAGTTAATTTTTTCATATCAGTATTTAATTAAAAATTCAATGACATTGGTCTATAAAGTATACACTAGTCTTCTACAGTTTGTTTTACGTAACCGAAATGGAATTTGGACAAACATCGTATTGTTGACGCTTAAGTATACACAAATAAATATATATGAATAATAACTTCGACAGAAGTAATTTTGTCAAAATAAAAAATAAGAATGATATGAAAAAGTTGGCTGTTACGTCAGAATCGTCTTTGGTGTAGCAGTAAGCACGCTGGACTAGATATCCAGAGGCCCGAAGTTCGATTCCTGGTTGACGAGGTAATTTGTTCATATCAGTATTTAATTAAAAATCCAATGACATTGGTCTATAAAGTATACGCTAATCTTCTACAGTTTGTCTTACGTAACCGAAATGGAATTTGGACAAACATCGTATTGTTGACGCTCAAGTAAACACAAATAAATATATATGAATAATAACTTCGACAGAAGTAATTCTGTCAAAATAAAAAATATGAATGATATGAAAAAGTTGGCTGTTACGTCAGAATCGTCTTTGGTGTAGCGGTAAGCACGCTGGACTAGATATCCAGAGGCCCGAGTTTCGATTCCTGGTTGACGAGTTTATTTTTTTCATATCAGTATTTAATTGGACATATAAAGTTTATTGATGTGTACGAAGGGTATTTTGACAACGCATACATTTCGTTCGAGACCACAAGTGCAGCATATACAATAATAATTGTTGTATACACACAAAAATACAGGAATAGAATAAATGTAAATTTCAAATATGGCCAAGGTTTTTAGAGAAAATTTTATTTGTTACAGAACTTCAATAAATATGGATTTTAGACGTTGTCATGGTACCATTATTGTTAGCGCATTGTATATACTAATACTAAAACAATATACATGTAATAAAGTTTATGAAACACTCTTCAGGTCAGTTATACATACTTTTTACGTGAGTTCCACATAATAGCATCGATACACGCATTATTCACATTCCGGTATAATTTAAATACACATTAAAGTTTTTAATATATTCAACTTCATTATATATAAGAAATATTTAATACAATAATATAAAAGTTTAAGAAACTAAAACCTGACTACGAAAAAAGTATATTACACATTTTCGGAATCTGTGAATTAAAATCTTTCATTTGATACTAAACTCGATACATTTGTGAATTTTTTTTTTGAGAAGTATTTTGACATTTTATATCCGCCACGAAAAATTTAATATGACGTCACATAGTCTATGACACGCAAGGACGCTGAGACGAAGCGAACGACACCTCATTCATCAAAATCGGATGAGTAGTTTAGGCGCTACGATGAAACGTACACTCCCGTTCAAAAAAAAAATGAACAGACCTAAAATGTTAATTTTCTTACATTTCATAAAACTCCTCACTTTTGTAACTCTCTGTATAATGTATAATTTTATTTATTTATAAACAAAGATAAGTAGTATATTTTTTAAATGTGTAAAAAAGAAATGGAAGTATAAACTGAAATTAAATTTTTTATTTGTATAGGGTGTCAGTGACAGAGTGAGAATTTAAAAAATTTATGTAATGTTAATACATGTTAATTGTTATATCTAACTCTTACGTATAAAAATTAAATAAAATGTTGTATCTTTTACTACAAGAATAATCAAAATTGTGAGAGACTGAGTCGGTTCAGGTCTGTTCATTTTTTTTTTGAACGGGAGTGTACATAAATATAAACATACATAGACTGCTAAAAACATAATCCATCCTTTTGGCTTTGCCGTCGTCGAGTAAAAATAGAAATTATTTTAAAAAAAATTTTTAAAACCCGATTGCTAAGCTTACTATAATGTAAACGACAAAATCAGATGTTCTTAAACAAAAGTTGTTTATCTTTTAAAAAGAAACATTTTTATGTCTTTAAATTACTGTTCTATCTCTTACGATTTCAAAGATATACAGTGTTGCCCATTATGCCCATACAAAATCCGATGTTGCCCATTCACGAACTTGACCTTACTTTTTAGCTCTAGAACACATATACAAATTTTCAGCTCGTTATCTCTTTTCGTTTTTGAGTTATCGTGTTTACAGGCGGGCGGCGGATGATCAGTGAAAATAGACTAATTATGTCAATTTATGAATACCTACACCAAAATTTTTTTTCTGCGATCAATCAATTTTCAACTGTTACAAAGTTGAATTAAACTTAATATATCCCGGTATATATTATATACCGGGTATAAAAATAACAATATATATAAGATATAATGTGATTAAAACATTTAAATAAAGAAAAATTTGTAATTAAAGCACTCAAGTGCCTTTTTTTTTGTTATAATATAAATTAAAAGAGCGTCGTGAATTTATTATTACAATCGCATCTTAAATACATTTTAATCTTAGTATTTTTACGTATATCTTGTAAAAACGTTTATAAATAAAAATTATTACCTCTATATAAAGATCAGTTCAGAGTATACAATCTATAGTCTGTACAGTCTGTCAAAACCATACATACATACACATACTTACAAACATTTGGCTGCTTGTTGTATGATGTTTGTTTGATGTCATTTAAGAGTGGGGATTTAGTGATGCCCACTTAATTTATAATATTATTATTCATTACGTATACACACACACACACTGCAGACTTCAGAGTACACCCACTATTTTTATTTCTTTATGAATCATTGTGTAGTCATTATAGTAAATAATATTTAACATTGATTCTCTATTAACAAAGCTTTCCAAAACAGACGATATAGATTTATTATATATAAATTATTATATATTATATATAAATTTTATTGTTGATATGTGTCCTATTAATTCGGTTTTCGAAAAAATGCTTCGGATAAATGTTGATCATTATAAATATAGTAACAACTTTTATTCGATAATTTTTTTTTTAAACCGAATGAATATGGCACAAATTAAGTATAAAATTTAAAAAAATGACATCAACTTTTGTGGCCAAGTGTACACACTTTTTGAATTTAAATATAGGAGTTAAAATTTAATTAAAATTTGGATATTCCCTAATTCCAAAAAATTTTCTAAAATAATCGTCTACACTATATAGATACAAATACTATTAAGACGTTTTTTGGTAATTTTGTATGTATCTCTGAGGTAGTTGTATCAGCCGAGGTTTCTGAAAAATCTTCCACTGATAGAAACCAATACCATTCTCGAGGAACATTGCTTTACTGTGATATAAATTACTTTTTAGTAAGAAATCACAATAAAAATAAGCTGATTGACTGCTTTTACGACATGTGCTGACAAAATGGTTTGAAATAAGTCAATACAATATATTGAACAACAATTGGTCTTCAATTAGTAGAAACTATTGATTTCATAAGTGACGTTCTTTTACAAAAAGTTGTTTGTTATAAAAATATTAACAAATATCGTTCAAAACATTTGAAAGCTGAATAAATCCGACACAAATCGAATATGTTCGAGTTGTGGATATGACCAGGCAAATGAGTTCAAACTTGCTCTGCTTAGAGCTGAAAAGTTGCTGATTGGATTCCCAACGGTGGCAGTTTATCAATTAAAATTAATGGGGCGATTAATTGACTTCGACATATGGATAAAAACGAAGTTATCGGCTATGTTTGCCAAGAAAATCGGTATAGTTCCTATCAAAGTCGGTTGCAGTCGAAAAATCCACCAATTCCTAGTCTGCATATAATTCCTTGTTTTCCACTCACATCATTATGTAATGATTTTGACTTTATTTTTTAATAAAGGTTACAAAGAATTATGATATGTGGATGGTGGCCTTTGTTAAAAACTGTGGGTCCCAGAAACAGAGGTAAAATCCTATTATTATTAAGTTGTGAATATGAAACACTATTTATGAAGCTGATGGAGTACGAGTATTCCAAGTTGATTGATTGTACTTATATATAGAGGACATATGAGTATTTGACAGTATATTTTTTTGTATTTTGTATATTATTCAAAGTTTAAAAATTATATTTAATCTATTGGCTTCGATCCAAATGGTTCAGTCGATGATGTTATAATATTTTATTAAAATACTGCATATATGTATGCTAATTCTATTACGAAATATATGTATTATTTTTACATATATACAGGGTGAGTCGAAGCAGGTGGATAATAGCACACACCTCCACTTTCTTGCACGATTCTCCCATTTTTCTACAACATCCAATAGAATACAATAAATTATAACAAAACGAAGACCACCCAAAGACACGATATAAGCCACAACCAAAACACTCAAATATGTATGCTAATATTATATATGGTAAAACACTCAAAATATATATGGTAATATTATATATGGTGAGAAAAACAACGAAAACTTGACTTTGACTTGATTATAAAAATAAAGTATATTAATAATTTGTTGTAATATGATGTTATTTTATTCCTTTAATTGTTATAGAATTTAACTTTGTTCCTTAAGCTACAGCTTACCATATATAATATATCATATTTGTATATATGCGCCCCCCGTGTAAAATTTCTGGATTCGCCCCTGGATAATAAAATCTGTTATTGTTTTTAACAAGTATTCTGTTAACAAGTATTTAACAAGTATTATGTGTTCCTAATCCTTTAAACTGCTTTAATTTTATGCGTACGTTGATTTGAGTGTTTTGGTTGTGGCTTATATCATGTCTTTGGGTGGTCTTCGTTTTGTTATAATGTGTCCTATTGGATATTGTAGAAAAATGAGAGAATCGTGGAAGAAAGTGAAGGTGTGTGCTATTATCCACTTGGTTCGACTCACCCTATATATATATATATATATATATATATATATATATATATATATATATATATATATAATCTAAATTACATATTGAATATATGATCATTTCCTTCAATTTTCGGTATAATTTATTGATTGACGTAATGATTTTTGTTTTTGAATTATGGTTTTTAGGTAAAGATAATTCATATTGATTTTTAGACCAATGTTTTTAGGGTAATGCAACTTATTATATTCATGATTGATTGGAATAATGTCCAATCAATTTCTTATTATTCGTGTAGAAGAATCAAATGAGAATAATCAATCATAAAAGTTATGAAATTATTAATTAATTCCTCAGTCGTTTGTTTTGAATTATGTATCTTAAAATTTTGATTGCAGAAAGATAAAACAATTTAGAACTTTACTTCAGAAATTCAAACACTATCTCCAACCGCTTTTTAAGATCCAAAAAAATACTTTTATTTTTGCCTACCGGTACACTGACAAAGGACACTCACACATAAAAGTAAAGGAGCTTCAGTTCAAAGATTTTTAGCGAATTTTGCACTGCTCTATCTATATCTCCTTCTCAAAGTGAACATGTATGGTTTTTTCGCCAAACAAATCCCGGCTCCTAATAAAGCCCAGTTACGAACAGACATTTTTGCCATCGCAAAAATGTAAATGCCTGTACTAAGGCCCACTTGGTTCTATCCTAGGAAGGCCCGGGCCTTATTAGGGCTATTAAATTTAACCTTTTTTATTTATTAATTTCAATAAATTTTCGCTTCAATAGCATGTTTTATAAATAACAGGTCAGATAAATTAAAGCCGTTTATATTCCATTAAAATAAACAGTTTCGTAGTTCATTTCACCAACTTAGTTACTTCTGTTCGTAATGTTCGAGATTTTTTTCTAAGACTCCAAATAAGGTGATTTGTGGTAAAAAAATAAACTACTGATTTCGATATTTTTTTTAAATATTTAGTATAAAAACTCAGCAAAAAGTAATAACCTATTTTCGGCTGAATTGTTGTGCGAAGTACATAAATATATTAATAAGAAAATATTGATCTTAAGGATGTACGAGCACTGAAGCTTCAAAAAATTTAAGGCTTGATTTTTTTGTTTACATGCAGTTGAAGTACATATTAATCAATTATAAAAGTTTTAGGGGGGTTACGGGGGTCTTGAATTAATTATTTAATGTTAAAGTTCGAGTTTTAATATATTGCTCTTATGGAGAAACCCATATTTTTACACATATTATGGCATATTTTCACTTGGAATAAAAAAAGACGAATAAAAAAAACCTACGCAATAGAAAATAGAAATATTAATAAAGAGATTGATACAATCAAATTCCGGTATGACGGGCCTTTAAGAAAACAACTGAGATTCGGGTATATTTATTTCTGTCGGCAGTAGCTTAATTAAGCTAATTAAGCTACTTCGGGTAATTACTCGAAATATCAGGTTCTTTGAACATTATTGTGGACTTTTATAAATGTACACTCCCATTCAATATATTTGAACCAGTAATTCACATTCTAAGCGTATATGTATTACTGAACATATGTATAATATTACACACAGTAACACTTAGAATGTTTCTAATGGTTCATTTTTTATGAACGGGAGTGTACTATATAAGGTTTTGAAGAATTTTATAAATGGATTATCAGCGCTCGTCAATCCTTAATGTCTTTTTTGAATTATATGGATACACTTTGATTTGACCTTTGATTTGACAAAGTTTTGTAATTGGCCTTTTTGAGAGACCCATTTCCTAATAAGACCCACAATCGAGGTTTTTAAAATTATCATTCTTTCATGAAACCATCATAAATTGTAATGATTTTTCTCACATATCGGATGCATAAATAATAATCAATGTTAAGGACATTTCTATTTATTTTTGTTTATTACGCAATTTTATGTTCTTATAGTCAATTAGCAAAAAGTGGGCCTTAGTCAATTAGGCATCAGTACCTTATTTAAAATTGATTTATTTCAAATTTATTTGTCATACTTTTTGAATGTAATTAAAATATGTTGTAATTAATGGACAATTCATAATTATACGTAGTTTTTATTATTGACTGATTAATCAATAAAATTCTATAAACGGACCACACCTATTTAAAAGTTAGTAAATATAAAATTTTGGTTTGACCTTTTATACCATGTCGTATGCGGGTAATAAACGTATATATATTTCAGTAGCTGATAAAGCTGGCGTTTCTCAGGCTTCAAAAAATTCTATTCGAGAATCTTGACACTTTAAAACGTCAATTTTTTACTATAGCTACTTTTAACTCTATAGCGAGACTATACAAGATGTTATTGTAATGAAATATCAGAATATACAATGTGACGTTTTTAGTTAATCGATCGGCTATAATGTGATAGTCGGCAATCATCATATGATTTCATCACTGATTTATATGCACTTCAACTGTACATGTAAGCAAAAAATCAAGCCTTAATCTTTTTGAAGCTTCAGCTACAATTCCATTGCATTCCATATTCGAATAACATAAGTTTATGTTATTTCATTTTGAAAGGTTCTCGATTTTTAAGCATATTTGATTTGTATTAATGTTATTGAAACTGCTAACGCAGAAATTTATATCGTTTAGTGTGTTTGGTGGGACATAACATATGTTTGTTAATATGTAATTCAAATAAACTTCAAAACTATTTTGGTCGATGAGTAACATGAAAATATTTATATTAATATTTTTTTTACTATTTTCCACCACTTTTTTTCGTCACACTTAAAAATATTATTTCAAATATTGTAATCATTGTTTATTATACATTTTGTTTTTTTCAAACAAAGTAAGCACTTAAAAGTTTGACAGGGATCATAGTGTGATTGCAACTACCAGTCCCAGTGGCCGAGCGGTCTAAGTCGTTATGTCTGCGCAGTATGCCTACTTGGAAACTGGGAGGTTATGGGTTTGAATCCCGACATCGGTAGTTTGTCAATTATTAAGAAAAATAACGGGCGGTTAATTGACTAAACTGTCAGCGTATGGACAAGAAAGAAGTAACCGACTATGCTTGAGATGGTTTTCTGCATTGTCCTTCACGAACTCCAGATGAATATCGGCATAGTTCCTATCATAATCAGCTGCAGCCGCATATCCTACCAATTCCGAGTCTATACACAAAAATTCTTTCCACTCCACTCACATCGTCACATCCTAGGCATCACAATGGACCTTACGGTCGAAGTGTAGCCCGTCCAGGGCAGCTTCCATTTTTGATTCGGTTTTCGAAAACATACTTCGGAAGTTGTTCATTAGAAATATAGTAACAACTTTTATTGGAAAACAAATAAACTATACATACAAATCAACTATAATATTTTTTTAAATGACATCAACTTTTGTGGCCAAGTATGCACAACATCGTTAAATTAAGAAGTAATATTAAAATAACGAATATTGATATTTTAAATTATATTTTGTAAAACTATTTTGTAAAAAAATGTATTGGTATCAATCTTTTAACAAGTCTTTTTTAATGAGCTTATTTAACTCTAAGGTCACATTGTATTTATTATACAGAATGTAGCAAAATTATATTCAACTACATCAATTGAACAAAATTTATATGCTTTTGTAATCAAGAGTAATTACTGATGTTTGTGCTGAAATTGTAGCAAATCTATAAAGGTTCGGAAAAAAATTCAAAAAAAAGTTGTTTATTTTATAAAAAATAATGTTTTTTCCAAACTTTCTTTCCATCGCTTACAGTTTCAAAGGTAAAGATTTTCCTCCAAGTAAGTTCGCTCATTCACGAACTGGACCTTACTTTTAATTCTAGAACACACACACACATATATATATATATATATATATATATATATATATATATATATATATAATTTCAGCCGTTAACTATCTTCAATTCTCAGTTACACAAATAGGCGAACCTACATACGGTATTGCAGAATTGGACTAATTAAATCATTTTATGCAGACTTATATAACAAATTTTTTCTGCGGTCAAAATTTTCAGAAGTTACAAAGCCGGGACTAAACTGAGTATAAAAATATCTAAAAAAACAATAATCGATAAAGATAAATGGAGCTATATGTTATGAAAACCATCCAAATTATAAATAAACAATTAACAAATTCATTATTATCATAAACGCCGAGATGCGTTCATCATTTTTGTAAATATTTTTTATCCGAATTTTTCACATATTACCCATAATAACTCAAGATATTTATAGCTATGATTTTAAATTTTACCTTCGATTTTAAATTACCATTAGTGTAATGTATTCAACAATAAATAACATATTTCATTTGAATTTTTATTCAATATGCGTAGTAAAAAATACAAAACATATTTAAAGCGTAATTAAGGACATTACGTAGAAAATACTTACTGTTTTACGTACTTTTTTCGCTTAAAAACTATTATTTGGAATAATTTAGACACCTCAAGTCTTTTAAAATAATGTATTCAAAAATTTTTAATCTGTTCTTATTCGTCTTTGTTTCTTAGGACTATGACATCTGGTGGACATAATTAAAAACAGAGTAGTCAATGTTAACTGTGACAGTTACATAAGCGTTACTTATGTTAATAAAATCAAAAAAAATCTATTTTATTACCTACAAGCTTTCATTTAACTTACAATGTATGTATGCATGCATGTATGTATGTATGTATGTATGTATGTATGTAAGTATGTATGTATGTATGTATGTATGTATGTAAGTATGTATGTATGTATGTATGTATGTATGTATGTATGTATGTATGTATGTATGCATGTACGTATCTTTCTTACAAGCTTTTATGTAACTTGCAATGTATGTATGTATGTACGTATGTATGTATATATGTATGTATGTTCGGATCAAATCTTGAAAGCTGAATTAGAACCACTTCCTCTTATCCTACGGAGTTGAATTTTTACATATTGGTTCAGTTACGATGACAACGCATTTTTAAGCATGACAAGAATCGACAAGAAGAAAGGAGAGTTTAGAGGGAGGGGGAAACACAAAATTTGTTATATCTCTCTTAATAATGAAAAAATCGAAAAACACATAATAAATAAAGTTGTAGAAAATTAGTTTTACTATCAAAAGCTTGTTTTTAAAAATGTTTTTTTAATAGAAACTTATTTATAAAACTTATTTTTTTTTAAAGTAGGCTGACTAAAGCGGCCGTTTTGGAATATGACGTCATGAGTAACTTTACTAATAGTGACTTTCGAGACAGTTTTGTGATATGGACACAAGTTATTTAGAATAATTTGAAATATTCATTATTATGGGTATTTGAATATTAAAATTGCAAATATTTCTCCAAATATTAGAGCTACGATCATTATGTTTTTCATACATTGTAGTAAAATGAATTTTGTACAACTTTACTTATGACAAATTTTTTCATTCAACTTATGTGAAGATATATACTCCACATTTGCCGATTTGAACGAAACATACTCAGCTTTTATATATCATAAGCACGGTCAATTGCTATCGACTAAAATTGCGGCAGCTTAAGATCGATGGACACTTGAAGAAAGAACAGTATTCTGAATTTACTTATGAAGGAAAAGTCACAAAATTGGAAACTCGCCTATGGATGAGGTCAGTCAACGAAAAGAGAGAAAAAATATATTCAATGTTTTCGTTTAATAAATATTAAAAAATCACATATTATGAAACACAAAAGTTTATGTCATTTTTTTTGAATTTTATAATTGATTTGTGCCTTATTGATTCGGTTTTCGAAAAAATGCTTCGGATAAAAGTTGTTCATTAAAAAGATATTCACAACTTTTATTCGAAAATTTTTTTCAAAAAACGAATAAATAAGGCTCAAACGTATTATGAAATACAAGTTTATGTCATTTTTTTTGAATTTTATAATTGATTTGTGCCTTGATTGATTCGGTTTTCGAAAAAATGATTCGGATAAAAATTGTTCATTATAAATATAGTAACAACTTTTATTCGAAATTTTTTTCGAAAACCGAATCAATAAGGCCCAAATCAACTATAAAAACTGACATCAACTTTTGTGGCCACGTGTACATTGAGACTGTCCACGTTATATTATTTTAACTATACGTATACCTAATTAAAATTATGTATGGTATCATACAGAAATAAATATCTACTGATGTCATTTTGTAAAATTTAAAAATGCACTCAATACTATAAGTAATCGGAAAATTTAAAATACATCATAAATTGTAATTTGACATTGACATTAAATTTATATACTGTACATATAACTTAACTATAATTATTCATCTAGTAAAAATAGTTTCACAATCAGATTTAATTAATATATATAAATTTTTTAGATTTAAAAGATTTACAGCGTTCGATAATCGCCAAAATAAATGGTGTAAAACATTAATACGATTATAACATAAAGTTTAACAAATGGCTTTAACATATATTGATATGAGTTCTCAAAAATAATATATAAGTCTATAAAAACTAAAAAACCAGAAAAAACGCCAAGAGTGAACTGCCGGTTTGAGGATTTCAACCAAAATCTGGATTTTGTATTCTCTATTGCTTATAATTGCCTATACTTCGCTTATATGTAATAATGGCACACAAATTTTAAAAAAATCATGGAATCGTTCGAATTCTCATAAAACTCCAGAAACATTCAGAATAAATAATCAATTCATGTTTAACTATTTCTGTCAAAACATTGCAGTCGCGTGTTTTTATTCAACGTATTTTATTCAAAACATTTTCCCAAAAACCGAATGAATATGGCACCAAATGTATACTTCTATGGCTCATAGTACATTCCACCCAATAATGGAAATCTTCAGAACATTAAATATTTGTACAGTTACTCTGGACCACAAAATTTATGCCTTTTTTTAAATTTAATAATTAATTTGTGTCTTATTGATTTGTTCGTTATAAAAATAGTAAATAATAGTTCGTTATAAAATGGCATTAACTTTTGTGGCCAAGTTTACTTCAAAACATTGTAATCTACCGAAAACAATATAATTGAAAATAATTTTATTTTAATTAAAATTATATATGCAATGTCAAATTATTAAACACACCAAATGATCGCTCAACGGGTCACTAATATAAAATATTAATTATGTACTTGTATTCCCACTCTGTGTATCTTAATATATTAGCACACTCTTGGAAAGCATAAAATCAAGCAAAAATTCACACAAGATAATTACATTTTCAAAAAAAAAAAATTCACAAGTTTTAATTTCAAAACAAACAAAAAATTAATTTAACTTGTCACTATATTAATTTATAAACCAAAATTTATTATATTTTTGTTATTTTTTTAAATAAAATTTTCCACCACCAATTTTTATTAAACCTATTGTTCATAACAATCACCAAATAATAAATAATACTAATAATAGACTCAATATAAGATTTTTTTCATAGTTTTTTTTTCCATCTAATAATATATTGCAATGTGTATAATTAATATTAGAGTGATACACATTTACATAACAAACAAAGATAACTATATAATAAATATGATGTCATTACTTAATTAAAGTAAACAATTAATTGTGAAAAAGGAAAGAAAATCTCCCATACAATAATGTGGTATACATGCATGCATGTATGTGTGTGTGTGGAGTATTAAAAGTATTCGACAAATGCCATAACCTTCAATTTGCACAACGGTATGTATATTATTCAATGATTAACAGCGACATATATTGAGATATACGGGTGTCTAAAAAACTTTAGGTGTTTAGAATCATCGAATGAAACGATATATATATATATATAATAAACGATATATGCAGTGCTGGATTTACGCTTACGCCCGTGAGACTCGGGCTGAGATGGCAAACTTTCAGGGGCGCTAAAATTTTAAGAATGCTAAAATTTCACAGTTGAAAAAATGTGCAATGAACGATTCACATTTAAAAATCAATTTGAATTAGTTTTTCCTATAGTAGAATCAAATTACCATTTTTCAGGCAGGTTGCTTGGAACCGCAATTTTTAAATTTATCAAAAAGAGACATAATATCTGTAGCTATACAAGTCTATGTAGTTATCTCACACATCCGATGTTTGAATGATTGGACAAGCATTACCTTTTAAATAAGCTTCTACCAATTATATATTTTATGCTTTTATTGTTAATTATATTTTTTTGCGAACTTTGGGAATTTTTTCCTCAAATTCTAATAAACCGATTATAATGTTTATGGACTCCTTTTAAAAAAGATATTACGAGAAAACGCTTTTTTGTTATAAACAAATTCAATTTTGACCCTGTTCCGTCACGAGTCGGACCGTAAAAATTTAGGGTAAAATGCATGACGTCTAGATTAATCGATTTTTTTTTAAATTGCGGTTCCGGGCAGCCAACCTGAAACCGCCTTTTTGAAGCTATTTTGACTTCTAATACTATAAATATATGAACAAATTTCAGTGAAGTATTCCAAATAATGTTGTAGTGTGAATTGAAAAAAAGTATTTGTTAAATAAAGTAAAGCAAATAAGCTAGTCAATAAGTGTATCCCAACGGTTTGGAAGAGGCATTAGGTAATGAATGTATTCCCTTAAATTATCAACTCAAAGATTTATCAGAGTATAATGAAAATATGCACTCTGCACAAAATTTATGCAATATTTTACATTCACGTAATCTTTGCAATTTTTAATCTAATATAGATATTGCTTTAAACATTTATTTAAGTATTTCAGCAAAAAATTGTTCAGGAGTGAGATCCTTTTCCACCCTTAATTATAGCTCGTTTCTAGGTGTCTCTAAGAAACCTTACAAAGCTCCTCAAATCATAAATGTTTGAGAGTCAAGAGTTGTTGGCACCCTATATAATATGTATGTAAATATTATGATGGGTAATTTCAATCATTTATTTTTAATAATAAATATTGTAAACAAACTATGTACTCATTCAAGTTTGTTTTTTGATATACAAATTAATTGTTTGTTTATAATTAGAATATTTTATTGCAACATATTTTCTGTACGTTTATAACAAGTTTTTTTTAATAAAATTTATGATTAAGTGCTTTAGATATTCACTAGACATAGTGGAGGTTATTGTATTTAAGTAAAAACTAGGTCCAGTTGATTAGAACGTTTTTATTTGATAACTTTTTCTTATGAAAATAAAACCGTTAAAAATAAGACTAAAAATAATGTCTTTTTGTAAGTCGATTGACTCTTTATTTTAAATATGATAGGAGAATCTTCTTTTTAAGAAAATATAGCTATTACGATTTTCATTGATTTCAAATCATTTAAACTTTCTTTAAAATAAAAAGTTTACACCGTTCCTACACGACGAAGATATACGCAGATCCTACTTTTATGCGTTATGTCTACTTGGAACTGGGAGGTCATGGGTTCAAATCCCGACATCGGCAGTTTGTCAATTATTAAGAAAAAAAAAAGGGGGGCCGTTAATTGACTAATCTGTCAGGGTATGGACAAGAACGAAGTAACCAGCTATGCTTGTGAAGGTTTTCTGCAGTTTCCTTCACGAAGACCAGATGAATATCAAGCTTCAGCCGCACAACCAATTCCTAGTCTACACATAACATTCATTCCACACCACTCACATCCTTAGGCATCACATTGGACCTTATGGTCGAAGTGAAGCCGGTCCAGGGACGCCGCTACAATATATGGTTAATTAGCTTCTGTCATAAATTAGCATTTTGATACAATAATTGGTGGATGAAGTCATAAGCAAGCCATAAAAATAATACTATTTATGTACTAAACAGATTTTATTCGTATCAAGGGCTCACGGTTACAAAATATTATAATGAATCAGCTTGCCAATCACTTCATATGACTGAAATTGTAATAGTCGAAACGCTTATAAAAGTTTTTCGATTCTTGTAACAGTTGAGCGATACGCGACAATATAAACTATTGAAGATGTATTGAGATCTCTAGCACTCAGATATGTCATCTAGTGGCGAAATTTAATATTTAACACCTAACCAAATATGTTAAACGCTGACAGCTGATATATTTCAATCTAAAATATTATTAATATATTTTAATTATTCTTGTGATTTTTAAAATAAAAAAAGACGATCCAAGTTAATTTTTTTTAAATCTAAATAATCGTGTATTAATTTTTTAATTATTATTGTGATTTTTAAAATTAAAAGTCGTAATTTTAAGTTAATTGCTTTTGCTCATGGAATTTCCTGCTCATAAGTGTGTTGCTATATGTGTTTGGGTGTCATAGCAAAGCTTGTGATGAAAAAATCAAGTTTTTCAATTTTCTACATCCCAAATAAAATTTTGTTAGTAGAATCAATAAATTTGGTGATAAGGAAAGTATTGGCAAACGTCTAGCTTGGATCCGAGTATTGAGAATTAGAAAAAAGTAACGGCGAGTACGAGAGTCTGCCCAAAAATATATATATTAAGTTCAAATTTACAAATTTCTTGCATTGAAAGTTTCATCTTATATTTTAAAATAAAAAGATAGAAAGATATTTTAATTATTTATTTTTGACATAAATGTTAATACAGAAGGTTCGACCTATTTCATTTAGTGCATATTTTTACCGTTAGACGCAATTTGGTAAGCCGATCCCAATACTTTTTAAATTATGATTTTTATAATAAAAATATATTTCATTAATTTGTAATTTGTATATTATAATGGTGACACTGTACATCAGTGATTCTCAACCTTTTTTTTGTCGCGGCACACATTTAACGATTTCAAAATTTGACGGCACACAAAGAAAAAGATAAGTTTAAAAGTTGTTTACTTACCTATAATACATTGTGTAAAATAGTTTATGATCATAATTTTGAATGTAAAATAAAATAATATGTACTACAAAAACAACAGTACGTTTATTAAGGGATTAATTACAAGTTAATAAGAATAAGAATACTTTTATTGAGAAATTTGATCTTGATGATTTTTGATAATTTCATTTATATTTGGTCGTAAAAATGACAATGCTACTCTCATATCGTCTTCTACATTGAACAGTCTCGATCTTTGTTTTTATGTTGGTTAATACTTGACTAAACATATACATTTACAAAATTTTGCGGCATACAAAAGTGCCGCGGCACAGTGGTTGAGAATCACTGCTGTAGATATTAAAATGAATCACAAAAATGTTTTTATTCATGACATAATATGTCGGATTTTAATAATACTAACTACAATCATATTCTAACACATATTATTACCGGAAGACAAGGTCAAAATATTTGAAGGTAAATATTAAAGATAAACAAACTTTTAAATAATATCTGTACAAAGATATTTATTAAAACATAAAATTTTTTATTAAATATTTTTTTTAGAAATTTATTTTTGGAATGTAAATTTATTTTTAGAAATTATTTGTCTAAGATAAAAAAATGTTTCAAAAATTTTCGATGTAATTTTATTAGCTTTGTTTCTTCACAGTTATTTCAACACCAAAATTAATGAATTGCAATTTACTGCAAAAGTTTTTGTTGGGCAGAAAAGTCAAGTGTTTGGAATTTACAAACTTTCATGCTTGCAATAATAATTGTATTTGACCACAAAGTGGAAGAACATTTTAAAAACTAATTTTGAGATCTAATCCATTATTCATTCATTATAAATAAACTAAGAACTTTTATTGAGCAGTAACAGTTTTTCGAAAACACAATGGACTTGAGCCACACATTTGCTGTCTACTGTTCACAGAAGGTAAATTTAAAACAAGTGAAAATAACTACTAACTGAGTTAATAGCTCAAATACCCGGTATATACTGAATTTTAGGTAAGAAAGGTTATAACAAAAATTGTTTATTTTTAAAATAGGAACATTTTTTGTTCTTACATATTTGTTCTACCTCTTACGTGTTTCAAAGTTGGGCAGTGTTGTTCATTTTGTCCAAACATGGTCCGATTTTGCTCCGTTCACGAAATTGAGTTATCGTGTCCACAGACAGACGGACGGACGGACATGTGGAAATGGCCGAATTACGCCATTTTATGAACCCCTATGAAAAGTATATATGTCCGCGATCAAGCATCACAAAGTCGGGACTAAACTTAATATACCCTTGTATATTTGCATAGACCAGATATTAAAAGTAATTATTAACCGGCAATTATTTTTTGTTTTGTTTAAAAAATTTTTTAATTAATAATTTATCTGAGAGTTCTTGGCATTTCTATTAATAATTTTTCCGAGAGTTCATAGCATTTGAAGTCAAAACTTATGTAGAAAACTTTCTTTCACGAACTCCAGAAGAATTTCGGCATAGTTCCTTATCATAGTCTGCTGCAACCGCATATCCTACCAATTCCTAGTCTATACACAAAAATTCCCTTCCACTCCACTCACACCCTCATATCGTAGGCATCACATGAGGGTGTAGGCATTGTAAAGGTAGAAATAGTTATATTAAATAATTATTATTTAAATAAATAATAAATATGTATAAAAGATATAATTGATCTTTATTGATTTGATTTATGAAATGTTATTATATATTAATATGCAAATTACCATGGTTGTTAACATTCAAAGCAACCGTGAAAATAGAGGGAAGTTATAGTTGTTATGCAACAAATAAAAATGATGAACAAAATTATAATAATAATTAAATGAAGAAGCGATACCGCTACAGCATCAAGTTTAGCCCGCCCAGGGCAGCTTTTACAATCTATCTATCTTACTATAAAAATCAAAACTTATAAAACGCTAACGATTCATGATATTTTGCAACGGATTGTTTTGAATATATATATATATATATATACATATATGTATATATATATATATATATATATATATATATATATATATATATATATATATATATATATATATATATATATATATATATATATATATATATATATATATATATATTACTATGTTATAATTATTACATACATGTTACTCATCGAAGTATATTTGCGTATCTTACATCAAACATTAAATAATTCAACCTTGCTGCTGCATTACATCAACAATGATGGCTAAACTAAAACTATAAAATAATAATATTTATTTATGAATACCTACATAATCATATATTATGTTCCATTTCTGTTAATTTTTGTACATATAACAAATTGTTAAATTGTTAAAATTGAGCATCCTCTGCACATAATGATCTGATAACATCTTATAATTATAATAATTATTAACTAAAAATTAATGTTCACATTAAAATCCTTGTTCGTCTATTAAAATATAAATAAAATTTTTATTACGTATATAGTACGACTACTAAAGTAGTGTTCATTTTACAAATTTTTGCAAGATCCAGCCACCACTATTGCCGTCGATAAGATAAAAATGAAACCCAAATACCTTCTAAATATAGTTCGAGTAATTAAAACTCTGGATAATCTGATCCTAAACGTTAACTGTTAGTTAAACTCCACCCGTGCCATAGATCCTAGACAATCTTCTTTAATATAAATGCATTATGACGTTCCAAGATTTTGTGAGTAAGCCTAGCGACTATACGGGGATTGTGGGAAATCAGATACTAATTTCAATTCCAAGTCTCGAAGATATCAAAACCCTCTTCGATAAATTCCAGCACTGCGAGCGATGTACATTCAATTTAGTTTATCGAATTGCAATAAATTGCACATTTAAGGAACTTTATTAGAAATGGGGAGGAAGTTAATTAAAAAGTCACTTGGATATAAACTATTAATAGAATCAATGTAATATTTTTATACTGATAATTACCAAGAATAGCCATATATAAATAGACATATTATACAGGCTGTCCCCCCGTAAGTTACAAACACAACTGAAGGTATGGATAGAAAATTGAATTCTGAGACGAAAAATCCTTTAACATTTTTTAATCAGACGTACAGGTAATTAGATATTAAAAAAATAAGTAACCAATCAGAGGATTTTAATTAATAACTAATTACCTGTAGGTCTGATTAAGAAATGGTAAATGACTTTTTGTCTCAGAATTCAATTTTCTATCCATACATTCAGTTGTGTCCATGACTTACGGGCCATCCTGTATAACAAATGTTTATAGGTATATTTTTATTATATGATATATTTATTTTATAAGCAATACTGGGCAATAAATGATTAGTAGTCATTTTGGTAAAAATACAATTATGATGAAATTAGGTATTGTAAATGGTGTATACACTAAAATTTTTTCGATGTTGGTATCGATTTTTAAATATTCAATCATTGATATACAACAATTCAGTATATACTGGGTACAAACAATTAACTTAGTTAGATTTTACATTACTTATTATATACCGTCTATTTTGGAAAGCTTTGCTAATAGAAAATCAATGTCAAATATTACTATACTATAGTAACTACACAATGCTTCATAAAGCAATAAAAATAGTGGGGTATTCTGTAGTCTGCAGTGTGTGTTTGTGCATACTTAATGAATAATAATATTATAAATTAAGTGGACATCACTAAATTCCCACTCTTAAATGACATCAATCAAACATCATCCCACAAGCAACCAGATATTTGTAAGTATGTGTATGTATGTATGGTTTTATAGTAAATATTTTATTTATTTATTTAACATTGATTCCCTATTAGAAATGCTTTTGAAAACAGACTGTATAGTGAATACGTGTATGTACAAATAGCCGACTGTTCAAAATGATTAGTAAAGTAGTTATTAGAAAAGAGCTTGAAACAATGCTTAATTTTTTTTCCCGCATAGTTTGCCCAGCACTGATTATATGCTATTGATAAAAACTAACCTACCGTATCCTACCACAATATTTGTTCGTGTTTATTATAAATATAATATGATAATATTTAGTTTTTTTATATATATATATAGAATATATTACCACCCGGAAATCAAATACAATTAAATTACGTGATTGTCTGTCAATTGTGGACGACAATATACAGACTGGTTTTTTTTATAATTAGACATAATGTAATTTTCTTCTGAATTAGGAGATTATTCTGTTGTCTATCAGAAAAATTATCCATATTCTCTATAATGTATTAATGTTATATTCTAACCGACATGTGTGAAGATTTGTCTGCTGATTATTTATTCCTTTCTTTTGTCTATTTTTAGTTATTTTTGTGTACTATGGACTTCACAAGTGGATGTCATTTTTTTAAATATTATAATTAATTTGTACCTTATTGATTCGGTTTTCAAATAAATACTTCGGATAAAAGTAGTTCATTATAGCGCTTATTTTTTGAGTCCAGAAAAAGGATAATAATAATAATTAATTAGGTCATCTTTCCTTCCTTTAGTAACGAATTTTATTCAAAAATTATTTTTCGATAACCGAATTAATAAGGCACAAATTAATTATAAAATTTTCAAAACTAACATCAACTTTTGACGCCAAGTGTACCAGTTACTGATAAATTTATCAAGACAATAAGGCATAAAAAATATGACATGGACGCCACACAACTTCTGTAAATGGCTCTGTAAAAGCAGTCTCTGATAAAGAAAGGAAAGATGACCTAATTCATGATTAATATTATCCTTTTTCTGGACTGAAAAAATGAGCGCTAAAGAAAGGCATATCTCGCAGAAACTACACTTCAAATCGTCAAACAACTACATTTTTGTGTTTTTTGGGTTCAATTTACCGTAAAAACAAATTTTTATTCAAATCGAAGACTAAAAATTTTGTGTGTTCGAAAGAAATTTTTTATTCTTGAATTGAATGAAACAAACTATATACGGTCAAATTGATCCAAAAAACACAAAAATCGTGCTCATTTAAGGATATGGTGGACAGTACACGATATATCATCCGAAATCGTATAAAAGGCTTAACACAAAAAACTACTGATAACATAGAGTATAAGGTACGACTGCATATGGCCACTAAAGTGGCGTTCTTTTTTTCAAAATTTTATAGTTTATTAGTGCCCAATCCATTTTGTATACGCTAAAATATTTTGAATTGAAGTTATTCGTCATAAAAGAAGTAACAATTTTTTTGCAACTTTTCTGCTGAAACCAAATGTATTCGGCACAAAAAAAAACCTATGAAATTATGAAAATAGAACGCTTCATTTGGGCAAAGAAAATGTGTACAAAGAAACAAGTTTGATAGTCTGCAATATTGGTTATTTGTCTTCAAATTATTCTGTGCAATTATTCTTACACGGTTGTCATTTTCATACATAGTATATTGCATGGCTATTGTATCGCTAGCGTAGCACATAAAACAGGCAGAGCAAGGAAATAACACGTGCCATTTGAGTAAGTGTTGTTAAATGTATTAATAAATCCTTGACAAGACAATTCGCTGCCCTTGACAGCTGCAAAATTGACGACCCTCCCTTTAAGGTACATTTTTTTGGGTGCTACGTGATCGCACTGGCATTGGCGTAGAAATGGCCACAAGATCGGTTGGAGAATAATTTTTTTTAATACTCCACTGTATAAAAATTTATTATTGATATTTTTTCATATTTTTATTATTCAAAGAATTTATATAATTATTGCCTTATGCTAGTTGAGAATTTGCATAGTTTCAACAGGCATTTGCTTAGATTAGAAATGACTTGCGTATATACGAGCTTACTTCAATGTTTCAGCACAGATTTAAAGTTAGTTACAGAAGGTACTTCGCTCAGTCTAATTACCAAAAGTATTTCTCTCAGTAGAGTCACACAAAAAAATAGTTACAAAAATTAGTTGATTCACATCAATTAATTAGATGGTATTTAAAAATTTTATTTCTTCAATTTACAAGTTGAATATTTTTTTATGGATTGTGCTGAAATATCGAATGGGCGAATTAATGGTTTCTATCTGATTGTATCTAAGTATATTTTTTTTTGTATAATTTATTTAATTCACTATTCAAAAACTTGTGGTCTCTCAAACTTGTAACAATTCAATACACATTCAATACACACTTTTGGTGTACAATTTATATTTTATGTGAATATGCATTGACGTTTTCAATTTATATCTATATTGTTTGTATACGCTTGGTTTTTTTTTGGCCGTGTATTTTTTCTTTACAGAAGCGTAATGTCTCTTTATATATACAAGTATGTATCTGAATTAAATTTGTAATCCATATTTATATTTTGCAAATCAGACATATTTGAACATATTTTTTTTTACTGTAGTTTTCTTTTACTATAATTCAATTTAGCACATATTCACGTAATCTTTGTTTTAATAACTTGTACAACCAATGTTAGTGTTCTAAGGATAGTTGTACTATCGTGTATTACATTAGAAATTATTTATTTCAAATATATATTTTATTTTAAAATATATTTGTTTTGTTCCCGTTTTTGTACCTTTTATTTTTTTTTTTTTTAGATTCGAATCACTTGTCGATAACTAAGACACTTACTGGATAGTAAAGATCTTACTACCTCTATATTATCTTTTTAAATGGGCCCAGCTTTTATTGAAAGACTTTCGGTTCAACGTGTTATTTTTTTTTATATTTACGTGTATGGCGTTAGGACCGATCGTTTTCTAATTTTCATAATTCCACATACAATACTCTGTTTTGGATTTTTTTTCTAAAGTACTGTATATTTAGTTTTCATTATTTTTTTTTAAAAATACATCATAATAACTTTTAATTAAAATTACTAATTAACTTAATTTCATATTTATGAAAATAATTGATAATTCAATTATTTTCTATAAAGTGTTTAGTTTTTTTTTTAAAAAAAAACTAAACACCATTTTTTTTTAAACTAAATACCCATTAATAATTTTTTACATACACACGGTCACCCAAACCAAGCGCTGACACCAGAGCATTGACTATCGACGCCTGACGCTGACGTCGAAAACGGTCCCATGAAATTTCAAATTTACTCACCTAGTTTTTCAAACGTATAGGTAATGTGTATACTTGGAGGATATAAGATTAAAGATAAGGTCATATCATTATGGAAGACACATTCGATTTTTAATCATCAAAATAGCATTTTAACTCGTGTAAACGATCAAAATTTGCCGCCTCTGAGCATTCGTCGCCCAGCTTACCACGATGCAAATTCTCATTTTGCACATCAAATCATGTATTGTCCTCATGGATAAAATGTAGAAGCGAATAGTCAGTCAGTATTCAATATCAAACATATTATGTACTGTCATATATTTAAAAGTAATAAAGATTAATAGTAAGGTACAAATATGTAATATACTTAATTAAAATAATTGGTTTTATTATTAAAAACAAAAATGCAAAGAATTCATTTGAATTAATTCAGTCTTGAATTGAAATGATATTTTTTTTTAAATCATCTATTAAACAACAGAGTAGATAGTGGGTAAAACGTCAAATGCAATTATTTTATTTATTATTGGGATGACATGAGTAACCTACTTAAATATCCATGTTAATAGTTTAATTACCCATAATGTAAATATACATAATATCATCATCATACATTGTAGTACCTATATATATATATATATATATATATATATATATATATATATATATATATATATATGTAATCCTAAATGTATACGATGTATAACAGATTCGTATGTAGATTTATACAAAGATAATCTGTTACGTATAATAGATTTATTTATAAACAAGATAAACGAAAAAAAAATGTTTTTTAAATAAGCTTTTTTTAAGTTTGCGACGGCCGCCATATTGGATTTCCAATGACGTCACTTTACTTACTGTGTTTCGCTCATCAAGCCCTTTCATTTGATACCCATATCACAGGGGTTAATTACCATTTTGCGGCAGTCGACCGTCAATATTTCTGTAAATATTAGAGAAACAGAAAAAAGATGAAGAAACTTAATTATAGTAAAATTAATTTTCAGCAACTTCTTATATGTTTTTGGATTTTTTCAATATTAAGAGATATATACCAAATTTTATGTTTACCCCTCCCTTTAAACTCCCCTTTCACCTTGTCGATTCGGATCATGCTTACCATAAAAATGCATTGCCTTCGGATCTGAACCAAAATGTAAAAATTCAACTCTGTAAACTAAATAAAACTCTGGTGAAACTAAATAAAAGCTTATAGAAATGTAACGCCACACAGCCTCCTATATATACACACCAGAGTCGAATACAGAGACTGTGACATATTCTCCACAAAACTAGATAAAGTGATTTGGGAGGTTATTTAGAAAGGTTTATAACCGAAATAACAATTCAAACCTAGTGGTTTATGAGTCATTTGGGCTTTTCTATTTTTTGTTTTGTATTAATGTTTTGCTTACTGTGAGCCAACGAATTCCTCGAACCCGAATCTCGGTTAATAATAACCAATTTCAGTAACAATAGTGCAAAAATCTACCAGAACGAGTAATAGGTCAACTGCTTTGTTTTTACCCGGTATATATAATATACACCAGGGTATATTAAGTTTTTTTTTCGTGTCCGTATGTGGACACAATAACTCAAAAACAAAAAGAGTGAATGAGCAAAATCGGTTAATTTTTGCCATTAAAATCGTAAAAGTTGGAGAAATAACTAACATATTCCTATTTTTAAAATAAACAACTTTGGTTTGAAACCTTTTTTTTCAGAAACTCAATACATTTCTATTTTTGAGAAGACAATTTTGTACACTGATTTTAGATTTTTATCAAACGAGATCTCAGAATACAAATTTAAAAAAAACAAAATTTAAACAAGACTTTTTAGAACCAATTCAGCGAAATATGGGAAAGATAAAAATCATTCCTATTGCTTCTGGAGGAATTATTGTCAAAAGCTAATTTTTATATGGTCTTGAAATCTTTTAACACACATACCAATGACTAAAAATTGTATTTAAAGTTTCGGTGTAAACTTCGATTTTCGAAGATTTAATCTAGAACGCGAACTTCCCATAAGTATTTTTAATCTCATTTTCAACAGTTCAAATCTCTTAAATCATTATGGGATCCCTAAGAAGCTTAATGCCATTTATTCACAAAATAGACTATTTTTCCGCGGCTTTATTTCGAAAACAAAACTCTTGAGATATTTATCATTCTACCGAAGCACTCTGTACAGATAAACGAATGTTAAAATTAATCACGAAAAAATTTTAAATCATCTTCTATAAATTCCTTCCATAACCATATAAAGTGTGAATGTGATCAATATTTCACATCTCGAAATAAAATCATTATTAGATTGCAGTTCATATATAATTTTCTGACATATATTGATTTAAAATTTCAAATTCGCCGCAATACCTAGATCAGTTTTTGTATTATAAATACGTATTTCGACTACAAAGTAGTCAGTATCAGTATAGCTAGTCGTAATTTACTCTTTCACAATTAGAAACAGATAGTAAATCGAAATCAATAGACAAAAATAAAAATAAATAAAAAATTTAAAAAAATTAATTAAAATATAATAAATTTTTTTGAAATTATTCTTGTTAAAATTTCTTTCATTCAAGTTTACTCTTGTTAACATCACTCTTATTAAAATGACTCTTATATTGTCTCAGGATATGTTATTCGTTGCTAATTTGGTGACAGTTTCACTGAATCGAAAAATAGATTTCGATTTACTATCTATTTCTAATTGTCAAAGAGTAAATTATGACTAGCTAATTTATACTGATGATGACTATTTTGTAGTCGAAATACGTATTTATAATACAAAAACTGATCTAGGTATTGGTGCAAATTTGAAATTTTATTTCAAGAACCTAGAGTTTCTCATTAATTATCATTTGATAATCTAATATATATTGATTTACTAGACCGATCCTAGACGGTTGAAGCCATTTATTCACAAAATAGGCTACTTATACGGGACTTTATGTCGAAAACAAAACATTTCTGAACATAATATGTTTGTTGAAACTCAAAATAAAGATCCTCTTAAAATATCTATCGTTCTACCGATGAAAACATTTTGAATCTTAAATCACGAACCATTTTTAACTCATTTTCTCATAAATTCGTTCACCATAATATTAAATGTTAAATGTGATGAAGAAATGAAATATGAAACTGTTAAATATGTAAACGATTCCAAACAAAACGAACAGAATTATTGATTGCATCATACCCCAAGGCTTGAAAGTGATCCAAATTTCTTCTTAAACATTGTTTTATTTTGCACAAAAAAATAAAAAATAAAAATTAACTAACAAAATTCATAAACATCAATAAAAATAAATAAAAATAATTTGTACACTTATATCAAAAAAAAAAATTTTTATTTCACCAACAATAAAATACTTTCTTTCTGTTTTTTAAATTTATGATGATTAAATAAACGCGTCACCAATGTTATCAATCGTTCGAATAATATGTTTTCTTTTCCATTAATCAATATTCTATCCCAATAAGAAGAAAAAAAAAACGCGAATTATAATATGTTATTGCAATAGAACATTGGTGAAAACTAATTTGTGTGTTTTTTTTTTTCGTCAGAGTGTCTCAGTGTATGAATTATATTGGAAAATGTACAAAATTGTAACAATGTTTAAAAATAGCAAGGCAAGATGAAATAGACGGCGAGATGTGATATTTGTATTGTATATTATAAAAACGTAATTCACAAAACTACTGTTTGTGTGAGCGCTGCTGACCGACCGAAGATGATTAGTTCAATAGGTAGCGGGTGTATGTTAAAAATATATATTTTAGAATTGTATTTTGTACGATAAAATACGTATCGATTGTATTAAGCCATACCATATACATAATAATATAATATTTAAAGTTTTCTAGAAGAAATTGCGAATAATATATGCGACTGACGACTCCTTATTGGATAGCTATTTTTGAATTAACTGTAACGATGAACGGCCACGAAACAACGACAGATCAAGTAAAATTTTAAATGTTATAACCACTGTCATATATTGCGTATATGTTATGTTTGTAAATGATATGATTGTAAAGTCTGTTATCATGAGGTACTTCGTCTAACAAGACCCGGCTGCGAATAATGGCCAGTCATGAAAAATCGTTATTGTAATTGTTGAATTAATACGACATATCCAACATTTAGAAGTAGAAACATCAATAGACAAAAATGCGACAACATTCGACTTTTAGTCAGATGTGTTTTTGTTTTGACAGCAAACCAGTGTTTATCAGTGATGTAGCAATCAGCATCTCCTCAGATAGCCAGGTGGCACTTCGGGCCCTTGAGGAGTCGACATTCCAATCGAGGATAGTCTATGAATGCTTCGAGGAACTAAACCACCTGGCACTGAATAGCACAGTCAGAATGATCTGGGTACCAGGTCACTGTGGCGTTAAAGGGAACGAAGTAGCGGACTGGTTGGCACGAGAGGGTTCATCTCAAACGCCCCTTTTACCTGAGCTTGCCATTCCCATAGCAAGATGCGCCGTAATTTACTAATAAAGGGGTGGCTGCAACAAGCTCATCTCGATTACTGGGAGTTTGTGCAGGACATGCGACAAGCCAAGTTGTGCATAAGCATAGCTAGTCCATTCGACTATGCTCGGTTGAAACTCAATGGAATATAGTTGAGAGGGTGGTGGGGCTCTTGACAGGACACTGTCGATTGAACTACCACCTTCATAACTTGGGGATCTCTGATGGTTCCACTTTTAGGGCGATGAAACCTCCATACATGTTATTTGCACCTGCAGAAACCTGAAGGGTGTCAGATAATGATTGGGTCCGAAAACTTGGATCCATCTATCCTGGGAGCAATCCCGGTGAGGAAGTTGCGGGCCTTCTGAGTGGCGTCTGGCCTCAACAGAATCCTATAGCTTCATCTGCTTACAATAGCACATCTTACCCAGAGACATATCGCCTTCGGGTGACAGGTTGTTCTCAACGAGGGCACAGAGGTTCCCTAGGTCTAGGTGCTAGGGACCCATTTGCGGTGTCCCCCTTTCTAATTATTATTATTATTATTATTATTATCAATGACACACTTTGCTTATAACATTGAACAATCGCTGCTATGAATTTTTTAGTGAATAAAGTAGTGGTTTTTTTTTTCATTTATGAAAAATTTTATATATTATTGTTCTCAGCTCTCCATTATTGGAAGCGATAATCGGTAGTTTTGTTTGGTACTGCCCGTACCCTTTGTCGCGTGAAACTGCCCGTACCACTAATATATTTTTAAATAAGTATCGAAAACACTATTTTATTTTTAATCACAAACCACTCTGGGCCTTATTTGGAGTATTGGGAAAAAATCTCGAACTTTAGTAGCAGAAGGTGTTAAAATGGTTAAATGAACTAAGATTCTGGTGTTTTTTTTCATGGAATACTTTGAGAGCTTACTTTGATTTATCTGATCTTTTATATATAACATGTGCTATTAAAGCGAAAATTTATTTAAATAAATAAAAAAAGGTTAAATTTAATACTCTTAATAAGTCCCGAGCTTTTTTTGGATAACATACAGTAGGTCTTATGTAAGGGTATTAAATTGTATTATCATCTACGAATGATAATACAATTCTACTGAAAGTTATAATTATTGATATTTAATATCGTTTAATGGAACTTATTAGATGATTATTATAATAAGTAAAAATTTTTGTATGTATTTTGGCAAATCCGTAGATTTAACTTCGATACCAATCTACGGATTTGAAAAAATTCGAGTTGGTAACCACTGCCCAGTGTGTTTTTAATAAAAACTAATTTTGCTGCTGCAATTTTTGGTTGCAAATTTCGAATATTTGCACCCAAAAATATAAGACTAGTTTACTCCATGTTGAAGAACTTGGATTTTCTTAGAGCTGATGTTAACATCATCTTCTGAAGTTCGTCGATGAACTACATAATCACCTATACACGTCGCTGAATATAAACATGGAAAACATGTGACATGGCGTTTAGATTATTATTCGATTCTATACAGTTAAATAAAATGAATTATTCATGAAAAATAATACATCTTGAAATTGAATTACTAATTCATAGTAATATAATTTGTTCACATCCTTTCCACTCCTAAACTAATAATCGTGGATGTAAAATTATACGATTTAGACGGCAGTCAGTCAGTTTTAGATACAGGAAGAATTTGATGTAGGTCAGTGCATACAATGTCAAATTAAATTAAGCGATCATTTGTATATAGCTATGCATTTCATACTAAACAATTATATCATAGATTGAAACCCCGTTAAATAATCAACAGTACTAGGTTTTTTTTTGTCCAAATATTTACATTCTCTTGAAAACACAAATCTTTCATTTTTTGGAAGTCAAACACCAAGCCAACATTTTTTTAAATTAGATAAATAATTTGTATGTGTTTTAATTAATTTATACAGGGTGCTGAAATTCATTCAAGAAAACTATACCACAGTGTAGAGCTGGAAAATAAAACAAACAAAAAAGTAGCGCATAGAGTAGGGAGGTGGGGCCACATTAGTGGAGTAGGGCGGCCACAGTAGAGCATGCTACAATCAGAGTTCTCAATAATTGTAGCGACGCCCACAAAATGATTGAATTTATTAAAGTTTAATTAATTATATCTCAAAAACTAAGCGTCAAATCGAAAAACTTTATAAAACTTTTTTGTTTATTTTTTCCAGCTCTACACCGTGGTATAGTTTTCTTGAATGAATTTCAGTACACTCTGTATATGAAATTAAATAAAATGGCCGTTTATTAAATGGCAAAACGAATTATTGAATTATCTACAACCAATTTTTCTGTGCCTAATTTTTCACGAACAATAAATATCTTAATTATTTCTGTCTTATTGACTTTGTGTCTTCCAAAATAAACAAATTGGTCAAAAAAAAAACATAAATGTAAATGACCTCTATTCGAGGAAAACTAATTTTCACGACAACTGATTTTGACCTTAAAAAGTTTATTTAAATCTGACTTATCGATAAATTGTTGTCTTGCGAGTCGACAGAAAACCCTGAACGTATGAATAATGAACGACACATTTTGTCCGTTTTAAAACTCAGATTAACAGTTTATTGCATCGTTACGAAAAACGTTTCCGAACTGTATATCTCGAAAGCTATTGGTCCTACGTGGATTTTTGTTTGCCTTCATTGTGTAGAATTTGTTAAACCTAACAACCTCTGATAATGTAAAACCTATATTTTACGAGATATTTGAGAAAAACTGATTCACGAGGCCCTTTGAGCTTCAGTAACGTTTTCTTATTTGCAGGCGCGATTTCGTTATGGACTATTATCCATATTTACATAGTGCCATGTTTACTTTTTAAGAGGTAAAAATTCTCGTAGACTTATTACTAAATTTGTTTTCCTTCGAAAATCTCTATAGTTCATTTTTCCTGGAAGTTAATAGAGATTAGTTCATTTCTTGTAAGATCGCATCGAAAAAAAAATTGTAATACGTGAGTGACCGTTTGACCGCAGGCATATATATCTGTGAAAAATTTCAACTTCTTGAGTCATATTATTTTTCTCTGTCGTTAGACAGAGAACATAAAGCTTAGAATAGAAAATATTGTGAAATGGGCCTAGTATATTTAAGATAATAATTAAAATATCTATGATATTGGATAATTACGATATTGAATAAATGTCATAATTCAATAGTAAAATAGGGAATATGCATGAAAATTTTTTTTCACATTTATTTTCAGAATATGAAAATACAGTTAATACTGTAATAATATTTAAAAACGAAATTAAAATCCGACAAATATCAAGGAAGCTATAAGCTTTTAAAGATTATTATCTGTCTCTTTCTTGCAAAAATACTTAAAACGGAGTTTTACGTGTATTTTAAATGGTGAAAGTGTAATATGACGTCACATAACATATCAAGAGGGCTATCACTCTCTTTGTCTCATCGGGAATTTCAATCATTCATATCTCGCTTATTTTTAAAGTTATTTAAAAAGTAATTTTACCTTGATATTTGTCAAGTAAACATGCTTCAATTCAAGTGAAAAAAAATTTTCATGCATATTCCCTATTACCATACGAACTATTGGTATAATAAGATACTGTCGACTATCAAGGCCCGGCTCCGAATAATTACTTTTTTGAAATTTTTGGTGAAAAATGTGGTTAATGACTGTTTTGTAAAGAATATTTATACCCTTTAACTTTACCTTGGATTTGACAAAGTTTTGTACTGGGCCTTGTTGAGAGATCCGATTCCTAATAAGGTACACAATCGAGGTTTACAAAATTGTCAATTTTTCATGGAAACATAATAAATTGTGATTATTTTTCTCAAATATCGGATGCATAAATAATCAATGTTTACGAAATTTCTATTTATTTTTGTTTATTACGCAATTTTACGTTTTTATAGTCATTTTGAAAAATATCCATCTATAAACCGTAAAAGATACAAATGATTTTAGACAAAAGTGATAAAGACGCAGATGTTTAAGTTGATATTTTCACTTGATAATTGTTTTCAATTTACACGTAATTATAATTTCTTATTATACTTGTACAGTGTGTCTACTTAAGTTGGCTCCATATGGAAAACTTTTTTATTATAAGGTTTACGAAAAAAAGTTACCCTTTATAAAAATCTCTGCTTTCGAAAATATTAACATTCAGCTATTTAATTTTGACATCGAATGTACCGAGTGTGCAGAAATTGAAAAAGTTCGATAGGAATTTTTTTTTCCACTTCAATTTTAAATTAAATTTTGCAAATCCTACTTATAAAACACGTTATCTGTTATTCTAATTAACCAATCATCGTACTTCAAATGTTTATTTGCTGATTTGAAACATTTAATGAATGACATATAACAAAATAATGAATACAGAACATTTATTTTTCATACATTACATTACAATTTTTATTGTTGATGTAAGTAACAACAGTTATCTTCAGTTCGTTTTTGCCTCAACGTATCCACCTTCGCGTTCCATACATGTAATTGTTCTTTTACAAAATTCTTTAAATCCATTCCTACATATCTCGGGAGTGATTTCTTGAACCGTTTCCCGTTCTACATGGTCTACATTTAGAACAAAAATATACAAAATTTAATTTAAAATTAAAGTGGTCAAAACATTCCTATCGAACTTTTTCAATTTTTAGACACCCTATACATTCGATGTCAAAAGTGAATAGCTGAATATTAATATTTTCGAATGCAGAGATTTTTATAAAGGGTAACTTTTTTTCGTAAACCTTATAATAAAAAAGTTTTCCATATGGAGCCAACTTAAGTAGACACACTATATACATAACGGTAGGGAGAATGTATTTCGCAGACAAAGCTTTGCAAAATCAATTAAGTATTGTTATAAAGGTTATAGGTGACGCTTTTCAACATTTTCTAAATTAAACGTTCCAAGAATTTTATTGAATTTGGTTTTTTAATTAAAATATAAACATGTGTTTTATTTAAAATAAATATTCAATTATTTAATCTTTTTCTTATTCAAAAAAATGTTAACGCCAAATGACCTCTATATACAGATCAGAATAAACCAGACATATAACCAATATGGACAAAGCAGCTTGTGTAAAGAAAAGCAAATTTGGACTAAAAAAATAGTATTGTAGGCAATGTAGCCAACCGAAAATGTTTAAGTTAGGTGAAAACGCAATATACTACTACCAGCCTATACACGGAGGTACATTGTAGGTATATACCTAATACGAAATTCCTGCCAATTGCTTTGATATCATTGGCATTGATCCAATCAGCAGGTTGATTCCATCTTTGTGTGTTATGTTTAAATGATTGTTACGAGATTTAATTTTATAAAATATTTTTAATGGAAACGATTAACAATAAATAACCCAAACACGTTAATACTATATATATATAGCAGGGGTGGTCAACTTTAGTAGGTATATAAGTACTATTTTACACATGTAACTTTTCAAGCAACTATTCATAACGCATTTCGTAGTAAGCAAGCGCAGTAGTATTTTTTGATGCAATTTAATATGTAACTTCAAGAATAGGGTGATTGTTTTACTTCCTTGTGATTGGTTTACTATCATCATGTGACTGAAGTGGTTGACAAAGAAAGAAATATTTAGTAAGACGAGAGTTATAAGCTAGTAATAAATCATGCGATTGATATATTTCTGCATGTATAATGAGATGTAAGTCTCGTTATATCACATACATTTATTGCGATTGAAAACTTTCATCAAAACTTTCACATGTAAAAACGGGCTAAGATCTACTTTTTATGTTAAAAATGTGTCGCTATCGACTTGTAGGTACAATTTGTTCGAAGATAAATTGATTTTAAGATTTCACTCTCGCGATTTTTTTTTTGGGTCCGGAAATTTTCTCATGGAAGAATGATAAAATGATAAGATTTTTAGACCTGTTTTTTGCTAATCTATCAATAGCTCGCGGTGTACACCTCGTGCTGAAACAGCCTGTATATCGACCTACATAAAAAGCAACACAATTATTTAACGGCTCAAAATTTATTCAAATTAGCTACAGATAAAGACATATTTCGAATTGATTTTAATGCGTTAACATTAATGAGAAGATTGAGTTTGTATGTCTCTAACCAAGGAATCATAATTAGGTGTATATCCTGACAAAGATAATAGTAATGAGTCTTCAGTATGGGAATTAGTCAGGACAGAACGTTGTTTATTCTTCGTTAACTTTAAGTAAGGAAAATCCGATTCACACAGGTATGTAGATTCGAAACAAGAATATTCGCTACATTTGGTGATATTGGGATATTTTTCTCGGTTGAAATATTTCCAAAAATCTACTTCAATTTTTCTTGTTTGGAAGATTAAATCAGTTTGTAAAATTATAATTTCATATTTTAATGTCTTTTGCTCCATATGAAATATGTTTGCATTTTTTGAGCTAATGCGTTTCACACTTAAATCTTTTTTTAAACAGATATAAATGCCACAATCTCTTTATTTTTTCAAAACTTTAAAATCTTCCCTCAATTTCTTTAATTACTTTTTTTCAAGACATTGTGCTTTTATTAAACTTTTAATGGATTATTAAACTTACAAAGTAATTTATTCGAATTCAAATATGTTTGAGTGTGTAACAATGCAAAAATTAATTACATGTATACAAAATCTTCATTTTGTAGTAAAATAATACATTTTATGTACGTTATTTTTCCTTAATATTAATAATTAATATCATTAATCTCAAAAGTTTGTATTTAACATTATATTAAAAGTAATTATAGATTATAATACCACATTATAAAATTCGGCGCCGTTAAGTTTTTTTACTATAAGCATGTAGAGTGTGACCTTGAAACAAATAATTTATATTTTATAAATTGGAAACTATTTTCAACCATTAAAAGTTTTGTTGATAGTATTTTCATCAAAACACGAATGCTATAAGGCCGGATTAACCTATGTGAGGCCCTTAGGCAATTCAAATCTGGGGGTCCCTGTTTTTTTTTTGTAAAAAACAGACATTTTTTACTTTGAATTAACTTATTTATGATTCTGTCCGGTTTATAAATATTATCTATTGTTAAATATTATCTTATTAAAAGACAAAAAACTGTAACCGGAACAGTAGTCGCGAACAATTGCGGATCCAGGGGTGGTCATGAACCCATGGTCATGATTTCTTTTTCAATTATAATTTTATTACTTCTTACTTAAATCTTACATTGAGATAATTGAATGCTGGGAATAAAATCTAGAGTGTTACGTAATTTAATACTACTGAAAAAATGCTATTGTTTAATCAATCTTTATCAACTCATGAGTAACAAATATTTTCCAATTGGTTATTAATAATCATGCTTGCTTATCAGGTCTTCCTTAAACTTCATATATACGGGGTGAGATGCACCGAATATCATGTATCTGCTGTAATCCAGAGGTTCGCAGTCAAAGATAACGTGGCTGGAAATTTCCTCCTCCTGCATACAATGGACCAGTTATGGAGTCCCATTTTATGCAGATGCTTCCGCAGGGGATAATGCCCGGTATATACAGAATGGCATATACAGAAGCAATAAAAGAGAATATCTAATTGAAATAAACATTTGAAAGACAGACTTGAATGTTAGAAATTTTAATAAAACAAAAAGCAATTGGACAATTGATTTCATTTAAAAATACCAATTACATTATATAATAAATAGTGCCATCCTTGTAACTGGTACCTTAGACAGTAAACTAGGAAATATTTATTGAAATTAGGTAAATTTGTTTACATACATCATTTCGAAATAAATAATTGTCTATTGAACATTATTTTATCCAAATCAATAGTTTTCATTCTACTTTTATGATTGTAATTATTCAATTGAATTCTATTTCAGTAACAATGTAATCCAAAAAGAATATTTAGACTGGCATTAAAAAATTTACGAGAATGTTTGTATATACCAGGGGTGGCCAACAAGTCGATCGCAATCGACTGGTCGATCGCGACGTCAATTTTGGTCGATCGTTCGCGCTGTGTTGACAAGAAGTAATTGAGGAATTTGAAGTGAGCTTTTAAGATTTTGAAAACAACAATAAATTGTGGAACTGATATTCTTTCCTTTTAAAAAAGTGTGAGACGCATTAGCCAAAAAATTGCAAACATATTTCATATGGAGCAAAAGGCATTAAAAAATGAAATTGTATTTTACAAACTGATTGAATCTTACAAGCCAGAAAATTTGAAGAAGATTTTTGGAAATATGTCAGCCGAGAAAAATATCCCAATATCAAATGTAGTAAATATATTTATTCTTGTCTCGGATCTACATACCTGTGTAAATCGGCATTTTTATGCTTAAAATTAACGAAGATTAAACAACGTTCTGTCTTGACAAATTATCATACTGAAGACTCATTATAATTCTCTTTGTCAGAATATTCCTTGGCCAATAAATTATAAATCTGTCTACATCTGTAGCTAATTTGAATTAATTTTGGCCCACGATTTATGTTCACTCACGCGAGCAATTGATAGATTAGCAAAAAATAAGTCTAAAAATCTTATATCATTCTTCCATGATAAATTTTTCTGCAAAAAAAAAATCGCTAAAGTGAAGTCTTAAATTCAAATTATCATCCATACTGTGCATTTTTATAACAACTCTTTCAATATGTACCTTCGAACAAATAGTACAAGTCGATCGCGACTCATTTTTAAAATAAAAAGTAGATCTTATACACACAAAAGTTGGTCACCCCTGGTTCATGCTAATGAGCTTTTTGCAGCTATATCTACATACAAACACAGTAAACAATGTTCGATCGATGCGGATTATCCCACACCAACGCACAGCAAATACGAATTTTCGATTTTACTAATCATTTTAATGATAGAAATGTTAAATTTGGGCCATTTCCAGCAAAACAATAATATTAATACATACAAATCGGACAAGGCTTTGTGTGGTAGTTATTTTTCGCTTAAAATTTGTTTACATGGGACCGTGAGTGTTTTGAAAATTAATTTTAATAACGCCTGTTTTTTTTTTTTTTGCTAATAGAAAACGAAAATATACTAAATTCGATCTGATTTTAATAATATAAATTTTGATGAAAATGTCTCGAAATTTATATGAATCAATATAATGGAAACATTGAAAGCTTTCAGAACCTTTGTAAATCTATCGACCGAGTAGATTTAGAAATTTGTTTAACCTCTAATAATTTGACTGTGATATTCTACAGTTTTAGGATACAGTCAAAAAAATTTTTGTCGTTGATAATTGTTCGAATTTTTAGGCATGTTTCGATCATCAGAATTTTTGCTCTCACCCAAATCAAGGAAACAATTTGCGCGGATGAAATAAAGTCAATTATTCTGTATAGAACACAAAGTCTCACCTAATGAAATGTTTAAATTAAAAAAAAACAAAACCGTGGTATTGAAATAAAATAATATGACCATTTTAAATTGTGTAAATGGTGATGGAAAATTTTGACGGCATTGATTTTCGAATTTAACATGTGTTCCAACCAACACTATTATGATACTTTAAAAGATAGAGCCCTCATTAACTATAAATTTCGAGTTGAAGATTCGGAAACGATAACTGCATGTTGGGGTCTTATACAAATCGAAATTTTGTAATTTGTTTGTGCCTTATTTATTCGGTTTTTCGAAAAAATGCTTCAGATACGAGTTATTTATTATAAATTTAGGTACTAACAACTTTAATTCAAAATATTTTCCCAAAACGAATAGGGTAGGTATCATATTTTTTTACGGAGCCGGTATTTTTTCGATTGTATTTTACGTCGTTTTATAGTGCTCTATTGGAACAATTGCGTAGCTAAAGTGGTGCCAGCTATCTGAAGTAAATTATATAACTATATAGGTTATTGTTGTATATAATTCACATGGTTTTAAACTTTGATAATTTATATTTCACCGACGCGACACTCTTTTCTTCAAAAGATAGCGTGTTATGACATGCGCAATGAGCTCATAATATTTATAACGGATTATTAATTTAAATTTATATATGTACCCATAGAAATACATTAAATATATGAGTACTTAATCAGAGCTCGCACTTAAAGCAATCAACTCATAAGGTATTCATAAAAATATACAAAAAAAATTACGACTAAATGCCACCGCCATATTTGTTTTCTTGACGCTTCATTGGCATCTTATTTATCAAAATCCGTCTTTTGAATACTATGTCAGAATAAAAATCCAGATATAAACGCGTCCCATGTAGATTGGGATAGAAAAACAGAGAGATAGATGATAAATTAAGCGAAATCTTAGCCTATGCTGTTCTATCTTCTTCGTTCCTTCTGTTGAATAGAATCCTAGAGCTCACGAAACACTTTTTCTTTAATTCCGTTAATAAAAATTAATTAATTTAAAATAAAAAAATTCCACAAAGTATTTAAATTTTCTTATTTGATTTGTTTCTTGGTAAAACAAATCCTCGGAGATAATTTGCAAGAATATCGCACCTTATTGATTTTGTACATATGAAGTGAATTACGGTTGAACTTACACGAAGCATTAGGTATACACTTGAATATGTATATAGAAAAAAGGAAATTTCTAATGAAACACGTTGTATACTAAAAATTAGCAACAAAAAAAATGCATATAAACTATATTGAGATATGAAAAAAATTCTTACCGCATTCGGACTCGAATTTTCAGACATCTTACATAATTTTTTTTTAAATTTTTTTGTTTGTTATTTAATTTATAAAATATAGGAAGCACATTTAAATATCTAAATATTAATTAATTTATTATAATATTATTTTTTAGATTTTTTTTGCTTTGTTTTTTTTTTCTTTTTTATAAAATATTAAAACTACAAATTTTGTGCATCACAAATATTAAGGCCAAAATATATTATAATATGCTGTTTTTTTTTTTGAGTGTACAAAAAATAGATTTGAGCAATTATTTGAGTGAAATTGTATTTTAGAAAAAGTGTGTTGTTAATTAATAAAAAATGATGCTATGCTGAACTATCAGAATAAACAGCAAGCAATTTTGTTAAAATTTAGAAATTTCTATATTAATTTTATAGATGTTTTTTTTTCTCTTTATAATTCCCGTATTTTTTAGTAGCGTAAAATTTTAATATTTTTAACATTGTTTTTCTTATATGTTTTTCTCATGGCGGCTTATTGAACATTATTATGTAATACACTTTATAAAACAATGTTTTGATTTTGTTTTGGTATAACGTATATTTTCTTCAATGTTTCACATTTGGTAGCCGGTCCCGAACTAATAATTTGGAAATATGTATCCTGTTAAAATCAAGTTTGTATAGTATTGCTGCAATGCAGAAAGGATTCAAATATTTCTTTACTGTATTTTCTATATGTATATCTTTTGTGTTGTATGATTGGCCCCTGTATATTTTTAGTACCGCCTCTGTTTTAATATCACGTGACGCAAATGCGGGAGCTAGGTCAACTTTGTGCTACTTTTTTTTTTTGTTCGAAAAACTTTTATGTGAGTGTATGTGTGAGTTTAATATGTGTAGTAAATCGAATTTTCTAGTTAGGGATAAATATATCTTTTAAGTTTTAACGATTGACTGTGATAAAATTTCAATTTATCCTGTCGTCAAATGTTTTTGACCAGGTAAAAAAAAATCGTTACATAGGAGCTGCGTCAACTTGCGAATTACCTCGGATAAATACATCACTTCTTGTTTGGCAATATATCTTAATTAACTTTTATTATTATTATTTAATGTTCACATATTTTTGGTATTTGAAACGCCAATTAATGGGTAAAATCGTATACGGGATAAGAGACAGAAAAAATAACAAAATAGAGAAAATTCCTCTCAATATTCGAAAAATTTAAATATGTATCAGTAGTAAAGTTATAGAAAATCCACTTATAACAAGATTTTTTGACGTCTGTACAGCATCAGTTGGTCTATTTTCTTGTTGAGAAAATTAGCTAAAAACATGTTTTCCATATATTTGTATACTCTCTAGCGGCCAAAATTTTGCTTGATATTTATTAAGTTATCGGAATTTACTATGGTCTCTAGTAAAAATTTATGAGTGAAATTTTAATTTTTTTTAGTTGTATCTTAAAGTTGTGGGCAAGATCGTTATAGTTAACCTATAATATGCGCCCATATTGTTATTTTTGATGGAAAATTTTCACAGCGTAGTTAGGCTCGATGAACATTTGATGAAATTTTTGCGAAATCATGTCATCGGTACAACCGTGCAATTCTTCGAAAATGCGCTATACCGGATGGATAAAATATTATAAACAACCTCTATTTTTCTCAAAGAATATTCTAACTCAGTTTATGTAAAATTTCCTTACAGATGATGATTGTTTATAATGATTTAAGAGTTTATTAGTGATGAAATCTTTTTAGTTTTATGAAAAAAGTGTTTAACCAATAGGGAATATGCATGAAAATTTTTTTTCACATTTATTTTCAGAATATAAAAATACTGTTAATACTGTAATCATATTTAAAAATGAAATTAAAATCCGACAAATATCAAGGATGCTATAAGCTTTTAAAGATTATTATCTGTCTCTTTCTTGCAAAAATACTAAAAACGGAGTTTTACGTGTATTTTAAATGGTGAAAGTGTAATATGACGTCACATAACATATCATTCATATCGCGCTTATTTTTAAAGTTATTTAAAAAGTAATTTTACCTTGATATTTGTCAAGTAAACATGCTTCAATTCAAGTGAAAAAAAATTTTCATGCATATTCCCTATTGGATATTAGAACTATATTAACATATTATTAACATATTACACCCGAATTGCACTCTGCAGGCAGTAGAGTAACAAAGTACAATATCATAGTACACTGCATATAGACAGCAATAGATACACTATACATTGTTTCCAATTCGGGTCTATTTTAAATTACAAGCTGTATACTTAAACATCACAATACTAAGCCAATGTCAATTCTCAGTACGGTATCGAAGACACAAGTATGAAATAACAAGCGTATACTATATAGACTAACAAATTGAATTTATTAATAAATATTAATATGAAAAAATTAACTTATCCACCTGGAATCAAATCATAGACCTCTGGATAAAAAGTCCTGTGCGCAAACCCTTTCGCCACGGATCATTAGCTTGATGAGTTGATTTTTCATATCATTGTCAGTTTTAATTAAGAAAATTATTGAAAAATTTTCATCAAAGCCCTTCCCCTTCTCCTTGTCACATACTAGATTTAATTCCGATACGTCAAAAAATAAGTTTTACCAGATTGAAAATAAAAGTGCGGATTCTGTGCTAATTAACAAACAGATATATAGATAGATTCTAGCCTTAAGCTGTTTACATATTAAAACGTATCGATGGTTTCGAAATAAGACGATGAAAACTATTAGCCCCATTTGGATGACCCACAATTTATATCCACTATTTGGACAAAAATATGTTTAATAAAATACATGAGCAGTCAAATTTATATCCAATTTGGCCTGAAAGGTACAAATTCCAGTCAGTATGGTGAAAGACACCATTTTTAATTATAAGTTTTCTAAAGGTGACAAAGAGATTCCTGGTATTTATCGATTTCCTATAACTATAAATAAAACTATATTATTTCCATAATATTTAACATTTTAATATCGGCTGTTAATGATGTCTATATTGATTTTCATTTCAGCGAATATACATGTTTTTATGTTTCTATTTCGACGTTGTATTTTCGTGGTATACGAGATAAAAACACTATCAAAAATATATATATCTGTCATTTGTTTAACAGAATTTATGCTGATTACGATACTTTACAGGTAACATCTAACGACATGGCAGAATAAAATGACTTCGTATAACTAATGTCACTTCCGACGCTACAAACTTTATGCGACAGTAATAAAAATGTAATTCATCTGACTTAATGGCGGTGCTGGAAAGCTGGGAAATATTTGATAAGTATAGAAGCTGCATCAGCCCATTTTAAAAACTTATAAGGTACTGTCGTCTAACAAGATCCGGCTCCTAATAAAGCCCAGTCATGAAAAATCGTTATTGTAATTGTTGAATAAATTCGAAATACAACATTTAAGCAGAAACAACAAAAGAAAAAATGCAACAACACTTTTAGTCGAATGTTTTTTCGTTTGGACAGCAAACTCGTGTTTATCAGTGACGTGTCAATGAGACACTCTGTTTATAATATTGATAGATCACTTGTTTGAAATTTTTGGTTTTTTGTTTGTTTTTACTATTGGATCTTAATATCTAAGCTTTTCATCATTGAAAGCGACGATTTTTATTGACTTATTTCTTCATTTGTTTTTAACTACATTTTTGCAAATGCTTGCAACTACCCGTAATAAAGCCCTTGATTGTACGCTTGATAAATAGATAGATACATCTTGGGGTCTAAAAAGAATTGCACTTCGACCTTATGGTCCATTATGCGCCCCCTTCTACGTCAGTCCCACGAGATTTACTTCTTCCATATGTTGGCAATAGCCAGGAGCTTGCTTATCAAGTCTTCCTGAAGGTTCATATATTCGGGGTGAGATGCACCGAATATCCTGTATCTGCTGTAACCTAGAGGTTCGCAGTCAAAGACTATGTGGCTGGATGTTTCTTCCTCCTCACCACACAATCTGTACACAATGGACCCGTTATGGAGTCCCATTGTCTGCATATGCTTTCGCAGGGGATAATGCCCGATAATGAATCCGGAAACCCTCCGCAGTTGCATCCTGCTCAGCTTCAGTGCATCTAGAGATAGCCTCTTGATTGCACTCTGAAGCAGTATTTTCCCGAGGTGCTGTCGCGGTACTTTTTCCCAGTGATCAGAGTGTTTAGCATTTGACCACTCGTTGATCACCTGTTTACACGCAGTCCTTGGAATTCCTAAAATGGGCTCTGGGCCTATGAAGGGCATTCCGACTCTTCCTTCTTTGCTAAGGCTTTTTCGTTTCCTTCGAATCCTTGTATTCTAAGAATTTTGTTTTGATTATACCCTAACAAGTTTACTAAATTTCTATCTGATATACATCGATCATTTTCGATACCTTCTAGGTAGAATCGATAGACATTTGTTTCATGGGAAATTCGCTAAATACCGACTATCATATCGTAAGTTTAAATATAAAATCCGACTGTGAGTGGTCTACGGGTTTTCAATTTTTTGTTCATTTTTTTCGCTAAAATTTCCTATATTCCCTGCACCCCCACCAAATTTACAGTATAAATGGTTTCGTTTACTACTACGATATTTATAACATCGTAACTAATTGTTTAGACGAATCTATGTTTATTTAATATAACTTCTTTTTTTTGAATCACAACAGATATCATCTTCCAAATTTTGTTAGTGCGCTGTGCACTGTAGTGCACAAATCGATGCGTCTCTTACACAACTGCATGATATAGATGCATTTGATATGTTAGCTGCACACGTCATATATGCATTAAAGCGAGTTTGCATTTAATATATAATATTAAGGATGTACGAGCACTGGAGCTTCAAAAAGATTAAGGCTTGATTTTTTTTCCATGTAGTTGAAGTGCATATAAATCAATTATAAAAGTTTCAGGGGGGGGGGGGGGTTGTGGGGATCTATAATTAATTATTTCATCTTAAAGTTCGAGTTTTAATGCAATGCTCTTATGGAGAATCCCATATTTTCAAACATATTTTGACATATTTTGATAATTTTCACTTCGAATAAAATTACACGAATAAAAAAAAACTACGCAATAGAAAATAGAAATATTAATAAAGAGATTGATCCAATAAAATTCCGATATGACGGGTCTAAAAAACAGATATTTAAGAAACCAACTGAAATTTCGGGTTAATTTTATTTCTGTCGGCGGTAGCTTATTTACCCGAAATCTCAGGTTGTTTTATTAAATATCTTTTTTTTAGGCCCGGTATGACGGGTCTAAATTAAATTTTAATGTTACGACAAAAAATAATAAACTTTATTGTGGACTTTTATGAATGTACTATATAATATGTACTAATGCACTATACTAATGTACTAATAGTACTATACAAATGTACTAATGTACTATATTAGTACTAATGCACTAATAGTACTAATGTACTAATAGTACTAATGTACGAATAGTACTAATAGTACTAATGTACTAATAGTACTAATGTACTAATAGTACTAATGTACTATATAAATCTCAGCGTAAAATATGCAATAAAACATACTTTCACAAGGGTCGTACAACCACGTCTTTGAGGAATCATATAAAATCGAAGCACCCGGAGTAGATTTGCTTGTTTAGCGCGTGATTAATCTATAAACCTCCCCGAAACAGGAAAGGATCTGAAGAGGCAACAATATTGCTCTTTATAAAATAAAATGCACCAAATTTTACATTTTCATTCCAGCAATTTTATCCTAATATAAAGATTAGTACGAATTATTACCCTCTTTTTATACCCAGTATATGTAATTATATAAGGTATGTTAAGTTTGATAACGATTTTGTAACGCTTAAAAATATTGATCGTAGGCATGAATGTTTGGCATTTGTGTTCATAAAATGGCCTAATTCGGCCATTTCCGCGTATCTGCCTGTCTGCCTGTCTGTGGACGCGATAACTAAAGAACGAAAAGAGATTACGAGTTGAAATTTTTTTTGTGTGTTCTAGAGCAAAAAATTGAGGTCACTTTCGTCAATGGGAAAAATCGGACCTTGTTTGGGCAAAATGGGCAACACCTATCTTTGAAACCGTAAGAGATATAACAAAAATTTAATAGCAAAAAATCTTCTTCTTTTCAAAATAAACAACTTTTGTTTGAAAATTTTTCCCATAAACTCAGTATGTACTGGATATTCAAAAAATAAACTCAGTTAGTTGTTACATTACTTGTTTCTTTATTCATATACCGCTAAATAGGTATCTCTTAAAAAAAACTTGACATATAAATCTACATTCGCTATTGTAAGCCTTAAATTATCCGTATCCGCGGATTTCATAAATTTCGCATCCGCAACATTTCTTTCTTTAGCCGTAGGTATATTGACGGCTATGCAGATGGATAGACGAATATCCTTTAATCAATAACTGAGAATATTTTATGAACAATTATTGTATCAAAATTATATTTTCTATGAACAATATTTCCAACCGTTAAACTAGAATATTCAGGCCAGACAGTCTATGAGAATGTGTTTCTCATAAAAATTTCATAATTTATTTACAAAGTGACCACGAAAATCGATTCCCAACACTACACGTGATAATAAATTATTTCAGAAAATCGACCGACTCGAAAGAGAACAAATGTTTATAATTAATTGCAGTAATTTATTGAGACATTTTCGTGTTTACAAAATAAATGCTACAATTTTTCGTATTCAATCAAAAATTTTCTTTTTATAAAGATATTTTATTTATACCACGCATCTGAATAATTACTACCTATGGTATTATTAACAGACATTGAATTTTCTATAAAAATGTTAAAACAAGTGCACAAAGTTCTGTTGCGTGATGTAAAGTTTCCTACAAATATTTATAAAATAGTTTCCACGAAACATTATTTATAAGTAGTATTATATTTGTATTTTTTTATACCCGGTAAATAATATGTACAAGGGTATATTAAGTTTAGTTCCGTTTATGTAACGGTTGAAAATATTGATTGCCGAAAAAAATTTTTGTATAGATGTTAATAAACTGACCTAATTAATCCATTTCCGTAAATTTGTCAGTCCGTCCATCAGCACGATAACTCAAGAACGAAAAGAGATAACGAGCGGAAATTTTGTGTGTGTATTTTAGAGCTAAAAAATTAGGTGAAGTTCGTGAATGGGCAAAATTGGACTATGTTTGGGCAAAATCAGCTAAACTGACCATATTTGAAGCCGTAAAAGATTAGAAAAATATGTAAAGACAAAAAAGGTTTCAATGTATGTATGTATGTAGGTATGTATGTTCGGGTCAAATCTTGCAAGCTGAATTAGAACCACTTCCTCTACAGTTTTATTATTAACTTTTTCTGGGTCGATGTGTAAAATTGATATGGATTTCATCAGATGTGTACATCATAAAATTCCTCTTATGCAAAAAAAAAAAGTTTTGGCCACTGGTCTGTGAGTTTTTCTGTATAAGTGTAGACTTTAAGAATTGACAGTCCAAATTTTACCGTCGAATATATAATTTTACACTACTGTTTTTAGATGTTCTCCAAACGGCTCTAACGATTATCCCTATATGCAAGCTACAACGGAACATGTATATAATGTCTTATTGCCTCAAGATAGTCGCAGTAAAATTTGCGCAAAATAGACCAATAGCGAACTTCTATATGAATTTTTGGGATAGTAAATAGCATCATAGTAGTTAATATAAATCTTAATATAATCTAAAGCAGGTTTGAATCTAAAATCTAAAATGAAGTGTATGAATTACCATTTTTTGCTAATCTAAAATAGCAAATTATTCAGTATGCAAAACGTTCATTAACATTTTAGTTAAAAATAAAGGATAATTTCAAAATAAAATACAAATGTATGCTCTTGAAAAGGTAAATGATTTATATATTAAATAATTATTATTTAAATAAATAATAAATATGTATAAAAGATATAATTGATCTTTATTGATTTGATTTATGAAATATTATTATTTTTAATATGTAAATTACCATGGTTGTTAACATTCAAAGCAACCGTGATAATAGAAGGAAGTTATAGTTGTTATGCAACAGATAAAAATGATGAACAAAATTATAATAATAATTTAATGAAGAAGCGATACCGCTACACTCTCAAATGATTACAAAAATTAGGTAAACTTTAAAAATGCTCCGAATAGCTTGAAATTTTGACTGTTACATGTAGTTTTAAACTTCTTAAAGATAGTCGTTCTATACAGAGACATTACAAACGGATTCCGCCGTATTGACCTAGTCAAGAACATGTATTTGCAAAAATAAACAAAAGCTACCAAAAATGTTCGGAAAATTGTTTGAAACATTAGTTGAAAAAAGGTCTACTTAAATCAATAGCTATCCATATTAAATATTTATCCTTGTTAATAAACTCATAATACTTTAGTGAAAGAAGATGAATTAGTTTGTCGATCGAACAGTTCATTATCATATATATTAACTTTATAACTTATATATGCAGTAGCCATAATAGTAAAAATGTCTATTTATTATTCGGCTAGTCAGGCGAATAATCTGACCGTCAAGTTTATCAATCGTTCATCTTACATTCTGGCTAAAATATTTCGCCACTTTTAAAATGAATCATAAGCGTTCAAGCATACCACATTGTAATGTGGTATATAGGGGGGGGGGGGATTATCCGTTGTCGACCTAAACTTCCAGAGATATGAAAATTTAACTTCCGAAAGATAAAGTTTAACCATTTGTCTACTATCGGTTAACATTATTGAAAATAACATTATCTAAAAGTAAGGATACCGTAACCAGTCCGAATGGCTTAGTTGTCTAACGCATTCTGCTCAAAACTGGTCGGTTGCTTGTTCGAAGAACGAAAGTAAGCGACTATGCTTGTGAAGGATTTCTGGAGTTTCCTTTCACAAACTTCAGATGAAAATCGGCATAGTTCCTATCAAAGTCGGCTGCAATCGCACAACCTACCAATTCATAGTCCAATAAATTCCTTGTTCTTTAGGGTTCAGTAAAAACTAGCTAGAAAGGCCTACTTGCTGGGCTACGGTCTCCCTTCCGTTTCGACTACTAAGGCAAGGATAACTAGAATAAGTGTCCAAAGTGACTTTTCAATACGATTCTAAAAATTTCCAATTAAAATTTTAAATAGTTTGTTGGGCAGGACTATTTAATTTATCATCTGAAAATGTCGCCAAAACTGTGTTAGCCATTTTGAACGTAGCGGAATACTTTATCCATAATGTAATAGAACCATACTAAAATGAACGATTGGCACCATGATTATTATCTGATTATCTGATTTATCGTGTAACTGTATTGACATTGTGGCGCTAACATTATATTTACTTAATATACTAATATAAATAGTATTAAGGTATTCATCGTTTGCATACTTTACTCCCACTATTTCGAAATGTTTAACAAGGATTTGCGTATGCGAGTTAATAAAAGGACATACAAAGCATTATTCATATTTCTAGTATAAAAATTCATTGTTGTTTTGACATATACATCTAGCCCACCAAACATGATTTAGTTTAACAAGGATTTGCGTATGCGATATCCTGGCATAAAGTACGCCGGTTTCGTACGATTTGAGCCTGTCCATCCTTGCCTACCACATCAACCCATCGCAACTTTTATTACTATATTCTATACTAGGTTATATCCGTGGCTTGTACTTGTTAAATCTCTGGTTCTCGACATTTTTAGACAATGATTTTAAGACTAAACCTCCATGTGATTTCCCACCGCTCCTACTACTTCAAGTATTTATCGTTCGCAACGCCTCCACTACTTTAAATATTAATCGACACTTCCATCATATATTTTAGCGAATATTTCCGAGTTCTATGTCTCGCAAAGAGATAAAATAGATACCAGTTGTTAAGTCCAATCATAAGCTTTTAATCATATGAATTTTTCGAATCATATAAAGTTTATCTATAATAGAAAGTTTATCTATAGAGGGAAATTTTTCATATCAAACCTTGATGTCCAAATAATATTACTAATATTATGATAATCAAAGAGAATTCTAGGTTTTTTGAAATTAAATTCCAAATGTTGCCCCCCAATTCCTTGAGCAATTAGTTGTATTTTATAAATACGTACTTCGACTACAAAGTAGTCATCATCAGTATGAATTAGCTAATCGTAACTATCTTCGGGATATGTAGTCAAAGATATGTAACTCGTTACTAATGTCGTGCGAATCTTTGACTCCATATCCCGGAGATAGTTACGATTAGCTAATTCATACTGATGATGACTTCTTTGTAGTCGAAATACGTGTTAATAAAATACAAATAATTGTTCTGGGAATTGGGGCAAAATTAGAAATTGAATATTACTAATGCTCAAATATATTACTTCCATGCGAAAGTAAGTAAACGTTAGTCATGTAGGTTAGTATGTCATTGCCCGAAAGGCAACCATACTGAAAAAAAAAAGATTTTTGTATAATTGATTAACGGATCATATATTCGGTATAATCTCGAATATTTACAGATATATTTCCAATAACCGTCACCATGATGACTTTAATTGATATTCATTATAATTCCTTGTTCTAAGAAAATTAGCTTAGATTTCGTAGCACCTACGCTACGAATTTTTTTTCTTCTTTAAATTTAATGTATTTAACGTGATTTTTTTTCTGAAACTTGCCAACTTTGAAAATTGAGATAAATTAACGAAATGAAAGATCGATCATGGACGACGGTCTTGATATCTACAAGCATTTCTAATTTCTCTTTCAAAACATAATATAGGTTTGACATAGAAAGAACTAAAAAACTATAAGGAAATATATGAACATCTCATAAATCTTATCTCATTATGTTCTAATCTTTCTATGCGAATGGTTTCTTTTGATGCAAGATTTAGTATGTGTAACCTATTTTTTAACTCGACTTCAAAATGGAGGGTGGTTCTCAATTCGTCTGTATTTTTTTTTTTTTTTTAATGTTTGTTACCACTGAACTCCGTCATTTATTAACCGATTTTGAATTTTTTTTGTTTTAAAGAGTTTGATTTCCGATTGGTCCCACTGTCAGCAAAGGGTATACTCATTCATAATGGGAAAATAAGAAAATTTTTTTAAAAACCGACTTCAAAAAAATTTTTAACAATAAAAAAACGGCCCCAAAAAAAAATTTTTTACAAGAAAAAACAAAATGCTTGTAAAAAAATTGAAAATCTGTTATAAAAAAATGTACTAAAAATCAGTTGGTCGTTTAGTAGGTCTACCCATATTTAGACAAATAAAATCAGTTATAGAACTTCAAAGTCACTAAAAAGCGAGAAATAAAACCTATTTGACAAAATGGAAACCCGACTTCTAAAATCAAATATTCTATAACAAAAAATGCACTAAAAAGTAAAAAAATAATTGCATATTCTTGTGCTAATTTTAGCTCACCAAAGCAAAAATTTTTAAATATATATGTACAATTATTGTTATTTTTGGAGTTGGTGTCAGGATAGAGAAATTCACATATCTTTTGGACACCGCCTCCAAAAATAACAATAATTGTACATATATATTTAAAAATTTTTGCTTTGGTGAGCTAAAATTGGCACAAGAATATGCAATTATTTTTTTACTTTTTAGTGCATTTTTTGTTATAGAATATTTGATTTTAGAAGTCGGGTTTCCATTTTGTCAAATAGGTTTTATTCTAGTAGCTGTATTTACCTATGCATAAAACACATATGATGTACCTACAAATGGAGTCAAAAGTCGAGCTCTCATTTCAAAATGTTATAATTGATTTGTGCCTTATTTATTCGGATTTCGGGAAAATGTTTCGAATAAAAGTTGTTAGTTTAGTTATAATGAACATGTTTTGTCCGAAGCATTCTTTCGAAAACTGAATAAATAAGGCACAAATCTATTATATAAAATTTTCAAATGATTGATCCACTTTTGACGCCATTTGTATGTATAATTCGCATATACCTAACGCTATCTTTGTTCGAGCAGCATATATAACTTTAATCGATTTTGAAAAAATTATGTCAACTATAAAAAAAAAAAGAACTTTATTATATAATTTGCATCCGTTATAAAGTACTTATTTTCTTTATGTTTTGTGAGACGAATATTCATAGTGTATTTATGTGAGCAAAATAGAAAATGATGTAGGATAAGCATGATAAACAAATTTAATAACGTCTCAAACGTTGAGATTCCACAGTAAAAATTTAAAAAAATACTCATTTCAATTCCAAAAGGTAATAAGCATAGGTAAAGTTAACATTTTATTATTTGCTTGCATTCGTAATGAGATTTTTATACCCGGTATATAATATATACCAGGGTATATTAAGTTTAGTTCTGTTTTTGAAACTGTTGAAAATTTTGATCCCTGAAAACAAATTTTGGTATAGGTGCTCATAAAATGACCTAATTAGTCCATTTCCGCATGTCCGTCAGTGGACGTGATAACTCAAAAATAAAAAGAGATAACCAGTTGTTCTAGAGCTAAAAGTAAGGTCAAGTTCGTGAATAGGCAAAATCGGACCATGTTTGGGTAAAAAGGTCAAAACTGTTTATCTTTGACACCGTAAGAGATAGAACAAAAACTTAATGACAAAAAATGTTCCTTTTTTAGAAATAAACAACTTTCTTTTGAAACTTTTTTTATAAATTTAGTGTATATAAGCAAAATTACTTCAGTTGTTATTTTCACTTGTTTAAATATAATAATTGAAATTTTTCATTAACTGGAATCAAGATTATCTTAAAACTATCTTAAAACTAAAAGCACAAATACTATAAATTTTGAAAAACATGGCAGATATTTAAATTTCTTTTATAACAATCTAAAACTTTATTCCCTATCTCTGTATTTATTTATTGTAAAACCTTTTATATAAATAGTGTATTTGTTTCTTAATTACATTCAAAGACAAAACATAAACTTTTTTTAACCAACAACAAAAATTTCGTAATTGAAAAGATCAATATACCCTACAGTATGAAAATTTATACTTCAAATACACCAGCCCACCAATAGATGGAACTATAGTTCAAGTATAATTCAAAAAGAAAATTATCTATTGTGTGTGTGTGAAAATTCTTAACTAAAAGGTTGTTGTCTTAGGAAAACTTACTAATGAAAATGTCAATAATGAAAATCAATAGTCGAGAACCAACATTGTTAAAACTACAAACTTATTTTAAGTGTATTTTTATCTTTATCTTCAAGTTTTAGAGATAATTTTCTCATCAAATATCTCTCAATAAAAATGGTATTGTATACTCGAAATAAATTCAAAATAGTGAATACTTGTCCTAAATGCAAGCATCCACTGTAGTTCTTCAAGGCGGTCATAGAATTAGTTTAAGGTTGTTTACAAAATGGTGGGGGTAAGTATTTACCAAAATTATTGGTAAAGTTCGTGTAATTCAAAATTCACGAATTCTAACCACGTTAGAAGATTCTTTTTAAATTAATAATTAATTGTTAATAGAATTATTATTAAATAAAAAAATTATATTTAAAAAAAAAATTATTAAAAATTTAAAAAAATTATTTTAATAATAATTTAATTTTTATTAATAATTATTGATTTAATTTTAATTACACTGACGTTGTCAAACCTACTGTGACAGTCTAAAATAAAAGCAGCTTTAGTACTATTTTTCGATCTATAAATTTAATTCTCTCAGAAACCAAAAACAGGATTATTTTAAAATTTAGTACAGATGATTATAAGACTTTGATAATGACAATTTTCCATAAACCTGACATTTCTGGTGGTCGAGAAATACATTTTTATATTGATACGGTTACCGCCAAGTCCATTTAAGCTATGATTAACCTATCTTAAAAATCGTAACTTTTTTACTGAAAAACTAAAAACAGGATCAACTCCAAACTTTAACTGAAGCTTATTATTGAAATAATAAGTTGTCAAATTTTGACGACACTGTCATTAAATTGAATATTCTAACCACGTACTTTCTTCTTAACAACCTTAAATAAATAATTTTAGGATTTACTTCTATATTGTCTGTTAGTATTTTATCTATCCTTAGTTCATCACTCTATCCGTTAATTCATTTCTTTGACCATAGGGCAGTATAATTGAATTAACAAAATAAATATCCCTCTGTAAAGTTGGGTATTTCTGAAATGTTGTTCATGCTTGACGTCATCTACGCCATTCTTATTATTTTTGTTTGCTACAATGATAAATAAGACTTTCGTTGTAAACTCAAACACGTTTTGTTTTAATATAACTATTATATAATTTCCTAATATGGACTTGATTATTAGATTCAATAATTTTGTCCTGTATCCACAATCATTATCCAACGACTTAAACGAAAAAAACCACACAAATTATTCATAATTGTATTTTTTTCCATTGAAAAGTATTTTGTACACTTTATTTGTCATAGGTATCTTTACACTGAATACCTTAACGCATCCGCAATAATCAATGCTTTTTACGGATCTTTTGCGGATGTTGCTTGTTTTTTTTAACATTTCTGGTTGAAAATATATCACGTGTTTAGACGTGGGTGTTTTTATACCCAGTATATTTGTAAATATACAAGGTATATTAAGTTTAGTTCCTACTTTGTAACGCTTGAAAATATTGATAACAGAAAAAAAATTTTGCTATAGGTGTTCATAAAATTACTTAATTAGTCTGTCTGTCGTTCTGTCCGTAAAGCCGCTAACTCAAAAATGAAAAAAGATAACAAGCTGAAATTATTTGTGTATTATAGAGCAAAAAAATTAGGTTAGGTTCGTTAATGGGCAAAATCGAAACGTGTTTCCCCCGTCCAGGGGGAAAATTTATATCTTTGAAACCGTAACAGATAGAAAAAATTTTGTGAACAAAAAATCTTCTTCTCTTTAAAATAAAAAACTTTTTTTTGAAAAATTTTTTCCTAAATTCAATAGTATTCTCATAATTTGTGCTAAAAGTTGGAAACGAGAAATGCAATTGATAGGAGAACGAAGGCATGTATGTATACATTAACATAGCATCCATACATACTATTTTTATAACCAGTATTCAAGGTATATTAAGTTTAGTTCCGACTAAACTTAAGTTTAGTTTTTTTTTAGTACTTGGTACTCTCATACTGGTATGAAACTTTTTTCGTCTATATGGCTCATTATGGTACTATCGCTTATCTGTCTTGTTCAATGGTATATTTTTCATGCAATATTTCGTTTAATAGACTGCTTAACACGTAAGTTACCTAACAATGTTAAGGTTCAAAACGACTGTCGAAAATTTTTTGCTGAAAACTATTTACAAAAACTACGTTATAAGATCTTAAAAACCTAAACAAAGTATACTTAATTCTGAATATACTGCAAAATTCCAAATAAGCATTCCAAAAAATGATATTTCTATTATAAAAATGATATGTCTATTACGTATTTGTGGGAGTAATTTTAGTCGTTAGGTAAAACAAAACCTTTTATTTCGTGTGCACAATCACGTACTTCCTTAGGGATTATCATATACATTTTGTTGTCTTTTTATTAAGTAAATTTTAGGGACACATATTAAAAGGCGTAAAAACACGTAGGCATTTTTTTACTGCGTCAAATGTGTAAAATCTTTACCCCTGAAATGAAAATGGTAGATCATATAAAATGAGTTAAGAAATACAGATATTTTCACTTTTATGTACTTTTGTTAAATGATTCATCGAGGGCCAATTAACATCAATTAGATATATATATATATATATATATATATATATATATATATATATATATATATATATATATATATCATATTACAACTTCATTTTATAGTTTCCTGTATACTAAGGGTGTATCAGTGTTGTTTTCAGTGTTCAAATTGATGCTTTAAATAATTTCAGGAGTTTTTGTTTGATTTTAGGGGCATTCTCGAGCGCTAAAAGCGTGTAAGCGCCCAAAAGGGATTCACCCTAAATATCACAACTGAATTAGGGTGATTGAATTGACATGAAAGTATGTTGGAAATTTTATCTAGAATGCTTTCATAAACAGTATCTAAATGTGTGCGTGTTGAAAAAAATGCGTATTTATTAAAAAAAACGAGAATTATTGACTAATTGTTTAGTTGTAACAACGCAAAGTGAAGCAGTTTATAAATAAATATACGTGTCGGCATGCTAAACAGATACAACTTGACAACACTGTACGTCACTATACATTGTACTATTCGAGTACAAGTTTGTAAACAGTGTATCAACTGGCGGAATATAAGCGACGTTGCCGGATTGCAAATTTTAGGCGGTATTTTTATATCCATATAAGTATCGTATGTTATGTACAACGTGACTTTCGATGCAGCCTTGGATAAAAATTATGGCTTATTATGTTATACGTTTCTTTACTATTATTATACGCATACGCTTCACAACTTTTCGACAATATTGTATCATGACAACTACTTTAAGTAAATTTTGTGCATATTTTTCTAATTTATTTAATTTTGTATAATTTAATTGAAAAAATAAAAACCATAGAAAAAATCATTTACACACAAAAAACCCAAAGTGATTGGCTATTTTGAGATCTTATGTCTCTCGAATATTTATCGAAAATCAGGATTCTGATATTCGTTTCTCGCTGAGTTATTCTCGTCTCGTCTGGTTTCTTTCGTCTCTCGTGGCACTTATATAGTTACAAATATCAGTTTTTCGAGGACCATCAACATTTTTAATTAAATACTGATATGAAAAATTAACTCGTTAACCAGGAATCGGAACTCGGGCCTCTGAATATCTAGTCCAGCGTGCTTACCGCTACACCAAAGACGACTCTGACGTAACAGCCAACTTTTTCACATCATTCTTATTTTTTATTTTGACAGTATTACTTCTGTCGAAGTTATTATCCATATATATTTATTTGTGTATACTTAAGTGTCAACAATACGATGTTTGTCCAAATTCAATTACGGTTACGTAAGACAAACTGTAGAAGACTAGTGTATACTTTATCGGCCAATGTCATTGGATTTTTAATTAAATACTGATATGAAAAAATTAACACGTCAACTAGCAATCGAACCTCGGACCTCTGGATATCTAGTTCAGCGTGCTTACCGCTACCGCTAATGATATTCATTCTAAGAATGATATGAAAAAGTTGGCTGTTACGTCAGAGTCGTCTTTGGTGTAGCGGTAAGCACGCTGGACTAGATATCCAGAACCCCGAGGTTCGATTCCTGGTTGAAGAGTTAATTTTTTATATCAGTATTTATTTAAAAATCCAATGACATTGGTCTATGAAGTATACACTATAGTCTTCTACCGTTTGTCTTACGTAACCGAAATGGAATTTGGACAAACATCGTATTGTTGACGCTTAAGTATACACAAATAAATATATATGAACATAGATTTTTCTGGATGTACATAAAAATATAATAAATAACAATTTTTTATCGAATTTCCAATATTCTTTTTATTGGGGTTGTTACGGTTTGTAAAATAATGTCTCGTATACACACAAAGAGCTTTTATTGTCGTAAAGCTTAAATCTCTAGTAGTGGATAGATGGTCGTTGTTGGAACTATGATGATTGTGGCGCCACAGGGACGCCAATAATATTGGCGACAACAACCGTCTACAACGTATAACTACATTATTGTATTATGCGGGCGTCGAGTTATATACGGCGTCACAAATTCTATCTTCTTGTCTATTGTATACCGAGAAAATTTTCTTCTCTTGTTTAATCTTTATCAAGATGCGATGATAAACATACAAATACTATATATAACCCCCCAAACAAAGTATCTTTCCCCCTTTTTGATAAATATTATATTATTTTACCCGTGGTGGTTCACGGGGATTTTTATTATACTGAACTGATGAAACATGACGGGAGCAAAAATATTTTCTCCGACTTTTAAATTGCCTAAATATTTTCTGTTTTTATGTCATAGTAAACGAAACAAATAAACCAAACGGCGACAGCTATTGAGAGTCTTACGTCGTTAGATTTAATATGTTGTAAAATATCATTGTACTTAAGTTAATTTGTTTAGTCTGCCAGATTTTAACTATAACTTATATCACTGTTTTTCTCAAAACACTCAAGATTCAATAATATAAAGTAGTTTATAATTTCATTTCGAAACCTCAAAAATATACTTTATATAATAAAGATATAATATCATGATTTTATCCATTTTCAAAGGAACTAATTTTCCTATCTTTGAGATTTGAAAATCAGTATTTATATACAGGGTGGCACATCCGTAACGTTATGATTTAATTAGTGAATAAATTTTTTGTTTACGTTTTTTTTTTTCAGAATTAACTTTGGAAAACTTGGGAAATTTATGATGGAAAGACTCAGCACAGAACAAAGAACCAAAGTTGTTCAATTTTATTTTGAATGTCAGCATTCGATTTTCAGACACAAAGTTCATATCGAAATTTCTTTCATGTTCCGACAATTTACCGATTGGTTCAGCGTTTTCGGCAACATGGGGCTGTGATTGCTCGGGTGCAAGCAAGTGTTGAGGAAAACCCCGAAACTTCCACCAGACGACGTTCTCAGCAATTGGTGATGTCTAGGCGATCTTTGCGAAGAATTTTACGTACGTTACACCTTTCCCCATATAAGATTCAATTGATTCACGAGTTAAAACCAAATGATGCACAAATACGCATTCATTAAATCATAACGTTACTAATGCGCCAACCTTTATAAATTAATAATTTATCGATGTATTCTCAAGACTTGAAAACGATCCATACTCTTGTTTCTGTGTCAAATGGATTTAAAAATATCGTTTTCCATAGGTCATATACACAGATCCTGATAGCTGACGAGTCTTGATAGCAAGTGTCCTCCGTATACATACATTTTATTAACAACACCATAGGGAGCCAGCAGTTTGCCATCATGCTTATTTTACTCCAAAGTTTTTAAATTATTTTCACAATGAACCCTCATTTTTATTTTTCGGTCCATATAGACCCCAGCAATTTTATATCTCTTTGCAATCTGTTGTTTAAACGTTAAATTGTCGAAATTTTTAAAAATGTAGAATGCTAAAAAAATCTTTTTCTACGGAAACCAACATAAAAAATTTAATTAAATAAAAAATCGTGGAAAAATCTAGCATAATTTTATCCAATCACATATTCAGTTCAAGTTTAAAAATCAAATAAGTTTTTTTTAAAGAGAATTAACTGTAGCCAAAATATTTTTTTAAAACACGTGGGAGCGGGAAATATCTCTTCCCGGAGTAGGATTTTTTTTAAATTGTACTAAAAACACTATTTTATCCAACAAATTTCTTGAATTCCCACCCATAAATAAGCGTTGTACTTGCGGCAAAAAAAATTCTTTTTTAATGGCATTGGAAATGGATTCTGGCACAAAATATCAGTTTTGCAATATGAATGTTTTCACAATTAGTTCGAAAGTAGTTGCAAAATGTTTATCTTGTGTTTGTATACAATGTTTTCTTATATAAAACATTATTTTATAAAATTTTCAGTTTTCTTTGAAAGTTTTTGAAGCAAAAAAGCAAAAATTCGATAACTAAATTTCAATATAAATTATGGAGTGAACAAATGACAGCTAATTACAAATAACTCGATTCGAACTTAAAACTGTTTATAATTCTTTTCGTACACAAAATTTGAACTTCTTTACTATTCTAAAATTATAAATGATTTAGTATTTGTTGGTTCGAGTATCATGTAAAAACTACTGGATCGATTTTAATAAAAATTATTTGTTTAAAAGCTACTTTATCTTGTTACGATGACGGAAGCCGGAGGAAGATATAGCAATAAACGTGAACGAAGCTGTGGGTATAAGCTAGTATGTTTATAATCTGGCTATGGAAATAAATATATTTATTTAACTTAACAGTTTATTAGAGCTGAATTCATTTGTTTTGACTATTATATGCGCGTAAGGGGAACTTATTTAAAAGTAGAAGGGCAACTTATTTAAAGTATTTATATAGTAGGAGGTCAGTGTATTTAACATATAGTTATATCATGGATTAGAAGTGGGGGAAACAATAATATGTTTCCTCCCCGTCATTTTAAAAATAGACTGATCCACTCAAACTGTGACGATATTCCAGGCATCTTTACAAATGAATATACTTCTAACTGCTACTACTGTACATTATAAAACAAAGCATATTAATCTGAGGTTGTAAAATAATTAGGTAATTAGTTAAAATTTAATCTTGTGTACGCGTATCCTCTATGATGGGAATGATAAATCTTAGTCTAATGTTTTGTCAAAATTAATAACGACATGTATTATAAATTCTTTATTATATTGATAGTTTATAGAGGCTACCCTGGACGGGCTTCAACTATAAAGTCCATTGTGATGCCTAAGGATGTGAGAATGTGAGTGGAGTGGAAGTAATTTTTGTGTATAGACTAGGAATTGGTAGGATAAGCGGCTGCAGCCGACTATGATAGAAACTATGCCGATATTCATCTGGAGTTCGTAAAGGAAACTGCAGAAAACCTTCTCAAGCATAGCCAGTTACTTCGTTCTTGTCCATACGCCGACAATTTAGTCAATTAACCGCCCCGTTTTTTTCCTTAATTATTGACAAACTGACGATGTCGGGATTCGAACCCATAACCTCCCAGTTTCCAAGTATGCATACTGCGTAGGCATAACGCCTTAGACCGCTCGGCTACTTGAATTATTTATTACTGTTCGTTACATTCTTTACAGTCTTCTTAAAATCTCCAATTTTTCTTAACTGGCCATAAAAATGAAACCACAGACAGTCGCCATATTGACACACCGGCCCTAAATAAAACGTTGTCCGTTGATAGAATTAAGTTATATATAATTAAAATCGCAGATGTGTGTTAGATATCCATTATAGGTCTATAGTATTTAATAGAATATAGATCAATAAATACCCACCTATATGATATTGAGAGTGGTGTGTGTTGCGATATTCAATACTAATATAATTTACATAAAAACAAATTAAATCACAAACTCCATTGACGCACACACGGGGCCGGCAGGCGTGTTGCTATAAATAGTAGTATATTTACAACTTTTAACGAAATACACACATATATAGATGAATTAATATAATAACAACAAAATACCCTTCACTGATTATTATTATTAGAGTTATTTTACTATTATGAAGTTATGTATATCCGAGGGAAATCCATTCAACCAGAACTCTCACAGATCGCTTGGAATTTAATGGTAATACATATCCGCGCACTACAACGACATTCACAAATATGCTTATGGAATTGTTGTATAATGTTTGTTTTCAAGTTGGATTAATTAATATAGTTATGTCACTTATGTTTTTATCATTCAAGGTTATACCTAAACTTGGCGAATTCTTTTTGTCTTTTTTATAAAAAGTAACTTAGCGGTTGGCCAAGTAGCCGAGTAGCCGGCGTTATGTCTACTTGGGGACTGGGAGGTTATGGGTTTGAATCCTGACATCGGTAGTTTGTCAATTTAAAATAAAAAAAATAAGGGACGGTTAATTCACTAAACTGTCGGCGTCTGGACAAGAACAAAGTATGAATATCGGCATAGTTCCTGGCAGAGTCGGTTGCAGCCGCACATCCTACAATTCCTAGTCTACACACAAAAATTCCATCCACTCCTTTCACATCCTCACATCCTTAGGCATCACAATGGACCTTATGGTCGAAGTGTATCCCGTCCAGGGCAGCCTCTACAATCTGTATTTCTATCAATGTCACTTATGTTTTTTTTCATTCAAGGTTATACCTAAACTTGGCGAATTCTTTTTGCCTTTTTTATAAAAATTACCTTAAATCTAAAAATTTTGATTCATCTAAATTTCAAAACCTCAAAATCAGAACGAATTTTGACTTGATTATTAGAATGTATTCTGCCTAAATTAGGCAGCCTAATGTTATTAAAACTTATTTTCATTCACTCAACTGTTGGAATTATCCAAAATGCAATAATAAAAACATCTAAGGTACTGGTACCTAATAAGACCCCATTTTAAAAAAAAATTCCTATAAAATGGAAAATTGCGAAATATACAAAAATAATTTGAAAATTTAGTAAACATTGATTATTTATGTATCCGATATTTAAGAAAACTCCTCACAATTTATTTATGTTTCCATGAAAAAATGATAATTTTAAATTCCTCGATTATGGGCCTTAGTAGGAACCGGGTCTTTTAACAAGGCCCATTACAAAAATTTGTCAAATAAAAGATCAAATTAAAGTAGGTGTATCAATATTAGACACTAAAGAGTCAATAAAATATATATTTTCTTATTAAATATTTATGTATTTCGAACAACAATTCAGACGAAAATAGGCTGGACCTTATTAAGTCTATTAAAAATACAAGCTTTTAAACAAATATCAACAATTCAACGAATTTCTCCGGACATATATGTCTTTTCCGCAAGGTCTCGACTAAATATTACCCGTAAAATCTTAGTTTTACCATATTTTAAAGTACATTAAATACACTGATGGAATTTCTTTCCTCAAGAAAAAATATTTGTTTTAATAATAAAACCCTTTCATTCAATTCAAACGTTTTCATTCAAGGCTAGGCAGTCGACCCAAAAACATATGTTTTGTTGAGCGAAGAAACTAAAATTCTTGAACGGTCATTAGTCTTGGCCTAAGAGAGTCTTTCTTGGCCAAATACTCTTATGATTCTTTAGTCAAGGAAATGAAATTCTTGTAAGAAAAAGTATTTTCCTAATTAAAAAGAAATAAAAAAACTCAAGAAGAGGAAGTTTATGCTGCTTCTTTTACTGAAGTATATATAATTAACTGAAATATATTTAACTGAAGTATATCATTACTTTTTTTTAAAGTTTCATTTGTTTGGATTAAGCAAATGTTTATTTTGGTCCGAAATTTAAGCATCTTGGTCCAAATAAATCATTATTTCAGTTTTAGAATTTCGAGATTCTTGAGTCAACAGTCAGTTTATCTTTAGTTAAGATAATTTTCTCAAGTCAAAACTATAGATATCAAGATACCTTTTTTCCTATATCAAATATATATTATCTTCCCTATCTATATATGAGAGTCGGAAATTCTTGGTTTAAAGAAATTTTTCTGATTGCAAGGAATTACTTCTATCAGTGTATCAAATAATAACCAAAAGCAATAATGATTTCCTTATCTTACATTATTTAAACATCAAACGCGCAGACTATATCGCTTTTCTGTCAATTTTCAGCGGAAATATATATAAGGATTTACATAGGCGCAAGGTGTAAACCAATTAATAATATTATTGGTTTAAATAAATGTTCAAAGGATTGTTTAAAGATATAATTTCATCATAAGTGTTGACGTGAAATAATAGATAAAGTACTTTAACGTTATAAAAAATTATAATAGCGACTAAGAATAAAGGATTATATTTACACACTTCTATGAAGTATCATTATCCATGAAGTATTTTTTTTCATACAGAATATATCTATTAAAAATTTATATACATATATATATATATATATATATGTATATATATATATATATATATATATATATATATATATATATATATATATATATAAATATGAGTATACTGTTAAATATTACATAATACTTTAAACAATAAAAAAAACTGAATAGGCATTTAAAGGATTCCCTTATATAATAAAAAAACCACTAACCTCTATAAATAATGGACATTAGAAATGGTCCAATTTGATGCATAAAATAGGCCCGCCTATAAAGTGTCCGAAGTGGATAGGATTATTTTTATACCCGATATATGTAAATATACAAGGTATATTAAGTTTAGTCCCGACTTTGTAACGCTTGAAATTATTTATCGCAGGTATGAGTGTTTTGCATAAGTGTCCATAAAATGGCTTAATTCGGCCATGTCCGTCTATCCGTCCGTGAACACGATAGCTCCATAACGAAAAGAGATAATCATCTGAAATTTTGTATATGTGTTTTAGAGTAAAAAAATAAAAAAGTAAGGTAAAGTTCGTGAATGGCCCATATCGGAATGGGCCATATTTGCCCAGACAAGGCAAAATGGGCAAAACTGTCCATCTTTGAAACCATAAAAGATAGAACAATTATGTAAAGACAATAATGTTCCTTTTTTAAAAATAATTGATATAAACTTTTTTACAAAAATTCAGAATATACCGGGTATTGAAGCAATTAACTCAGTCGTTGTTATTTTCACTTGTTTTTTATGTACTTGCATTATAAATTGAAGAAATTATGTAATGTAAAGTATCAAGAAACAAAGTTTAACGATAAATCCAATATATTCATAACAGTTTAAAGTTTGAGCTGAAGCAATTTTTAAAAAAACTTATATTGCAAAGAAAGCACTTTTTTTTTTAAATATTCTATTGAACTTTAGTAGCGTTAACGGAAATGTAATTTATATAGGTAATAAGTATCAAATGGTATTCTGGCTATGTGTACAAGTTACTATCATTATACCGTCTCAAATTTATATCCGAACTATAGAAACGGTAATATTTCTTCTCAATAGCGTTTTAACAATATTAAACCAGGTAATTTTCTCGATTCTCGTTGAATAAAAAATAAGCAGTTTTTAGTATTTATATTTACAATATTTTATTGCCCATAATATTAATAATAATCTATTATGTGAAATCAATAAAAATGTTGACATTAAAAACTAAAGGTCATTTAAATGTCGTATAAAAATATTATGTGAATATTTTGTAAGTATGACTTAGAAAAATTCTAAGATACTATAAGTATAAGGTACTATATAATTAGTAAATGTTCAATCATTTTCAGTCTATCAAATTTTATGAGACAGATCAATCCGAATGAAAAGTCTACAATTTGTCTTTTATAAACGTCTATGAAATAGGTAGGTAGGTTCTATGGACCACAAAAGTTTATGTCATTTAATTAAATTTTATAATTGATTTGTACCTTATTGATTCGGTTGGCGAGAAAATGCTACGGATTAATATAGTTGTTCATCTATATCTATATACATAGAATAAAGGAAATCACTTTCCGCATCTGTCTGTATGTTTATCCGCTAACTCCTTCTAAACCACGCAACGAATTCTTAAACGGTTTTCACCATCATGTAGATAAATTTTTCCGAAAGGTTTATATGTGTAGTACATCCTAATAAAAATTTTGTATGTGTAAATAATAAAGATATTTCGAAAAAAATTTACTTTCATGGCTTACGTATCACCAAAGTTACATATCACCTTAGTTACATATTATACACAAGTAACTAAATTTTTTTTAAATTTTCACATGTGAGGTGTTGTAATAGTGTGTATACCATATATTTGTCTGTTGTATGTTATTGATTCTCCGATCAATGAGCTCTTCGAATTTTTTTTTCGAAAACCGAACGAATAAGGCACAAAGTAACTATAAAATTTAAAAAAATGGCATACCTTTTGATGTCGACTCCAATCTTAATTCTAGAGAAAGTTTCATTTTTGTTAAACTAGTGCAGTGAATAGAGGAGTATTCAATCGGGAAAATTTTAGGATTGACGATTTTTATTAATCGTATTCTTACCATTTTCCTGATTATAAACTGTTTGTTATTCGTTTTTACCATTCCTGGCAATTGCTTAAACCACAAAATTTTGATTAAAAGAGAAATAGATCTACAAATATAGGATGGCGCATAAGTAACGTTATGATTTAATTAGTCAATAAATTTTTTGTTTACGTTTTTTTTTTCTTTTTTTGTCAGAATAAACTTTGAAAAACTTTTGAAAGACTTAGCACATAACAAAGACCCAAATTTGTTCAATTTTATTTTGAAAGTCAGCATTCGATTATTCAGACACAAATATCATATCGAAATTTCTTTTATGTTCCCACAATTTACCGATTGGTTCAGTGTTTTCGGCAACATGGGGCTGTTTGTGATCTTCCGCGTGCTGGAAGAACTTGTGTAGTTCGAAATGATATGAACATTGCTCGAGTGCAAGCAAGTGTTGACAGAAAACCCGAAACTTCCACCAGGCAAGGTTCTCAGCAGTTGGTGATGTCTAGGCGGTCTTTGCAAAGAATTTTACATACGTTACACCTTTTCCCATATAAGATTCAATTGGTTCAAGAGCTAAAACCAAAGGATGCACAAATACGCATTCATCAAATAAATCATAACCTTACTTATGCGCCACCCTGTATATAGAAAAGGGAAAACAATATGTTATTATACTTAATATATTGAGGTAGGTATATACATTTTTGGCTATTGATAACTGACCACTTTGGTCACGACGCTTGGTGCCCAAAAGACAAACCAGTTTTAGTATGAAGTATAAGCTATAGCCGACCATGATCTCTAATATAGTTTATAGTTTCTATAGAAATGCGTGCATTAACAAAAATTTCGAAATTAAATGTGAATAAATTTAAAGTATTAAAAATTGGCATATCAAACTGTCAAAATTTAGAAACAAATAATTATTTGACATAAAAAAATAGGTCTATGCAAATTTTCAGCTTATTATCTTTTATTTCGAGGTTGCGCGTATTTTTTTCCTTATTTGATTGTACTTTTTTATGATTTAAAGGTTTGCTCTACTATTTCAAAATAAAAATAAACTAGGAATTTTAATCTATATATTTGTCAGTATATGTATTGGAAATAACAAAATAAACTTAGTAAAATAATCGAATGAATTGATTTTTGCATGTTTATTTTTAGTAGGCAACCTTGTAAACGTTCATATTTGAATGTTGCCTAAACAAACTAACATCCTAGTGGAATTAGTTTTTTACCACGAAATTCGCTTATATTTATCAGATTTACAGCATTGTTTTTTGTTTTGTTTCATTTCTAAAATTAAATACAAATAAATAGAGTAGAAATTTTCTTTCATCGAAGTTTATCTAAAGAATGTAAATTTTTTGAATTAAAACATTTATCACTTATAGATTCCGTAATCGAGTAGGTATGGATACGGCATCTCAATATTGGTAATAACTAGCGAATTACAAAAATCCAATTTTTTGTACCAAAAATAATAGGTTTCAAAAAAAAGTTCCTATAAATTTGGATTTTATTCGGATAAGAGTAGAAAAAAAAAATTTTTTTTAACTTGGCTACGTCATCAAGATCTACCAAAAGTATTTTTGACCTTTCATAATTTAAACCAATTTTATTGACATTTATTTTCAACTCAGATACCCCCAACCATTTATATGTCAAAAAAAAATATTTAACACCAAAAAATTAACTAGTAAATATTATTAAAACAAATTGCAAAACATTTTTTTGAAAACTTAAATTTGTTTTATTGTATACAGTTTCTGGCACTTGTAATACGATCGGCGGGTGCCAGGATACCCGCGGGCATAGGATTGTGGTAAGGGGCCATCACGAGCATTAGGGCTCCTGTTTTAAAGGAATAGAAATAATCAAAGAGCTAGATATTAATCTTTATGACTTGACACAAAGAATTCAGCGAGTAAAGTTTAAAAAAAAACCGTTTTCGGTTAATATTTCGGTCAAGACCTCATAATGGAACGCCTCAATGATAGATACATAACTTCATTATTTATTTTTAATATTTATGATCAGAGGTTTCCATCAATGCACACGCCATAGCTCAATAATGCTTTTTTTGGCATCGATTTTGGACTTAATAATTGTGGACCATAATATTTCTTGAAACATTTGCGAAATATAAAACGAATTTGAATAAAGGGATTTTGGTCCAATTTTTACGATTTTTTAAGGCCATAAATTTCAGAGGGGTGTTTTACAAAATAAATCAAAATAGTTTAATAAAAGCGGGATCACTTTTAAAAAATAATAATGGCGCCTTAACATGATTATAAAACTCTTTGATTTAATCCAAAATTACAATATATATATTATTATTGGCGTAATATATTTAAAATTCATTTAAAAAACTGAATATATATTCTACATAATATTTGACCCGTTTTAATGAGAGATTGGCGTTGACGTCATAAATTTAATTTACATCTATATATAATCTAATTAAATATTTACAAATAAAAACAATAATTTGTATTTTTGAAATCTTACCGATTTATTCTCCTTATGTACCGGGTGCAAATCAATATATTGTGGCGGTTGTGGTTTTGTTTTGGTGGTTTCAGCCGAATGTATTAGAATACTACTAATCTCCTCCGAATGATGCTGTTTTTGTGGTGAATCTTTACTATGACTTCGTGAATGCTCTTTAATATGATGTCCACCACCAGCACTCGGTGAATCTTTTTGATGTCCTGGTGAATCTTTGGATCCATGACCCTCTTTATGATGTGAATCCGGTTGTTTATGATGATGATGTCCCGGATGATGACCATGCGAGGCTTCAACCAATGTTGGCTGTATATGTGTCACAAATTGTGCCATAGTCTATTTTTATTTCATCAAAATTCACTTTTAATCAACATTGTTGGATGATACACAGATTACAATTTGTTATTGGTATATGTGGTTCGATGAGGAACGTATTTTAACAACAACTACTTAAACAGTGTTTGTGGATCACATATATTGACAATTGTTAGTGAAATTGGATGACTCCTTGGTGGGAAAATCCTTACATTTTTCCCTACCACTGTACCCCGCGCCCATTCAATCTACCAGCATCCGTTTACAATGCGTTTCATATCCATACACACACACACACAATATATATATTTTGTGATGTAGAAATTAATTTTGAATGGAATTTAGCTCTTATGTATAGAGTATTTAGTGTGCATAGTATATTTATTTCGAATACTTACTTCTTCTGTTACATACGTCGGGCACGTACGTATACAATTGGAACGCGCACGTTGCCTGGGAGCAAATTTTACATCTGCGCATAAATAGCAACAACCAAAGTAGTAGTATATATTATCAGATACAATATGATGGTCATCTATCGTTTTCTATCGTTCTAACGTTATACGCCCCGTTGCACAATCAAATAGCATTCATCACTCTTAGATCGTAATTGATTTTGTTGTTGAATGCGTTTGTTGTTGATCTTCTTTAACAACTTCTCTGATTGTTGCATTAATTCTTGTATTATGTAGTAATTTTTTTTTTATTGATTTTGAAAAAAAAACCTTATATTCACCCTCTGTGTATATAATATTGTCAAAAATACATAATATTTATATACTTAGTTAATTGTCACCCGTTGAAAAATGAATGTGGTATAATCACGGACATTTCTTGATCTAAGCGTGCTACATTTTTGTGAAAATATATTTAATATAATAAGCTTCTATTAAAAAACATTTTTAATAATTTAATAATAATAAAATGCAAATAATCCTACTTATATTATAAAATATAAATGCCTGTTTATCTGATACAATGCAACCAAAATTTTGGAAACATAAAATTATTATTTTATTACTTTATTCCTGTAATTTAAATATTCAATCACTTGTCATCTTGTCTCTATCTATCTCATTTAATTTGTAGTTTATTTATCTACTAGTTTTTATTTGTATGTATCTCTAGTTTATTTATTTGTATGTATTTTGTAAAAAATTTTTACAAAAATATATTATATTAACATATTTATTTCAATACAAAAAAATACATACATATTTCAATACAATCTAGATAATAAAACATAAAAAAATATTAGGAAAACATAAAATTTTAGATAATATGTTGCAAGTAGGTTGTAGGTTGCTAGTCTGTATAGCTGTTGCAGAACAAATTACATGTCCCTGAACTGGTTGCTTTAAAAATCAAAATTATTTGATAATTTGTTGCTGTACATGTTCCTGGTGTGTAGCGAAATTTGCAACATATTATCTAAAATTTTATGTTTTCCTAATATTTTTTTATGTTTTCCTAATATTTTTTTATGTTTTCCTAATATTTTTTTATGTTTTATTACCTAGATTGGTTACTTTATTTATATATATATAGTATATATATATAGCAACATATATATATAGTATATACTTTATTATTTTTATACTTTATTTTTTTGTATTGAAATATATTAATATAATATATTTTTGTAAAATTTTTTTACAAAATACATACAAATAAATAAACTAGTGATACATACAAATAAAAACTAGTAGATAAATAAACTACAAATTAAATGAGATAGATAGAGACAAGATGACAAGTGATTGAATATTTAAGATCACAGTAATAAAGTAATAAAATAATAATTTTATGTTCCCAAAATTTTGGTTGCGTTGCACGTCTGTAGACAAAATATTTTGTAGGCGGAGTTCAATGTTGCGGCATAATGTTCCTCGTTTGTAGCCTACTTTAAAAGCGAAACCACAACTGATCCAGGATTCATGCATCTTGCGTCTTGCATTTTCGGTGTGAAAGACCCCTTATAAATACAGATTTGATCAGATATGCGTGTATGTTATTTATTATATTTACTATAGAGATACCTGCACTGACTAATACTTTTATCATAAAATTTAAAAAATACAAAATTTGGTGAACTCGTAACGTCAAATTTTGTATTTTTTAAATTTAAAAAAAAGTTATTATTTAAAATAAGTTAATAATTTATTCGTGTGTGACTTAGAAAGATGTATATAAAAATATGTATATCAAGATCTCTTCATTCATAACTATGCCCAATTTCTTAGCCTCGTACACTTCTATCAGAAATGTTTATGTTTGTCTTTTTAACATTAGCATTTTAACATCTATGTATGTATGAATGGACATCCGGTTTTGATAAAATTCACTCTAATTTTCTCCTCACCCCCAAACATCGTTATAATTGAATTAATGTCATACACTGCATATAATTCTTGAAACTCCTTACCGATGATTAAGCGAAAATGAGGGTGAATTTTATCAAAACCAGATGGCATTGATATACACAATTCCTTGCACTTATTAGAACTTAAATTTCGAATGCCATCCGATACAATTTTAACTCTTTTATTTTTCGATTTTTGTTTAAAAAATTCGAAAAAATGGGTTTTTGGGCGATTTTGAGGAGTTATTTCTCAGAAACTGCCCATCAGGATCGGATGGTTTTTTTTACAACATATAGTGGTACCAATAAATAAGCTAACCAATCTTTCGGATGGCAAAAAAATGTTAGTTTATAAATAGGGTATAAACTTTAAAGCAACCGCATTTTCATCCGGTTGCCTCGTCAAAAAATTTTACGTTTAGCCCCACCTCTCTATATCCGCCCCGTCCATTTGGGGTCCATTCGGACGGTACAGTCAAGACCCAGATTACCAATCGCCATCCGGATGCCTCTCCGATCCAAATTTGACGTACCATTGCTTTAACTATAAAAAACAAAAAAGAAAATTTAGGGTTTAAAAAATAAATAAAAAACGAACTTTTATTGGAACTTAAACTAAAAAATGCAAAATAATTTAAAATATAGAATAGAATAAAGAGATTGACAACAAAATTAACTTTAATGTAAACAAAAGCATGGGGTGCTCTCTACTTACATCTTCATAATGGCTCTATTTTTACAAGAGTAAGTACAGAGCATCCCATACTTCTGTTTACAATAAAGTTAATTATGTTTTCAATCTCTTTATCTATTTTTCTATTTTAAATTATTTTGCATTTTTTAGTTCATATTCCAATAAAAGCATGTTTTTTTAGTTTATTTAAACTCTAAAGTTTTTTCATTTTAATTTATATATAGTAACAGATACTAGCGGTATCTGCTGTTTCGTTTGCGTGGATTTTTTCAATGGTATATTCTATATATACATTAGGCGTGTTTGGCCGAACTAGGTCCTTAGTAAAGTTAGTTACTCAGCATAAATAAAATTTATGAGCGTCTGAGCACTGTGTATTTCGACACACTTACTATTTTATGTTAGTCATATAGTATGCCATACCTATCATCATATTATGAAACTTGTATTAGGAACTCATAATATGTTTGTACACATTTGAAAATGATGTTCTCCTGGTAATAATTCTACCTTAAATTTCATATGTTAAAGGGTTGCGATTACTCCAAGTAAATAATCGTCATACCAAAAGTTGCTTAGTATCTGAAAAGTGTCGAAAGTGCCGGCCGAAAACTTAGCTCAGTATTCATAATAACTTACTAAATTTACCCAAGACTTAGTTCGAACAAACACCCCATTTCTTTGTATGAATTCTGACAGACGGACGCGAGGAAGGAGTTTGTGCATTCATATATACACTCCCGTTCTATAAAATTGAACAGACCTGAAATGATAATTTTCTTACATTTCATAAAACTCCTCACTTTTTTGACTCCATGTATAATTATTCGTTTATAAACAAAGATAAGTAGTATATATTTTAAGTGTGAAAAAAGAAATGGAAGTATAGTAAAAAACATTTACTACAAGAATAATCAAAATTGTGAGAGACTTATTCGGTTCAGATCTGTTCAATTCTATTGAACGGGAGTGTACATATATTCAGATTTCATACGAAGGAATGTATTTATAGAAATCCACGCAAACAAAGTTGCGGGTACAACTAGGGTATTATAAAACTGTATATATAAAACTGTGAGTCATAAATATAAACAATATTGTTTCTTATCTAATATTTACTAAATTATTACTTACTGATAACATTTCTAACGAATTATGTATTTAGTGCGCGGCATTTTCACATGGTACGAAATGTTTTCAACAAGTGATCGGATTGTTACAAAATAATGCAAAATTAAAATCTACTAAAATTAGTTTATAAGTGATTTATTTGGTACTTATACCATATTAAATAATTAAAACTTGACATTATTCAATATTAAATAATTAAATTAACTATACGTTTTTTTAAATTTGATTTGATAATGAATTGTAATAATTAAATGGTGTTAATTTATTTATAGAATGTCTACCAATAATAATAATAGTGTTTTAATTCAACAAAATGAAAATCAACCAAATAATCAAGTCATTCGTATCGAAAGTTTGGAAAGTTTACGACCTTCAGATCAACCAATACTTGTACGAAGTATCAGTCAAAAACCAACCATTGATGTGATTCAAGAAGAATATTCTAGTGATGTTGATATTGATAATTTAGATGTAAAAATCAAAATTAAAGAGAGTCATGAAAACAATGATGATTTAAAAATAGTTACAATTAATCGTAATCATTTAGATGGACATGTTAATGGCGGTTTTGATGTAAATAATTCCTCCATTGATGAGAGTTATCGAAGTTTACAGTAAGTAAATCATTGTGTATAATTTTCGTATGATTCAGAAACACAAACTAGATATCATTAGTAATCAACAAAACCAGATAATGGATATGTTTGGCCAAATTCATTAGTATCTGAACTCAGCGCGTTTGTGTCTGGACACACTACTTTTTAACTGTTTGTAACTTATTTCTTTATTATTTTTTAAATCGATTTTAAATGTATTAATTAATAAATAATTGGCTTTGATATCAAAAAATATCCGACTTTAGAATATCAACTATTTTGAATATTTTTAACATATTAGACATATTTTTATATATTTTACTTTTGTAATTTATTTAATTTTTAAATTCTTGTTATTTATTTAATTCTTTAAATTATTTACATAATTCTCTTAAAATTGCGTATAAATAGTCTACATTCTGCGGTACTACTCATAGTTTGATAATGAATAAAAAATGTGAAACATGTCACGAAAAATTATTTTTCCTACAAAATTATTTCTTTTTTTTTAAAAAGATTTTAAAAATGATTTTTTTTTAATTTCATCACAAACCTTTATAATGCAATTCTACAAATTCAGACTCGATACAATAGATACATACAGAAAACATAACCTATAAAACATTGACTCTATGAATGATACTAAGTAAGATGGCGTTACAATCTATGTTGCTTAGTGACTGAAAAGTGTCACGACCAAAATATTAGTTTGATTTGCTTATAGTAACTTACTTAGTTTACTAAGAACTTAGTTCGGCCAAACACACTCAATAGTTACTAATGTGATAAATCTCAAAGATTTAAAAACAGGTTTTTTTAGCCGAACGTCCGCACTGACAAGCTCGTTTACGCTTTTAGTAACCACATTCTCTCTATCGTTTAGAAATTGTTGTTGAGATGAATTCAACAATAATATTTGTCTCAATTTGAGATAAGCCTTATTATTTTGTTAAAAAAACACACAGCATGTCAACGTTTCAGTTAGTTTGGTTTGATTCAGGGATGTTGACGATATTCGCACCCGCAATCGCGGAACTTCCGCATTTATTGTAGCATCTACATCCGCAATAATCGCGGCTTCGGATGTTGCTTGGTTTGTATATACACTAATTATATGGATGTTTTTTATTTATTTCAATAATTTACATCATTATTTGAGTGTTTCGCGTTAATAATTTATTTGACAAGTGAATCGACAATGCCACCCTCAATGCAAAGTGTGGTTTAGTCTTATTGTAAACTAGATGAGCATGTCCGCGATAAATTTCCGTGTAAAATATGCAGTAAAACATACTCTAGCAAGGCCGTACAACCACGTCTTTGAGGAATCATCTAAAATTATATTGTACCAGGAGCAGTTTAGCCTGTTTATCGCGGGATTAATCTATGAACCACTACGAAACAGGATGGAACCAAAAACGGCAGCGACATTGCTGCCTTTTCAGGTATATCGGTGAATTTATCTCAACAACAATCTCTAAACGAGAGGGAAGGTGTTGTTACTAAATGCGCAAACGAGATAAAGAATAGTATACATTATTACCATATTTTACCTTTATTCATGTACCTAAATTAAGTATCTCTTAAAAAAATTTGACATAAAAATTCGCATCAGCGTATTTCAAAAATTTCGCATCCGCAACATCCTTGTACTTTGATTTTATTCAAAATTTTTCAATATTTAATTTGTTTCTTATAAACAATGGATGATAAAGCAAAATGATGTACAGCCCGTATTTTAAAATACACCCAATCTTCAAACAATGTATTGTGTATCTATCCCTGTCTATATGTAGTGTACTATGATATGGTTTACTTTGTCACACTTAAACTGTATTAAAATCAGTATTGTATAACATATAACTATTATACTTATCACTCACTATCTACAATCATTTATATATAGTTGCATCTTACTTGTGCATGTATACATCGTCGTTATTGTCCGTCGTCCGTCGTGTGAGTTTGTCTACATGCGTATGTAACAAAGACACCATATCATAGATACTACATATAGACAGCGATAGATACACTATACATTATTTCCAGATTGGGTGTATTTTAAAATACAGGCTGTATAATCTGCACTAACTAGTACTGATTAAAAATATACATGTTGCCATGGAGTAACTTGGTATCATATTGTTTAAAACGCAATTATTGCAAACAATGCACACACAAAATTTTTTTGAATGGGACAAAATTTTATCCTATTCATTTTTCAGTCCCAAATATTATGATTTTAATACCTTTAGAGTCCACTAAAAATAAATAAAAAAATTCGAATCATAAGACTAAAAATTATTTGCCTATAATATAAAATTGTTTTATCTTTCATTTTAGAGTTATATCAGAACAATACTGTTGCTGTAAAAGTTGGACCGGATTAGAGTGTACGTTATTGAAAGGCGTTGGAATTTTAGTTGTAATTATAATTATAGTTGCCATAATTGTTAGTTTTTTTAAAAATCGTGGAGATGGTGATAAAATACCAAATGAAGGTCATGAATTTACATGGAATTTTTGATTATTATTATTTTATATTTTTGTTTATTTATTTTTATTTTTTTGAATAGAATGCAAATAAAATAAAATGTTTGAATGTTTGAGTGAGTTCAGAGTTATCATCTTATCACAATTAAACAAGGACTTAACTTTTATTTAAGGAAACCAGATTATAGAGTATATGTTCAAGTTATATGCTTTATGAGTCACTATAAGTAACTGCATTTATTGTACTATAGAGGATATATTTTGATTGCACCAAAATATTAAAAGAGATAGTATTTTAAGAATTGTTTTGGAAACAATGCGATGTACACTATTAGGTTGGTTATAGTTGTTGGGTCTCGAAACAGAAATGTAATTGTTAGGTATTTTAGTGATTATACGTTTGTTGTAATATGACGAAGTGGACTTTTTGTTCTATGATGCAGTATTTGTATGCATCTTTGAGGGTATTGGGGGATCTTGTACGTACTACGAAACCTGAGGGCTGAGTCCTGTTAGGAACACGTTTAGGCACATGCTACATATAGCTGGCTTTTCGCTTTTATGACATCTCATGAATGAAATTTGACCATAGATTTGCTCTTAGTTCCTGCTGTGCTAAGTGCAGAATTAAGCTTGTTTAGTTTCTCTTATCAGAATAGTGTGTTATCAGGTTCTCTTTTATGGCTATTCCATTCCAATTGTGTATCATACATGATAGGTACATCGTCGGCGTGTTTTATTATTCGGTTTCTGCTTGCACGTATGCATCATTTTCCTTTGATTATGTTACTTAGTCCTTCAGGTTTTCTGATAGGATATCTTCTAATATACTTACACGAGCCAAATCTCTCTCATTTCTTGGGTGTGTGATCTGATCCAAAGGATTGAAATCCACCAAAAATGTGACTTCCGAGCACATGAAAGCCTCCAAAGTCCAGTTAACCGCCAGAGCTATATACTTAAAAAATAATGTTGTCGGTAAGTGTTGACAATTTGTAACTTTAACATTCACTTTAACCAGAGTTGATAAAATTCTACTCGATTCACAACCATGCTGCCAATCTCAGAGTTTATTTTTACTTGTTCTTTGTGGATATTAAATGAAAATAATGTATATAATGCTTCGCTTAGACCACAACATCAGTTGCGACACAAATGTCAGACATAAAATTCTTTACTGTTCACACTTAAACAGATTTTTGGTGTCTGGACACTATCCAGAGCTGTTCACGCACAAGAGAACTCGGTCATCATGATTAAGCGTCATGCGGCCGCTATTGCTGCTTATATTATAATTAAACAACGACGTAAACGCTATATTTATTACTATATAATATGTATATGTAATATGTATATAATGTATGGAGTGTATGAAAAAATGTCGAATATGTTTGAAAACCTGAAGAGACACTTGGACACTAGGTGTTTACATAGCCGCTGATTCGACACTAATTATAGTGTCGCAATAAATGTCACAATTAGAGACACCCGTTTGCACACATAGACACTCGGTGTATACACTGAGGGACGTACGGTGTATAAGGTCGTAGTCTAAACGAACCTTAATATTCACTTTCAAGTCTGATTCTTTTCGGGCTTGTCAACTTAAATGCATTCATATCGATTCTCGATTACTTTCAATCATTGCTTATAAAAATGACTACCATATCTGTTTCTACTGATCGCAAGGAACAGAAGCGTATTCGAAACCTGGGCATCAATTTAGATATAAAAAGAGCAAACTGGGAGCATAACCGCATACTGAGGGTTATCCTAAACATTTCTATCGCATCGAGATGACAATAAGATATGTACTATAGTTATAATCGAGCTTTTTTTTTTGAAAAATATTAGTAATAAATGAAATGGTTAATTTTTGGACTGTGTAGATGATACTCATTATATATAATTGTATTCAATGATATTTTTTTTTATAAATAAATATATTAAATTATTAAAATATTTTATAAATATAAACAATAATTGTAATTAAAATTATTTAAAAGTTTTTATTAAAATTTGTACTTTTTCAATCACCAAAATGTATCCGAATTTTTATTTTCTGCCACACGTTCACGAGATATTTACGATACCTAAGATTTTTCGCGAGATAACGACACACCTATAAGATTGTTAGATTGTAGAATATGCCCTGGACGGGCTACACTTCAACCATAAGGTCCATTATGATGCCTAAGGATGTGAGGATATGAGTGGAATGGAAGGAATTGTTGTGTATAGACTAGGAATTGGTAGGATATACGGCTGCAGCCGACTATGATAGGAACCAGAAAACCTTCTCAAGCATAGCCAGTTACTTTGTTCTTGTCCATACGCCGACAGTTCAGTCAATTAACCATCCTTTTTTTTTTTCTTAATAATTGACAAACTGCCGATGTCGGGATTCAAACCCATAACCGCCCAGTTTCCAAGTAGGCATACTGCGCAGACATAACGCCTTAGACCGCTCGGCAACTTGGACTGGTTGTTAAGTGTTGGATGTTTTTAAATGTTGTGAAATGGCCAAACGAAATACGACTTAATAGATTTACTATAATAGGGAATATGCATGAAAATTTTTTTTCACATTTATTTTCATAATATAAAAATACTGTTAATACTGTAATAATATTTAAAAACGAAATTAAAATCCGACAAATATCAAGGAAGCTATAATCTTTTAAAAATTATTATCTGTCTCTTTCTTGCAAAAATACTAAAAACGGAGTTTTACGTGTATTTTAAATGGTGAAAGTGTAATATGACGTCACATAACATATCAAGAGGGCTATCACCCTCTTTGTCTAATCGGGAATTTCAATCATTCATATCTCGCTTATTTTTATAGTTATTTAAAAAATAATTTTACTTTGATATTTGTCAAGTAAACATGCTTCAATTCAAGTGAAAAAAAATTTTCATGCATATTCCCTATTGTTAAAAATATGAGTAAAACGCGTATCCATACGAGCAAATTGCTGTATTCTAAACATTAAAAAAATTATATTTATTTAATTTTTATTGTTCATATTAACCGGCGGCGACTTTATGCGACTTAAGCGTCGCGAATCGGCTTCTCATCGAATAAAAATCTGGTTATCCTTTATATACGTTTAATCTTAAGTATGTGTTAAGGGTGTTCATACGCTACTAGTCAAATGAGTAATAAAAGTATTTATTGTAAAATATCAGTTAATGTAAATTAAAAATTGAGTTTCCACAAAAATCAGCTAAATTCAATCTGCAATATTTCAAAAAGGGCACGTTCAAAAATCTCCAATTTTCCCTATATGTAATCGTAGTGAAAACTCAAGGCGTTATAAGTATTGTAATCAATGTTTATGATTTAATCATTGAGACTTCTTTTTTGAGTGAGATAAGTTTTATATTTTTAAAATTTTTTCCTTGTGAGATACATAAAATTTTTTAAAAGTTTAACATTTGATAAATATTTAACCTTGCAACTTAGTCTCGGAAGAATTAGCTCATGAGCAACGAAAACTATTCGGCCAGAATTTTTTTGCGTAATAATTTTCTCTTTAATGTATTAAATGTCTGTAACTTTTTGAGGAAAAATCAAAATTTTCAAAGATTTTTAAAGATATAATTTTAAAGTTCGAAAATTCACGATTTGAAGTCAAAATTAAATTTAAAGAAAATGAGTGGAATATTTAGCAAATTATAGAATTTTTTTATGGCATAGCAATTTCTCAGCAAAATATAGAAATTTTATATCATTTTGATCAGATAGACAACTTGTTATACACTTAAACAAATTTCTACATATATGATTTGTAATACATATAATTATACATCTTGTTTTTTAAACTACACCCAATCTGGAAACAATGTATGTATCTATCGCTGTCCATATACAGCGCACCATGATACGGTGCACTCTGTTACACCCAAACTCACAGACATTTGTAGAGTGCAGTTTCGGTGTAACAAAACAGTCCACATCATGGCACACTGTGCACAGACAATGTTATGCATACATTGATATGTATACAGACAGTGATATGTATATCACTGAAAAAGAAAATTACGCAAAGTTTGGTCGAATAGTTTCCTATACTCATGCACCAATTTCTCCTAGACTAAACTAGATATGCATATTTTGCAAAATTGACTACAAACTTGTTTTAAAAATATTATCTACTTTTCAATGAATTAAAACTATATTTTCTATAATGCATTATCGATTAATATTTAGTGGATTTATATTAATATTAACCATTAAAAATATTCAATCGGAATGTGAAAAAACAAATGTTAAAAATCGATTAATAGTAAAATGTTTTTATTCAAATTTACAAGAGGTGAATGCTTTCCAAAATACGGTAAGTACTGCTTTAAAATATAAATTTTTGGACATCAATACTGCATATGATATTATGATGAGGATTCGACACAGTTGCTTTGTACACAATCTATTTGATTTTCGAAAAATTGTTTCGAATAAAAGTTTTTCGTTAATAAACATACGAACAATTTTCGTTCTAATGCATTTTTATACCCGGTATATAATATATACCAGCGTATATTAAGTTTAATTCCGTTTTTGTAATGGTTGAAAATATTTATCGCAGAGAGAATCAAAAATCGAAAAGAGAAAACGAGTGGAAATTCTGTAGGTGTATTCTAGTGCTAAAAAGTAGGGCCAAGTTCGTGAATGAACAAAATCGGTTAATGTTTTGGCAAAATGGGCCGAACTCGCTATCTTTGAAACTGTAAGAGATACAACAAAAATTTAAAGACAAAAAAGGGTCCTTCTTTAAAAATAAACAACTTTTGTAAGAAACTTTATTTCATAAATTCAGTATATACCAGGTATTTAAGCAATTAAGCCAGTTAGTTATTATTTTCACTTGTTTTTAAACCGAATGGATTCACTACAAATTCAATGTAATATTTTGACAAAAGGACGCCACTTTTGAAGGTGATAATAGTTCAATAGTTCATGATATTCCAAGTTATAGAAATATTATGTTGAAAACATTTTGCGGTTTGTGAATTGTACACTCCCGTTCATAAAAATTGAACCACCAGTAAGTCACATTCTAAACCTATATATTACTAAATATATGTATATTACATGCAATAACACTTAGAATGTTTCAACTGGTCTAATTTTTATGAACGGGAGTGTACCATGTAGCCTCGTAGCTATTTCTTCGATATTTTTTTTCAAAACAAAAATTGGTCTTATTTTTAGGATATTTACACGCAATTGGAAGTAATCGATGGCACAATAAGAACATTAGGAAAACATGCCATTGCATATTCAAGTTTATCAACACTAAAATTAATCGGAAACGATATACAGAACATAGAATCGGAAGCATTTAGTAATCTACCATCGTTAATTTATTTAGATTTAAGTGAAAATCAATTAAAATCATTACCATCGAAAATGTTCAAAAGTAATATTCAATTACGTGTCTTAAACATAAGCTTCAATTCCATAAGTAATATCGTACGTGATACATTCACAAGATTACCAGATTTAGTTGAATTAAATCTTCGAAATAATCAATTAATTAACTTACAAAATATATTCGCATCGTTAACACAATTAAAAGAATTAAATTTAATAGGTAATCAACTAACAGATCTTGAATCAAACACATTTATAAAAAATGTTAATTTAAAAAAAATCAATTTATCTAATAATCCGCATTTAACAGATCTACAGCCGAATGCATTTCTATTAGATAATTCGGAAATTGACGATAAGTATTATACAAATTTTCAACCGCCTACAGTAACAATACTCGAATTAAATTTAAACTCCTGTAATTTAACAATCTTAAAGAATCATTATTTCTTTCATTTACGCCGTTTAAAACTATTAGATATTGGGAATAATAAAATTCATGATTTTGAATCGAATAATATTTTTAAAGAGAATTTTCGTTTAGAACATTTATTTTTATATGGTAATAAAATTCGATTGTTACCCGTTGGTATATTTCGTTCATTACGTCATCTTCAAGTGTTATCATTGGACGACAATAGTATAAGTAATTTGCCAACGGGCCTATTTAAACAAAATTCAAAATTACAGACGTTACGTTTAGATAGTAATAAAATAATAAAATTAAACACAAAAATGTTTCAAAATTTAACAGAACTTAAAGAATTATTTTTACGAGGAAATCAAATAACATATATTGAACCTGGATCATTTGATAGTTTGATTAATCTAAAGACGTTGACATTAGATGGAAATGACTTAAAACAACTCGAAACAAATATATTCTTTAAGCTATATGAATTAAATAAATTGAGTATCAGTGTTACAGATATCCAATTTGGAGCGTTTAATAGTGTTCATGATGGTTACTCGGATCAAACTTCACGTATTATCAATTTAGATTTGTCACAAAGTACTTTAACACATTTATCGTACAATATGTTCGCACCATTATCGCGATTAATAACTTTGGATCTCAAGTGGTCGTTTGTGAAAACGATTGATCTGGATGTCTTCAAATCGATGGGGGACACTTTACAAATTTTAGATTTAAGCGGTAATCGTATTGAGGAATTAAAATTAGGAATTTTTGATTATTTAGAGAATGTCAGTTTCTTGGGATTAAATCGAAACTTATTAAGAACAATCAATGGGGAATTGTTTAAAAAAATGGTGTCGTTAGAACGATTAGAATTATCTAAAAATTTGTTAAAAACAATTCCCACCGAATTATTTAATATTCCACGATTGCATGAAGTAAAATTAGATGAGAATCAGTTAATTTATCTCTCACCGGAGACATTTGAAGGTGAAGATTGTATTGTGGAACGGTTACACATTCATGGCAATAAATTAACATATTTTGATAAAGATTTCTTACAACGTTCCAAATTAAAGAATGTACGATTAGGTGGGAATCCATGGCAATGCTCATGTTTAAATGAAATTATGAATGATATTAAACGTTTGAATATACAACGAATTTTGTCTAAAGAATATTTCGATGGAACTAGACCAGTGTGTGTTGTCACTAGGAATGATTCATGTATTCGAGAAACATATTTAACAGAGGATTTGCTTAAGGAGTATAGGACTGTGTAAATGACTTGGGTACCAAAGGCAAATGCTGGAAGGTGTTATCGGTTTCTACAAAATATAAATTATAAAACAATAATTGATAATAAACGTGATAATTATTGATAGGAAAATGCCCTTCGAAGTTTTTTTTCTGCATATGTCCCTGCCTATAGTACTAATTTGTGTAAATTGACTAAATATAAGTGATGCTATTTCATTTTTTATTTCTGAAGAAGGAACTGTGTTCCGAAAATTTCAAATATATGTTTTATTTAATAAATATAAGTGACTTCCAATTCACAAAAATAAGTTTTAAGTACTTTTTATCTTTTACCCATCGACTGTAAACTCTTAAACCCACAGTTGTTTAGGTCACATGTACACACTTTTGACTTAACAGCTCTGTAAAATATAAATATTATTAAAGATAATCAATTTTGCCTTAGAAAGCACACTTAGGTACCTACATGAAGAGGGGTTTTGTCCCAATATCAAAAAAAATAAATCATATACAAAAGAAGGTGAAGCTCACAATAAATTAAAACTTTCACCTTGAAATAATTTTAGTGAGTGGTCCATAAGCTTCGCTTGAAAGGTAATTGAATTAGAGATTAAATTCATAAAGGCACGTAAGTATGATACCAAATAAAAATTTTATAACTTCTCCCAAAAACAAGGTATCCAACCAAATCCCAATAAAATATTGAAACCGCAATTATAAATTTCAATTCGTGTCAATTAACAAGGAGATTGGGGTTGGCTCGAATTCCGAGGTTTTTAACCAGGATTTGGGTTGCTTTTTCCGAGCTAATTGGAGTTCATCGAAGTCATGCCCTTTGGAGTGCCTTATATGGTAACATAAAATAATAAAGTTAAAGTCAATCTGAAATTTTTCAAATAGTTTCAATATGAGCATTACTGCATTTTATTCAATAGAATATTAATTTAGATTATTTGGTGATAAAAGCAATAGAAGTCTCTATATAGTTCTGTGGAAATAATTTTATCAAAATGGAGATACATTTCAATTACTTTGATAAAAATAGTCCATTGTTTTATAAAACTAAGTAGATGCAATTTCAATAATTTCAATAGGATTTCACAAAAAATCATTTTCGTAAGAACACTTTAAACTGGTGAAAAATTCAAGTCAATTTTCAAATATTTTTATTGCATATTCCAGTTAAACATTGAGATTATTTGAATTTCTTGATATTATGAAACAAAAGATGTTGTTGTTCGAGTGAAACTGAACTTTAATATACATTAAATTTCAAATTTTGCCCCAATTACTAGAACAATTATTTGTATTTTATAAATACGTATTTCGACTACAAGATAGTCATCATCAGTATGAATTAGCTAATCGTAACTATCTCTGGGATATGGAGTCAGAGATATGTTGCTCGTTGCTAATTTGGTGCGTGTCTCACAATAATATTAAAAAGATTTTCTGTTTTATATGACCTGACAGAGGTAGTACCTGAAGGATTATTTGAGTTGACTGACCAATTAAGCCCATTAAGACCAACCCATTTATTGGCGATATCCTTTTCTGGCCATGCGGAGTTGTTATTGGTAGGGGCGTTGATGGAAGCTAACCTTGATATGCAGTTATTAAAATATGATTTAATTTTATTAAATCAGAAGTTGGAATTGGGCCATTGTCTAAATTCATTATCTGTTTTCTTAACTTATGTATGTAGATATTTTCGTATGAGTCGAATTCTGTGGGGTTTTGTACCGATTTCAGTAGTTTTAAATACAATTTTAAGGTTGTTCTCAATAAAGTGCACAGCTATACATATACATATATTTTTCGGTTCTCCCAAATTTTCACGATGTTCTTTGATTCGAGTTTAGATATTTAGAAATTTTAAGTTTATTGGGTCTGAATATAGCTTAAGGATGTACGAGCACTAGATATAGTTAATAAAATTTTTAAAATTATTCAAAATCTTATATAGTACATTCATAAAAGTCCACAATAAAGTTGATTATTTTTTGTCGTAAAATTCATTATTTTGTTTCCGAAAAGTTGATGGATTTAGTTCAATTATTACAAAGAAACAATTGTTTTGTTTTCATAATGTTTTTTGGAAATATTTATGGAATGCAAAATTAAATTTACCCGAAATCTCTGTTGTTTTCTTAAATATCTTCTTTTTTTTAGGCCTGCCATACCAGAAATTTATTGGATCAATCTCTTTATTAATATTTCTATTTTCTATTGCGTAATTTTTTTTTTTTATTGCAAGTGAAAATTATCAAAATATATCGACGCTCACGGTTTTCTCCATAAGAGCAATGCATTAAAACTCGAAATTTAACATTAAATAATTAATTCAAGACCCCCGTAACCGCCCCTGAAACTTTTAAAATTGATTTAAATACAGTCCAACTACATGTAAAAAAAATCAAGCCTTAATCTTCTTGAAGCTCTATTGCTCGTACATCCTTAACTTGTATTTGTACTAAACTATTGATATATTGTAATCGTTTGCAATGTTTTTTTCAGTTTTAAATCACGTTATTCAAACAATACTTAAAAAATATTCTCAAGAGCTGGTGATATTATATGCGATTATAATCAAATGCTTTATAAATGTAAACAATTAATTGTGTTTATAATCCTTTGGTATGGTTCAGTATCTAACTCTATTATAATGAAAATTTATATTGTTTTTTTATTTTCAACGAAACATAACGAAAAAAACCTAGACTTTTGTTTTGAAAAAGAGTTTAAATTCTCCTACTACCAAATAAATCGGAACTTTTTCTTAGATACTGCATTATATAGGTCAAGCAAACTGTCACCAAATTAGAAACGAATAACATATCCTGAGCCAATATAAGAGTAGGTACTTTTAATAAGAGTGTTGTTAACAAGAGTAAATCGAATGATAGAAATTTTAACAAGAGTTTAATTTCAATAAAATGTATTATATTTTAATTTATTTTGTTTAATTTTTTATTTATTTTTGTCTATTGATTTCGATTTTCTATTTCTAATTGTCAAAGAGTAAATTACGACTCGCTAATTTATACTGATGATGACTACTTTGTAGTCGAAATACGTATTTATAATACAAAAACTGATCTAGGTATTGGGGCGAATTTGAAATTTTATTTCAAAAACCTTGAGTTCTCATTATCATTTGATAATCTAATATTTCAAGCAAACTCGTGTAGGCTAATTAATTCCTGGAAAGTTGGAATCGAATTGAATATATTCCATTGCATGTATAAAAAAGAGTTAAATTAAAGTTTCAACCAATTTTCTTCACCAATTTCCTTGTACCAATTTCCTTGAACCAATTTCCTTTGAACCAATTTCCTTGTACTAAATGAAGGCTGGTTGTGCTCTATGTTGGTAACAATAATACTTACAATTCATAAAAAATTTTCTTTCATAAAATTATTAGTCTTACAAAATGTATTGGACCGGGTCGTGCATGTGAAGGCGGACCTACTAGTTCAAATTACCTGAAAATGTGATGAATTATTTAAGCTAGTTTTCAAAGAAAAAAAAAGCATCTTTTGAAACGTGCGTGCAAAATCACAAATGAAATACAATTTTTAAAATAAATCCAACTAATTATTATTATTTATTTTTAAGTATTTAAATAATTCAATAAAGTTTTAATATAAATTTTTAGATTTTTTTTTGTGCTGCTTAGTAAAATATATATGTCCCGCATATTTATTGGGTACTTTTCGTGGCGGTGATATCCGAGAGTAGATTTCATTATCTTTCAGTGTTGAATTAAAATATAAATTCAAATTGGTAAAATATCCTGAATACTAATAACCAAAAGTCTATTATGAGTAATGTTTTTTTTCGCACATTTGTATAGCTTTCTTAAAGAAAGAAAAATTTAAAATACAAATTGGATAAAATTTCATAAAACTTTCGGTGGAGCAATTAGTTACTGCAATTATATTAGCATATTTCAAATAAACAAATAACAACGCAACCTCGTAGAACTCTAGGCATTTTAAATTAAATTCCAAAATATGCCCCAATTTCTAGATCAATTATTTTAATTTTATAAATACGTATTTCGACTACAAAGTAGTCATCATCAGTACAGATAAGCTAATCGTAATTAATCTTCGGGAAGATATGTTACTCGATATTAATTTGGTGCGTATCTCACGGAACTCATCCTTATGGTTACAATTATCTAGCACTTTTCTGTGGTACACGCAAAATATTGTCCATGTGTTATGGGTATTTTTAAAAATTCACGAAAGAATAAGTTAATCTTATCGGACTTTTTAAGAAAAATTAGTTTTAAATACATCGAATAGTTTTTAAGAAAACTGAAGCGTAAACGTTCTAAATATGTGTTTATTAATTTAAAGTAATAATTTGCACACTCTTCAAAACTGTGATGAAAGTGGTCTTATAGGATCGAAACATGTCACTGTCAAAATTATATATTTTAACAAATATAATTTAAACACATATCCAAAATGGAATTTCAAAAGATAAAAGCCCAATACTATTAAATAAGACTAAAAAAATTGAATTATCGTCGAATTCGCCTACTGCGCATACACTTGATTTGAACTATACAAATGTAGTTCGTGTGTCCATTGTAATCTTCTATAGATGCTGATCAACACGCATGACTGTTGTCAATAAGGAAAGAGCTCACTGGATGATAAAATGGCAGTGAATAGTGCAACCTATTTATATTATATTTTAGATAACATTTAAGTGTAAATATTATTTGATAGAAACAAATATAATTGATAATAAACAATACTTTAATCTTATTGATTAATTAATTATTAAAAATAAACATTAATAGAAGATAAGAGCATACATAGTTTCAAACAAATTGTAATTAGAATTAAATTAGAGATCTTAAAAAATATAGCATCTTATATTATTACTATTTTTAGTTTTGTAATTATGACATGCTTTCAACAATAAAAAGTTACTTGAATGTCATTGAATTGAAGACTCTTTGGGCGTGTTTGGCCGAACTAAGCTCCTAGTAAACATAGTAAGTTACGCAGTACAAATAAAATTTAGTTATCAGCGTGTATTTCGGTCCGGACACACTTACTATATTATGTTAGTCATATCATGACATTATCTATTTCTGTATATCCAGTATAAATCGTGTGTTGGAAATATTTTGCGTTTCAAGAGTATAAGATATAAAATTGTAGAAAATGAATAATTCTCTTAAACTGCTTTACCATAATTTTCTTTTATTTTATTTTTGGAGAAACTCAGATGCAAAACAAATCAAACAAGACAAACAGCAACAAAAATTATGAAACTTGTATTAAGAGCTCATAATATGTACATGCATAATTCAAAATGATGTTCTCCTGATATTAATTCTTCATCAAAATTCGTTCACTATTTAAATTATTTATTTTATAAATAAATAAAATATTATATTTATAAATAAAAATATTTATAATAAATGTTTATAATAAATATTTATAATATATAAATTTCACATGTTTAAACTACAAGATACTAAGTAAAATGGTATAATTACAAAAGTTTCTTGGTATCTAAAAAGTGTCCTGGCCGAAAACTTAGCTCGGTATTCTTAATAACTTAAGAATACTGAATACTTATTCTTAAGTTTATTCAGGAATTAGTTAGGCCAAACACACCCATTGATTTTTAGCATGAATATTTTGTTCCCACAGGACATGCAAAGGAAATACTGGTGGTTTATATCTTTGATGCAAAATTCAATTGATATTTTAAATTAATTTTGGTGATCAAATTATTCTTATTGTTTATCATAAAGAACACTTATTGTCTTTAAATTGTTCTATCTCTTACGGTTCAAAGATAGGTAGTTTTGTCCATTTTGCCCAAACATGGTTCGATTTAGCCCATTCACGAATTTTATCTTACTTTTTTAACTCTAGAACTCGCATACAAGATTTCAGCTTGCTATCTCTTTTTGTTTGTAAGTTATCGTGTTGACGGACAGACACACCCTAGTGTATATTATATACCGGGTACAATAATAATGCTGCTTACTTTAATATAAACAACAATTACGAAGCAATTTTCACTTTTCAGAATTATGTGCTTTACAATTATGACTGGACAGTAGCTTATTTGAACCATTTCATATTTTTGTCGCACCTACGATTCGGACTGATTGATATGAGCGCGGAAATTCCTATTACTTATACTGTGACGAAATCGGGGAATCCCCTTTCTTTAAATGAATGTATAATAATGACATCTTGCTCATTGTAGCGACTGGCGACACCGTCTGTATTACTTGCAGGGAACCCCCGTATTTTATTTTATGCCTGGATTGTTTATGACTAATATTCAACGAGAATGACTTATCGATTTATTTGAGAATAACAGTATCGTTCTAGTTCTAATTGGAAGTTGATTTGCGTTTTATATACAATTCCCTAATAACTTAATCTTGTTGATCGTCAAGCTATATTCATAAGTGTTCTATACCTGTTATATCAATGTAAGTGGCATACGTGTAAGAATTTTAAAAGAACTTTTCGGCAAGAACAGTCATCATTATTGTGTATTGTACAGGTTACAAATAAAACAGTCATATATACACAATAATGATGACTGTTCTTGCCGAAAAGTTCTTTTGAATTACTGTATATTATAGTCTTTTAAATTGAAATACCTTAATAAGAGAGCGGCAAAATTTTCTTCCGCCCTGGGCGGCCGACTCCCGCGTTACGCCACTGTAACAGGAGCATTTTCAATATCGGTGCACATCATTCATGTATGAGAAAGAACCGATCTACCAACTCTATTTAACTTAGCCGGACTTCTCATAAGATATTTCTCAAAATGTATGAAATTAAAAAAATCCTTGACATTGTGCTAGTATATATATATTTGTTTTAAAGCTCTATTATAGTACACACATTTATTGTACACATGCTGTCTGTACTCAGCTTATAAATATAAGAAAAAACATATTTCTGTTTGCTGTCAGTGGTGTTTTTTAAATGATTTGGTACAGTGAATTAATATTTGATAAAAGTTCATAAGAATTTAAATTGTAAATTTGTTTATATTAACAGAACAAAAGTAGCAACAATGAAATCGCTCTTAAATTTCATTAATATTGCTATTTTATTTGTAACAATAATTGAAGCCAAACCATCATCATACAGGGATTACTATAATATTTTAAATGAAGTATTACAAAAAAAGGATACCTGTGGCTATGAGGTAAAGTAATTATTTGTTTTTATTTCTAATTGTACTGTGGACCACAAAAGTAGGACTCATTTAAAAAAAAAAAAACTATAATTAATTTGTGCTCATTCGGTTTTTGGAGAAATGTTTCGAATAAAGAAAGTTGGTAGTATATATAATGAACAGCTTTTATTCGAAGCATTTTTTTAAAAACCGAATAATATTTTGAAAAGTGAACAATACTTTTGTGGCTATGTGTACATAATTAACAAGAATTGCTTCTTTTTTTTTAAATACCGGTAGATATTCAAATTCAAAACAAAGAATTTAAATTGCGCATGCACTCTAGTATCAAAATAACTGACCTCCATCCCTTGGAGGTCAGTGATTAATTGAATAAAATACGTAACGTAGGAGCTACGCAAATTTTCTTAGAGAAAGGAATTATAATTTTATAAAATCGAGTTACTAACTAGGGTGATAGTTGCCATATTAAAATTTATCAACACTAAATTTACAAGTATTTCTGTAAATATCAGAGTCACAGGAAATATGGTCAGATAATAAATTGTAGTAAAATATATTTTCTACAACTTATGATAAGTTTTTTCTCTTAACTAATTTGGGATAGATATTTTGTGTTTCCCCTTCCCTCTAAACTCCACTTTGTGGCAAAAGTTGCAAAAAATTCACACATAATATTTCTATTTATATATATATATATATATATATATATATATATATATATATATATATATATATATATATATATATTTATATATATATATTTATATATATTTATATATATATATATATATATATATTTATATATATATATATATATATATATATATATATATATATATATATAGGGTGAATCGAACCAGGTGCATAACAGCACACGCATCCACTTACGTCCATGATATTCCCATTTTCCAACATCCAATAGTAGAGTTCTTTTGCTTAGGGAAACGGTCTGTTCATAATACAAATGTTGTTTTTTATGTTGCGTCTTACTTGGGCGGACATGGAGGTCTTATGTGGATGTGTGCTTGTGGCCCCCACTCTAATTATACTTAAGTGAATAACAAATCATTGGTAATGATTTGTTATTCAGTTTAATTCTAGGTGCCATGTCCGCCTGAGCTAGCATACAGGATGGTATTTGCGTTATGAGCAGACTGTCTCCCTAACAGGAGGTGTTCTATTGGGTGTTGTTGGCAAATGGGAGGATAATAGAAGGAAGTGGAGGCGTGTGCCATTATGCACCTGGTTCGATTCACCATGTATATATAAAATGTATATATATTTAATATTAGTATTACAAATCATATATGTAGAAATTTAAATATGGAGGTTTAAATGTATAACAAGTTGCCTATCTGATCAAAATGATGTAAATTTCTTTATATTGCTAACAATTTGCTTATGTTATAAAAAAATTTATATTTTGCTAAATATTCCATTCAATTTCTTTAAATTTAATTTTTCCTTCCAACTGGTATTTATTTGTTTTATAAAATAATTTACAAACAAAAGTTTATTTTTAAAAAAGAAATGAAAACCGAAGGAAACTCGGCCTTACTTTTTAGCTCTAAAACACACATACAAAATTTTAACTCGTTATCTTTTTTCGTTTTTGAGTTTTCGTGTCCACGGACAGACATATAGACGGACATGCGAATTAAACTAACTAGGTTATTTAATGAACACCTATACCAAAATTTTGTGTCTGTGATCAATATTTTCAATCGTTACAAAGTCGGAACTAAACTATATACCGGGTATCAAAACTATATATTTTATATACCGGGTATAAAAATTGCCCAAAAGTAGAATTGAAGCCTAGGTGCCTGGTCGGCACGCTAGCTTGCTACCAACTGCGGCATTGAGTCGTTGAAAATTCGGTGAAATATTTATACAATAAAAACCAACAAAAAAAACTTTAAAATTTTGAGAGATTTTTTTCGGGTTAAAGGCTGGGTAGTGTGCTTTCTTACTTTCACAATCGATAACTCTTAGGGGGTACTTCAGTTCTACCAAAACCCATGCCGAAATAATTTCCCAAGTCATGCTCTCTCTCTCTCTCTCCCCCCCCCCCCCCCATGTCAGTTAGAATGGACAATGTATCTCTATCACCAGTGAAGTCGTAATTATCAACGTCATATACACTCCCGTTCAATAAAATTGAACAGACCTGAAATGTTAATTTTCTTACATTTCATAAAACTCCTCAGTTTTGTGACTCTCTGTATAATTATTCGTTTATAAACAAAGATAAGTAGTATATATTTTAAGTGTGAAAAAGAAATGGAAGTATCGTAAAAACATTTACTACAAGAATAATCAAAACTGTGAGAGAATGATTAGGTTCAGATCTGTTCAATTTTATTGAACGGGAGTGTACATTGATGAACAATGTAATCCAAGTTTTCTGAAGTTGCAATTTAAGCAACAAGAATACAACCCGTGACACAATTACTAAAAAAACCAGTAGTCAACGAATGTCTGGAGGAGATGGAAGTAGAGTTCTATTTGGCTCCAAAATGATATATTTTAACATCCATTCCCAATGTTCAGCAGTAAATTCGTTGTCTAGCCATTTGATAATTGGACAGGTTTCTTGCCCTGTATAGATTTAAAAAAAGTTGAACACAAGTGGGTGTCAATAGATACATTTTTTACTGGTGTTTTAAACAGCCAGAAAAAATCTATTACATTTTGCACAGAATCTCCAAAATCGTTACGCTCCTGAAAAAAAGGTATGATCGAAAGGAGCTTTATATTTTTACTAGAACCGCAAAATAAATCTGTATACCAAAATCCAGATTTCCGTCAATATTTTCTATGTTCAATGTTTAATATTACTGGATTAAAAATGAATATACAATTTATGGAATACTATATGCATATACATATTGTAGGGTAAAACCTGGAAATTTTGAAGAACTGTCATGAAATTTTGTTTATGGTCATCGAAGATCTAATTTAACCAACTAAATGCAGTTTTAGAAAAGAAAAAATTATTTATGTAAAATATCAACTAAAATTAAAATGCATGACCATATTACATTTTGCCTCGTCAGATACCTAAGACAAATGTCTTTGCTGTGATAAACAAATACCAATTTTGTCATTCAGGGAATTATATTTTGCTATTTTTGGTGAGCACCCTGTGTAAATAATCCAGAACATACTTGTAATGCAAATATCCAGTGAGAAATTTTAATGATGTAATTGCTGAGAGAAATTTAGTACATTTTGTTGCATTTTTCTAATAAATTTGGAGGACATTTATACACTGCAAGCATTTCGCTAATTAATTAATGTCTTGTAAATTTTGGTTACAGTCATGTCCAGTACCAAAACCAAATATGTTAAATTTGCATTTAGTTGCACATACTCATGATGACGTTGGATGGTTAAAAACAGTAGATCAATATTATTACGGTGGTAAGTAAACAACGTAAGCATAACAATATAACATACTTACAAAGGGGGCAAAAGAAAAATTGAAGGTCGTTTTACATCGAGAGAAATTGTTGACAACCAAGTCAAGTTTCTTGGAATGTGTTGTATTTAATATTAGTACAATGACTTTATTAGTGTAAATATAGCCGGTTATGAGTAAACAGAAACTAGCGAGCATATTTTTACTATTGGATTGTCTAGAAGTCTAGACAAACCTTCAAGTATACGAAACTGTATATTGGCGATTATGAATGGGATCTCTTTCACCCGCACCACTTGCTCTCCGTTTCTATAATTGAAAGGGATTTTTGGTGAATTTGAGTCGTTTTTGCAATATTGCAATTTGGTTAATCGTAGTAGCATATGGAAAAATTATCCAAATATATTCTAATTAAGGCCCCTGTACACGGGGACCATAGTACTAGCCAGCAATGGCCGCTATTCATTATCCCTCTACTGCCCCGTATACAGGGATACTTCTGCTTCAACGTTCTGCTGCTGGCCAATGGTGGACGTGGTGAAGTGTCATGCAGGTTCCTCGTGCTCTTCAATAACCTCCTCCATCCTGGGCACAGAGGACCCTTGGTCTAGGTGCTTGGGACCCATTTGCGGTACCCCTCTTTACGCGGTACTCCTCCATTTACTCACGCATCCTCTGACAATGTTGCATTCACTATGTCCGCACGAAACTGAATACTGCCTGCCAAGTAATGTAAGCCATTACTGTCCTCGTGTGTAAGCCTACAATCCGGCCATTTCACTGGCAGTCACTTCTAGCCACCAGTACCGGCCGCCATTACTGGCCCCGTGTGCAGGGGTATTTACATTATAATCAACATTATTTTTTATTATATTTAATATTATATCCATATTAAATTTTAATTAGTTAAAATTACTACATTTCATTTCAATCGAAACTTTTGACTGTTTAGATGAGCAAAAAATAGATATTTTTAGATGGCTCCATAAAAAGGGCCATCATCGGTTTCTGCATACTCATAACCATAGTTTTACTGTCTATTAACAGAGTAGGAATTTATCCTCACTAGTGAAACATGTACACAAGGCCACAAAAGTAGTGATTTGTGCGTTAATTCATTCGGTTTTCAAAAAAAGAGCTTTGGATAGAATTTGTTCATTATAAATATACTAACAACTTTTATTCGAAACTTTTTCCCCCAAAACCGAATGAATAAGGTACAAATCAATTAAAAAAAAAATTTCAAAAATGAACGCTACTTTTGTGGCTCACCCAGGTACACCATCAATGCGGGCTGAGAATCTGAATCTGCAATAGACCATTTCATTTTAAATTACGATTCGTTTTTGTTTCGGGCTGAATGTGAAGAAATGAGTAAGCCATACCTAGCCTACTCATTTCTACACAAAAAAACTGGGTTGACCATTTGAGATTTCAAGGTTGCTCCTCGCCCCACCCCAGGATAAAGGCTGGTTCGTTAAAAATATCGTATTTTTTCGTTTTTCAACAAAGTGTTTCTCTTGAGTTATTCAACCGTTTCCAGACTTTTTGGCACCTGTAAATTTCTCTCGTGATCAAATATTTATTCAAACTGTCAATATTTCCACGGCAACAATCGAATTCAGTATTATATACTTATAATTAATTAAAGTATCCGGTCGCCTTGGGCTAGAGCCAATCTCGTCTCATCTCTTAAAAACACTGAAATTACCAATAAAATTTACAAAACATCATCAAATTGGAATGATTGAATAAATGGCAGAATGAGTTATTATATAATATCTATGTTCTTATTATTATACTTTGTGTTTTTAGGCAGAACTCTTATTCAAAAGGCTGGTGTTCAATATATAATTGATTCTGTAATTAATGCATTAGTTCGAGATAAAAATAAAAAGTAAATTTACTTACTAATTGTATTTAGTCCATAGTACAGCACGGTTTTTTTAAAATGATTAGTAACAATGAAATTTTTGTCAGTAGCTTTCTATCGACGAGACGCCCAAATTTTCTCTTGATAGCAAATATTTGATCAGTAACAGTTAATTTGTTTGTTAAATTGAGAGATAATGGAATAAAGACTTCGAAAAAACTTTAGTCCTACAAAATGGATGGTGTGACAGGCAGGTCCCCCACCCCAACATGTTCAAATAACGGAGTATACATAGTTATTACTTGGCGCTACTTAAATAATCGTTACTTTGCGCGATTGAGTGTATTCACGATAAAAACAATGTTAGTATTCTTTTATGAACTAAAGGTTGAAGAAATGAGACCTACAATATGTATAGACGTTGTGTGTCATTGAAATAAGAAAACATTTTTCTAATTTATAAATGAAAATTTTACATTGACATGTTCAGAGCGTAGGACTGGTGAATTGAACCACAGAATTTGTAGGACAAGGTGGCCATCAAATTATACATACCATTATTAGTTAACAGCATAATAATCAGCTTGTTACTAATAACTATGTATACCCCGTTATTTGAACATGTTGGGGGTGGGAGACCTGCTTGTTACACCATCCAGTTTTTAGGATACGTAAGTATTCTACAAATTATTATTATACGTAAGTTATCCTACAAATTAGTCTTTGTAAGTTTTTTTGAAGTCTTTATTACATTATCTCTCAATTTAACTAATGAATTAACTGTTAATGATAAAACTTTTGCTATCGTCAAACAAACAAAAGTTACTCTCTTAAGCGCTACGTTAGTCACTATCATCGAGAATTTTCGCGAGAGAAAAGTTGGGCGTTTCGTCGAAAGGAAGCTACTGACAAAAATTTAGCATGTTACTAATCATTAAAAAAAACTGTGGTGTACTGTGGACTAATTCTAATTTCACTAGATATTAATGCTTATAAAAAATATTATTTTTCCAGATTTATTTACGTTGAAACAGCGTTCTTATGGAAATGGTGGCAAGAACAAACTGATGACAGACGTCATCAAGTAAAACAATTGATAAACAATGGTCAACTGGAAATTATTGGTGGTGCCTGGAGTATGAACGATGAAGCTGCCAGTCATTACCATTCCATAATAGACCAATTTACTTGGGGCTTTAGGTTTACTTTTTTTTCATGTCCATAAGAAATTTCATTCTGAAAATATTCTAAATCTAATGTTATTTTCATTTTAATAGGAGATTAAATGACACGTTTGGAAAATGTGCCCAACCGAAAGTTGGTTGGCAAATTGATCCGTTTGGTCATAGCAGAGAAATGGCTTCTATTTTTGCACAGTTAGGTTTTGATGGTCTATTTATTGGCCGATTGGATTATCAAGATAAACAAAAACGATTACTTGATAAAACACCAGAAATGATTTGGCGTGGTAGTCCAAATTTAGGTGGGTATAAAGTATTTTATATAGTAGATACTGGATAGTAATTTTATTCTTATATCCGTAGGTGCTGCATCAGATTTGTTTACAGGCGTTTTATTCAATAATTATGGACCCCCACCTGGTTTTTGTTTTGATGTTCTTTGTGCAGATGATCCTATTATTGATGATGTTAACAGTCCTGATTATAATGTTGAACAAAGAGTAAGAAAAAATTAATTACTTAATTCTAAAAATTAAGAATTCTTTTGAAGGATAACAAAATACTTTATCTAATTACGAGATTGTATTCGTGTTATTATTAAAATGTTTTAAAACAAATACACGATGGTGAAAATTGCATTAAAATTCGTTCAGTAGATTTTGAGTTAACAGCAAGGACACAAACAGAGTCCCATTTTCTATAAGATCTTCAAAAAATCTTTTAACTATTTGGAAAACTATAGCTGAGACATAAATCATCTAACAAAAATTGAATATTTACCTATAAAGCCATCTTTTAACCAGATGACAAACTATAATCGAGTTTTGAATCTGTCCCATAGTGTTGTGCATTTTTATCACATTGTCGCTAGTATCGACAACTGTGCACCTAGCGAATACTAGTACTCAAGCTGTTTAACATAAAGAAAAAACTGCATATAATCAATGTGTGGAAAGGGGGCGTTGAAGTATTACGTAAGCAGCTTTAGGGGGCGGGGGTGCAATTTTTTCTTACTTTTGCTGACAAAGCGAGTGGGGAGATATCATAAATCTACCGTAAGATATTGAAATTAGAAAATAATTAAAATGTTTTTAAAACAACATTTATAATACCATAAAAAATTAATAATACCATTTTTATTATTTTATTACGGTATACCGAATTTCTTTTCAAATTTCTTACTATAAATGAGTTTAACGAGAATTGACTTTACTCTCTACATTACTAATAGTTTTTTAAATATACCGATGTTCAATTCGTGGAATACTAGGAGGACATTGTCTATCGATTGTTTAATTTTTTTAGTTTAAATAAAGAGAAATAATTAATTAAATATAATTAATTTCTTTACTGTGAATAAGTATGTAGTGAAAAGTGTCGTGTGGTGTTAAATATTTTTTGTTTTGAGTCTTGAGTCTTTTAAATTTTAACTTTAATATTTAATAAAAGTTTTGAAAAAATTCTTACGTCTTATCATTTGGGGGAGAGGGGAGTTTGCAATTTTCTTATTTTTGCTTATATAGGGGGGGGGGAGTGAGGGTTCAAAATCATAGAAAGTTTGCTTACACCCCCAAAGCATAATTTTATCGTTAATTTTTCAAGGATTGATTGATTGCACAAAACTAAAATTTTGAGCACTTGTCTATAGGTTTGGTTATAATGTAGTTTTTAATATTTTTTAAAATTTTTGTTCTACTACATTTACAAAATTAGATCGAAGAATTTATTAACTATACGAGATATCAAGCAAGACATTATCAAACCAATAATGTCATACTTACAATGGGTGGTGATTTTACTTATCAAGATGCACATATGTACTACAAGAATTTGGATAAACTGATAAGGTACTTGCATAATTGTTTATTTGCTTTCTCTCTATCTCTTAGATCAATAAATTTATTGAATATGCACAAAATCAAGCTAAAAGTTATAAAACCAATAATATTATTTTAACAATGGGTGAAGATTTTCATTATCAAGATGCCAATATGTGGTTTAAAAATTTGGATAAGTTAATTTTGTGAGTACTATTCAATAATATATACGCATGCGTGGATTATTGGTTATAGAAGGCTGTATATAAATGCTAAAGATGAAATCACGATTGTCTTTTTTTTTTACTTGTAAAAGACGACTTAGGTGTAAATAAAATATCTGATTTGATCTACCAACCTTTAGAATTAAGTTGTAAATAAAAATTTGTATTGGCATTTGAATTACAGCTTCAATTTAATGAGTGGATTCGGGGCATAATTAAATTTATTTTCTTTATTTATTTAACATTTTTTCTTTTCATTATTTATTACTCGTCAAAACCATGTTTGATTAATTAAATTTTTCCATTAATATTGCAGTTAACTCAAGGTTTAATCTATATATAATGGTCAACTCTTCGTAACTTTAGTGTGAAGTTTGATTTTCATATCAGTTCAATAAACTTTAATTTATTTTTAATAGCTTTATGTATAATGACATATCACTTATGTGGCATAATTTTGGATAAATTCCATCGGTCTCAAACATCTTCGGAACCCGCACCATCAACTGTTTCATCCGCAGATGAGCAATTTAATAAATATCATTGGTTTTCCTTATATTCAATATCAAGTCAATCGTATAATTTATAGATTGGTTACTTTAATTTTCGCTAAATACACATTTCACGCCAGGAAGGATTTTGAACTTGATTGAACACAGAGATAAATAGCATACTCATATTAAAGTTATTCATTTTTTTTGTATTGTATATATCAATATCATCCTCTTAAGGTAGTTCCCAGCACTGTCTTTTATAATCAGGACAAAAAACCATACACAACACATAGATATAATCACTATTCATATATGCAAATTAATGTAATTTTGAAATAAAAAATAATTTTAAACATTTATATTTCGAAAACAAAACGGTAAAACGCGATTTTTTTATTAAAATTTATATAATAAATATTTATCTTTACTGTCCTGTTTTTTTTTAAATTCTGTCGAGTATTTTTTTTAATACAACAGATAGTTGAGCGGGTATGAAGTTTTACATGCTTCTAATGAGAGAGAGTGAGAGAGAATGATTACTTTGCTATGAATTATCTCGCGTTCTAAACGGTCAAAAATTCTGAAACTTCGGGGTTTATAAGAAAACGTTATGTTTAGCCTGTGAAAAAAAAATGTGCAAAATCTGTCGAAAAGTGATTTCATGCTGGACCATCCTTAATATGACCTGATTGTCATTTTCTTCAAAATCATTATGAAATAACTAAGCTATACCAAATTAAAGTTTCATTTCAGATCAAGATAGAATTTTAACAAGTGAAAAGAAAATTTAATTTGGAAATTCACGATCTTGATAAAATTTTAAAGATTAAGCCATTAACTAATAAGTAATTTTAAAATTAAAAATCTCCGACTACATATCGAATATCCACGTTAAGAGTCGCTAAATGTTGTAATATAAACTCCATCCTACTAATGATTATCATGTATCACCTAGTATCTTTCTGTTTACTATGTATCACCTATCGATATCTTTGTCTTTCTTACGAGAAATATATTAATATTTACCTGTAAATACGATAGATGTCAACTAAATAAACAAAAATGCATACAACAACAAATCAAATTCGATTACAACATAGAATTTACAAGTCTAATTGAAGACATAAGACTATTTTCAGTGTAATTAATCTCGACATGAATCAAATTGTACTCAATTTTTGTATGTTTTGTTTATAATTTCAACTGAAATTTTTGCGACCATTTTTCATATTGTAATCAATTTTAATTTGTAAATAGAAACCGCATACAAGAAAACTTTCATTCATAAAACAATTATTTACATTTTTTAGCCACATAAATGAATTACAAAAAAGTGGCAGTAACGTTAATGCATTTTACTCAACACCGTCGTGCTATTTAAAATCCTTAAACGATGCAAACGTAACATGGTCAACAAAAAGTGATGATTTTTTCCCATATTCATCAGATCCACATGCATTTTGGACTGGATACTTTACTTCACGGCCAACAACAAAATTCTTTGAACGTCAAGGAAATAATTTGCTACAGGTACAAATCAATTAATTACATTATTATTGTTACCTTTTGAAAGTGGAACTTTTTTCCAAAGTTTAAAGAAATTAGGCATTAGTTATAAAACCTATGAGATAATTATGAGGTACTGACAATAAGTTTCTCACATATCTGCCAAACTCTAAAGGAATTCACTACGCAGAATCACAAAACATTTCCAATTCAAGAAATTGTACAATTACTTCTTTAAGGATTATATATAGAGGTATCGTGAGTGTTTCCCTCTATATTTTCTAAAGCACTCTCAGTTAAAATCTTGGATTAACTAACTAACATTTTAATATAATTCATGATTGTAAATTAATAAAAATTTAAAAAATTTAATAGGTATGCAAACAATTGGCTACACTTACTCAAAGTAATGATGAAGTAAATCCACCTGATGAACTCAAAGGTCTTATTGCACTACGTGAAGCAATGGGAGTGATGCAACATCATGATGCGATAACTGGAACCGAGAAACAACATGTAACAAGTGATTATGTACGGCTTTTAACGCAAGCTGTAAATCAATGTAACGATATTATTACAGATGGTTTAAAGTAAATATTATTTTAATTTTTTTAATGCATACTAATTATACCGTCTGTTTTAGAAAGCTTTGCTAATAAAGAATCAATATTAAATATTATTTATTATAAGAACTACACAATGCTTCATAAAGAAATATAATTAGTGGAGGTACTCTGTAGTCAGTAGTGGGTGTGTGCATACGTAATGAATAATAATATTTTAAATTAAGTGGGCATAACTAACTCCCCACTCTTAAATGACATCAAACAAACATCGTACCACAAGCAGTCAGATGTTTGTATTTATGTGTATGTATGTATGGTTTTATAGTAAATATTTTATTTATTTATTTAACATTGATTCCCTATTAGAAATGCTTTTGAAAACAGACTGAATATTTATCGAGATCCTTCACTTAGAATGTATTGTGATAATTATTTCCACCCGCAAAATTGAAAACTCTTTCTCAGCCTATTAGAGAGTAAAGGCAATTTTACGTTTTTACGTTCTATGTTTAAACCATACAGCTTAATTTATCATCTACTGACATTAAAAGCAAACATATTTATTTCAGTAAATTATTAACATCAAAATCATCATTATCACAAAAATTATCTTTAACTCAATGTGCTTTGAACGTCAGTCAATGCGATATCAGTGAACTTTCTGAAAAATTTGCAGTTGTCATTTACAATCCAAGCAGTCAATCCAATGATAAGTATATTCGTGTACCAATTGTTGGAAAACTCAATTATAGTGTTAAGGATCCTAATGGTAAGTAAATAACAAAATTTGTCTTGAACGTTTCCCTGTTTAACTTATATTCTTAAGGTTTAGTTAATAAAAAAAATTTTGACAAAATGGAAACCCGACTTCAATAATCAAATATTCTAAGAAAAAAATGCACTAAAAAGTAAAAAAATTATTGCATATTCTGGTGCCAATTTTAGTTCACCTAAGCAAAAAATTTTAAATATATATGTACAATTATTGTTATTTTTGGAGTCGGTGTCAGAATAGAGAAATTCACATAAAATTTGGACACCGCCTCCAAAAATAACAATAATTGTACATATATATTTAAAAATTTTTGCTTAGGTGAACTAAAATTGGCACAAGAATATGCAATTATTTTTTGACTTTTTAGTGCATTTTTTGTTTCAGAATATTTGATTATTGAAGTCGGGTTTCCATTTTGTCAAAATATGGTTTATTATAAATTTCGAAATAGAAGACATCAGAATTTGAAAATGAAATAATTAATCATTGTTTATTATTTGCAGGAAATAATCTTGACACTCAAATAGTTCCACTATCATCAGGAGTAGTTAACATTCCTGGTCGATTCAGTTTGGCTACACATGAATTAGTATTCTTAGCATCAGATATTCCACCTTTGGGTTATAAAACTTATTACATACAAATTGAAACAGTTCGACATTCCCATAAGAGTCTTAGAAGTTATGATAAATTAATGGGAAACAATGAAATCAAATTATCGATAAATAACGGAGAAATTACTAAAATTAAAACGTCTGAGGTACAATTGAATTTCAGCCAGGCATATATGTATTACGAAGGTGCTGTTGGTAATAATGAAATATTTGAGAACCGTTCATCTGGTGCTTACATATTTCGACCAAATAGTTCAGCTCAATCACTAGACATATTAGAATCCACTTTATATAAAGGACCGCTAGTTGAAGAACTGCATCAAGTTTTTAATTCATGGATAAGTAATGTAGTACGTATTTATCAGAATACAAAACATGTCGAATTTGATTGGGTAATTGGACCTATTCCAATCAAGTAAGTATTTATAAGATAAATGTTTTATCTAAAATTACATTCCGTTTCAAATATTTTGTAACATTTTCGCACAAAATAATACAAGAGTGTAGTTTGTTAATTTCTACTTTTATGTACAGATTACAACTTACTATTTAAAACGGATACAGTAAGGGTAGGGAGCCTAAAAGCCCGTTTACATGCTCATGCAATCAAAATCTTATCGTAAAAATCCAATGTAGCTAAAAATTATTCATGTTTTGTAAAGCAACTAAACTAAGCAAATATTTATAAGTTGATTCATCCAAACGAAAATATTTACCAATATCGTCGGGATCATATTGAAATTCTTTCTTCATTCAGTTTTCTTAATTACCAGATACCGGCGTTACTGCTAAAATCTCGTGAATGTTGTAGTTCGAATTATTAAGTTTTGACTGTACTTTCTTTCATGTGGCGTTTAAAAGAAAGATTGAGATATTACATAAATTTGTGAAAAACAAACACGATATTAAAACGGATACTATTAAACGGCTAAATGTGACTTATACCCAAAGTTTTGTGTAGAAAGTACCTTTTTTCAGAAAAGTACAATCTTCCTGTAATTTCTCTAATCTTTCTCTTTTTTTTAGTGATGGGCATGGTAAAGAAATTATAAGTAAATTCAAAACAGATCTTAATACAGCAGGTGAATTCTATACTGATTCAAATGGCCGTGAATTATTAAGACGTCAAAGAAATAAACGTGATACGTGGAACATAGAATTGCAGGAATTAATTGCTGGCAATTACTATCCCATCACATCGCGTATTGTTTTAACTGAAAACAAAACAAATTATAGATTTACTGTTGTGAATGATCGTGCTCAAGGAGGTTCTAGTATCAATGATGGTGAGGTCGAATTAATGGTGCATCGTAGATTATTACACGATGATGCATTTGGTGTAGGTGAAGCATTAAATGAAACGGAATTCGGCGGAAAAGGATTAGTTGTAAGAGGAACTCATTATGTTTTAAGCGGAGAAGATTCATGTAAGTTTCAATTTCATTATAATGTAAAATTCAATGTTTCAATATTGACAATCAATAAATCCACCTTTATCAAACACTCATGACATTTCCGTTGAATCGCGTATCAATCGGATCAATGGTATATTGAATGTGTTTGGAACAACTAAGTCCTTAGTAAAAATAACTCAGTCAGTCAGTTTAAACAAATCCCAATCTGGCAGAACTTAAATAAGCAAAAAGGTGGGCACAATCTAAGTTTTTGAAGTGAAATAATTTTATTTTATTCTGTAAATACCTCAACAATTATTCTAATTCGATTTATGAAATTTTAATTATTTATCATAATTATATTTACAGCAATCACTAGAGCAGCCGAAGATCGTATATTTGCTGCCCAACATGTTTTAGCACCTGTCATATATTTTGCAAGTTTGGATTTTATTACACGCGAACAATTTGAAGAAAATATTTTAAAACAGGTAACGATCTTATTTTAGGAATCAAGTTATTAATAATATAGTCAAACTGAACTTCCAATTCTGGGTGTACCTCATTTATCCAATTTTTCATGTATAAGGATTTGTATCAAAATTATCCCGTTGACACTAAACTTAATTAAAATTACTATAGAATTAGACCGTATAAAACACTGAGTTTTGATTGTATTTTATATCCACTAATGTTAATTACATGTTTATTCTAGTTTAATGGTATATCCGAAGAAACAACTTTGTTACCACCCAATGTACAAATTTTAACTTTGGAACCATGGAAGAATGGTACAGTATTGTTACGGTTAGAACATATTTTAGAAAAAGATGAGGACCCAATCCTTTCCAAACCATCATGCATTAATATTCTGGTATGTAAAATATTTAATTTATAATATATACTTTCATTTTTGGAGTACTGTGGCCAATGATAACAGACAACATATATTTTCTACTGTTTGTTTTGAGGTATTTGAGAGTTGCGTTTCTTTTGAAAGTGGTATAAGAGCCCTGATAGTAGATAAAAATTTTTTTTTGTGTGAATAGGGAATATGCATGAAAATATTTTTTCACTTGAATTGAAGCATGTTTACTTGATAAATATCAAGGTAAAATTACTTTTTAAATAACTTTAAAAATAAGCGAGATATGAATGATTGAAATTCCCGATTAGACAAAGAGGGTGATAGCCCTCTTGATATGTTATGTGACGTCATATTACACTTTCACCATTTAAAATACATGTAAAACTCCGTTTTTAGTATTTTTGCAAGAAAGAGACAGATAATAATCTTTAAAAGCTTATAGCTTGCTTGATATTTGTCGGATTTTAATTTCGTTTTTAAATATTATTACAGTATTAACAGTATTTTCATATTCTGAAAATAAATGTGAAAACAAATTTTCATGCATATTCCCTGAATAGCTCAATCATGTAGTTGTACTTCCTCAAAAATTTAAAACCTGTTGACGATCATTTCAAAGAGTAATTATTGATTGAAAATCAAACTTTAACACAACGTTTTATGGAGGAAAGAATTATTTTGTACTTAAAATCATAATAACTACATTGATAAAGTAGCCACCATAATAAATAATGTAAAAAAATATACCCAGTAAAACAATATACACACAAATAATTAACATAGTTTATTGTCAGATCTGTCACATCAAGTCAAATTCAGAACACAAAATTTAGTCGAATTATTTCTTTTAATCTGTTTACCGGCCTATTTATTAATCAATTTTTTGTTAAATTCATTTTTACAATATCAATATTGTTTTAGGATTTGTTTACAACATTTAAAGTGGTTGATGTCAAGGAAACTGCTTTAGGTGCAAATAAATTAATTACTGAAGTTAATCGATTAAAATGGAAATCATCATTTTCCAGTAACGTATCCGACAACATTAATGAAAACTATGAAATGGGTAACGAATTTACCAAATACGATTTAGATTGGGATAAATTAATTTCCACAAATCATGTTAATGAATTATTATTTAATATAATTAGAAATTATAAATGTACAGGTTTGAATTCAATATTTGAAATAACTTTAAAACCAATGGAAATTCGAACGTTAATATTAAGTGTCGAATTGAAATAAGATTATTTAATAACAATCTAATCCCACCTTAGAAATTTCAAATATTTTATTCACTTAGATCTTATTAATTAAGTTTTTAATAATCAAATTACGCAGGCTCCAGGCTACACATATATATATACAGGGGGAATCGAACCAGGCGCATAATAAAATACGCGTCTATTTATTTCTATGATCCTCCCATTTTTTAATAATATCCAATAGAATGTTATACATACATGTTATACGTATCTGCAGAACTAAGATGATAGGCCAATACTATACCTTTCACATATATATTCAGACAAATAACCACATATATTATCTAATATACCCTCTCCATTAAAAATAGTCCACTAAATATGTTATTCGTTTTATAGAAAGACATATAGGCGTATACTTATTATGCGCCTAGTTCGATTCACCCTGTATAATTGAATTATTCAAAAATATGTAAATATCCAAAATATATGTAAGTCAGTAAATAAATTTTTGCAAATTTCTTAAAAAAAATTATTAATATATTTTAATTTGTTCTTATTACAGTTTTAAAATTAATAGTGTCATTTTTTCCATATAGTTTTTTCTATCCATGGAATATAAGTTGATACTCTTGTATACACTCCTGGAATTCGTGTAATTCCACATGGTTTTCCAAAAGAAGTAACACCAATGACATAATACATACAATACACGTCTTCGGAAAATATTTGTAATGGTCCACCTGAATCACCCTTAAAAACACAGACACACAACGATATTATTACTTAAAATTTTTCAAAGTTTTAATGGTTGTTATAATGATGCACTTTTTTTGAGTGAATTTTATTATACAAATTGGTTTCAAGCGGATCTTCTCTTTACATTCTAAATAACGTCTTTATAAAATTGACTATCGTTAGAATTGGTTTATCAGATGAATATTAATAAATTAAAACATTTTCAAAACGACGAAAACCTACTGTCCAAGTTGTTGAGTTTACGACGCATTTAAAAATCGGCTTTATTTTAAATAAACAAAATATTATTTGAGACAAAACTTTCCGTGTGGCGTCGGTCTAAATGTGAATCAATATCTGTTACTTTATCGATTATACTTGAAATTTGGAAATTTGAAGTTTCAATATCCATACAGATGTTTCAATCAAGATTCAATATCCATACAGATGTAGTATTTCAAAGGATCATTTGGTTGGGTAACCGAGATGACCTTTCTTTACGTGTTTTCATGTTGCTTGAATTTTTAGACGTATATGGAAAAGTTAATTAACTTTGAACTAATATTACTGTATGAATCTTATCCCCTGCGGAAGCATCTGCGCACAATGGGACTCCATAACGGATCCATTGTGTACAGACTGTGCTACTGAGAACGAGACATCCAGTCACATTTTCTTTAACCGCGAATCTCTAGGTTACAGCAGATACAAGATATTCGGTGCATCTCACCACGAATATATGAACCATGAATACTACACAATTATACCGAACTCTATGTAAAACAAATAATTGACAAAAATAAGATGTCAGTAGTGTCGCTTCTATGCCGGAAATAGTGGAGAGAGAGTATAAGGCGCGAGTTTTAATTGAAAACCATAACGCATTTATGTAGTATTATAAAAATTATTTGCAGCCAAAGTATTTTTTCAATAAAATACTTGTTTTAATAAATGATAAGTAATTTCAATTTTTCAATAAGGAATTAGTTGAAGTTTTGAAGTGATAGTTAAAAATTCGCAAAATAATTACATAACAATAAAAAACAAAACAATTATAAAACATCTAATAATTAAATAGTAACCCGTAAGGTTGGAATTATAAAAATGCAAATAAATTATTGAATCAGATATTAAATTAAACTTTTATTTATTAATAATAAATTAAATAAAATAATCACTTCGAAATAAAACTGGTTACTTGCTTACTTCAATCCTATTTATTATACTATATTCACTTCGGTACGGAGAGTACAGATGAACAACTAGCGACGCTAGTGGCATAAAAAGTAAATATAATTTCTACCATTTCATTGTCATATTTTGTCAATTCTCCAGTATGAGTTCGATCTCCTTATGTAGTCTCCATGATATGGAACTTCAGGAAGACCTGATCAAAAAGGGCTATTTCCAAGGTATGGGAGAAGCGTCAGACTGAAGTGGAACTGGGAGCACAATGGACCATAACGTCGAAGTGCAGTACTTTTTATACCTCCAAGGTATATCTATCTACTGTATGGATCTAGAGTTATTTGGCTGTAATAAATGGTGGATTAATAAAGAACAACCATCAAAAGCATTACAAGGGAAAAATAATTTATGTGTTTGCTTGATCTAATATTTCTAGTAGTTATTTGGTGATGTGAATGCTATTTGGGTCAGTTATTATTTGTCATATTTGATCATTCTCAAAAAATAGAAATAGAAAAATTACCTGGCATGTATCTTTGTTGGTCTCATTTTTAGCAGCACCCGCACAAAGTTGCATATTATCAATTATTCCTTTATCTAACCGTTCCTCTAATGGATACGTACGATTACATTCGGAATGAGGTACTAAACTTAATGTTGCTTGAAGTAAATGGGAACTTTTATCACCAAAAAATTTTTTTGTTCCCCATCCAGTTGCTATAGCTCTCTTGACTTTAATATTACGTTCAGTCCATAAACATGCTGGTCGAACGTAAGCAGTAAGTTTTACTTTTTTGTCAAGTTTTAATAGTGCTATGTCGTTATAATGGGAAGTACCATGCTCATGATGTTTTTCAATTTGAACAACTTTAAAATCTTGTGGTGCAGCGTCATCATTATCAACTGCATAATCTAAATCACCGATGCGAACATATTTTGCATCACCACTAAAAATGTTAAGCAAATTAATAGATATTTTTTTCATGATAAATAGAAATGATTTTATACTAACTAAACTGTATAAGCACAATGAGCTGCAGTCATAACCCATTCGTCACTAATTAATGAGCCACCGCAATTCCAATCAATGTTATCATCCTCGCCATAACCAATAAGAGCCTGAAAAATAATGTTGATTATTTATTTTTTTTAAAAACCATTTGTTCTCTGTTCATGACATTGTATAGTAAATAGCTTAACAAAAAAGCTATTTTTTTGTTTATTATAATTATATATCGTTAGTTTAATATCCGATATAAAGGGTGAATCAAACCAGGTGCATAATAGCAAACGCCTCCATTTCTTTCTATGATACTCCCCTTCCCCAATAACATCCAATAGAAATCGATAAACTGTTCACCTCCAAGAAACAAACGAGGACCACTTGTGATTGGAGTGCTAGGAGAACATGTGGTAAGTGAAATATATATATATATATATATATATATATATATATATATATATATATATATATATATATATATATATATAAATTTTAAAAAAATTTAAGTTCAATGCGAGTAAAACCACAGCTAGTATTTAATATATATCTATATACAAATGTAGGTAAGTATCTAGTTTAAAAAACTCGTAGGCGCAAATTTAGTTGCATAAAAATTATCTAGATATATACATTTCCGTATTTTTAGCACATCATAAATTTATTTTGCAAATTTCCCATAAAGACTTTCAATTTCTTTTGAAATCGAACCACCGGAAGCATTCGATGATCAACCTTCTAGCTATCATCTTAGTACAATTAGTAACTAAAATAACAAAACTTACCATATGTGGAAATTCCTTTCCATTCGCTAAAGAACCTCCATAAATTAAAGGACGATATTTCACACCACATTGTGATATGTTTTTGGGTATAGCTCCAGGAACATTAAAAACTGGATCCTTGAAAGTAAACACTGACTTTGCGTAATGTAAGCACACTAAAATAAAGCGTAATATCAAACTATGAAAACTTAAAAACTTGTATAAAGATTATTAATATAATTAATCAAAGAGAGATTTTTTGAAATGAAATTTCAAATCTTGCCACAATTCCTAGAACAATTATTTGTATTTTATTAAGACGAATTTCTACTACAAAGAACTCATCATCACTATGAATCTTCCGGATATGGAGTCATAGATATATTACTCGTTGCTAATAATCATACTGATGATGACTACTTTGTAACCGAAACACATATTTATAAAATACAAATAATTGTTCGAGGAATTGATGCAAAATATGAAATTTAATTATAAAAACTTGTCTTTTATGTTTAGTTTTGTATTTTATGAAGACCTTATGAAATAGTGCCTTGGAAGATTATTAATCATACTTGGCATATGTTGACAATGATATTGGTGAAGGTCACATTAAGCTTTTTATTTTTTGTTTACGGATGTACGAGCACTATATATATAGTCTGTTTATAAAATTCTTCAGAATCTTATATAGTACATTCATAAAAGCCCACAATAAAGTTTATTATTTTTTGTCGTATGTTAAAATTAAAATTTAATTTAGACCCGTCATACCGGGCCTTAAAAAAATATATTTAAGAAAAAAACCTGAAATTTCGGGTAATTAAGCAACCGCCGACAGAAATAAAATTTACCCGAAATCTCTTTTTATTTAGGCCCGTCATACCGGAATTTTATTGGATCAATCTCTTTATTAATATTTCTATTTTCTATTGCGTAGTTTTTTCTTTTTCGTCTTTTTTATTTCAAGTGAAAATTATCATAATATGTCAAAATATGGGTTTCTCTATAAGAGCAATGCATTAAAACTCGAACTTTAACATTAAATAATTAATTCAAGAACCCTGTAACCCTCGTTTATCGTTTTGAAGCTTCAGTGCTCGTAAATCCTTAAACCATCTTTCTGAGGAAAGTTAGCGTTAAAAGCATAAAGTCTTCAATAAATCATACTTTTCCGGGGAAAAACTTTCAATGTTTTAAAAAATCTACTTATTTATTATGATAATGGTAATAGTTTTTTTCTGGGAAAACTATGGGTTTTCCAAAAAAAATTATGCTTAGAACGAGTAAAAAAATACCAAAAACAAGTTTTTAATTAAAATTAATGCAATAAATAACAGCGAAATATCCGATCGAAATTGGAAAAAAAAAAACGTATTTTCAAAAGCTTTGAGAATTTTTTTATGGAAATCTATGGTTTTTACGGAAAAATCACAAGATACTTTTTTAGCGAATTTCCTTCAAAGGAAATGCAGCTATTGTTTTTGCACCAATGTTGGAATTTCGTAAAAATTTCTTCAACTATCGCTAAAATTTGTATGTATATATATGTCAACATATATATGTACATTTTTTAAATGTCTGTGGACTCTCTAGCGTTCACAGTTTTATTCCGATTGGAATGAAATTTGGTATTTGAGTCGCTTTTGGTATTCTAAAGGTCAAGTTCGTTAATGGGTAAAATCGGACGAGGGGAAAGGGGGTTAAGAGGGAGGGGGAAACACAAAATTTGACTATCTCCCTTAATATTTGAAAAATCGAAAAATTTATCAGGAGTTAAGTTGTAGGTACTAAGTTTTATTGTAATTCTGTTTCTTATAATTTTTCTGTTACACTAATATTTACAGAAATAGTGGTTTAGAAGGAGTTAGCAGATAAACAGACAGACAGACGCGGAGGGCTACTTCCTTTTATACTATGTATAGATATAAATCTATATTGTATTATCAAATATTTTATACAGGCTAATTTTTACTACACTATTTCATATAGTGTTAAATACGGCAAACATTGTATAATATATTTAATTGTTTTATATGGAGAATTTGTGCCTGTCCATATACTATTAGATAGATAGACAAATTGTAGAGGCTGCCCTGGACGGGCTACACTTCGACCATAAAGTTCATTGTGATGCCTAAGGATGTGAGAAAGAGAGTGGAGTGGAAGGAATTTGTGTGTATAGACTAGGAGTTGGTAGGATATGCGGCTGCAGCCGACTATGATAGGAACTATGCCTATTCATCTGGAGTTCGTGAAGAAAACTGCAGAAAACCTTCTCAAGCATAGCCGGTTACTTCGTTCTTGTCCATACGCCGACAGTTTAGTCGATTAGCCACCCCCTTTTTTTCTCTTAATAATTGACAAACTGCCGATGTTGGGATTCGAACGCATAACTTCCCAGTCTCCAAGTAGACATACTGCGCAGGCAGAACGCCTTAGTCCGCTCGGCCACTTGGACTGATCCCAATATTGTTAGTACGGTTGCCTTTCAGTTATGTTATATTTTTTTAAATTAATATTATAATCTAAGAAAATTTCATTTTTACTTACATCCTCTACTGATTCCATTGCTTGTATCAATAGTTACTTCTTCTGTTTTAACCGGTTCGGTATTTCGACAACACACAACTTGTTCACTTTTCTTCCAACTACATATTTGAGGATTTATGTCTCTCTCAAGAAGATCTGCCACAGCCTCTTCACATTTATCTAATAGTTTACATGTACCTGGAGATCCACTTCGTCTGTGGCTACATTCTTGACCTGGAAATTATAGTTTACAGTTTAATTTATTGTTATAAAAAAGTATTATTATCTAGAGCACGGAAGTGCGAGGGACCGAGTTTTAAGGGTTTTTGCCTGTGTACGTTACCGGGGCTATTACTAGCCGTTCTTTTAGACGTTTTTTGACCACGATATAATTTTTGAACGAAAAGAGCTACGGTGGTGAGTTTTCGAATATAGAAATTTTACGGAATTATAAGAGACTGTTTTTTCAATGATCGATAAATAATAAACAGTTAAAAAGTTAAATATTAGATTATCAAATGATAATTCATGTTGAAAAATGGAAGGATCATGGAAGGAAGTAGAGACGTGTGCTATTCAGCGGCTGGTTCGATTCACCCTATATATACCCTGGACCTGTAGATTTCTATCCCAGTGTGATACCATTACGCCACGGATGATTCATCGATACAAATTCAGTTGCTACAACTTTTTTCAACTAAAAAATTTTTGTTTAAATTGGTTTTTCCCAAAAAATATATTTTTTCCTATAGTTTATAGTGGTTTGTTAAAAATTCATATTACGGACTTTCATTTAAATAACCTCGATATTCCTAATCTGCACACAAAAATATATATTTAAAAAAAATAATTCAAAATTTAATTATTAACCTTGAAAATTTTATGTAAAGCCGCCGTATTCCACGTGTAGCGATCAACATTTTTTTAGATTTTAGGATAAAACAGTAAATAATGTACCATAAGTAGGTAGATAGGTAATTTGTAAATAGGTAAATATTTCAGGCTATAAAACTTTCAAAATTCTTATATCTTTATTATCTTATAGATTAGAGAATAGAAGCAGAAGCTCAAAGTAGGGTGGCGTATAAGTAACGTTATGGTTTATTAGTGAATAAATTTTTTGTTTACGTATTTTTTATTTTATATTTCAGAATTAACTTTCAAAAACTTGGGAAATTTATGATGGAAAGATTCAGCACAGAACAAAGAACCAACGTTGTTCAATTTTATTTTGAAAGTCAGCATTCGATTATTCAGATACAAAGTTCATATCGAAATTTCTTTCATGTTCCGACAATTTACCGATTGGTTCAGCGTTTTCGGCAACATGGGACTGTCTGTGATCTTCCGCGTGCTGGAAGACCTCGTGCAGTTTGACATGATGTGAACATTGCTCGGGCGCAATTAAGTATTGAAGAAACCCCCGATACTTCCACCAGGCGACGTTGTCAGCAGTTGGTGATGTCTAGGCGGTCTGTGCAAAGAATTTTACGTACGTTACACCTTTTCCCATATAAGATTCAATTGGTTCATGAATTAAAACCAAACGATGCAGAAATACGCATTCATTAAATAAATCATAACGTTACTTATGCGCCATCCTTTACCTATAAGTTCACTTTTTAATTCCAATCTGGTTAAAGATCCTAACAATCATATACAGAGGCGAATGAAGCTAATTCGCCGCCCTAGGCAGCTATAACATTGCCGTTTCTCTTCTTAGGGTACTGTGGGCCACAAAAGTAGCGCTCATTTTTCGTAACTTTATAGTTGAATTGTACCTTATGAATTCGATTTTTGGAAAAATGTTTTCAATAAAAGTTGTAAGTCTATTTATAATTAATAATTTTTATTCGAAGCATTTTTTACGAGCGCTATCATTTCAAAATTTTATAATTGATTTGTGCCTTATTTATTCGACTTTCGGATAAAAGTTGAAAATATAGTTATAATCAACAACTTTTGTCCGAAGCATTTTTTTGAAAACCGAATAAATAAGGCACAAATTAATTATAAAATTTTAAAATGATAGCGCGACTATTGACGCCAAGTATACATAGTCTAGTCACGTCGTGAGATATTTAATATTTGTACTTCTTAATAGCCACGTTTATTTAAAACATTCACGGCATTTTGATTCTCAATTTATAACTAAATTTCTGTTGTAAATTTATAAAAAAAAGAAGGTTTTATAGCTACATGCAAGAGTAATTTTTAAATTTAATATTCCTTCTTCCTTAGTAGGTAATAGAATTTTAATGTTTAATATTTTGTGCTGTAAAACAGGTTAGTCATATGAATTAGTTAATTTTTAAATATAAATTAATTACTTGGTTATATACACTGTTTTTAACAGTGGCGGCTCATATAATACGGGCCACGGGCGCCCTGTTTGACAGTGGTCAAGTGTGCCATCCCCTCTCAAATTGAAATTGATGAAAAAATGTATGTACTATGTATATAAACCAGGGATGTTTATGCGAAATTTTTAACATCCGCGGATGCGGGTACCGATTAGGGTTCCTCACACCAAAGCGAAAATAATTATATTCGCGGCGAAAAAAATCGCTCCCATCCATTGCCACGTCAGCGCGAAACATTCACGCGGATTTTCGCAGTGCCCCAACACTTCAGTTGTAAGCATGACGTCGTCCGATGAAGAAGAGGCTCTTCTGCTATTAGCTTTATTAGAAGAAAACCAAAAAAAATTTAAATTCTATTCTCCTAATAAGAAGATAAACAGAACCTCTTCCTATAATTGACCTTTCCATACGTTATATAAAATGGGATAATTTTTTACTTCTTCAATCAACTCCTCAGTCGACATTATGGCCGAGTTACAAAGTAAACAAAGGGAGCCAATTTAAGGCGATGTGAACTAAAACGCGGTCTGCAGCGAACTGGGATTGTGGAGGAAAAAAACGTTGCATGAAATAGCGAAACATCGCATCAGTCTGTGTACCCACACTAGTCGCCATGTAAATAGAGGAGAGAGATTGTTTTCGCTGCAAATTTATTCGCCGCGAAGTTATTATTTCCGCTTTGGTGTGAGGGACCCTTGATATTTCAAGTTTTTTTTTAAAAGAGATACTTAATTTAGGTAAATGAATAAAGGAAAGAAGATGGTAAGAATTTTTAATAATTTTTATATTTTAATCCAATTTTTAGTGAAAATTGAAAATTTGGGTGTATTATATTTAATAACGAGTAATGTCGCTGCCTTTTCAGGTTCCATCCTGTTTCGCAGAGGTTCATAGATTAATCCTGCGCTTAACAGGCTAAACTGCTCCGAGTGCATCGATTTTCAATGATTTCTCAAGTACGTGGTTAAACGGCCCTTGCGAGAGTATGTTTTATTGCATATTTTATACTGAAATTTATCTCGGACATGTTCATCTAGTTTGAAATAAGACTAAATCACACGTTGCTTCGGTGGCGGTTTGAGTAACATTCAAACAATAATGTCAATTGTTTAAATAAATTTAAGAAAAAACATCCATATAGTAACACGCCTAAACACGTTGTGATTTATTTACAATCAGAAATGCTAATCGAAACAAGCAACAGCCGCATACGCGAAACTCCGGAAAAAGCATTGATTATTGTAATGCGGACACGGATGGTAAAATTAATGCGAAAGTTCCCCGATTGTGGATGCGGTTATTCGGTATGCATCTGCCTGTTATTCGGAATATAAATTTTATTTTGATGAGATTGAGCAAAAGTATTTTTGCTCAGCTCAAAAACAGGTTTCTGAATAATTTTAAAATCTATTCCAATCATTTGTAAGCTTACAGCATACAAATGACAAATGTATCTACCTGTTATTCGGAATATCGACCTCGGCCATTGCCCCTGTTTTTTACATATAACATGTTGTAATTCGGTACTGAAATATTTAAAAAGCATTTATTGAATGCGGATGAAGTTCTAAAATGGACCTTCCTTTTATTGATTTCAAATTTTGTTTACACACACTATATAAGGTTATATACAAGTTAGATAGAATAATATTCTATGTCATTTTTTAAATTTTTTGTTTTAAAAAAGATGTTAAGAAAAAACGCGTTTTTGTTATAAACAAATTCAATTTTGACTCTGTCACGAATCGGACCGTAAAAATTTAGGGACATATTCAGGATGTCAAGATGAATCCATTTAAAAAAAACAACCGCTGGTTGTTTCGGTTCCGAACAACCTGCCTGAAACCACCTTTTTGAGGCTAATTTGACTGTACTAAGGAGCTGCTTCAATGTAGCAAATTTGCTTGGAAAACATAAATCACTCTCTAGCGGTCATTATTTTGGTGTGATCAAAATGAAATGTCATATCTGATATGATTTTAGTATTTTCAAGGCCAATTTTATTACTAAATGGCATAGGTCAAGGGGAAAGGGGCATAGAGAAAGAAGATAACTTAAAATATAAAATATCTCTCTTAATATTAGAACAATCAAAAAATGTATAGGGAGTAAAGTTGTAGAAAATTATGTTTGATACAATTCATTTCCCGAGCATTTTTCTCAAACTCTAATCTGTGAATATTAGTGTGACAGAAAAAATGATAAGAAACTAAATTACAATAAAACTAAGTGCAGACAAATTTACTCCATGTAAATTTTTCAATTTTTCGAATATTAAGCAAGATTTGTCAAATTTTATGCCCCCCCCCCCTCTTTTCCCTGTCCGATTTTACCCAATAATGAACTTGACCTTTCAAATATCAAAAGCATCTCAAATACCAATTTCATTGCATCCGTAATGAAAGTATGATCGCCAGAGAATCCACAGACACACATATATATATATATATATATATATATATATATATATATATATATATATATGTATATATATAACTTATATATATATATATATATATATATATATATATATATATATATATATATATGTTGACAAAACCAATAGCTGGATTTCCTTTGGAGGAAACTCGCTAAAAAATACTATTGATTTACAAATAAAAACTTTTCTGATAACTGAAGATAATAAAAATCATTTTTATAAAATAACACAGGTAATTTATATTATGAATTCCCATCTCTATACATAGAGTATTACCAACTCTATTGTATTCGAAAACATATAATTATCATAACAATTCAAGGTTTTTGCATAAATTTTATAATCTCATACCTCACAAAAATAAATCTTAACAATAACATTTAATGAATTATCTTATTTACTGTTTTTCTAAATATTGTAGAGTCCCAAGAATCCAAGCTAGATGGAATCTTACCCTGATCGTGTCATGGAAAATCCGGATTAAACGGAATATGCTTTAAAATGTGGACTTTGGACCACAATAAAAATTGATGTCATTTTTTAATTGATTTGTAACAACTTTTATTCGAGATTTTGTTTCGAAAACCGAATAAATAAGACACAAATCAATTATAAAATTTAAAAAAATGATATACTTTTGTGGCATAAGTTTTAGATGGATAAAACTATATAAAAATGTTTTTTCCATAAATCCAAGTTTTGCTACAGCTTAATTTTAGTTTGAATAGTACTGAATACGTGTAGATATAAGTTTAAACTGATGTAGGATTTATAAACCAATATTTGTGAATAAAAGTTTGTTTTTACCGGCCGTCCGGTTCAGGGTCTAATGGACCTAGGTGGCATTATGGTTTTGAGGCTCGCTGCCAGAAAATTCAAAAGATTATAATAATCAGGTAGCCAAGAATGTTTGGAAGTGTTTATTTTCAAAGGCATACATTTTTATGTAAAAAGTTTCATTAGTTATCACTGAAGGTAGTCTATTTAACTTTCTTTAAAATATAGGAGAAATTTCAGTTAGATTATCAATGAATCGTTCGTGAATGTTGCTATCCTCGTCCTTGATTCTATGTTTAGGATAATCAACGAGTTCAGCAGCTCTTGCTCCAGTAGAGAACGAAACATCGTTTTAATGCGCTTCAGCACGGAAAATCGCCTCGTAAGTTACTTGTTTCCTATAGATTGTTAGGATTACACAGAAAGCGACATACAAATTGGAGTACGTATTTATGTGCTTGCTTTATTGGGATAAAAGTATATATGCACATGGTATGCAACTTAGCGTTCTTTGCTGTTTCATCGAAACCACCTTTGCCGATTTCTTCATGCTCTTCCTTCCTCTCTGTGTTTGAAAAATTTTGCATGTAGGTAGGTAGTAAGCCTCGGAGACCCACGCAGGTCAGTGTTTGGGTGACCCTATGGCCACTCCGACACTGGTCCGGTTTAATCGGTTATCCTTACGAGCGAGTACCGAAAGACCCATTTCGATGAAACTTGCAAAAAATTGAATATAAAAAAAAAGCCAGATCATACTTATTAATTAAAAAGTGATGATGAAATCATCAGAAAAAAACTTTATTTCAAACTATATTTCTCAACATATAGATCTTATTATTGATAGGTTTTTTACATGTTTAGTACTACGGGTCACAGAAGTTGTGTCCTTTTTCAAAATTCTATAGTAACTTTATGCCTTATTCATACAGTTTTTGGGAAAATGTTTCTAATAAAAATAATTCATTATAAGTATACTAACAACATTTATTCGAAATATTTTCCCAAAAACCCGAATAAATGAGGCAGAAACTGACTACAGGACCTACGTTTGAAAAAAAACAGGACACAACTTCTGTGGACCATAATATAAAATGTATTTATTTTTAGCAGTTTTAATTCTAGTTAATTTTAACAGCAAACTAAACAAACATAACCTAACACACTTTATTTCCGAGATTTAAAAACCCAAGCTTAACCTTGGATTTAACAAAGATCAGATTTTAATAATAAGAATTTTGTTGTCATAATTTGCAAAACTTGATTTACGTATTTTCCATCATAGTGATTTTAAAGTATTAATGAATTTTTATAGGAAAGAAATTATTTAAGTATTTTCTATCATCATTATTTTCAAGTATTAGATTATGAATTATTATACGAAATTAATTATTTAATAAATTAAAATTATAATACCGGGCCGTGTATTCTGTTCAGACTAGATTATTTAAATTTGTCGCGGTATCTTGGCTCTCTTTTTAACTTTAAAAAAAAGGAGCACTAACGAATCTATACAGATTCAAATACTCGATAAAAATTATTTTAATTTGTGTAAATAAATATTTCCAAAAATAATAATTTTTATCTTTGATTTTATTAAAAATTTAAAATCAATATTCAATATTCAATAATTATTTGATTAATTATTCTTTGATTTGTAAGTTTGATTTTATATTCAGTCCTTTTTTAAAGATTAAAATTAATAAATCATCGAAGATCTTATTGTTCCCTTTTTAGCAATAGGGAATATGCATGAAAATTTTTTTTCGCTTGAATTGAAGCATGTTTTCTTGACATATATCAAGGTAAAATTACTTTTTAAATAACTTTAAAAATAAGCGAGATATGAATGATTGAAATTCCCGATTAGACAAAGAGGGTGATAGCCCTATTGATATGTTATGTGACGTCATATTACACTTTCACCATTTAAAATACAAGTAAAACTCCGTTTTTAGTATTTTTGCAAGAAAGAGACAGATAATAATCTTTAAAAGCTTATAGCCTGCTTGATATTTGTCGGATTTTAATTTCGTTTTTAAATATTATTACAATATTAACAGTATTTTCATATTCTGAAAATAAATGTGAAAAAAAATTTTCATGCATATTCCCTATTAAAATTGTGCGTTGAGGCCTCAAAAATTATTTCACTAATTTTCATTACCACAAATTGTTTACCATATCTGCATAACAAACAAATTTGGTTATGTGTAAATTTATGTTGCATTAAATTTATTATGTTTACGAAAAAAAATTTAACAAATAAGTAGTTAGTATATCTGATTAGTTGATTACCTTCGAATAGTTGACATTGGATTTTATTAATTGAAACAAATATAAACAATATGAACACAACACTACTCGTATTAAAACTATTTAATTTGACCATTGTTATGAATGAAACATGAAACTTGTTAGACTATGATGTACACACCAAGTTTAAAAATATGTTTTGTATCTATATAAGATACTATTAATAACTAACTGAAGACTAGTAGATATTTTTGCGTCATGGGTCAAGAGTTGTGTGTGTATCAATACTAATTAAAATTGAGAAATACATTATTTTTATGCAAATAATATACCAACGCCACACGATCTCCATATAAAGATTAAAGTCTAGAGAGGTTTTGTTCTATGAATAAATAAACCATATTTTGACAAAATGGAAACCCGACTACAAAAATTAAATATTCTATAACAAAAAATGCACTAAAAAGTAAAAAAATAATTGCATATTCTTGTGCCAATTTTAGTTCTACTAAGCAAAAATTTTTAAATATATTTGTACAATTATTGTTATGTTTGGAGTCGGTGTCAGCATAGAGAAATTCACTTAACTTTTGGACACCGCCACCAAAAATAACAATAATTGTACAAATATATTTAAAAATTTTTGCTAAGTAGAACTAAAATTAGCACAAGATTATGCAATTATTTTTTTACTTTTTAGTGCATTTTTGTTAATGAATATTTGATTTTTGAAGTCGGGTTTCCATTTTGTCAAAATAGGTTTTATTTCTCGCTTTTTAGTGACTTTCTAAAACTGATTTTATTTGTCTAAATATGGGTAGACCTACTAAACGGCCTACTAATTTTTAGTGCATTTTTTTATAACACATTCTTTTTACCCGTTTTTTTTTTTAATTTTAGTGCATTTTTCATAACAGATTTTCAGTTTTTTTTACAAGGAATTGGGTTTTTTTTTGTGAAAATTTTTTTTTTGGGGTCGGTTTTTTTTTTGTAAAAAATTTTCTTGAAGTCGGTTTTAAAAACATGTTTCTTATTTCCCATTATCAATGAGTATACCCTTTAAAAAATAATAAAAATGTCGCAGAAATAGGTTATCACATATAAAATGAGGATTTTCCTCGATTTCCCGGGGATCCTCTCATCAGAATGCAATTTGGTGACAATGGGACCTACCTTGAATCAACCTGACCCTCTCGTGAGCGGTTTGTCGTACCGGTCAGGCTTGTGAATTGTGATGATTTTGGGGGCTATGCCAGCGGTAGATAGTATTACACTATCTACTGGTAGGGACTCCCTTGCTGGAAAGGTTCCAAATGAACAATCAGACTAAGACTCACGAGGCCAACCCAAGCCAAGGTGGGAGACATCGTGCCGAGGGCTGAATGGTATGGGGTTGTAAAATATGTGTGCCATGAACGATTCCTTTGGGGAACCTGGGGGCACCCCATAGTATTGAACCCCTTACCCCGGCATGCAAGGCTCTGCCGGGGTGGACCTCATTTCCTATGCTAATCGTGGGACCTAATATGGACTCAAAAAAGAAATTTAATTTTAAAAAATTTACGCGGGAAAATACCGCTACAGACCTCGTTGATCAGATGGAGCATTTGCTCCATCCTGTGAACGAGGGCAGGGTTGTACAACCGGGCATACGACCGGGCAACCGTCCTAAGAGGCAGAGAAGCCGTGGGGAACAGGGAGCAAGAGGAGGCGGGCACTCCAGCTCCAGTACCTCATCGACAGGCAGAAGCACAACTTCTGCGTCGAAAACTTCCACCTCGGTGGAAGAAAAGACACCAGGAAGGCAGGTGGGCACTGACCACAGCCAACATAGAGGTAACGGGGAGAAGAGATCTCTTCTACCCCCGAGCGGACAGCCTGGGGCAATTGATGACCCACTCCGAAGGGGACTGAGTGGAGCAAAGTGCAAGTGGTACCTCCGATTCCTCAAACAGGGCATGGCCCCTGAAGAGGCTAGGAAGGCGGCCCTTGAGCGGGAGGCTCCCAAAATCTCAGCCCCGCCCAGAGCACAGAAGCGAGGTGCCTCGCATGTCACACCTCCCCTCAGGGAGAGTATTAAGAAAGGCCGAGCCGGGGACCTTCCCTATTGCTCGCAGGTGAAACCCATGGGGAAGTGTTCGTCGGCACTGAGCAACACCAAGGTGGCTCTACTGCCGGAAGGGTACCCAGGGCGATACCTGACCACCGAACAGCAGACTTCGGCAGAGCAAGCTCTGGTTGAAGCCATGCTAAAAGCTGAAAAGCCCTACGTTGGGAAACTAACGTTTGAAAATATCCGGTTCCTTAGTGGCATGGTGGTCATCACATGCAAGACCCAGGAAGCTATAGAGTGGCTTCGGGAGCAAGCGCCCAAGCTACAGAACTGGGATGGACCGGAGTTGAAGGTCGCCGTGGGGAAAGATATACCCGCAGGCGAAACCATCAGTATCTTCTTCCCAAGAAGCGCAGGCATGGACACTGCGACTCAACTTCGTCTCCTTGAGGTGCAGAACCCGGACATCCGGGTAGCCCTTTGGAAGACGCTTAGCACAAAGGAGGATGTCAAGGCCACGGGGCAGCTGACCCGTTTTCTTATCGACAGCCTATCTGCGGAGAAGATAAGGGAGCAGGGCTACCAAGTCCATTACAGATTTGGAGCGATCCCTGTTCATGGACTGAAGAGGGACAAATCTGGCAGAGTAGAGCAGGAGGAGGAGGCTCAACTCACCGGAGCTCCAGAGATGGAGGTGGAGCAGGTGCAGGTGGCACGCGAGGACGAGCTCAGCCTCGATCCTTTTCTAGCAGCCCCGGAGGGAACAGAACTACTCTCAGACGGGGAGGAGAGGAGGCTCCTTGAGGAGGGAAGGGCAAGCTCTTCCTTCCAAAAGGCACAATGATTAAAAACACCACCAGGGTTGCCCAACTGAACGCCCACCACTCCAAGGGGGCATCTTCAGTTATAGCGAGTCTCTTCGCTAGGCAACACCTGGAAGTCGTGCTGATCCAGGAACCCTGGATCTACAGAAGTCAGGTAAGAGGACTGAACTGCCACGATGCGACAGTCATTTGAGACAAAAAGTCAGAAATACCGAGAGCTTGTTTGCTAGTTCGGGATCAGTTAAACGCTGTGTGCATTTCAGAATTTGTGACGAGAGACCTACTGCGCAGATAACCCTGCAAATGGGGGGTGTACCCCACAGACTGGTCATCGCATCAGCATACCTAGCCGGAGACAAGGAGGTACCGTCAAATGAGGTCAGGAAGCTAGTGGATCACTGCAGCAAGCATCGCCTGCCTTTGATCATCGGCTGTGATGCCAACGCGCACCACGTTATATGGGGCAGTTCCGACTGCAACAAAAGAGGTGAGTCTCTCTTAGAATTCTTACTAGCATCCAATCTCGAAATCCTAAACGTAGGCACAACGCCAACTTTCGTAACAAGAGCTAGAGAAGAAGTGTTAGATATCACTCTGTGTAATCTGTCGACGGGGCAATGGGTCAGGAGATGGAGAGTTTCGTCGGAGCCATCCCTGTCTGACCATAGAATCATTCAATTTGAACTAGAAGGGGTCACCTCGGGACCTTGTGGTATCAGGAATCCGAGAAAGACCAACTGGAATAATTACGTCAGCAACTTGGAAGACAATCTAAGGTTAGTGAACTCCAAAGTCAGGGAACCCCTGGCACTGGAACAGGCTGTTATGGAGGCATATCGATCCACTTGCCAACTGATCGTTAACAAAACCAAAAGGCAGGTGCCTTGGTGGAATACCAGTCTCTCGAGGCTCCGTAGCGAGACTCGCAGGCTCTTCAATAGAGCAAAACTGTGTGGAGATTGGGACAGTTACGCGGCAAAATTGACCGAGTATAACAAGGAGATTAGGAAAGCTAAACGGAACAGCTTCAGAGTGTTTTGTGCAGACATCGCCACTGTCCCTGCAGCGGCCAGACTGCACAAAGCTTTATCCCGAGACACTCAATCCGGGGCACAAGCACTCAAAAGGCCGGATGGAAGTTTCACGGAGGACGAGGAGCAGAGGGCTCTTCTACTCCTGGAGACTCACTTCCCCGGTAGTTCTCCTACTCAGGGGCAGAAAGATTTGAGGGCTCCATGTAGAGCGACTAAAGAGAACTGGAACAGGGCTGCAGAAGTATGCACCCCTGGGCGTTTGAAATGGGCAATTGACACATTTCAGCCTTTCAAAGCAGCCGGAGTAGATGGCATCTTCCCCGCCCTGTTACAACATGGGCAAAAGGAGATTTTGCCTCATCTCCTCCGGATCAGTAGAGCCAGCCTGGCGCTAGGGCATATACCTAGCCCCTGGAGAAGGGCCCGAGTTCCTTTCATCCCCAAAGCGGGAAAGAAAGACCAGTGCCATCCGAAGTCTGTTCGACCCATCAGCCTTACATCGTTTTTCTTGAAAACGGTGGAAAAGGCGGTGGACAGTTGCATCCGAAATCAGGTGCTGGAGAAGAGGCCTTTGCACCCCAACCAGCATGCGTATAGGGCAGGCATGTCCACAGAGACGGCCCTCTACGAACTAACGACCGCAATAGAGCGGGGCTTCGATGCGAGAGAAACGACCATGTGCGCGTTTCTTGATATAGAAGGCGCTTTTGACAACACCTCACATGAGGTAGTCAAAGCATCCCTGGAGAAACGGGGGGTGGACGTCACGATATCCAGATGGATAGGCGAGATGCTCGCTTCCAGAACTGCCGAAGTGAGGGTGGGGGAGAGAACCATCCGGGTCGGCACAACGCGAGGCTGCCCACAGGGAGGGGTCCTATCCCCTTTACTATGGAGTCTTGTAGTAGATGACCTGTTGCACGGGCTCACGGATCAAGGCATTACCTGCATAGGATATGCCGATGATATCGTGATCCTGGCAACAGGGAAGTTTGAGAGCACGGTGCGTGACCTCATTCAAAGAGGGCTAAACGCTACAAGAAAGTGGTGCCAGTCAGTGGGGCTGAGCGTCAACCCAGCCAAGACCACTGTGATGATATTCACCAAGAAAAGGAAACTCACGAGACTCCAGGCACTACACCTTGGAGGCGAGGAGTTGCAATGGAAGCAGAAAGTTAAGTACCTAGGCATTACCCTAGAGTCTATGCTACGGTGGTACCAACACTTGGAGGAAGTTACCTCCAAGGCGACCAGAGCCCTCATGGTGTGCAGACGAGTCACTGGCAAGTCCTAGGGATGTACACCAGGAATTCTGCGATGGATGTACACCATGATGGTAAGACCAGTCATCACCTATGGAGCGGTGGTCTGGTCAAAGAAAACCGAAATCGCACACAGGTGCCATGAGGTCATGTCCAACGGCTGCGATGGAGGTCATACTGGACCTCTCTCCCCTGCATCTAGCAGTGGAGGGTGCAGCACAGAAAGCGTTGCTAAGAATAACGGGAGGCGAAAAGGCCTATAGGAGGGCTATTACGGGTAACAAGCCCCTAACCTCTTTGTTAGACCTACCCCGGGATAAAGCAAGTAGGAAGTTCAGCTTCGATAGGAACTTCACTACGGAGCTGAGCAGTAAGCAGGAGTGGAATGGGGAGGACATGTACTTCTCAAGCCACATACCATAAAATGGTACACTGACGGGTCAAAGACCAACGAAGGCACGGGAGCGGGTGTATTTGGGCCTAGAACCAGATACTCTGAACCCATGGGGAGGTTTCCCAGTGTTTTCCAGGCGGAAGTTCGTGCAATAACCAGGTGTGCTGAGTTCAACCTGAGCAGGAACTACAGGAAGCGGGACATAGTGAGCCTCTCTGACAGCCAAGCTGCCATCAAAGCACTAAGTGCATGGAGCATCAACTCTAAGATGGTGTGGGAATGCCTAGACCTGCTAAACAGGCTAGGCAAAGAGAATGACGTTTCTCTGAAATGGGTGCCAGGCCATGCAGGCATTGCGGGGAATGAGACTGCTGATGAACTGGCAAGGAAAGGGTCGTCAGAGCCTTTCATAGGACCTGAGCCGTCCTGTGGAATAAGTGAGGCCTACCTCAACACAGCCCTCTGGAAGGCAGAGGAAGAAGAAAGAAACAAGCTTTGGGAAGATTCCCTAGGGGTGCGGCAGGACAAGATCCTTCTCGGGCAGTATAACCGAAAGAGATTCGAAACCTGCATTAAGCTCACAAAAAATGAGTTACGAATCCTAACGGGCTTTCTCACCGGGCATTGCCGGCTGAATGGGCACCTCCGAAAGATGGGAATCATCAATGACGGCTCATGCAGGTTCTGTGAGCTGGAGGAAGAAACTCCAATTCATCTCCTACTTGAATGTGAAGCCGTGGCACGAAGACGGGCTGCTTGTTTCGACCAGTGCCTGCTCCAGGAGGATGACTTACCATCCCTGCACCCCACCCAGATCCTCAAATTCCTCCGAGAATTGAGACTGGTTGAGGAGCTCTGAGGCAAGCCTTAACAGAGCAGTAGTAGGGGGTCACAATAGATCATATTGGTCGCAGTGATTAATAACCTCCGAATAATAATAATAATACCTTGAATCAAACCTTTTAAGACAAAAAATATTCAAAATCGGTTCATAAATGACGGAGTTCTGAGGTGACAAACATTAAAAAAAAAAAAAATAAAAAAAATAAAAATTACAGACGAATTGAGAACCATCCTCCTTTTTGAAGTCGGGTTAAAAAAACAGTTATATTTAAAATCAATTTATTCACTCTTATAAAAAAATCTTTTTAACCAAATACGTAATGTATTTAAAGTTTTAGAATGAAAACTATACTTTTTTCCAAATAGTTCGTTCTATCCATGGAATATAATTCGATACTCTTGTATAAACTCCTGGAAATCGTAACCCACATGGTTTTCCAAAAGATGTGACACCAATTATATAATACATACAAGGTATTTCAGTTTCAGTATGTATCTGTAATGGACCGCCTGAATCACCCTTAAAATATACACAAGGATATTATTATTTTTAGAATATTATACTGTTTTTGGTGCGTGAAAGGTTTTTGGTTGATTCAAAATATTTTGCCACACAGACATGCAACCAAAATTGGGAATATTACTTTATTACTTTATTACTCTATCTTAAAAATTCAATCATTTGTCATCTTGTCTCTATCTATCTCATTTAATTTGTAGTTTATTTATCTACTAGTTTATTTGTATATATCTCTACAGTAAAAAATTCAATTTTACAAATATTTATTGTCATTACGCACTGCAGGTAAAAAATTTTTACAAAAATATTTTATAATTAATACAAAAAATAAAGTAAAAATAAAGTATAAAAATAATAAAGTATATAAAGTAATCAATCTATGTAATAAAACATAAAAAATATTAGGAAAACATAAAATTTTAGATAATATGTTGCAAATATCGCTACACGCGAGCAACTTGTATAATAACATTAAACTCCTCCCATAAAATATCAAATAATTTTGATTTTTACAGCAACCTGATCAAGAATAATTTTTTTTCTGCAGCAGCTATACAGACTAGCAACCTACTACCGAACATTCATTTGTCCTTAAAATGTTCCTGCACAGGTTGCACGTCTGTAATCCTTATTAAAGCATGTTTGCTTAGAAACTTAAAGAAAATAAATTGAATATTTTGAAATTATACATTTCATGTAGGCGTTAATCGAAATCCGGCCATGTGACGTTAATTATTTGACTGTAAAAAATGACGGGAAGTCAAGAACTACCGCAAACTATAAGATGACACTCATTCAAGAACCAGTATCTATAGCAGGGGTGGCCAACAAGTCGATCGCGAGGCAAATTTTGAACGATGGGTCGTGATATCTTGACAAAAAGTAATTGAAGGATTTGAGGTAAGATTTTATGATTTTGAAAAAATAAAGAAATTGTGGAATTTATATATTTTGATTACAAAAAATTGCGTGAAACGCATTAGCCAAAAACTTTCAAACATATTTCATGTGGAGCAAAAGACATTAAAATATGAAATTATAATTTTACAAACTGATTTAATTATACAAGCCAGAAATTTTAAAGAAGATTTTTGGAAATACGTCAACCGAGAAAAATATCTCAATATCACCAAATCAAACGAATATATTTATTCTTGTTTCGGATCTACATATATGTGTGAATCGGCATTTTCATACTTAAAGGTAACGAAGACAGAAACGTTCTGTCCTGACTACTTGCCATACTGAAGACTCAATATTATTATTTTTGTCAGGATTTACATCTAATTATGATTCATTGGTTAGAGACATGCATACTCAGTCTTCCCATTAATGTTGAGGCAATAAAATAAATTCTAAATCTGTCTTTATCTGAAGCAAATTTGAATTAATTTTGACCCGTTAAATAATTATGTTGTTTTTTATATAGGTGGCACAACATCTTTTTCATATGTACCTTCGCACAAATAGTACAAGTCCATCGTGACACATTTTGAAGATAAAAATTAGATCTTATACACACAAAAATTGGCCACCCCTGACCTCTAGCATTATATTGCAAAGAAAAACTACTTCATTTGTATGCTTAAAAAGCTTTTAACTTAATTACCTGGCATGCATCTTTAACGCTCTCATTTTTCAAAGCACCAGCACAAAATTGCATATCATCAAGTATTCCTTTATCCAAAACCTTTTTATTGTACTTTATTCGGTTACATTCTGAATGAGATATTAAATTTACTGTTGCTTGAACTAAATGAGAACTTCTGTGACGCAAAAATTTTGTATCACCCCAACCAGTTATTATAGCTTTATTGCTTTTAATTTCACGTTCAGTCCATAAACATGCGGGCCGAACGTATGCAGTAAGTATTGCTCTTTTGTTAAGTTTTAATAGTGCTATGTCGTTATAATGGGACAAACCATAGTCAGGATGTTTTTTAATATGAGCAACTTTAAAATCTTGAGGTGCAGCGTCATCACTATCAACTGCATGATCTAATTCACCAAGGCGAACAAATTCTGCATCACCACTAAAAATGTTAACGAAATTAGTGTCCATATATTCATGATCAAGAGACATTTTAGAGAAGATGTATTAATTTTTTATCGATACAAATTCATATACAGGTGTTCTGAAATTCATGCAAGACTATACCACGGTGTAGAACTGCAAAAAAAAAAAACAAAAAAGTTTAATAAAGTTTTTCGATTTGACGCTTATTTTTTAAGATATCAATTAAATACAATCAATTAAACATTGATAAATTTAACCAATCATAGAGCGCATAGTGTAAGGAGACGGGGTCCTTTACCGTCTGCAAGCCTTTAAAAGGTAAATCGCCACGGTCTACTGCTGAGACCATGCCTCCTTACACTATGTGCTCTGTGTGATTGGTTGAATTTAGCAATGTTTAATTGATTGTATTTAATTGATATCTTAAAAAATAAGCGTCAAATCGAAAAACTTTATTAAACTTTTGAATGAATTTCAGAACAGCCTGTATAAAAGAAAGAATAATTCATTTGAAGTATGTTTTGATAATTTTTTTTCTTTAATAACAATTTCATTTTTTCGTTAATTATTAATAAAAAATAAATAAATTGTATAAAAAAAAAACGGTGGCATCATTATATCTGTTGAGGCTGAGAGCCAATTGAAATCATGCTATACACTTGTACAGATCACCATGTGTCATAACAAAATAGTCTTAAGGTCTCTTATCTCTCTCGTAAACATGGATGATTTATTATTTTTCCATGCGGTGGCGTTACTAAAGCGATATAATGACGTCACTGGCGTTTGAATGTACATATTTTCAAAAAACAATTTTTAATTGTAAAATTACATGAAAAATCAATTGTTTAAAATTTACTTTTTAATTTCTCTTAATAAGTTTTAGTATACTTTCGAGAAAAAGTAAAATTACAAAACATGCAACTTCTCTATTATGTATACTAACAAAGCTGTATAAACACAATGAGCTGCAGTCAGAATCCATTCTTCGGTAATTAATGAGCCACCGCAATACCAATGAATATTACCGTTGTGAGAAGTGCCAATTAAAGCCTAAACAATAAAGTTAATTATTTAAAAACCCTTTAGTATATTTAAAAAAAAAAACCTGAATAGTAAATATAGTTATTTAGCAACTGAAACTTATCAGCGAGTGTTGATAACTGACCACTTTGGTCAAGAAATCTGGTGGCCAAAAAACGCAGTTTAGTGTACAGTTTAAAATTCTAGATCTAAGAGAGAAATATGTTGTGTGTTTGTCCGAATTCTTTGGAGAAAACTATAGAAGATAGCGAAATAATGATCAGAGATGGCACTAGGTAAATTTTACTTACGATTCCCGAAAATCGTTCGAATTTTAAACAATTCCGAAGTTAAAGCTTTTTCTGAGCGTTACAAAGTTAGAGCCGACCCAGATCTCTAATAAAGTTTAAAGTTTCTATAGAAATACCAATAATTTTTCTACCATTTTTTAACAAAATTTTTGGAGTAAATTATTTGTCCATAAATTTAAAATATAAAAAATTGACGTTTGCAACTGTCAAAATTTAGAAAAAAATTATTATTTAATTTAATAAAATGAAAACAAATGGAATATAGACTAATGGATTAATAATGCATTTTTTTCTAAAGTCGAATACATACGGAGATTTTGATGATATCACATTGTTGTATTGTCATGATGATTAAATACGCGTGCAAAGTCGGTTTCACGATTTGAAGCGAATATACGGAAGTGTAGAAATCAAAATCAAACATTTAAAAAAAAAAAAATATGTAGGAAATACCTACCATATGTGGAAATTCCTTTCCACCAGCTTTAGCACCTCCGTAAATTAAAGGACGATATTTCATATCGCACTGTGAAACGTTTTTAGATACAGCTCCAGGAACATTAAAAGGAGGATGCTTGAGAACATAAACAGATTGCGCATAATGCAAACACACTAAAATATAAACAAAAAATCAGTATTCAGAATATGGCCATTTGAAATGAAGATATATAGACTTTGGTTAAACAAACTTGATGTCTTTTTTTGATGAAATCGATGAAGCTGTATATAGATTATAAAATTATTATTTTCTAATCAAATACCCACGGATTTTTTGTTCCCCTGTTTTGAGTGCTTTGGTGTTTATCATATCTTTGAACCAATCACGAGTGGTCTTCGTTTGTTTCGGGTAGATGATCGATTTCTATTGGATGTTATTGGGGAATGGGAGCATCATTGAAAGAAATGGAGGCGTGTGCTATTATGCACCTGGTTCGATTCTCCCTGTATATAGTAGGTATATGTATAAACTAAATCGTATAGTAGTTCGAATGAAATATTATGTGAAGAAGGTATTATTGAACGTGTATATTTCTCGTATCAGCAAATTCTCTTTCTAAATTGCGCATAGTTACCGGTTTTTTTTGCAATAATTTCGACCCATGACCACCCAATATTACATAAGTATTCTTTTATAATTATTATTAAAACAAATTTGCTTACTACTTACATCCTCTGCTGATTCCATGTGTTGTATCAATTTTTACTTCGGTTGTTACTTCTGTTTTAACATGTTTGGTATTTCGACAACATACCATTTTAATATTATTCTTCGAACCACAAAATTGATGTCTAATATTTCTTCCACGAATATCCTTCTCAGCTTGTTTACAGTTATCTCTTACTTTACATGTACCTGGGGATCTACTTCGTCTGTGAGTACATGCTTGACCTAGGAATTACAAATTAGAATTCAATTTTGTTATGAAATATTTGAATATTAAACAATATAGCATTTGGAATCTTATATGGCACTGTTCGTATTTGGATGAAGCCTGGTCTTCGGACTTGACTCCACGTCCTAGAAAGAAAATATATCCTGCGTAGTGTAAATTTGGTAAATTTTAGGGTTTTTCCTATTTTAGGGGGGGGGGAGGTTTCGTTAGGAAAACTTTATATATTTTCCCACTAATACTGACTTTATCCGCATGTTTCATCCCCTCAGTGGTTGATTTTCAAAAAATCCTCTCTTAGTATACCTCTACACTCGCTAAGGAAAATTTATTCCAAATTTCTTGTTTCGAACATGTCTCAGTTACTGTGGTGTAATGGGTAGTACAACGTCCCGGTTAAACGTAGGTTAATGGATCGAATCTTAGTGGTTACAAGTTTTTCACATATATAATTTATAAAATTACAATTTTCAAAGATTACATATTTTATTGCCAAAATTCTTCGTTTACTGATTTTAAATATCATTGTTCGTTCCAAATATTCCAACTTTCAAATTGTCATGTATCCCAAATTTAACAAATATTAAACAATTTGAATCGTGTAGAACAATTGGACCAGCTCCTTATATTAAAAAAGTGAAAATAACAACTAAGTGAGTTAATTGTTTAAATACCCGGTATATACTGAATTTATAAAGAAAAGTTTCAAACAAAAGTTGTTAATTTTCAAAAAAGAGACAACATTTTTCTTTAAATTTTAGTTATATCCCTTACGATTTCAAAAATAGAGCAGTTTTGCCCATTTTACCTAAACATGGTCCGATTTTGCACATTCACGAACTTAACCTTCCTTTTAGCTCTAGAACCCAAATAAGAAATTTCAGCTCGCTATCTCTTTTCGTTTTTGAATTATCGTTTTTACGGACGGACGGGCAAAATTACGGGAATGGACTAATTAAGTCATTTTATGAACACCTATACCAACATTTTATTCTGCGATCAATATTTTCAACCATACAAACTTAACACACCTACCCTAGTATATATTATATACCGGGTATAAAAACTAATCAACAAGTTAAAATCGTAATAATAATTTCTAGATTTGTTTACCTTCGCTTAATTGACGTTTACATTGAATTATAGTAAATAATATAAATATGTTTAATAATAGAAAGCAGATATTAAAATTAATTATTTTTACCATTATTATGATTGAAACAGTAGATCTGTTAAACTTCACTTATCTGTTAGACTGCACTAATAATTCATGGATTGAGATTTCTAAATCAAATAGTTATCAATATAATGATAATAATAATAATTATTAATTTGTTTATAATTAATAATTATAAACAAAAATTATACGAACAAAATTTTATAGTAATTAATATCTAAATCCACTACTGACGATACAATTATTGACCAATAAGTCCAATAAGTTGTGATGTATCATTTTGTTAAATTTATGGAACACAAAGTTCAAAAGTTGAAATTTAAAAAAATTCTAATTTTATTTTTAATGCCTTATTGATTCGGTTTTCGAGACAATGCTTCGATTTAAAGTTCTTAATTATAAATTTACTGACAACTTGACAAATGAATGCTACTTTCCATAGTAACTACTATTGACTTCTAAAGTGTTGTTCCTTTTTTTTAAATTTTACTGCTTATTTATGCCGAATCCATTTGGTTTGCAAAAACATTTCGAAAAAATTAGATTCTTTATAAAAATGCTAACAATTATGATTCTAAATATTTGTTTGAAAACCTAATAGCAACGAACTAGCAACGAATAACATATCCTGAGACAATATAAGAGTAGGTAATTTTAATAAGAGTGATGTTAACAAGTAAATCGAATGAAAGCAATTTTAACAAGAATATTTTCAATAAAATTTGTTATAGTTTAATTTATTTTGTTTAATTTTTTATTTATTTTTATTTTTGTCTATTGATTTCGATTTTCAATATATTTCTAATTGTCAAAAATTAAATTACGACTAGCTAATTTATACTGATGGTGACTATTTTGTAGTGGAAATACGTATTTATGATACAAAAACTGATCTAGGTATTGGGGCGAATATGAAATTTTATTTAAAAAACCTAGAGTTCTCGTTAAATATCATTTGATAATCTAATATTTAGACATTTGCTACTTGTCATATTCAAATATCAACTTTACTATTAGTAAAGAAGATATGAAGTTGATAGAAGTTGATAGTACAAATAGCACTTTATACATACTATATCAAATGATTTCAATATAATTAGTATGTAGAGGAATTTTATTTGAGTTTTTAATCTACAGTTCATGACTTCCATTCTTGTATTTCTTGACTTTCTACAAAGAAAAACGAAAAAATTTAATGATTTCTTCATTTATAAACGGGAAGATAACCAACCAATGACACAAAGATTTTATAAGAAATTATCATATGTATAATTTATTTAAAACAATTGAAAATAACAACTAACTGAGTTAATTGCTTAAATACCCGGTTTATCCTGAATTTATGTAAAAAAAGTTTAAAACAAAAGTTGTTTATTTTTAAAACAGTAACATTTTTTGTTTTTACATCTTTGTTCTATCTTTTATGGTTTCAAAGATGGCCAGTTTTGACCATTTTGCCCATTCACGCACTTGACCTTACTATTTTTGCTCTAGTACACACATACAAAATTTCTGCTCGTTATCTCTTTTAGTTTTTTTAGTTATCGAGTCCACAGGCAGACAGACGGGCGATATTTTATGAAGTCCTATACCAACCAATTATTTCTGCAATCAATATTTTCAAGCATTACAAAGTCGGAACTAAACTGAATATACCCTGGTATATATTAAATATCGGGTATAAAAATTGAAAAAGCCTCTGACAAGCGGATGAATAGTGTTGCTGCAATAATGAGGTTCCGTTACGACGGCCTGTTCAATGAGTAATCCTAAAAATGTAACATGAATAAAATTTAAAGTACACTCCCGTTCAAAAAAAATGAACAGACCTGAAATGTTATTTTTCTTACATTTCATAAAACTTCTCACTTTTGTAAACAAAGATAAGTAGTATATTTTTTAAATGTGAAAAAAGATGGAAGTTTTTTATTATTTTTATTTACGTATATTATTTACGTATACAATTTATGTAATCAAAAATTTCTGTTCAGGTCTGTTCATTTTTTTTGAACGAAAGTGTACATATTTCAAATTCAAATATTTATATCCATGAAAATAAAAATAGAACATTTTTAAATAAATAACTTTATTGTGTATTTCAGTTTTTTAACTGCAAACAAAAAGTATGATTTGCAACATAATATACATCTAAATGATATTGATATTAGTAAAAACACTACTTGTGTGCAGCTTACAAAATAAATTTAAAAAAAGAAAAGAAAAAGAAGAAAACAATATCAATTTTAATTAAATTAATTATTATTATTACATTAAATATAATTAATTTGTAAATAAAATATATGCAAAGTATATTGTATATGCATTGTTATATTATTTGAAATAGTGTGAATAGTTTTTTGATAGTAGGTAGTTGGTGTTTTATTTTGGTGGGGGTAAAAGATGGTCAAAACCCATATATGGTATGTGGTGCATAAATTGATTGCTTATTGAGGTTATCCCAATATAATTCTTCTCCCTCAAAATCATGAAGACACAGATTTGAAAGAGTTTAATAACCAGCCAATTCAGCGAAAGTGGAATCCATTTCATCGGCAAGACTCTTGTATCTGTCTTTGTTAAGACCCAATTCATCTGTGAAAATGATATAATGTTATGATTAAAATTTGATATTTGACATTTCAATATTTCTAATTGTGTGTATAATCCAATTCAACATTCATTTAAAACTAAATATGCAATCTCTAAACGATTATCATTCGCGTTGGGTGACAATCCCAACGTGTTGAGGTCGAACATCGCACTAAAGTGTTTTTTTATTGTTAATCAATGTAAGTTGCATATGATCAAGTGTTTGTCATAATTGTATTGTTTTTTTTTGTTGTTGTTGTAAACTTTATCATTCTAAAAACACTTTGCAGATGGTGAATGGTTAGAAAGTCTATTTTGTAGTAAATTTTAAAATAAAAAATGAAACATGGTAATGACATAGCGATTTTTTCCCATTAAATAGATTATTTTTATACATAACCTATATTTTAGTGACAATTAAAATGTGATATAAATGACTTAAAATTGAGGTTACGTTTTACTATTAACAAATAACTAAAAATCATGTAAATAATTTTTCAATCAATAAAGTTGGCATTATGTAATAAAGCAATTATAAGTCTGTTAAACAATTGAGTTGGCAAAATATCGCTATATGTCATTGGCCTAAAATTTGCACACATTACTAAGTTTCCTTGGCATTTTCGTTTGTAACGATGATTGCCAGATGCGTGCATATATGTGTTTATAATTTTACTTGTAACAAATTGTCGACAACTGAACAAGTATCATGGATATGTGCGCTGTTTGGGTGTGTGCAATACTTATATATTTAGGTGATTCAAGTGCGTAGGAGTAGAGAAAAAATTGTTGGTACTGTAGTATTTATGAAAATCATGTTTCTAATTACTTACTAAATTATTTTTGAGGTGGTAATTTTACTTCCATCTCATAAGACAAGTTTGTGTGTAAATTATCAAATATTTACTAGGCTCCCATAAACTTATAGTTATATTCAAAGGCCCTGACAAAAATTCTAGTCTATACACATAAATTTCTTCTAGGCAACACAATGGACCTTCTCTACAATCTATCTATCTATCTATACTCTCTCCGTTATATTATATCCGGAATTCTTCGTAAGAATAACTATGTTATACATTTACAATTGTACAATCACAAGCCGACTGAAGAGTCCACCGCAAAAGCCTATGCAGGTTTGTACCATAGATAGATAGATATATCTTGGGGTCTAAAAAGTATTGCACTTTGACCTTATGGTCCATTGTGCTCCCCCTTCTACTTCAGTCTGCCGAGATTTACTTCTCCCATATGTTGGCAATGGCCAGGAGTTTGCTTATCAGGTCTTCCTGAAGGTTAATATATTCGGGGTGAGATGTACCGAATATCTTGTATCTGCTGTAACCCAGAGGTTCGCAGTCAATGTGGATGGATGTTTCTCCCTCTTCGCCACACAATCTGCACACAATGGACCCGTTATGGAGTCCCAGTAGATGCTTCCGCAGGGGAAGTTTGTACCATACGCTTATATTACAAGGCCAGGATTGAGAGGAATATCTGCTAGTGTATGGGGGCCTTTAATTGTTTGATTTTAGAAAAACATTGATTTAGAAAATACTACAGTCTCATGCAACTAATATCCCCATAGTTTCAATGATCAATTTCTTGAATATTTTTTTAGAATTTTTTACACATTATTATAAAATAACAGTATTTTCAAAACAAAATATTAGTAAATACAAAAAACGCCATTCAAATAGTCCTGCAAAATTTGTTATTATACTTACGAATAGTAATAGGCTAATTTGAGCTGAATCAACAATTTGCTGAGGTTATTAAGAAGTAGTTGGTAGTACTTGATAGCAAATAAGAAGCGATGCGCGATGGTTGGATTCATTAAGTTTTATTATACAAGTGTAGTTTGTTTTGTTTTGTTAGTAAAATAGAGAAGAGCATTAGTAAAGAAGCGTTTATGCTTTGGATGTCTGTTCATAGGTTAATTATTTTAACAATGTTTATACAATAATTGAGCAGTAATGTATTTGGATACATGTGACAACACAAGGTACTTTCAACACTTTTAAGGTGTGAACCTTGATTAATTAAACTAATCGAAGTGTGGTGATATATTATTTGAGGTTAGTAAAATTAGGTAATAAGATGTTTCTAACAGCTAAAAGTACTTTTGTATCCATAAAAGATCTTTTATGCCAAAGGTATATTAGCCTAAAAGTACGTATTAATATTTACAAGTGAGTGTTTCGAACAAAAATCGTGAGTTTTGTATCTAAATACAACGGAGTGTGGGGGGTGTATTAAAGGAATCGTATTTATGTATTTTATTACATTTTTTGTGAAATGGGGGTAATTATTAAAATTGAATCATATTAAATTGTTTGGTGGGGATAAAGATAGAGATAGATAAAAAATAATAATTTTGTTAGTAGCCTGTGAGTTCGGCAAATGTTGAATCCAAATCATCACAAATAGCTTTATATTTTTCTTTCTCGTGGAATAGTTCGTCTGAAAATTATTATTAGCGTTCGGTTAGTTGCTGCTGAATTTACTTTAAAAGCAATAATTATAGCTTTAATTATAAATATATATATATATATATATAAAGATGTTTAACTTAATAAAAAGTTCTATCTGAATTAATCTACTAAGAATATTTGAAATTGGGAAGATAATATAATAAATATGTATCAATATTGTACCTTCAAGTCTGTCAACTTCATTTTGTAATTTCTTCACAGTCTTTTCTGCGAATTCAGCACGAGCTTCAGCTTCCTTTAGTTTAACGGTAATGGTTTTTAATTGTCTCTTGAATTCTTCTACTCGTTGGTTAGCTTTTTCTTCAGAAACTTCCAATGATTTCAATGAGTTTCCGACAACTTTCAATTCTTCTTCCAACTCCATGATCTTGGCTTCACCACCCTTTACACGATCTTCAGCAACTTCAAGTTCATCTTCAACGAAGGCTAACTTACGGGAAACTTCATCAGATTTTCCGTCAGCATCTTCAGCCAAAAGACGGGCTTCTTTTAATTGATTGGATAATTGGTCCATACGTTCTTCATCTTGTTGAGAACGATTTTCCAATACTTTACACATACTGTAGAAAATTAAAAATTTTTAGTAATCAATAATGGATTTAATTGATTCGATTAAAAATGTATGTACGAACCGTGTACTTTCGTCAGCAGCTTGGGAAGCTTCTGTAAGTTTGGTTGTTGCGGTTCCCAAACGTTCTTCAGAACGTTCAAGATCTTCTTCAATAAGTTGGGTCTTACGATTAAGTGAAGCTACTTCAGATTCGGCCTAGAATAATAAATTTAGTTTTAATAATAAAATTGGTTATTGACAGACAAATCTGGTCAATATGAATTTTAATACACATGTTTAGTGTTCCGTACGAATCAATATCGACCACATGAAGTCTATTAAAAATTGTCCTTGAATTGTAGAAATAGCTATGTGTGCCTTAATCATTCGGTCTCCGAAAAAATGCTTCGGATAAAATTTGTTCATCATAAATATACTAACAACTTTTATTCGAAATATTTTCCCAAAAACCGAATCAATAAGGTACAAATCAAATAAATAAGGTACTTTGTGGTCCATAGTATCACTACGAGTGGGTGAAATAATGAATTGCCATAAACTCTGGTACGGAACACTAAAAATAATAACTAACTATACTTTACATTAGTGAGAGCTTTGTCTTTGTCTTCAAGTTCTTTGTTGGCCCTTTCTAAGTTGTTTTTGTTGCTGACGAGATCAGCTTCAATTTGTTGTAGTTTCTTTTGCAAATCACGGACTTCTTCATTAATCTTGTCGGCACGTAAGTTGGCATCCTTTGCCTGTCCTTCACAGGTATCAGCTTTATCTGCTGCATTATCCTTCTCCAACTTCATCGCCTGCATTTTCTTTTTAATGGCATCCATGATTGCGGCTTTTGGTGAACGGGCTTAGGAAGAAAAAAGACTGCAACAATAATACGAAATATTCATATGAATTTTTCATGGGCTAATTTAAATATTAACAAACAATTTAGTATTTTGTACTTTGTTTTAACTCGTTTACATTGCGTGAACAAATGATTTTTTGGAATTATCAATGAGTTCATATAAAAATTAAGTAATCGATTATCTATTAATTTTAAATTTGGGAACAGATTTTAGTATTGTATTGAGGCGCATTTCAATGATGTGTATAATTTGCATTTTCTACAAAACTTTGTTTCAATTGAAAATTTTGCTATATTTTGATTCATCTTTGATCATAATTCAATAAAAGCAATGACCTGAGCCAAATAACGTAAAAAAATTTCACCATAATAGATATAGATCATATACTATGAATAATAGTTGTTAATTAACCCCTTGTGCATTAATCACGAGTCTGACTCGTGTAAACTTATTTTTATTTTTGGAAACAATCACGAGTCTGACTCGTGTAAACTTATTTTTTGTGTGAAACAATCACGAGCCTGACTTTCCAATTCGTGTAAACCTATATTTACTTTGTGAAACAAAGTAAAGTCTTAAAACAAAGTAAAGTCTTAATACTTAAACAAGGTAAAGTCTTGTTGCATTACATGTTCCTGCGTGTACTCCGAAAAGTAGCTTTCGTGCTTCGAAAATCCTGAGTGCTTCGCAAAGTATCACACACTGAACGACTATGAGTTTATTTTTATTTTACACTGTAGTATTAATAATAAAAATAAAAAAAATACAGACGAATTGAGAACCATCCTTCTTTTTGAAGTCGGGTTAATAAAATTATCTATTTTGCTGTTATGAAATTTTCTTTTAAATAATTATTTCACGCACATAATTTATTCAAATAAGTAATCATTTCAGATATATAATTTATATAAACAATTAAAACTACAAGGGGTTAACTACTTGTTATATGTTATTTAGAAAGATCCTCGAGGTATACCAATCTTTTATTGGGATACGAAAATCCTCTACTTCTTCGACTTCTTGTGTTCGACTTTTTAACACATAGTTTTTAGATAAAAAGTAGAAGAATGAAGTTAGTCTGAAAATAGTCTAGTACTATTTTTCTATATAGGTAAAACAGGATATTAGAAGTTTAGTCCCCAACTTGATTGAAAATAATGATCGCAGAAAATAAATTTAAAAAATGACCTAATTTCGGCATATCCGACCGCCTGTCTGTCCATGAACAGGATAATTCAAAAATGAAATGAGATAACGATATGAAATTTTGTAAGAGTATTCTAGAATGTATTCGTGAATGGGCAAAATCAGTCCCTACATCGCCAGGCAATAAATGTTCCTTTTTTAAAAATACAAAACAACTTTCAGACTTTTTCATAAACTGAATAGTTTTGACACAATTTTAGCTCAAACATCTGTAATTACTGTGGATTACAAAAGCATATATGTAGTATAGCACCTCCATAGGCTACTTCTATATATCTGTGCGTATGTAAAAAAATAAACAATTCACGCATTGATAATGATACTCAACATTTATTGAGTATTTAAGCAATTAACTTCAGTTATAATTAAATATTTTCACTTGTTAGAGAATGAATTAAGAAATAAAATTAAAAGGCTCTACAACATTAATTAATTTAACAAATCATTATCATTTCTTAAATGTGAATATCATAATGTAAAAAATCTGGAAGCTATAAATAATTTTAAAAAAAAACGATCAAATTACATAAAAATAATTTTAAATTTCAATCGAAAATATAAATCTGTAGTAGAAATAAACATTCTAATTCTATAAATAAATAATAACGTCACACTAAAAGAGAAATATAATCATTCAAAATTTCCAGAATATAATAATGTTGTTATGGAATTTATTTTTATACGATATCAAATATAATAATTACGTAATTTGGGAAATTATTTTTGCTTTTAAATTTGTTACAATCGAAATAAATTCTTCATCTTTCTTAAAATGTTGGATAAATTTTAATATTATTAATAAGAAAACATTAAATAATTTTAAAAAACCGATTAATGCAAATTTAAAATAAAAACACATGAATCTTTAAAATTCAATGAATTTTTTCAAAACAGCATACAAATGCCCCTTAAACTCGACCTGTCGCACTACCGTGCTCTAGATTAATTTTTATAATTAATTGTAAATTCAACGTATCAAGTTACAAATTTATGAAATCTAGTTTTTTTTTTTGTAAAATACGAACAAAACATTTGTGTTTACCTAAAATAAGTGTTTTAATTTTTAAAATTACTGAGAGGTCTCAATGATCATAAATAAAAATAATTCGAAATTTAGTTATAACTTAATTTAAAAAAAAAAGAAGTCATTAATACAAATATAATATTGTTTAATGTACAAATGTATGTATGTATGTATGTAAGTGTATACAAAATTGTATTATATACGTCATAGATTGAGCCAAATGTGAAGACAAAAATAACTCGCTCCTAGTTTAGTCCGATTCCACTACTACCGTTAAATAATATGATCGTTTTAAATAAACAATGTAAGCGGTACCACGCAATGTGCAAAGAATCTCAAAATAAGTTTGTTACTATTTTTAATAACAAAACTCAAATTTCATTTGAAAATTTTGGCACATTCAACATAATTCGTTTATTAATTTTTTACATCAATAAAATTAGACTTTTTTAAAGCAAAATATAAAAAAAAAACTCAAAAATTACAATGATTTGTTAGTAGTTTTTAGTCTTTCTTTTAATCTTTTTTTTTAAAGTTATTAGAGCACAATTAAAACGCTAAAAGCATAATTTAAACTTAACAATGATATCTATATTCATTAACGCCACAAACAAGAAAAATTCTTACATTATTATTACAAAACGGTAATTGAATTTCTCTAAATTAATAATTTCTTTCACAAAGTTAGTAGTACATATAAATTAACGATAAGTAACAAAAAAAAAAACACGCTTTTGTTTTTGGGACATACCTGGGACTTTGTGGTGCTTCAACAGTCCTCACAGCAATGCGACCTACATGCTGTGATGTTCAAACATCATCCCGCATCCATCTCTCTTTACACTTCCCCTCATATTCCCAAATATTCGCAGTGTAATAGTTCTCCTACTTATTCCTACACACTATGTTAAGTCAACTTAAAAGTATTGTAAATGCGCACCGCAATAAAGGGGGAATTCTTAAATTATGTGATATATTTGAAATCCTTACTCCCACTTTATTGTTAATAAGTTTACATTTTATAAAAATAAAATTAGCATTACACACAAAACTATTCAAATCGTAACTTTTCGAATCAGGTTGCATATATAAATTTTTTGGTGTTCCGTATCGAAGTTAGAAAATTAAACGATTTTATTTTTTGTTTATTTACGTTATACTTTTAGGAGTTATACTTTTTTTTGTAAATTTTTCTTGTAACATGAATGTAACACAGGCATCTTTTAAATAAGGTACTGTCGCCTGCAACAAGGCCTGGCTCTTAATAAAGTCCAGTTATGAAAAGTTGTTATTGTAATTGTTGAATTAATTCGAAATATAAAATATATAAGCAGAAAATCAATAGACAAAAATGCAACAATACTATTAATCAATTGCGTTTTCGGTTAGACAGCAAATTCGTATTTATCATTGATGTGTCAATAAGACATTCTATGTATAATATTGATTAATCACTTTTAATTAAAATTTTTGGTGAATAAGTGGTGTTTTTTTTTTGTTTTTACTGTTGGATCTGCATATTTGAGCTGTTCATCATGGGTAGCAAGCCGATTTTTATATATTTCTTCCATCATTTTTTTTAACAACATTTTTGCCATCGCTTGTTACTGGCAGGGGCCACAATAGTGGAGTAGGGTGCATTACCTTTTAAAGGCTCGCAGACGGTAAAAGAGAGTTAGATCATGCTAGAGTAGCGACAATTAGAGTTCTCAATAAGTGTAGCGACACCTGCGAAAATTCAAAAATTACAAAACCAAATAAATAGTACTTTAGTGTTTACACTTGATAACTAGGTCGACCAAATCTTTTAAGGAGGCCACGCCTCCTTACACTAAGCGCTCTGTGATTTTTACAGCACAACATCGTGGTATAGTTTTCCTGAATGAATTTCAGAAACACCCTGTATAAAAAATCGACAGGAAAATTGATGTAAGCTTTTTATATTCCATGCAAACAAGAACAGTTTCTTAGTCATTTAGCCAATTTAGTGCCTTCTGTTACTAAAGTTCGAGTGGATTGTAATTAAAAATAAAATAACGATATCGATATTTTTTTAAATATTTTATTCAAAAATAAGTCGTCAGTAACCGAGAAATGACGATATTTTATAATATAATGATAATTTTTTTTTAATGCAGTTGGTATTTTTAGTAGATCTAACAAGGTCCACCCTATTTTCGGCTGAATTGTTGTGCGAAATACATAAATATTAAATAAGAAAATATTGATTTTAATGACTGTTTATTGAATAAAATTGACACAGACAAAAAACCCCTTAAATTCGGCCTGTCGCACTACCGTGCTCTAGATATACCTACTTTGATTTAATCGTGTATTTAATAAAGTTTTGTAATGGGTCTGATTGAGAGACCCGATTCCTAATAAGGCCCAAAATTGAGGTTTTTAAAATTATCATTTTTTCATGGAAACATAATAAATTGTGATGATTTTTCTCAAATATCAGTAGCTAAAATAATCAATGTTTTCTAAATTTCTATTTATTTTTATTCATTACTCAATTTTACGTTTTTATAGTCATTTGTCAAAAAATTGGCCTTATTTGGCACCAGTATCTTAGGTCAAACATAAGTCAGTTTTATTTTTTAATGGAAACCTTCATTCTTATTGTTTTATTGAAAAAAAAAGCACCAATTAGTTGTTTTTATTCGGAATATATATTTTATTATTAAATGTAGAGTTTGATTATCTGGAAATTTTAACAAAAATGTAAAAAAAAATGTTTCGAGTAATTGGGACACCTCTGCATAACATTTAGGTACACTACCTCATCACAGAGTATAATATTATGTGATTCTGATTCATACTTGACAAATTTTTGTGTCAACTAAATCCAGTATACGATATTTTATAAAATGAAAAGTATTTTAAAATCATAATTCCCATAATTGAAGATTCTTTAATTTCTTTTATTGTGACCTGATAATTGTTACATTTTTAATATAGAAACATTTTAAATGTCATTTTTTATAATCTTTTAAATAAAACATAGTTTGAATAATATAAAATAAAAAAGTGTTTTTTGTCAAATTATTGAAAGAGTAATTAGTATTTGGATTTGTTTTGGCTGTTTGAGTGTTTGCGATTTTCGTGATATTCTACTCCAATCACTTTAAAATCAGTTTAGTGATCGTTAAAAAGTATATAATCAAGGTGGATGCTCATGATCCGGGGCATGGCACTTTTCGTAGCTTATTGTGGTCCAAAGCTACACTAACATTTTATTTGATGTATTTTGATATACTAAAATGGGTCGATAAATTGTTATAAATAATTATTGTTATAAATAAATAAGAAAATTAATTTTTTCTAGTATTTTGACACAATCTAAGCAAATAGTATCAAGTTATTTTTGGTAAAATCCATTGTTTTCTCGGAGAAAATTCTCATTCTTTTTGAAAATACGCCTTTCTGGAATTAGTTCTTCAAGAAAGTAAACCTATTGGTTTGTATCGATTTATTTAGAAAATTTCTTCAAATGTCCGTTGATCTTCCCTATTAGATGTCGAAAATAACCATCTATATATACACCGTGTAACTGAGAAACTGTGTTTTTATAAATTTAAAATAATAATTATAATTTGTTAATATTAAGTAGTTAAAAGAGTTTTTACATTTAAAAAAAGTATTCTACATTAAAAATCTATTATTTCAGTATAAAAAAGCATTTTATTTAAATTAAAAGAATAAATATAGGTAATATAATTTAAAAATACAATAATTAAATAAAATCACGGTGGCTCAGTTACACGGTGTATATACATAAGTATAATTACTATTAATTTTTACTATTGAATAATGGTCTAAGATCCGGCATTAGAAAAATCTACCCTCATCTGTTAATTGAATGAAATAATGTTTAAAAGGCAGATAACAATATTATAAATGTATGAGTGCAATGTCTGCCACCGTAGCCCTGCTGGCTATTAAGATTAATTAATTAACTAATATGATATAGTGTCTTTGTTTGTTGCTTGAAAAAATATAATTGTCACTCCCTCTGCGTAGAACACACTTTTTGAAAATTTTATTACTTAAAAATTTTCTTATATAGGCTGCAAATAATTTAATTATATCATCATAATTAATCAAAATATTTTAACTGTTGTAAACCGAAAAGCCGTAACATGCTATTTATTGCCTTTATACTCTGTAAAACATAATTATACTGCTTTTTATTGTTTTTATTATCATACTAGTTTATTTTTATATCCGGTATTTATAATACAAGGGTATATTAAGTTTAGTTCGGACTTTATAACGGCTGTGTGTCTGTGAACACCATAACTCACAAACGAAAAGAGATAACGAGCTGAAATTTGATTTGTGTGTTCTTGAGTTAAAAAGTAAGGTCAAGAATGGAAAAAATCGGACTATGTCTGGGCAAAATGGGTAAGACTATCTATCTTCGAAACCGTCAGAGATAGAAAAAAAATTTGAAGCAAAAAAATATCACTTTTTAAAAATAAACAAATTTTTTTAAAAACTTTTTGTCATAAATTCAGTGTGTACCGGGTATTTCAGTAATGAACTCAGTTAGTTGTTATTTTTACTTGCTATTAATCCATATTGGTTAAAAATCTTATATACTTCATGTGTGATTTAAATTAGCATAATTCATTTATTAACTGAATGATTATTTATTTTTAGATTCAATAAAATACAATCGTTGTTTTTCTTCACAATCTAAGATGCGTTTCAATCGTGATAAAGCCGTTTGTTTTATAGTTTCATATAAATCTGAATTGACGGGAAAACATACATTAAACATTTTTTTCTCTAAACGAAATATATTACAAATTTCAATCGCAACAGCTGTGCATAATCGTTTATGCTCTGGCATAACTAATGTTATTTCCCCAAAGTAATCACCATCTTCAAAATGATATACCTATATAAAAAAAAATTTTAATTAGAGTCCTCGTACAATATTTGGGACTACTTTCAACCATTATTTTTGGATTTTGAACTAAAGATTATGGTTTCTAAATGGCATGGTCGACCTGGCTTATTGGTAAAATCCGGAAAGAGATTTAGTTTTTGGTTGGGGTGCTCATTAGGTTTAAAAGGCATCTATCATTCATGAGGTTGGAGAATAGTGCGATCTGCCCGGACTGTAACGAGACAGAAGAATGAGGCACCTAACATTCGGCTCAACTGAAATGGGGGAAGCTGAGGTAAAAAACTAAAGTGGAGCCTTGCCCTCTCATTCGAGAAGAAAACGGTTAGGTTTGACAACGAACACTGAACTAGAGGTAACGAATCAGATGTGGTAAATGATAGAACCGGTTGAGGGCATGGGTTTCTCAGGGGTCGGTAAAAAAGGCCTACTCCACTACTACTACATGGGCTTTAAAAAGCATAAACTAGTTCCATAAAGAATTTAAGGTATGTAAGAAATTAGTTATCCATAGATAGGTAGATTGTAGAGGCTGCCCTGGACGGGATACACTTCGACCATAGGGTCCATTGTCATGCCTAAGGATGTGAGAGGAGTGGAAGGAATTTTTGTGTATAGACAAGGAATTGGATGGATATGCGGCTGCAGCCGACTATCACAGGAACTATGCCGATGTTTATCTGGAGGAGTTCGAAGAAAACTGCAGAAAACCTTCTGCATAGCAGGTTACTTCGTTCTTGTCCATACGCCGACAGTTTAGTCAATTAACCGCCCCTTATTTCTTTCTTAATAATTGACAAACTGCCGATGTCGGGATTCGAACCCATAACCTGACAGTTTCCAAGTAGGCATACTGCGCTGACATAATGCCTTAGACCGCTCGATCACTTGAACTGGTTATTTATCCATACCTCTTTTCCATTTGTTGTGTACACAGCAATTGTTCCATGTATCAAAAACCACATACATTCACCGGTATTACCGGCTTTCATCAAAATGTCTCCCGGTAAGAATATTTCAGGACGAAGACTGTCAATAATTCTGTCTTTCATTTGCTCTGATAATCCACTAAGTAATTTCACATTTTTCATAAATTGACGGCTTGAATAATGCGATATTTCTTGTTTCATACGATCTATAATATAATTGTAAAACGTGAGTTAAATTACTAACAAACTAATTTAAATAATAAAACAGTAATTACTCGTTAAAGGATCAGTAGTAATATATTCTTGGAAATATTTTTTTTGAAACCGAAACTCATAATATAAAACAAGTCGATCTTGTAAGCTCATGGGAAATTCTTTATTCCTCATATATTCTTTTAATTGATTCATTTTTTCCAAATATTTGTTAGATGTTGCGTCACGTGATATTAAAATATGTATTAGTGATGCTGAAAAAATAATAAATTAAGATTTAGATTATATAGTAACGTAATTTAATTCATAATTCGTAGCAATTTCGAAATTTATGGTCCTCAATACATACAGGATATTGCAATTATATCGCTCATAATTTAAGAGGTTGAAGGGGATATTCTGAGACGATAAGTCCAGTATCCTTTTGCACCTGATGCACATATAGTTAGTTATTATATAAATTAAGGAGCCAACCAGCGCGCTTTTGCGAGGAGCGCAGAGGAGAATTGGCGTTAATGATTAAATTAATTGATAATAATTATAGCAAAATTTACCCGTATAGTTTCACTTAAAAAAGCCCTAGTTTTTCTTTGAGGCTCGCGTTTAATTATCGAAGAGAGACAAATTCATTTTTTATAGACAAATTGAGTTTTATTAGTTATTTCGACAAAAATTTCGATTTTATATTCCGTTGTGAGAGTTGTTTCGATGGCTACCGCTACCGCTTTGCTCTACCTCATACGTGAATGTTGTTCTAAACATTCTAACATTGTTCTAAAAGAAACAGGGCGAATTAGTATTTTAAAATACAGCAATTCAAAATTTTTATTTTCTGATCGGTGTCGAAACTAAAATATAGTTACTATTATTACGCGATTCCAACAAAGTCAATAGAGCCCAACACTTCCCGGAGTGTAAGTAGTTCAAAGTCGCTCAAGAATTGATTTGTCGTTCAATAAAAATTTCTGCACATTTTATTCAGTTTTTTTACAGGAAAGTATTTGTCCAAATCACATTTATACTCTAGCTTTATGTTAGTTAATAGGGAATATGCATGAAAATTTTTTTTCACATTTATTTTCAGAATATGAAAATACTGTTAATACTGTAATAATATTTAAAAACGAAATGAAAATCCGACAAATATCAAGGAAGCTATAAGCTTTTAAAGATTATTATCTGTCTCTTTCTTGCAAAAACACTAAAAACGGAGTTTTACGTGTATTTTAAATGGTGAAAGTGTAATATGACGTCACATAACATATCAAGAGGGCTATCACTTTCTTTGTCTAATCGGGAATTTCAATCATTCATATCTCGCTTATTTTTAAAGTTATTTAAAAACTAATTTTACCTTGATATTTGTCAAGTAAACATGCTTCAATTCAAATGAAAAAAATTGTCATGCATATTCCCTATTGATATGACTTACCACTTTGAAACGATACATACAATACCCCAAATGCTCTTAAAACGAAAGTAAATACGATATCTTCAAATGCAGTTGTTAGATAATATGATTGAGCAACATCTAAAACAAATTACGCATTAAAAATGTGTTTTTTAAATCCGCTATTCTTCAAAACAAGATACATTTACTCTTGGCAGAAGAAACTGAAAAAGATCAGATATAGATTGTGTGGCCTTGATATGAAATTTTCTTCAACCTTATTAATACTCACTAATACCAAGTATTAAAACATTAAAATCGTAAATATTTCTGTGAATATTAGCGATATAGATAAATCTACGAGAAAATAATTTGTAATCCCCTCACCTTTAAGCCCCCTTCTTCGCCATGACCGATTAAGGCTTTTTGAAACGAATTTGGCCTTTCAAATACCAATCGGACTAAAATTGTGCCCTCTAAGGCGTGTACAGCCATTTTATAGGATAGCTATTAGACAGGATCGATGAATATTAAAAAAAAATTCTGATCTACGATTACGCGGTTTGTTCTTTAAAACAATATAATTTCATAAAATTAAACTGTAGTCATAAGTTCAAATTGATGTCTTATGAAGTTTACAAGGAGTTGTATAAGCTTTAAAAAATATTTCGGCTTATCATACTTTATTTCAAAGTATGTTAGCTTATTCTCGTATTTGGCTAAATACTGAATTATTAAGTTCTTCGCTTGATTTTTTTAATCTAAGTATACCTGCAATAATCACTTTATCGTAACCCTACCCTAGTTTTGCTTATTATTTCTCATTAATTTTGTTAAACATTATCAATTTTCAATGAGAAATTCCCCCCTCCCCTCTCCTGGAATTAACACACGAATCAAACTTATTCCATTTAGTCAATCGTCCATCCAAGTTTTAATGAAATATAGACTTACCAAATAACAAACATTTGATTACGTCATATATCGAATAAAGATACACTGATACATGCTGCTTGAAATAAAAAACGTCTTGTTTGTCGCTACCAGGATGATAATCCTTCAAAATTAATGAAGCCCAATTCCTTCTTTCTTCTCCACTCCAAATAATTAAGGACTTATAAAAAATAAATTTAATACATGCTGCCCAATGTATACCAATAATATAAATGCTAAGTACTGTTAGAAGTCTAAAAGTAGTTCCATGATTCTAAGTTTAACACGATAAACTTTAGGATTAACAAATAATTAAAAAGTATAAACGTAGAAACGAAGTCTTGTATAAATCATTATAATCATTTGATGACTTCCATACAAATGTATCAGGGCTTAGTGGATCAAAGGACATATACCTGTATATAGATAGATAGATTGTAGAGGCTGCCCTGGACAGGCTACCTTCGGCCATAATGTCCATTGTGATGCCTTAGGATATGATGATGTGAGTGGCGTGGAAGGAATTTTTGTGTATAGACTAGGAATTGGTAGGATATGCGGCTTCAGCCGACTATGATAGGAACTATGCCGATATTCATCTGGAGTTCGTGAAGGAAACTGCAGAAAACCTTCACAAGCATAGCGGGTTACTCCGTTCTTGTCCATACGCCGACAGTTTAGTCAATTAACCGCCGTTTTTTCTTTCTTAATAATTGACAAACTGCCGATGTCGGTATTCGAACCAATAACCTCCCAGTTTCCAAGTAGACATACTGCGCAGGCATAACGCCTTAGACCGCTCGGCCACTTGGAGTGGTTATACTTGTATATACCTATACTTGTATAGTGAATAGGGAATATGCATGAACATTTTTTTTCACATTTATTTTCAGAATATGAAAATACTGTTAATACTGTAATAATATTTAAAAACGAAATTAAAATCCGACAAATATCAAGGAAGCTATAAGCTTTTAAAGATTATTATCTGTCTCTTTCTTGCAAAAATACTAAAAACGGAGTTTTACGTGTATTTTAAATGGTGAAAGTGTAATATGACGTCACATAACATATCAAGAGGGCTATCACCCTCTTTGTCTAATCGGGAATTTCAATCATTCATATCTCGCTTATTTATAAAGTTATTTAAAAAGTAATTTTACCTTAATATTTTTCAAGTAAACATGCTTCAAATCAAGCGAAAAAAAATTTTCATGCATATTCCCTATTGGTTTTAAACATTGTTACTTCATAATTAGTAGGACTTAGTGGCGTTGTTGTCTGTTAAACTATTCGCAGAAAATTATTCGCTGTTGTTAACGTAGAAGGCCTCAAAAGTAGCGCAACTTTCAAAATTTTATAATGAATTTGTACCTTATTCTAAAAAATGCTTTGGATAAAAATTGTTCATTATAAATATACTAACAATTTTTTATTCGGAATATTTTCCCAAAAATCGATATACATATTTCATAATAGTGCAATTACTTTTCTAATTTTATTACCTGTTTCACACGATTCCTGTAGTTAAATATTGTTTTTATGCGAATAAGTCGAAATAAATATAAAAAAGGTAAGGAACATCTGAGATTATCCACTGCTGTAGTATTGGTGAAAACAAATTGATTTACTAAATCCACTGGTATTAATGAAACTAAATCGAATAACAAAAAGGTCTTCAAATAATACCTGAAAAATACATTTAGATAATAATATCAAGATATATAGAAAAATAAAAATAAAACAATTTTTGGTATCTGTAATGCTGCGTCCACATATGCGCGCTGCACGGTACGAATTCGTCATATTTGGAAGGTGCGCGCGCTGCGCGCGTGTGGCACACAACGATCCATTTGAAGTCGGTTTTATCAACAAACACTTTGTAGGTTCGCAGATCACATTTGGACGTGTTCGCGATAGGTATTTTAGTTCAACTTGAACATTTTTCAAGCTAAAGTGGAGGTTCGTTGAAATCAACAATTCCACCAAAGGCGAGTGGCGCGCGCGCGGCACGCACACCGCTTGGGGTTCGTGGCGCGTATATGTGGGCACACCTTAAAGCCTCTAACAGAAATGAAAACTGGTATAGATATTAATAGTAGGCGTTGTAGATCATAATAGTTAATTAAATAAAATGTAACAACTCGCTCCGTTTACCAGAGATTTCTCTGCTTTAACTAACTAAGCCACGACACGTATTCAACACTTTATACATAACAAATATCTACTATTTTGATAATTTATTATTAGAGAATTATTACCACCAGGGTAGGGATCCTTAAAATAAATAAAAACTTGTTTTTTAAAATTTCTATATACCTACAATAGTTTTAAATTTTCGAAAACGCATCAAATGCGGAACAAATATCTTCTCATTAGTGTATCAGGGACTGTATAGACAACATTTTTAGCCAATTGACCTCCAAGCACCCATCTATCGTAATACCTAAGTAAACGGCAAGTTAAATGGGGTGTTTTAAAACTTACAGTAATATTTTATATTGGCTTAAAATAGTACGTTTTGTCCGATGGCATGCCACACCAGTATAACACGTCACTATAATATCAATCATATATAAGAAACAACTGATTGTATTAATTACAGCACACACATCAAATGGATTTCGTGTTTCATCTTTAGATAAAGGATTAAATCCAACATCAAAAGCAATTGTAAACATTGATATTGTATATAAAAGAACCATGAAACGTTCCCAATGCAATCTGAAAAAAGCGCACCTTAATCCAATTAATTATTAGCTATTAGTTATGATTAATAAAATGTCTGAGAACTGAAAAATTTCTTTGGCTTGTAAAAAGTGATTAAACAAAAAAGGGCTACGTGTTGTTTAACGCAGCGTTTCTCAACTTTTGCTTAGTTTTTGGTTAGGTATATGCTTAGTTAGAAAAAAAGTTTTAAAAAAAAGGAACATTTTTTGCCTTTAAATGATTTTACATCGCTTACGGTTTCATAGATGGGTGTGTTCCCCCCTTGCGGGGGGGGGGGGGGTGCACGGTTTCATTTGAAGTTACAAAGTTGGGACTAAAATTAATATGCTTGCAATTACAGTATAAACAGTTTTTTACTTTTTTCACAAGCACAAATTTATAAAAATACAAAGTAGTGTATAAAGGTGCTATGCATACAGAATTAAAAAGAGATGTATACTAATGTTTACTGTTCCCACTGGATGCCATATGGGTCGCAAATTATGATAATCGAGTTTACATATATGCTTATGTAATCAAAACTCAAACATTACAGATGTAACCTCAAACATTACAGATGTTTGAGGTAAAATTGTGGCTAAACTATCCAACTTATGAAAAAAAATCGGTTATTTTTATAGGAGAACCAGAATCTCACTTTTTTATACGCGGTATATAATGTTTACCAGGGAATAATAACTTTAGTCTCGACTTTGTAACGGTTGAAAATATTGATCGCAGAAAATTTTGGTATAGGTGTTCATAAAATGACCTAATTAGTCCATTTCCCAATTACTGTCTGTCTGCCCGTCAACACGATAACTCAAAAATGAAGAGATAGCGAGCTGAAATTTTATATGGGTGTTATAGAGCTAAAAAGTAAGGTCAAGGTCGTAAAAATCGGACCATATTTGGGCAAAATGTGGAAAAACTGTCAGTCTTTGAAAACATAGGAGATATAACAAAAATTTAAAAATAAAAAATGTTCCTTTTATAAAACCTGAATTTTTTCATAAATTCAGTATATACCGGGTATTTAAGTCGGGTACTAACTCAGTCAGTTGTTATTTTCATTTGTTTAACAGCAATAATAAACATTATTATATGAGTATGTATAGCCGATGCAAGATGGTGCCAACTATTGAAAGTAAAAAGACATCCACTCAGCGCCAAGCGCAGACGAGCGCTTAGCAGCAATTTTCCGCCGGAACAGTTGACAAGCCAACAAGCATTAATTAATTATTTTTAGAATGCATTAATTATTATTTTATTTTTATCTTAAACATAAATAAACATCTAATAGTTTCAAAAAAAATTTCAAAACAAAATTTGTTTATTAATTAACCTTACAAATAAACTTCGAATTTTAGTGGGGCTTTTAATAGCTGGCAGCCGCTTGTATCCGCTAAACATACCCAATGTAACAAATATTCACCGAAATCTGCTATGTGGATGTATGATATACCAAAAACCAGAATAGATATGTCGTTCACGTTCACATTCAACTTGTACATTACTTTTGAAAAATATCGAACATAATGGATGATTTCTATACAGTATAAAAAATTCACGAAATTTTGAAACTTGATACTTTGTATCTTTATTCAACGTACATCTATGTTCTTTAAATGACATTCTACAAATAAATAAAAATAAACAATAAAATTAGTATGCTAGTCAAAGAAAAGAATTGTAAATTATAAAAGTTCAAGAACTTTTATTCCGAAAAAAAAAAATTGCCATCCAAAAAGAAACATTCTCTGTCAATTTATCGAATCTGAGAATTTATCGAATCTATTTATCGAACATTCGTCATAAATGGGTCTTTCGTATTGCTTTTTGACTACGTCTAATTATGTAAGATTTGCCAAATTTTTTAAAATTGTTGTAAACTTTCGTCCGTCTATCCATTGTTAGTTTGGTTGCTTTTCGGTTATATTATACCAAAGGAATTGACCAGCGTCTACTTAATTTAACATTTTAAGTAACATGTCTGAACATTGATGACATTCTTTGACCTCAAATGCTTGATATAATCGATTGCAATTCTAAATGTGTGTGATTTTTCATATCAACCATTTTTTGATGTCAAAGAATGTTATCTGACATATAGTTAAAAGTTCAAATGAAGTAAAAGATAGTCACTTCCGTTGGTATAATATAACCGAAAAGCAACTATCAATGGATAGATTAACGCAAGTTTGCAAAACAATTAAAAAACAAGTTATTTAACAACTAACTGAGTTAATTGTTTGAATACCCAGTATATATTGAGTTTATGGAAAAATTTATCGAACAAAACTTGTTTATTTTAAAAAGAAGAAGATTTTTTGGTATTCAATTTTTGTTATATCTCTTACGATTTCAAAGATAGGCAGTTTTGCCCATTTTGCCCAAACATGGTTCGATTTTGCTCATTATCGAACTTGACGATACTTTTTTGCTCTAGAACACACAAACAAATTTTCAACTCGTTCTCTTTCTTTTCGTTTTTGAGTTATCGGGTTCACGGGCAGACAGACAGACAGACACACAGACAGACGGACGAAAATGCGAAAATGGACTAATTAGGTAATTTTATGAACACCTATAACAAAAATTTTTTTCTGCGATCAACATTTTCAAGCGTTACAAAGTCGGAACTAAACTTAATATACTTTGTATATTTACAAATATACTGGGTATAATATGTAACTAGCAAATACTAAAAATGAATAATACAATGACATCAAGATAGCGAGAAATCATATGCATTCCACTACCTTAGCTCAGAGGAAGAGCGTTTATCTAGGATGCCATAGGTGGTGGGTTCGATTCCCAACTTAGATGTGTATGATTTTTCATATCAAGCATTAGATGTCAAAGAATTAAATACAATCTTTTTGTAAATAATAAATTAATGGCGTATTGGAAAAATATTTGATTTGGATACTTGGCTCATGTTTTTTAGAGATGCATCGCAAATTTGTAAACAATTATTCATAATTACATTCAAATAGTTATTCAATATTCATTGGAACACGCACTTTTATTGAATCTGTATAATATAAAAATTTATAAAAAATTATATTTTATTCAAATAAATCTTCAAGCAAATCTTTAACGAGATTCACAATCTGTTATTTACAGTTTTTCACATTAATTGAAATATAAGATCTAATTACAATTTTTTTATTATATTACTTGTCATATTTACATTTTTATGTAAGCTGTACATTTTTTTATTGCCATCGTTACTAGGGTAGGAAGACCTTGTTTGTCAGTTTAGGATTGAATCTAGCTTATCTTAAACTCGAGGTTAATAGTTGAATTGACATTTCGTTATGCATTTAAAGACTAATATGCCCCTGCATAGAAATTTTTAATTAAAAGTCGCCCTCCCCCACGTTAAATTTGACTTTTTAAAGTTTGATACTGTAGATTTTGATGTATACCTAATAATGGATTGATACAAGCAAATTTTAATGCTGAAATATGCAACCCGCATTACACTAATGTTGTTTTGTGTATAAGTGAAGAAAAAATGAAATTTGTACTAAAACATAATTGAATTGTTTATGATAATCTAAACCTGTTTCTCAATGTTATATTTATCTGATTTTTCTTAACGATCCTTTTTGGGGATAAGAGTGGGAGATAGCAATTTTTGAGTGTTTTTCTCGAAAAAAGTTTAACAAAAAAGCATTAAAAGAATACATCATAAATATATTGTTGAATTCGTGCTTCAATAAACTTTCATTTAGAGCTTGTTTTCTTTGAAATGAACTCATAAAATCCCACACACTATCTCTGTGCTTAATTATTATGTCAATTACTTACATGTTTTAATTGTTATGGTATAACGTCACGACTATCTATGTAATAATGACGGAGATGACTAGCGTTTACTTACTTTGACATTTATGTTGACCATTGGTATCATTCTCTGGCGGCATATGTCGAATGCTTATAGAGAAAACACCGTGACGAATGGATAACGGGCGACGGAAGACGGACACTGAAGTGATTCCATATAAGAGATTTGTTTTGCCAATTTTATCACAGACCTCTGAATATACCTAAATACAAAATTTATCAAAAATATTTTAGACATATACCTGTTATACCCTAGGATCATCAAAACTGCAACTTTACGCTGTTAAATTTAAAAAACAAATGTTTTTTTGGATTCCGCTTTTTTAGAAACGAAAACATTATATTTTAAATATTAAAGTTTTTACTATCTAGCTCACAAACGTTAGTAGTAGGCTATAGTGGGAGCGAAGGGGAGGTCGAAGTCTGGAAAGTAGGACTTTTTTACCGACCTTTTAAGACCAAGGAATTTGCATGTAGAGTAGGAATTGGTAGGTTGTGCGATAGCAGCTGACTATGATAGGAACTATGCCGATATTCATCTGGAGTTTTTGATAGGAAACTGCGGAAAACCTTCACTATCATAGCCGATTACTTTCGTTCTTGTCGATACGCCGACAGTTTAGTTAATTAACAGCCCCATTAACTTTTTTTTAAACTAATTTAATAACATTGCAAATTATGTGTTTGAATGGAGAATAGAAGGATAACCTGAATGCATTTTTGAATGAAAAGGGAATAAGTGAGTTTGAAAGAGAGTATGAATGACATTCGAATGAAAGATAGCCTTAGGTTCTTTGCAACTCTGGATATAAGCAATGAGCTAAGTATTTAAATATGTTTGACAGAGAAGATGCAAGCCACTTAATTGCAAACTTCCGTATGTATGGATTTAAGTGGAAAAGCAAGAAAGAGGATGGGGTCAGGATATGTGTACTGTGTGATAGAAACGAGAGTATTGAGCATTTGATAGAAGACTGTCCTCGAATCGCAGCTCCAGAGAGAGACCTCCTACATACATATGTTTTCTCTGCCACAGAGATTTTGAATGTGTCGAGACCAGAACTTGTTAAGCCAGTTTCACAATACTTGAGATACATAATAGATCAAAGGGATCGATACATGCAACAACAAAAATAAACAGTGTATGTCTCAACTAACCATATTTTGAATTTATTGATTTTATTTTCATTTATTTTTATCTTTTTAGTTCGAATGTCTTTTTCAACCATTTTTGTTTTATGTCTATTATATATATATATATATATATATATATATAAATATATATATATATATATATATATATATATATATATATATATATATATACACATATATATCTATATATATATATATTTTTTTTTTTTTATTTGCTTCCGAATACAACTAATTTAATTGACAAACTGTTGGGAATCGAACCCAGCAACCTTCCAGTGCCGAGCAGAGCGCCTTAGACAACTACGCAACTCGGATTGGTTTATTATTATTATATTCTAAAATTAAACTAAAGTATGATTTAATATTTAATTTAATTTTAATTTTTTATTATAAAAAAGAAGAATACAAATAATTACAAAAAATAAGAGTATACTCGATTTATATTATATAAATTAACATTTAACTACATTCGAACAATACTGTACAAGAATTTAAAAATCGATCAATTTAAAATATTATTTTTAATTTTATAAAATTAAATTTGGCAATTGAATTTCTTTCATATATTATATTCCATTTATCGAATATTATAAGTCTTCATTCATTTTTCCAGTACAGTTGGCTATATTTTGGATATTTATAATTACCCGCAGTCTCTATCAATCAATTTAGGTATTGTAATGGAAAATCTAATATTCAGATTTGGTAGTAAAATAAAAGTAAAAAGGAGGCTTATTGAGAGATCTTCCTCTAAATCTAATCATCTTGTGTATGATACAGTATTCGTTTTGGGGGCTTACGTGCTGCGATGTCACCGCTCATGCTTATAAGTGCAATTTATTTGGCTTATGAACGCTTACTCTAATCTTGAAAATTCCGTTCGTTTTGGAATTATGTGCGCGTGAAAAGCGTCAGTTAGCATCAATAATCAATATGGTGGATGAAAACTTTTAACTTTTAAAAACAGCTGTTTTTCAACCAACATAATGTTTGTATGAGTGACTTCAAAAGCCTTTAGAATCAAACCAAAACACCCTCTAAATTGACAATTTGAAAAAAATGTCGGTAATGCGTAGGTTTTAAACAAACGCTTATACAGTGTTCGTTTTGGAAGTTAGTACGATTTAGCGCTGACGCTTTTTTTGCATTATCTCGATAGAAAAAGCGTCTGTGAGCGTGGTATCAATTATGGAACTCAGCCACTAGCGCGGTGTGTCTGTATACACAACGCCAACACGAACACTAAAAACAACGCTTGGTAGCGCTGACGCGTGTAAGCGTCCAAAACGAATACACTAATAGTTTCACAAAAAGAAAAACACCATACTTAAATGATTTACAAAGGTTTGTCATTTTCGACGAATAAATAAATGGTAGTAAGCAGTAAGGGAACATTAGTACTCATTCAGACATCCTTTAGAATAGATAAAAATTTAACTATCTAATTCAAAATGTATCTAGGCTATCAAAAAATTATCTAGATACAATTTCAATTAAAAATTTTAAAATCATAAATTTTAACATAGAAACATTAAAACATAATTTGTTTTATAGACCACATAGGTCTTTACTAAAGGCTCAATTAAAGTGATATGATCATTGTAAATAATTATTGTATTAAACTTGGAAATTGTTTGAATTACTGTATCTCAGTATAATTGGGATTTTGTTGACATACATTTGTATACTTCTAAACTCGCTGTGCTCGAAAGGCCGAAAGCCGCTCCTTGACCCCCGAGCGGCTTTCTGTCTTGGCTCCGCGTCTTCTCCTATTAGCATGAATAGAAGTAAAAAAGGTAATTTTGGAGGTTTTCCCCATTTTCAAGAGGTAGGGGAAAATTAAGGTTTTCCCGTAAGTTTAAATGTATTCCGCGTCGAAGTTATTCTGCGTACAAAAAGCCGCATCGTTCTACCATGTCTAGAAGTGGGTTAGAGTTTATATAGGTGAGTGAGTGAGTTACACTAACGGCTGTAACATAGGATAATATAAGTGTCCCCTTTGGAGATAGCAGAATTGGAACTCTTTAGTAATGTAGAACCTTTGGCTGAGAATGAACAACGTAATTATCAAAAATTAAAATAAACAAACTCGTCTTTTATTTTTAAATAAATTTTTCTTGGCATGTGAGAAAAATACCAGACATATTACTTAATTTTTGACAATAATATTCACGGAAGTCCCTTTTAATAGCTGTTTGGTCCATGCGCATCATATGGTCCATGCGCAATACTATATATCGAATTTATGAATCATAAAGGAAACTACTTTATGGACTAAATTTGAATTAACGTTATTTCCGATTTAATTGGAATTTGATACATATGTTTTCAGTGTTTTGTCTCTGACTTTAGTACTAGTAAATTTTCTCCATGTACACATAGCCAATTATGTGGCGTTATTTTTCTAAAATCTGTTTTCGAAAAAATGCTTAAAACAAAATTTGTTAGGATTTTAATGATGAACAACTTTTGTTCGCGACATTTTTTTGAAAACTAAATGGATTCGGCACAGATCGACTTGACTGATTATACATTAGATAGATCTCATCAATTTTTGTTACCTGATTCTTTACAATATACAAATTCTCACAGAAATATGTTGGCATATTAACATAAATGTTACAAAATTAGTATATTTTTCGATACATGTTTATATTTCTTTCACTGATCATGGTCCCTGCGTACACTCGATAATCATAATTCTCAACGACCATTTTTATAATTTGGCACAAAGTAATATGATACCAACCCTTATATTTAGATTAAAATATCTCCAATCAGAATTTTATGTTTCTGATTAAAACAAACATCATTGAAATATTTTATTCGATAAATCATTTGTGAGATATTTATTGAGGAATACCTCCTGCACTTATAATATTCTAAATTTGTAAGTTTATTTTTTTTCCCTTTTTTTTTCTTTAAATAAAAATCGATAATGGATCATAATGATCGATTAATTAATAATTAAAATATGTGACTTAATTTAACAAAAAAAATGAAACGATGGGTGATTTTAAAATAATGCCAAATTAATTTTTGTTGTTTGTTTACTATATCGTATAGAAATTACTACAGGTACATATTGGGTCGATGATGATTATTATTAGTCTTCGATTCACTATATGCAGACGATGATCTTGCCAAATGTTCATAATTACTTTCTTCCATTGCAAATGAATTGTTTGGTACATCTTTCATTTCTAACAAATCTTGATTTAAATCCGGGCTACTTTTCACATTACTTTCAGCTGCTTCAACGAACGCTGTTGATAATTCACCATCCAAACGGCTTACTGATTTTGTTAAAATGTCATACATGAATATTTCTTTTGAAGTTTCATCTCTGTAAAATAATTACAAAACTTACTTAAAAAAAAAAAACAAAATTGTAAAACATTATTAAAAACAAGTGAAAATTCTTTTAGGTACGAGTCAAAAAGTTGTGGAGCGCATGCGTATAGTATGAGTGAATGAACGTATTGCATAATACACCATAATTTGCCGGTCCAGGACTGTACCGGCAGACACGTTACACATACGATACTTGGCAACGTCGCTTATATTCCGCCAGTTGATATACTGTTTGTTTACATATATGTACTCGAATAGTACAACGTATAGTGACGTACAGTGTTGTTAAATTGTATCTATTCAGCATGTCGACTCGTATATTTATTTATAAAATGCTTCAATTTACGTTGTTATAACTAAACAATGAGACGGTCAATAATTCTCGTTTTTTTTTAAATACGCAGAACAAATCCAATAATTTATAGCTATTTTAGTAAAAGATTCTTAAGTGTTATTTTTTATTAAAACTGGTAGAAATACTGCTTAAAATGGGTACTCTTCATTGCTCCCCATGTTAATTATTCGAACTTCAATTAAGTTGTTCTTGAGTATGAGACAGTCAATAGATTTCAAATTTTAAGTGTGAGTGTACAAAATACCCTTAATAAGTGTGCAAAAATTTAGAACATTCTTTAATTATGCCCATTGCATTATTAATGCTCATTATTAGTGTGTGAACTATTTATTTTACTTTTTACACAAGTACAGATTTATAAAATAGGACTGGTGTATATACCACGATATTATATACATTTGTAGTAAACACATGATTCTTCAATCTACGGTTTAATCTAATGTTTGAGTTAAAATTAGGGATGAACTGTTCACATTTGCAAAAAATTGCTCGTTTAAAAAAAAAGGAAATTTTAAAGTAATTTGTATTACTTACCCTGTAACTAATAGAACTACTGCTTGTTTATCATTGGAAATTTGTCCTTCAGATTGTAACCAAAATTTAAAATTGTCTGTTGTAGGATTTTTGATTAATTCTTGTAACGCCATGCTGACATTCGCTCGTGAATCCGATTGTATTTCTCTTTCAATTCTATCCACATGATCATTTGGTGAAAAATCATAATCAATTGGAGCTAGAACAACTACACTTGTAATACTTTTTCCACGTAATTCATCAACATCGGGTATTGGAAATTGTGCTCCACTAACTTTTAATGGTAAGTATCGTGTATATTTCTTATCATTTAGTACCACTGGTGATAATTCCGTTGCATTATCTTGTACATACTTATCTGGTATGGATACATCATCTAACGATTTATCATCATAGTGTACTACTTTCATACTTATCGCTTGCGGAGATAGAACTTCCGATATTTCAGAACTTTCATAATCCTGATCTACAATAGTAGATCGATCAGAAATTGGATCACCATTAATTGTAACAACTGATTGAATTTGTTCACTAGGAGAACTTTCATAATCTTGATCGGTGTCTAAATCGGTTACTTTCTCACCGTTTGTAGTTACAACGGATCGTATTGGTTCACTGGCTGATATACCTTGTTCTTTAGCAGCTCCATAGAAATTAGCAAGTTGATCTGGTGGTAAAGATTCAATTGGAATATCTCCAATTTTATCATAATCCAATACAGAGATATCAGCATTCTTTAAGATTCCAGACGATAATAATTGCTGCCTCAATTCATCTGGTACTTCATCAGGCAAATCGAAGTTAATTGGTTGTTCTGTAGTCGTGGTCGTGTTATTTTGTTTTTCACTGATTCTCGTACTCTCATGTTGGATATATGTTTGTTGATTTGATGATCCAATACCACTAGATTCGGTTTTTGGGCGATAGTCAATACCACTAGATTCGGTTTTTGGGCGGTAGTCTAATTCTGTGCTCTTAAAATATTGTATTGTATCGCCAGCGGTATGTTGCTGTTGTTGATTGAAATTTTGTTGATCTTTTTGTTGATCAAAGCTTTGATGATTTGGCTGCGGTTGTTGTTGTTCGAATTCTTGATGATTGAAGTTTTGGTGATTTTGTTGTTGGGATAATTGATGTATCGTTTGTGTTGGAATTGGATTATAATTATGATTTGGTGCTTGACGGTGTTCTGGAATCTCTTGTGGGAAATTCGGATGTTTAAATGTGGGAGTTGGTGTATTAGGAACTGCTATCGATAAATGTTGCTCAAATTTTGGAATTGATTTTAATAGTTCACCTCCCGGTGGTACAACGTTACCTTGGGATAAAATGTTACCTTGATGCTGTTGCTGAGATTGTGGAATATGTTGATTTGGTTGAAGGAAGGTTGTTTGTTGATTTTTATTTCGCTCTTGTTGTGGATTATAAAAATTGAAATTTGGTGATGATAAACTGTTATCGGTTGGTATTTTATTCAAATGTTGATTAAAATATTGGAACGATTGCTGTGGATTCTGTTGTGGTGGGAATGCTTGTTGTGGTTTTGGTGGAAATTGTTGCCTTTGTTGTTCTTGATAATTTTGTTGGTTTAATGCAGGATTAGATGTGGGTTTTGGATTTGAATTTGGATTACGATTATGGGTTAGATGAGTATTGATGTTTGCTTCATGTCTGATTTCTTGTGGAGGTCCAGTTTGTTTGATCGTTTGATAATTAGGCTGTCTAGGAATTGGTTCCTCTAATCGGATTGTTTTGTAAACTTGAGATGGTTCTGGTTTTTGTACGTTAAAAGAATTAAAACTAGGTGGAGATGGTTGTGGGAGTTGTTGGGATGGGATTTGATTGAACGGTTGACGTTGTTGCACATGTGGTAATCCTTGATAGAAAGGTGGATTTGTTGGATTATTTAAAAACTGTGGAGGTAATGGTTGTTTATTATAAAATGGTGGTCTAGGGAAATATTTTTGATTTGGTGGGAACTGTGGTGTATGGAAAGGTCCTTGAGGTCGGGGGAACGAAGGTGGTCCTGGTTGTAAAGCTGGTCCTAATTGTATTGTTGAGTACTGAGGTTGTGGGAATGGACGATAGTACGGTTGTTGTGGTTGTTGTGGTTGTTGAGGTTGTTGATTATTATTGAATGAAGAAAAGTCGTTTGAAAAACTATTGCCATTAAATTGTGACTGTTGAGTGGCAGCCGGTTGACGCTTTTGTACTTGTGTACTTGCTTGAGGTTGCAGTTGTTGCAGAGAGGCTTGATTCTTTACATTTGGTGAATTTGGAAATACCAAGGATGGTTGTGGTGCAGATTCTTCATGCCTTCCTTCATGATCACTTTTTTCATGATGATAATGATCCTCAGATCCAAATGTGACATGCACATTACTATCTGTGTGATACACTTCTGAGTCAGGCTTTATGATTGTTCTCAATGTTGTTGAAGGTGGTGGGGCCGGTTGTGGTTCATACGAATCCGGATGATGTTCTTGTACAGGCGGATGTTCTACTTCTTGTTCATTGTGCACATTAGTTGCAGGTGTAACTGCAGGAATGGGTGTATCGTAAATGACAGCATCTTTACCACCATATGGATCTTTTTTATATTTGACATAGAATACTTGAACAGATTCCTTCTTACGTGGTTGTGGAGGAAGAGTCGGTGGAGGTGGTAAACTAATATTCGATTCTTTAATGATAATTTCAATTATTGGCTCTGGCGGTTCTACGTGATGATGATGTGCTGGAGGTGGTCCATATTGTTGTGGTGGCGGTAATGGTGGTGGTGGATAGAATTGGGGTACTGGGAAATGAGTTTCAGAAGCAAAATTATCACTTTTTGCTGATATCTTATTGTCATTGACAAAATGATTTTCTATGTCTTTTCTCAGAGGTTTTTGACCATCGAATAAAGGATCCCGTTGTGAGTACTGAACTAACGGTTCCATTTGCACGGCATATGGCGGTATGGTGTTTGGTCTATGCCTACGTGTTAAAGAGTTGTATGTGCGTTGGTTTCCATATTGAGATGATATTCGTCTTTGAGCTTGTTGTGGGGCTGCAGCCGGTCTGTTTGGAGAGGCTCTACGTTCCAAGCGAAAACTGGAACCACCAGTTGGATTATGCGTTACTGTGTAATCTACATTTCGTTTTCCTCGATTCGCATCAGGCTCTGCATTATTTTTAATATTGGTCTCTGCATATGATATTGTGACAATTAACAATGTTGCAGTTATCTGTAAAGAAGAAAAAAAGAATTAATGTGATTATTCGAAATTTGTTTATATTTAGCATTATCTTCTTCTCAAAAACAAGTATCTATTTAACGTTTTAAGAATTAGCCGTAAAAGCGCTTTATGATTCTTTATGCTTGCTTACGCTTTATGCTTGATTAAGGAATTTTTCGATTGTTCTAATCATGGATTATACACAAGGATACCGAACTCAAACGGAAAAATTGACAAAATATGGCAACGTAATTGTAGAAGTTATATTTACTTTTTGTGCCACTAGCGTCGCTAGTTGCCAATCCGTACCGAAGTGAACATAGTATAAATAAATAGAAGTAAAGTATATATATATTTCATTTTGTTAGACTTATTATTAATAAATAAAAGTTTAATTTAGTATCTGATTTAATAATCTTTAAATTGATTTTAATAATTTTAAAATAATTTATTTTTACTTAATTTATTTTCATTTTTACAATTCCAACTTTACAGGTTACTATTTAATTATCGATGTTTTATAATTATTTTGTTTTTTATTGTTATGTAATTAATTTACGGATTTTTAACTATCACTTACGTCAACTAATTACTTTATTTCATTTATTAAGAAAAGTATTTTGTTGGAAAAATACTTTGGCTGCAAATAATTTTTATAATACTACATAAATGCGTCATCTTTTTCAATTCAAACTCGCGTCTTATAATCTGTCTACTGTTTCCGGTATAGCAGAAAACTACTGACATCTTATTTTTGTCAATTATTTGTTTACATGGAGTTCAGTATCCTTGTGTAGTATCCATGGTTCTAATATAAAGAGAGATATTTTATATATTTTTTGTTTTCTTCTTTCTCTATGCCCCTTGACCTTTCCCATTGACCTATGCCCACTTATAAATAAAATTGGCCTTGCAATTACCAAAATCATAACTGATACGATATTTCATTTTGATCAGACTAAAATTGTTAGAGTGTGATTTATGTATTCTAAGAAAATTAAAGAATTTTAAGAAAGTTGAAGAAGCGCCTGCGTAACGAATTTTTTTTTACATTATTTATGTATGTACACATAGGTTTCAAAATCATTGTAAGACACGTACCAATAGGGAATATGCATGAAAATTTTTTTTCACATTTATTTTCAGAATATGAAAATACTGTTAATACTGTAATAATATTTAAAAACGAAATTCAAATCCGACAAATATCAATGAAGCTATAAGCTTTTAAAGATTATTATCTGTCTCTTTCTTGCAAAATACTAAAAACGGAGTTTTACGTGTATTTTAAATGGTGAAAGTGTAATATGACGTCACATAACATATCAAGAGGGCTATCACCCTCTTTGTCTAATCGGGAATTTCAATCATTCATATCTCGCTTATTTTTAAAGTTATTTAAAAAGTAATTTTACCTTGATATTTGTCAAGTAAACATGCTTCAATTCAAGTGAAAAAATTTTTCATGCATATTCCCTATTGAGCGTCTAGTAACATATCTTCTCAGATATTCATTACGATTTACTAATTGATACTGATGATGACTACTTTGTAGGTGAAATACGTAAAGTTCAAAAATAGGCTATGTACATAATGGCATTTTGGAGATTAAAAATTATTTATTATTGACTTTGTAGAGTACTCGCTACTGAATAAAACACGGGGCTGACTGAATGAGACGGCTATGAACTTCATTAGCCTTATTAATGAGGGTATTGTTCTGAATCACGCCAACAAACGATCACGCTAAACACTTTCACGCAAATAACAAATATATAATGCGATGTAGAAGAACTTTGACCCTTGAGTTTTGATTGGAAAACTAGTTGCCGGGATTGGTGGCCATTGACACATTTGATCACCAGAGTAACTAGATTTACCAGAGTAAAATTCGAATTCACTGAAAGTGTTTTACCAATAGTGTTTTGTGCGGGGTCCAATGATTTCAAAAACCTAGAGTTCTTTTTGATCATCTATATACAGAGATGATTCAGTTTATTTTTAATTGGATTGACTATCAGAGGAATATTGCAACATCTTTAGAGAAAGGTTGTTGAATGCATAATTATGTAAAAAAATAACTTGAATATTATGGGTAGGTAATAAGGTACCTGGGTATGTTCTTTTCGTATTATGTTACGAACTTTATTAACGTCTATTTAAAAATCAATAAATCAACATCTTAAGTATATAAATAAATTCGCAAATAAGGTAATGCATAAAGAGAGTTTGTGAAATATTTACGATGTAATTATAACTTATAATTTTATTTTAATCTCCAATTAATAAATTAATTAATTTATACCATTTTTATTATTATTATGTAACATAAATTATATTTAATTGATTTAAATTTGATTTTTTTGACTGTATTGGCGCCTATAAACTCGGTTTTGATGGCATACACTTGTGTAAAATACATATGTTTTCCAGCCAGAAAATAATGAAAACTGAAAGATCCACTTTTTGTTGTAAAAAATAGCGTTTTTTTAACGAATATTTAAAACGACTTCTTAACTCAATGGTTAATTCTAAGCTTATTTGGTCGAATAAGAAATAAGTCCCTTTTACCTTACAAATTTTCACAGTTGATACATTTGGATACAATACTTTTTTTATTAATTGCCAACAACTGAAAAACGATACTTTTAAACCGGCACCAAACCGTAGGATGGCAGATCTAAGAAATTACTCGATCGCTTTTCGCAAAATACAGATTTTTAGGTGTCGGTAGTATCTGTATTAAGCAATGAACTATACATGGTTGGCGAAAAATAAAAAGGTGTGAGCCTCACCCTCATAAGCTCGCAGGAGGAGTGAAACTTCGTTAGTTTTATATTTTACAAATTTTAATAAGCTGCTTAGTAAAATTCAAACAGATACCTCGCTAGGGAAGTTTTTTCTTCAACTATTACAGAAATAAGTACAAAAGTTTATTTTTTAAATTATTTTGACTTTGTACATCACTAAAACGTTAAAAATTATCAAAAATAATGATAGAAGCAACAATAATTACACTTAATTAGATTCTCCTATTACAAATGTCAAATGTGGTTACTTTCTTTCATGCACTCAAAACCTGTCGCTTCTTTCTTTCTCCTTTAAAGGGCTACAGACGTGCAACCTGTACAGGAACATTTTAAGGACAAATGAATGTTCGGTAGTAGGTTGCTAGTCTGTATAGCTGTTGCAGAACAAAATTACATGTCCTTGATCTGGTTGTTGTAAAAATAAAAATTATTTGATATTTTGTGGGAGGAGTTTAATGTTGCTGTACAAGTTGCTCGTGTGTAGCGATATTTGCAACATATTATCTAAAATTTTATGTTTTCCTGATATTTTTTTATGTTTTATTACATAGATTGATTACTTTATATACTTTATTATTTTTATACGTCGCTAAAGAAGTTTCAAAGGTGAAAAAAATCCATACTAGCAAGCAAAATAATTAATGTAAAAAAATTAACAATATCTAATTATAGTTTATAATTTAACAATTTTATAACACTGCTATTAACAATTATTATCTTAAACGGCATAAACCGAAATTAAGTAGGTCTGCAGCGCTCCCCGATGTTAACCTCCAAAGCGATGCGGTTGAGATAACCGGATCAAACCAATTGCTCAAGATAATTTGATATAAAAATACATCTGCCGCAGTTGACTTTGACCAAAGTTGAAAGTTTTAACAATACCAACATATATCCATAAAAAACCATGAAAATGCTTTTAAGGTGCACTGCACAAACTGAATTTACACTTTATTTTAGAGATATCAATTTGAAATTTTTGTTATTTCTAGAGCAGTTTTTCTTGGGGGGTGCTTTGTAGACCTAAAGTCCTTGTCAGATATTTAAAAAATATAATTGTGTGTGTGTTTTCCAAAATAAATAAAAACTAGCAAAAAAACTCGAATGTAATACAATTTTTGCTTTTATATATGTTCAAGCCTGACAGTCTTATTTTTTATAGCCTATTCCACCTTAAACATTTTCATAAACTCTCTGTAGTTATGCTATGTTTTATTAAATAAATTACTTTTAGCATGTGCATATTATTTTTAAATATAAAAGAAAAAAAACCAAACTTAACATCACAATAATATATTAGCAAAAACTTTCTCTACGGTCTCGAGTCTATATACAAAAAAAAAGTATGAATTATTATGACATCATCATCATTTTTAAACAAATTATTATATAAAAGAAGTATAAACTATTTTAAATGAACTTTCAAAGTATATGCATATTAATTACAAGTTAAATGAGATAAAATTAGATTCACTAATATATATATAAATATTTTAATAATATGTAACATTAATAATTCATTATAAATTAAATGATATGCTGGACAGCGTAGCTAATATGTAATTTTTTTTATTTACATACATAAATTAATTTTTTTTACTCCTACATATACAAACTGCAACTGTAATATACCGCATAGAGGTTTTGCGTTTGATTTACAAACGCCTGAATACCATTTTTGGACATTTACAATATTTCGCAAAATGAATAGTACCTTGCACAATTTTACTCTATTTTCGAAGTTTATAAAACTAGACTGGAAATGCACCGTGAAACCGTGTCACCAAATTAACAACGAATAACATATCCTGAGTCAATATAAGAGTAATTTTTATAAGAGTGATGTTAACAAGAGTAAATTTGAATGAAAGTAATTTTAACAAAAGTAATTTCCATAAAATTTATTATATTTTAATTTATTTTGTTTAATTGTTTTATTTAGTTTTATTTTTGTCTATTGATTTCGATTTTCTATCTATTTCTAATTGTCAAAGAGTAAATTACGACTAGATAATTTATACTGATGATGACTACTTTGTAATCAATATGCGTATTTATAATACAAAAACTGATCTAGGTATTGGGGGGAATTTGAAATTTTATTTCAAAACCTAGAGTTCTCATTAATTATCATTTGATAATCTAATATTGGAAGTACACTGTAAAGATCTTTCATGTTTGTTTGAATTTTCCCGAAAAATTATTTGCCTTTTGTAGACATACATTTTGGTGTATTATGAGTAATAATTTGTGTTGTCCAATTTTGCCTATTCACGAACTTGCCCTTGCTGTTTAGATCTAGAACACATGTACGAAATTCGGTTCGCTATCTCTTTTCGTTTTTTGAGTAATCGTTTTACCAGACAGACAAACGTTACAAAGTCGGAACTAAACTTGATATACCCTGGAGTATATTATATACCGGGTATAAAAATTAAGTTTATATATAGAGGTTGTGTTTACGTCAGATTTTTTAATTATTATTTACCGGTTATGAATTCGATTATACTTTTTAATGAGCTCTTAAATTACGTATAAAAATAATTATTTTTATCATTAATTAATTAAATAATTTTTTTTTGTTTACTATGAAGCATTTTAAAATTATTAATTTTCACTTCTATATATTCAAATTAAAACGTAATGTGTATTTGATTTCAACAACTGAGTAAATTGCTTAAATATCTGGTATAGGCTGAGTTTATGAGAAAAAGGTTTACATAAAAGTTGTTTATTTTTAAAAAAAAGGAACAGTTTTTGTCTTTAAATTTTTGTTCTATCTCTTACGGTTTCAAAGATAGATATTTTCTCCCTTGGCGGGGGAACTTTTAAGCTCTAGAAAACTCACACACTCAAATTTCAGCTCGATAACTTTTTTTGGTTTTTGAGTTATCGTATTATCGGACGGACGGATAAGCGGAAATGGAATGAAAGAGGTCATTTTATGAACACCATTATCAAAATTTTTTTGCAATCAATAATATCAACCGTTACAAAGGCGGGGCTAAACTTATTAAACCCTGGTATATATGATATATACCGGGTATAAAATTGAAGTTTCTCTCCTATTTACGTTTTGGCCCATGTGAATGGAGAGAAAACAAAATGTTTCTGAAAAGTAAGCCACAGTCACTTGGCTCACACCGCCCTTCGCCACAGTTTTTGCCGGTGCATATATTGGAAATAAACTATGACCGATACCTTTGCCGTCATATACACCGATTTTGTCAATATGTATGATAAACCATATTTTGACAAAATGGAAACCCGACTACAAAAATTAAATATTCTATAACAAAAAATGCACTAAAAAGTAAAAAAATAATTGCATATTCTTGTGCCAATTTTAGTTCTACTAAGCAAAAATTTTTAAATATATTTGTACAATTATTGTTATTTTTGGAGGCGGTGTCAGCATAGAGAAATTCACATAACTTTTGGACACCGCCTCCAAAAATAACAATAATTGTTCAAATATATTTAAAAATTTTTGCTTAGTAGAACTAAAATTGGCACAAGAATATGCAATTATTTTTTTACTTTTTAGTGCATTTTTTGTTATAGAATATTTAATTTTTGTAGTCGGGTTTCCATTTTGTCAAAATATGGTTTATTTCTCGCTTTTTAGTGACTTTGAAGTTCTAAAACTGATTTTATTTGTCTAAATATGGGTAGACCTATAAACGACCTACTAATTTTTAGTGCATTTTTTTTTACCCGTGTTTTTTTTTTTTTTAATTTTTTGTGCATTTTTTCATAACAGATTTTCAGTTTTTTTTACAAGGAATTGGGTTTTTTTTTGTAAAAATTTTTTTTTTTGGGGTCGGTTTTTTTTTTGTAAAAAATTTTTTTGAAGTCGGTTTTTAAAAATTTTTTTTATTTTCCCATTATGAATGAGTATACCCTTTTAAAAAAAAAAAAAAATTTCGCAGAAATCGGTAATCACATAAAAAATGAGGATTTTCCTCGATTTCCCGGGGATCCTCTCATCAGAATGCGATTTGGTAACAATGGGACCTACCTTGAATCAAACCCTTTAAGACAAAAAAAAAATTCAAAATCGGTTCATAAATGACGGAGTTCTGAGGTGACAAACATTAAAAAAAAAAAAAAAAAAAAATACAGACGAATTGAGAACCATCCTCCTTTTTGAAGTCGGGTTAAAAATACATATAAACTGGCACCAAAGGAGTATCTTAAAATTAATACTCGTAATAATTAATATTTGGTTTTTGAAACGTCGGCAACCATCCTGTAGGCAACCAAATTTCCTTTAGGCAACCAAATTTTATTCTATTCCTAATAATTTTAACTACAATTTTGTTATACAATATTTATAATTAAATAACATATGAGAGTAGGGATCTCTTAAGGATGTACGAGCACTGATGTGTAGTCCATTTATAAAATTCTATAAATTCTTATATAGTACATTCATAAATCCACAATAATGTTTATTATCTTTTGTCGTAAGTTATAATTAAAATTTAATTAAGGTACGTGATACGGGCCCTTAAAAAAGGATATTTAAGAAAAAACCTGAGATTTCGGGTAATTAAGCTACCGCCGATAGAAATAAAATTTAACCGAAATCTCAGTTGTTTTCTTAAATACCTTTTTTTAAGCCCGTTTAGGTTTCTCCATAAGACCCCCGTAACCTCCCTCCCCCTGAAACTTTTATAATTGATTTATATGCAGTTCAACTACATGTAAAAAAATCAAGCCTTAATCTTTTTGAAACTCCAGTACTCGTACGTCCTTAAACAAATTCATTTTGATTAGCATTTACCTAAATACGCTAACATATGCGGGTAATTAATGTTTGAAAAAAGTGCGGGTAATTAATTTTTGAAAAAACCTAAATTTTCCTGCACTTATTATCTTGTTGCTTCAGGGCTTTAATTATAACTTTCAACCTCATCATATTTAACTAGGTTTAAATAAAACACATGGGTGTAGAAATATCACTGTAGTAGGTATAGTAGAATTAGATAATATAGAGATCAAGATCCTGACGTGAATAAAACCTATCTTGACAAAATGGAAACCCGACTTCAAAAATCAAATATTCTATAACAAAAAATGCACTAAAAAGTAAAAAAATAATTGCATATTCTTGTGCCAATTTTAGTTCACCTAAGCAAAAATTTTTAAATATATATGTACAATTAGCTTAGGTGAACTAAAATTGGCACAAGAATATGCAATTATTTTTTACTTTTTAGTGCATTTTTTGTTATAGAATATTTTATTTTTCGGGTTTGTCAAAATAGGTTTTATTTCTCGCTTTATAGTGACTTTGAAGTTCTATAACTGATTTTATTTGTGTAAATATGGGTAGCTACTAAGCGACCAACTAATTTTTAGTCCATTTTTTTATAACAGATTTTCAGTTTCTATTACAAGCATTTCGTTTTTTTTTTGTAAAAATTTTTTTTTTGGGGTCGGTTTTTTTTTGTAAAAAATTTTCTTATTTTCCCATTATGAATGAGTATACCCTTTCAAAAAAAAAAAAATTCGCAGAAATCGGTTATCACATATAAAATGAGGATTTTCGTCGATTTCCCGGGGATCCCCTCATCAGAATGCGATTTGGTGAAAATGGGACCAATGGGAAACCAAACCCTTTAAAACAAAAACAAAAAATTCAAAATCGGTTCATAAATAACGGAGTTCTGAGGTAACACACATAAAAAAAAATATTAAAAAAACAGACGAATTGAGAACCATCCTCCTTTTTGAAGTCGGGTTAAAAACGACACTCTCATACATAAAACTTATTTTGACAAAATGGAAACCCGACTTAACAAAAGATGCACTAAAAAGTAAAAAAATAATTGCATATTCTTGTGCCAATTTTAGTTCACCAAAGCAAAAATTTTTAAATATATATGTACAATTATTTTTATTTTTGGAGGCGGTGACAACATAGAGAAATTCACATAACTTTTGGACACCGCCTCCAAAAATAACAATAATTGTACATATATATTTAAAAATTTTTGCTTTGGTGAACTAAAATTGGCACAAGAATATGCAATTATTTTTTTACTTTTTAGTGCATCTTTTGTTAAGTCGGGTTTCCATTTTGTCAAAATAAGTTTTATTTCTCGCTTTTTAGTGACTTTGAAGTTCTATAACTGATTTTATTTGTCTAAATATGGGTAGACCTACTAAACGACCAACTAATTTTTAGTGAATTTTTTTATAACACATTTTTTTTACCCGTTTTTTTTTTTTTTTGGAATTTTTAGTGCATTTTTTTATAACAGATTTTCAGTTTTTTTTACAAGCATTTTGTTTTTTTTTTGTAAAAATTTTTTTTTTTGGGGTCGGTTTTTTTTTTGTAAAAAATTTTTTTGAAGTCGGTTTTTAAAAAAAATTTTTTATTTTCCCATTATGAATGAGTATACCTTTTCAAAAAAAAAAAAAAATTTCGCAGAAATCGGTTATCACAAATAAAATGAGGATTTTCCTCAATTTCCCGGAGATCCCCTCATCAGAATGCGATTTGGTGACAATGGGACCAATCGGGAATCAAACCCTTTAAAACAAAAAAAAAAATTCAAAATCGGTTCATAAATGACGGAGTTCTGAGGTAACAAACATAAAAAAAAAAATAAATAAATAAAAAAAAAAATACAGACGAATTGAGAACCATCCTCCTTTTTTGAAGTCGGGTTAAAAAGTATTGCACTAATAGAGGTTTTCAATGATAAAAATGACGTATCATTGTATCTAGTCTCGCTTGAAGAGTATTTTCGCTTATTTAGGTTTGACTGTATTTGTTTTGAATACATTTTTCAATAAATTAAACATTAAATCAAACATATGATAGCCATCCATCAGTATCAAATAACCACATGATAAATTATACACAGAGTTAATTGATCGTTACATAACGTTTTTAATACTCTCTTCTATTATTACTTACTATGCACATAATATTTTATTCATTGTAATCACTTATTTGTAATCTAATATCTAATTACACTATTATTATATTCCTAACAAATTATCTATATCTACTATACTACCATTTACAACTATAAATATTGGACATTTTGGACAACAAATGAATGTGTGAAACAATATTAATGATCCCACATTAGAAAGTGGGATGACGTACAATATTTAAAACAAAAAACAGATTCATGTCCAAATGAAATCAAGTTAAAAAAAATACAGTAAGTATATAGTTTTTTTGTTTCGCCGTTTATTCTATTGTATTTGTTTACCTCCATATACAGACTACCGCCGTGTACGGTCACATACAGGTATTGTTTTCTAAGGATCTTTATGTTCTCCTGATGAATAAAAAAGTAACTATGGCTTTTCGGCGAATTTGTTTGTAATTTGGAAATTGAAAAAAAAAATTAGCTCGTTCAATTTGATAATTAGAGTATTGTAAAAATCTAGTAGCCAACTCTTCCGTGTAGCAACCAGTCCAAGTTGCCGAGCGATCTAAGACGTTAGGTCTGTGCAGTATGCAGTACTTGGAAACTGGGAGGTTATGGGTTCGAATCCTGGCATCGGCAGTTTGTCAATTATAAAAAGAATAAAAGAAAGGGGCGGTTAATTGACTAAACTGTCGGCGTATGGACAAGAACGAAGAACCGGCTATGTTTGAAAAGGTTTTCTGCAGTTTCCTTCACGAACTCCAGATGAATATCGACATAGTTCCTATCATAGTCGGCTGCAGCCGCATATCCTACCAATTCCCAGTCTACTCACAAATTTCTTCCACTCCACTCACATCCTCACATCCTAAGGCATCACAATGGTCCTTATGGTCGAAGTGTAGCCCGTCCAGGGCAGCCTTTACAATCTACCTCTCTCATCTCTCCTGTGTAGCAAATCAGTGAGCCTTACAGGAAATGTATTCACTCTTCTTTTATTGAAATTGGGACCTTATTATTTCTTTGAATCCTCAGAGCTGGAGAGTAATTACCTAACTGCACTTTTAGCGACTTGAGAGATCTTATTATGAAATTGCCAGCTAATGCTTCTCTCCCAATCTCACTTTCGGATCTAGATTAAATCACTAGCTTAATGTACAAAGAAACAAATGAAAAAGTCTTGATTTGAAATTGTTTGTTTCTGGCGAGTTTTTCACCAAATGCTTATTCCTGCATTCTGTATTGATATCTAGAGTCTAGACTTTTTTATTCGATTCAGAATATTTAAAAATAGATAAATATTTCCTCTTTAAATGTTACGAAATAATCTGCACTGCCGTTGGTGATAATCAAAAACAAGTAAATGCGTAAGACTAAATCCGTAAGATTATTTCTACATTTTGGAAATATGATTCTAATGAATTTTTCATTAAAAGTTAATAAAACTGTAGTTTCTCAAACACATTTTTGCTATCAATAGAAGCAAGCACATCTGTTTTGAGCAGCTAATCGTTTGGGTAAGCACTGACGATAATATTGGAGTTCTATTCAAAATCTTTTCTACTGCAGTTTTATTTTTTGCTAAAGATTTTAATTGCTGAAGTATTCCAAATACAAAGGTCACGTGATGGTAAGCTTCCATGCGTTTAGCTACTGAAGACAGTACATTAGTTAGTGTAGTAGGGCTCTAACGAGAAGTCTGTTGGTGATATTTTCCACAGTTGGTCAGGACTTTGGCTTTTGCCTTAATATCTGAAAATGTTTGTATTGCTTCGACGAACCCAAATTGTGGCGTTGTCAACTTAATTTAAGCGTCACGTAATGCATGGTGTGACCTGCGCACACTATTAAAAATGTGCTAAATTATGAGTAGCCAGCGTAGATTTGAACACCGCTGTCTAAATCTACAATGATTATTAATAATTTCCATTGGACGGCAGTCGGTATACCGTAACTATTTAACATGATAGATTTTTACGCCCAGATGATGCTCCAATGCGCAAGCCTCGTAGAATTTGCTATTTCTTGCTACATGGCTAATCCGGCACTGCATTCTACTAAAGCTTTTGGTCAGGACCAAAGGGTTTTTTCAGGATGATGAGCATCAAGCTGGTATTTTGTAAGCTTCGTTTTGACAAGCCGTCCAACTATTTTAATTATAAAATTTTGAAAAACGGTATCGAACTTTTCTGGAAGCTGTTGAACATGTAGATTTGACCATTCACCTAAAGTTTACGAGCATTAAGTTTAATTCTAAGATCAAGTGAAGAACGAGGAAAAATTTTCATCCTACAACTTGAATGGAATGGACTCCGAGTCTCCGATCCTCAATGTTCAACGGCTTCCAGAAAATTTCGATACCATTTTCCAAAATTTTACAATTAAAAAAGTTGAGCGTCTTGTTAAAACGAAGCTACTTACAAAGTACCAGCTTGATGCTCATCATCCTGAAATAACTCTTAGATAGAATGTAGAGGCGGCCCTTGACGGACTACACTTCGACTATAAGGACCATTGTGATGCCTAAGGGTGTGAGCATGTGAGTGGAGAGGAAGGAATTTTTGTGTATAGACTAGGATGTGCGGTAGCAGCCGACTATAATAAGAACTATGCCGATATTCATCTGGAGTTCGTGAAGGAAACTGCAGAAAACCTTCTCAAGCATAGCCGGTTACTTCTTGTCCATACGTCGACAGTTTAATCAATTAACCGCCCCCTTTTTTTTCTTAATAGTTGACAAACTGCCGATGTCGGGATTCGAACCCATAACCTCCTAGTTTCCAAGTAGGCATAAACAACTTTTCCAAGTAGGAAATAACTCTTTGGTCTCCCGGACTATTACACTGAATAAATTTTACCAAAGTTTTTATTATTAATGAGGACTGTAAACACAGTTTATAACGACATTTTGTTATTTATTTATTATCTTATAATATTTGAGCAAAATATATTCTCAATGATTTGTTATAGAGGTAATTTTATGTATAGAGGTCTTAACTATATTTCACACTACTGATTTGTTTTTTCATCTTTTATTGTATTACATTTTTTGTACTTCAGATTCAGAAGAAATTGCGACAACTTAAGCTATTATTATTAATAATTTGTTTCGTATATATGAAATTATGTCGAAATATTTTTGTTTATATATATATGCTTGTTTTTTTTTTGTAAATATTTTATAAAAGTATAATTAATATACTCTGCATGTGATGGATGGATATAATTCTCTCACATCATTGTGTCCAAGGAGAATTGCAACAAGTAAAGGTAAATTTAAAAATAATGAGCTACCTATTTGTTATTTATCTCATCGTATTTATTACAAAATGTTGATTTAATAATTAAAGCGATTTATTGTGTACTTAAAAAAAATAAATAAACTCGGTCAAACGCATATTATAATTTTTATTTAATTAGGTACATGAAGGATTCTGTTGTTTTCATTTATTATTCACAAGAGCATTTAATTCATTTATTAACAAATTCATATTTTTTTTATTTCGGTATTAACCGTATAACAAATGGATGTGGTTAACAACACCGATGTTTAACATGAGAATTCAATTAAGAGTCATTTAACTTGTTACACAATCGAAATTTAACAGTTCAATGTGATTATATGAATATTATTAATAATTTTTATAGCAATTTTGCAATCGGATAAACATATTCAATTAGACTTGAAAAAAGAATCGGACAAATATACCAAACGGGAGACACTTCGACCATAAGGTCTATTGTGATGCTTAAGGGATGTGAGAATATGAGTGAAGGACAAGGAATTTTGTGTGTAGGCTAGGAATTGGAAGGATGTGAGGGTACAGCCGACTTTGATAGGAACTATGCCGATATTCATCTGGAGTTCGTGAAGGAAACTGCAGAAAACCTTCACAAGTATAGCCGGTTACTTCGTTCTTGTCCATACGCCGACAGTTTAATCAATTAACCGCCCCCTTTTTTTAAATAATTGATAAACTGCTGATGTCGGGATTCGAACCCATAACCTCTCAGCTCCAAGTACACACAAAGCCTTTACAAGCCCAGCTACTTGGCTGGTGAAACAGAATATACGTGGTCGTATTTCTTTCGTGTTTGCATAAAGATCTACGAGATATATTGAGGGAAAGTATATACAATTAATTATTTATTGTATATTTAAACTGTCGGCGTATAGACAAGAACGAAGTAACCGGCTATGCTTGTGAAGGTTTTCTGCAGTTTCCTTCACGAACTCCAGATTAATATCGGTATAGTTCCTATCATAGTCGGCTGCAGCCGCACATCCTACCAATTCCTAGTCTTCACACAAAATTCCTTGTCCTCCACACACAGTCTCACATAATTAGGCATCACAATGGACCTTGTGGTCGAAGTGTGTCTAGTTCAAGGAAGCCTCTACAATCTATCTAGAATGTAAAAGTAAAAGTAAAAAAGCAGTAGTTTTCTTCTGTTTTTATTAACTGAAAGAACTGTTTTTTTACTCTTTATTCACTTGTTATGATTATAGTTTATCGAAATAATACTATTAAAGGTATGTGTATGTGAAAAAAAAATTTAATTTCTTAATTATAACGTTTAATATGCGTTTTTACCTTCGGGAGGACCTGATAAGCAAGCTCCAGGCTATTGCCAACATATGGGAGAAGCGAATCTCGCCTGGCTGTGGTAGAAGGGGGAGCACAATGGACCATAAGGTCGAAGTGCAATACTTTTTAGACCCCAATATGAATCAATCAATTAATATGCATTTTATGATCAGAACATAGTTTGTACACTAGGTAAATTTTAAATGTAAACTATGATATTTTTACACATTTACATTATGACATTAACCTCACTTATTTTTATTCTGCATTACTGCATTTTACCTTCGACGCAATAATACATATAAATCATGTAAATAATAAAAACAGTGGAAAAAAAGCAGTAATTCATGTTTCACAGAGTATAAAGGCAGTAAATCACATATTACTTATTCGATTTACAGTAATTAAAGACAGATGATCTCTTATTTTAGGTATTTTGATTAATTGTGATCTAAAATCACACTTAAATGACCTTTCATGAAGACATGTAACATAAAATTAGTAGTACAATAATTATTATGGAAAATGATACTGATAGTTTAGTTTAGAAATATCAAAAACTTATAGATTTCAATTTTCTCTGTTTTTACTTTAAACACTTGACTGCTGTTTTTATCCAAGCATGGCAGTATCGATTATTATCAATCGTGTGGTAAACTCGCTACGGAACTATAAAAGTGTAATATAATAATATGTATTTATTAAGATTTACCACAAGATACTAAAAACTCATCATATAAACTCATAAATATGTTTTTTTTTTTTTGTATCATTTTAACTCTCACTTGTACACAAAATGATTAAAATCTTTTCATTAAATACCACCAACTACCTATATGTACGATTATACTTTCACAATCATCGATCGTTCCCTTGCATATTTGTGTTGCTATTCATATATCAGCTAAATAAATACGATTAATCTATAATACAAGACGTGGTGGAATACACGTTGATAAATTAGGTAATTGTTACCCCTTTGTTGATTCAAACTACCTGTACTTTCGTTATGAAACGATCAAATCTTTAATTTTTAATATACAAAACGCATTAAGAAGTAAAAAAATAAGTAACAACTTGACACGTTTTTTGCAGAAAGTATACTTCAGATTAACTATGATCATAGATTTTCAAAACACAATACCCAAGCTTTTATAATTAAATATTTACGTATTTTTGGTTTTTTACTATGATACTAACAAAATCTTGTATTTTAGCTCTTTTTTTTTGAAATATACATTTTTATTGAACACCAAAAATAATAATTTAATTTCATATATCGACAGACAGATATTTTCGAATTCTATATGTAGTTCATCTAGATCAGAGATAACCAACAAGTGGATCGTGATGAACCAGTCAATCGCGAAGCCAATTTTGTTCAAGCACTCGCGATGTCTTAACATTTAAGTGTGAAGCGCATTAGCCAAAATATTGCAAACATATTTCATATGGAGTAAAAGGCATTAAGAAAATTTGAAGAAGATTTTTGGAAATACGTCAACCGAGAAAAATATCCCAATAACACCAAATGTAGCGAATATGTTTATTAATGTTTCGAATCTACAATCCCCATGTGAATCGGTATTTTCATACTTAAAGTTAACGAAGACTAATAACGTTCTATTTTGACTAATTTCTAGAGTGAAGACTCATTATTATTACCTTTGTCACGATATACACCTAATTATGATTCCTTGGTTAGGGTCATGCAAACTCAATCTTCCCATTATTGTTAAGACAGTAAAATAAACTCTAAATCTGTCTTTATCTGTAGCTAATGTGAATTAATTTTGACACCCCACAATAATTATGTTGTTTTTCATGTAGGTGCATATAAAAAGAGTGTTTCAGTACGAGATGCACTCCCGCGAGATTAGCAAAAAACAATGCTACAAATCTTATATCATTCTTCCATGATAAATTGTGCTATCGAAAAAAAAATTGCGAAGTGAAATCTTAAAATCAAATTATATGACATACTGTTCATTTTTAAACAACTTTTTCATATAAAACCAACCTTTTTGCTCTAACTTTCACGATGCCACTGGATTATACCAAAAAAAGTGCCTTAAGAATGTAAAAATTATTTTCATCTAGCTTTACAAACAACCAAGATATTCACAATTGTTTAAAAGTCGAAAAATCTAACTTATAACTCGCAAACAAAAGATGGTAGCAAATTTTTGTTGACACCAATGAATTAGTCTCAAAAAAAAGATAGATTACTCTGTACCTTCGAACAAATAGTACAAGTCGATCGCGACACATTTGTAAGATAAAAAGTAGATCTTATACACCCAAAAGACCACCCTTGCTGTAAGGTATATCAGATCAAGAAATATCTTATGCATCCCTTTCAAATTATTCGTTTAGATAAAATATCAAGCCCAATAAACAAGAACATCAAATATTGAACCGAGGATATACAAGACCATTATCTAAATGATTATAGTACACTTAAAAATATTATTATATATTTTTAATAGATAAATTAAGTTGTTTTTGTTGCACAAAAAATCATAAAATGTGCAAGCTAATAAATAGCCGTAAGTATAAAATTTAATGTTGCATAAGCGATGGTATATTTATAGTTTTTAATTAAATTATATGTATAATGACTGATCACTATAAATGATAAAAAAACTTTCCATATTAAAAAAAAAAAAATTATTAATTATAAACACACTCATAAGGGAATCGTATTACTGTTAATTACTTTTGATATGATGACTGGTCCATTGCACTTAACTGATTCTTCCGTATTTATTACATTAACGAAGATATATTAATATCACTCAAATTATCAGCTACAATATTATGAAAAATATAAATTCGATATGTAGGAACTGCGTAGACTAAGCGAATTTTTTAAGAGCAAGGAACTATGACTAATACCCAATCAAATAGTACTTTTACCTCTTAAAAAATACTCGTGAAGATTTCCTAATTCGGGAATTATCTTTACTTTGGCACTATGAAAACATGGCAAAAAAATCCATAACGAAGTCATGCGAAAAAAGTTATTGAAGCTCAAAGGTCCTGAAAATCAGCATTTCTCAAATATCTCGTAAACTATAGGTTATACGTTAACAGAAGTGATTATTAAATTTATTCCATGTACATAAAAAAGGTCCTGTACAAATTTCAATATACAACAAACCTGTTAAAATGAATTTAAACAAGTAATGTAACAAGTAACTGAGTTAATTGTTTGAATATCCAGTATATACTGAGTTGTATATCAATTTTTAATATTTCTACCTATTCAATGTTTATAAAATATTAATTATTTGTAAATGTTGGTTGTGTCACAATTTTTTTTAAAATATCTAATGACTTTAAAAATGGGCACATTTTCCGCTTTCCGAGGAACTTTGGGCACAAATTATGCGAAAACTATTAAGCTTATGGAAAAAAATTTCAAACAAAAGTTGTTTATTTTAAAGAGAAGAAGGTTTTTTGTTAACAAATTTTTGTTCCACCTCTTACGGTTTCAAAGATTCCCCCCTGGCGAGGGAAACCCACAGCGTTCCGGTTTTGCCCATTGAACACACACAAGTTTTCAGCTCGTTATCTCTTTACGTTCTTAAGTTATCGTGTTCACAGATGGACGGACATGCGGAAATGGCCGAATTAGGCCATTTTATAAATACCTTTGTGAAGCATTTCTGTCAAGGATTAATATTTTCAAGCGTTACAAAGTCGGGACTAAACTTAATATACCTTGTATATTTACATATACTGGGTATAAAAAGGGACAAAATGTTCAAGTTTATGTCGACCCGTACGATTACAATTGATTGATAAGTAAGATTAAAATAAATTCGATAAAGGACAAAAGTCGTGAAAATTCATTTTTCTTGAATAGAGGTCATTTACGTTAAAAGACGTCAGTATCAAAATTATTCCTTAGTTAATTTTGGAAAAATATCCCTAACAAAATTTACCAAGGACCAATAGATTTCAATATATACTGTGATCAAGTCAAATAGTACTTTTACCTCTTGAAAAATAAATAAATAAATAAATATATACATATATATATATATATATATATATATATATATATATATATATATATATACATATAATGCCCTAATTCGACCATGTCCGCCTATCTGTGGACGCGACAACTAAAAAACGAAAAGAGATAACTCGTGGAAATTTAAAGAAGCCCAAGTTCGAAAGGGTAAAATCGGACCATGTTTAGGCAAAATGGGCAAAACTGCCCAACAAGTATTATTATTTTGTAAAAAAACAAACGGACAAAACAATTGGCCCACGTTGGAGTCTCATTGTCCTCCGTTTGAGTTATCACAGTTCAAACAAAATAATTCCAAAATATTGACAAACAGAAATACTAATGTAACCACATTTTCTTTCGGTAAAATGCGTGTCCCAATATTTTTAGATACTCGACGCCTATTAATGAGGAAAATAACCGTTAGTATAAAACTACAGGTATACATATTAACTAAAATAAAGTTACACGTATTGGTGCCAATCAGGAAATAATCCATTCAATTGTTTTACGGTTAATAAATTTCGTAGTTATGATTAAATAGAAACATCTTAATGATATCACTTGACTTTCGCACATATATGCGAAATAAAACACATACATACACACAAACACACACGAATGTGGGAAACTTAATATTTTTATTGAATTTAAAAAAGAATAAAAATTATTTCATCACTTTATAATAAAAAAACGTATTCGAAATTGTTTGTTAAATGACGTTAAATATATATACATACATTTTTTTTGTTAAATCAAAAACAATTCATTTAATTCAAATAGAGAGAAGAATAATGTAGTTTTTTTTTTATACTTATTTCGCAAATAAAATTTAGCATGCAAAATTTATAATTACTTTGAATTTAACATACATACATACATTTTTATGCAACATCTTAAAACAATTTTTTGTTTGAAACATGCATGTGTATATGGCTTTATAATTCGTAATAATTATGTGAGCACAAAGTCAGTAGGTATGAAACAACAAACTTTCTAGGTGCGCCGATAGATAAAAAAACTGTCCTGGAAACCGTAATTATTTCTGTAAATATTAGTGTAACAGAAAAATGATAAGAAACAAAATTGCAGTAAAACTTAGTACCTACAACTTAACTCCTGATAAATTTTTCGATTTTTCAAATATTAAGGGGATAGTCAAATTTTGTGTTTTCCCCACCCTCTAAACCCCCTTTCCCCTCGTCCGATTTTACCCATTAACGAACTTGACCTTTAGAATACCAAAAGCGACTCAAATACCAATTTTCATTATAATCGGAAAAAAACTGTGACCGCTAGAGAGTCCACAGACATTTAAAAAAAGTACATATGTATATATGTATATATATATATATATATATATATATATATATATATATACAAATTTTAGCGATAGTGATTTTTAACATCTATAATGGGTAGGATCGATGGACATTTGAAGAAATTTTTACGAAATTCCAACATTGGTGCAAAAACAATAGCTGCATTTTCTTTGGAAGAAATTCGCTAAAAACTAACAATTAGTAAAGCGGTCCCTAAATGTTGATCTAAAATGCATCATCTGTAAGTACTATGGACCACAAAAGTTGATGTCATTTTGTTTTTAAATATTATAATTGATTTGTGCCTTATTAATTCGATTTTCGACAAAAATGCATCGGATAAGCATTGTTCATTAGAAATATAATAATATAACAGCTTTTATTCGAAAATTGTTTTTGAAAACCGAATAAATAAGGCACAAATCAACTATAAAATATAAAATACTTACATCAACTTTTACTACCTAAAAAACGATCAATAAAGTACAAAATTACTTATATAATTTTTAATGAGCTCTAAATTTGTGGCCCATATTACAGAAAGTATAGGTTGTTTCAAAAGTTTTGTCCGTTTTAATGTCATGTGTTTTTGTAGCTCCATATCTCAATAAATATTTATTCTACTGTATCGTGGTATATACGGATTGATAGAGAATTTTGTACTCTTTACATTGATGCTGTTCATTTTTTTCCAAATTTTAATTTTTTGTCTCTTTTCAGGTTATTACTACATGATGTCGTTAAGCGATTTTCGGCCAATTTTTTTCTACGAAGTCAAATTAAACCAAAGCGCTGCCGAAACAGCCCGAAAAATTAACCAGGCATTTGGCAATGATAGTGTTAATGAACGCACTGTTCGACGTTTATTTCTCGAAGGTGGGCCCCGAAGTGGTCGACCTAGAGTAATCCAGGACGAGGATTTGAGGACCCTGGTGGAGACTGACCAATCACAAACGGTGCGTGGGATGGCGGAAGAACTGGGCGTCAGCTCTCATGTGTTTTTGATGGTTTAAAACGTATTGGAAAGAACAAAAAGCTCGAAAAATGGGTGCCCCATGATTTGAACGATCGACAGAAATTGTAACGTTTCACAAATCACCGTCCGAAAATTAAATGAATTCAGCGTCGAAGTTCTGACTCACCCACCATCTCGCCAACCGACTACCATCTTTTCAAGCACTTCGATAACTTTCTCACTGGTAAAACCTTTGCCAATCAGGACCAGGCAAAAATGGGCTTCGTCGACTTCATCGAATACCGAGCACCCAATTTTTATGCCGACGGAATTAATCGACTTGTGTTACGTTGGCAAAAGTGCACTGATTTAAATGGCGCATATTTCGATTAAATTGAATAAGTATTCACTGAGATATTACAGTACTGAGATATTATTTCGACTGATAAAAACGGACAAAACTTTTGAAACAACCAATATAATTGTGACTTCAACAACACAATTGCTAATATATATAACAAGTTGCCTATCAAATTACAAACTTTAAATAATAATGAACCAAAAACTATATTAAATAAAATCGATCAATCGAATCGATACTTTCATAACACGTGTTCGGTGGAAAAATAAAAATATTAATAAAATTATTAATGTTTAGTAAAGTAGACCCCCTACAATAAAATAATCTTGAATACATTTTCCCGTTTCAACCGCCAAAAACTAACCCCTTAACTAAAAAATTCGCAACTCTGATACTTTTCCTCCAAACTCGCACTTATTTCACAATATTCAGGATTTTTTTCAAAATTTTCTGGACGAACCTCTTGGTGAAAAGGATGGAAGACAGAAAAAATTATTACAAAAGCGTACAAATAATATACATATATATATATATATATATATATATATATATATATTTCCGAATTCGTGCTTCAACAACCTTTTTACACCATTTTACACTAATTAATTTTAATTTCCGATGCGCCAAATTATTTGTATTGTTAATACCTAAAAATGGTTCCTTTACTTTTTTTCTGTCAAATTCACAGTTTCGTCGTTATCGCTCAAAAACCTCATTTTTTCCGTTTCGCCAACTTTGAACGCTTGGCAAAAAAATGGGTGGTGAATCGGTGGTTGGACAATAGTATGTCTTCATCTGGGCTATCAGCCCTACAAGAATATGCATTTCGCAAATATTACGGATAAGTGTCATAAAAATGCATCTTTTTCAAACATCCGATGCTCAAATAATCAATAAATACTAAATTTCTATTTAATTTTATTTTTTACCCAATTTCCCGTTTTTATAGTCATTTTGCAAAAAGTGGGCATTGTTGGGCACCAGTACCTTATACATATGTGCAAAATGGATATTTAAAATTAGCAATGTGCCAAAAAAACGCCTAACAACACTAGCAAACAAAAAAACAATGTACTTACATCTTTAGATAATAATTAACAGAGAATTGTTATTTACGTAGTAATTAAATGAATTATATTAGCAGCTCATTGCTATTTAATTATTACATTCAATTCAATATTTGTGGTGTTGTGTGTTCATTAACTGTAAAGTTTTATAATCGTTTTTTGAACTATAAATGGGAAAGTAAAGATGATGTACCCAGACAGGCAGGTACATCAATTTAGGTAGGTACCTATAGTAACGTTTAAAGACATGTTTAATAATAATTAACCGCACTTCATCATTAAAATAATATATAATTGGTAGTAAGTTCAAGGCTTTTTTTAATAATACTTCTATCTTTGTGGATATATTCAACGAGCTGTAATTTATCACACGACATTATTTTCATATTTAAAAAAAGAAAGAAACCACACGACATTTCAAAATATTATATTAATTTCTCTCTAATTTATTATATTGTTATTTATATTTGTTGGGAAATTAAATTAATGTCTCTCTGCCAAGTACAGACAATAGATAGTTTATTATCTACACGAAAAATATATTATCTACGGGAAGAAAAATAGATAAACCGTTTTTATACCCGGTATATATTCAGCGATGTCTTGACAAAAAGTGATTGAAGAATTGGAGGTAAGATTTCCAGATTTTGAAAAAAATAAAGAAATTGTGGAATTTATATCTTTTTCTTTTATAAAAGATTCAAGTATTAAACGCATTAGCAAACAAATTGCAAACATATTACATATGAAGCAAAAGGCATTATAAATGAAATTATAATTTTACTGATTTAATCTTATAAGCCAGAGAATTTGAAAAAGGTTTTTGGAAATCTTTGCAAATGCAGCGAATATATATATTCTTGTTCAGAACTACATATACCTGTGTAAATCGGCATTTTCCCACTTAAAGTTAACGAAGACTAAACACCATTCTATCCTGACTAATTCCCATGCTGAAGACTCATCATTATTATCTTTGCCAAGATATACACCTAATTACGATTCCATGGTCAGAGACAAGAAGACTTAAATGTTAAGATTGATCGGACACATGAATGGATAAAATCGGCAATGTATAGATTAAAATATGAATTTTTGATATATGTTATTAATTCCTAACTCATACGTATAATTTAATTTTTTGAAAAAAATCTGACGAAGGATTTTCATGTAATTAATCATTAAAAATTGGAATTTTAATATGTTGTGAATAGCAAATGTTGAATGAATGCATACATTTTCGATAATGTTGCTCCACCTTTTATGGATTAAAAAGTAAAAAACTTCCACTTTTATAAATTAAATCTCATAATATCTTAATTAAAAAGATAAAAAATTCACGGAAATTTTCGCCCTCCATACTTGAATAGAGACAAAAGTCGATTATTTATTATTTTTAGTAATTAAATAATTACATAAATCCGATTACTAGTGATATAAGATACTATCTAAATGTAAATAATTAATTTACAGATTAAAATTTTTAATTTCTGTTAATAAAAGATGTTTCTGTTTATTATGATTTGCAGGGTACTGTCTGTTTAACCTTAAGGCAATAAAATAAATTCGAAATCTGTCTTTATCTAATTTGAAATAAGATATCCATATTCGAATATTGATATCTTAAAGGTCTTTACAAACTTTTATTTTCATTATATTTATTTACATTTTAAACTTAATACTTTATTTTCAGTTGTCCAAAAATAGACCATTCAGATATTTAATTAGGTTAAAAAACCAAGTTTTCTTTAATTCTAATTCTTAATTTGAAAGTTTTTCAAGAATAATAATAAAAATTATTTTCCCAAGATTAATACTCTTTTCTAGTGCTTTAGTAATTGAAATAATATGCATTTCAGAATCGAAAAGTTTTTTAATGGAGAATTTATTACAATTTTTAAGAAAATACGATTTTTTACTTATTCTAATTTTTTTTTTTAGTTTGTGACCTCTCTCCCCGCAAATTTTAACTCTAGATCCGCGCCTGCTCGAGTATTCTAATCATTATATTGATTAAATCAGAGTCTATTGATGATATTGATCGCGTTAGGTATGATCAACAAATTAGTATTAGATATAACAAGATAATCAGCTTATATAGCTTAGAAACGGACATAATATCTTACTAATACCCCAGTGACCCTAATTCCAATACGCAACTCAAAGTGTATAAAACTCTTATAACTTGACGTAACCATTTAGATAATGTATTCGGAAGAATCGCCTAACCTTAGTGATAATAAACACAATTCACATAGTTGATAAATAATACAACAACAAAAATTTTATTTCAATAAATAAATAATATATTATTAAGTATGTAAATAAATCTTGTTTGATGATACTATATGGGGTTCGGTAGGATTTTGTACATTACAAATCACATATTACGTTAGATTTTTTATTGAATTACAACGGGATTCGTTACGTAGAAGCTGTGCCAACTTAGTAAATTTTCTCGGAATAATTCCATCACTTCTCTTTTATCTGATTAATATTCATGGCGGCTTTTTTTCTATATCGTCAAGTTTGGGTATGAAATTTTGTATCTCATATACTTTTGGTACATGAACAGCCAATTTTATTAATGGATAAAACCGTGACGGTGACAGGAGGACTTAGAGAAACAAATATATATATATATATATATATATATATATATATATATATATATATATATATATATATATATATATATATATAGAATATTTTTCTTGATATCAAAAATATCGAAAAATGTATAAATAGTAAAGTTGTAGAAAATCAACTTTACCGCCAAAACTGTAATATGTACAGAGATGTTTCGGATCGAAAAATCGTAAATGCTTTTTCCAGCGGTTCAACACCAATAGCTTCTATTTCTTTGTTGAATAAATTCGCTAATAAGCATAAAACATTTTTTTTAAACAACTTTTATTTAATGTAGAAAAAGTAGAAAAAAATATTTTTTACATCATAATAAAATCTTGACGCGCTTAAAATTTTAATGTTGGCCCCAACTGTAGTCACAAAGTTGGGGTATGAGCGCGCATGCACGGGATTTTGTATATGTATGTGACTAAGTTTGATAGGAAGAATGGGTGAATAAAATATTGTCAAAAAACTTACTGGGCCTAAGGGGTCCAGGTGACATTATGGCTATAAGGTCCGATGTCAGAAAATCGACTTTACCAAACCAAACCAAAGGATAGTAGTAACCAAATGCCAATTGTTTTTGCAAGTCGTACATTTTCATGTAAAGAGTTCCAATTAGTTATAACTGAAGCCACCCAATTAACATTTTTTATAATAGAGAAGAAATCTCAGCTGGATTGTCAATAAATCGTTCGTATAAGCTAACAACCTCATTATCCGTAATGAGATTCGATTCTATGTTTAGGATAATCACGACTCCAGCAATTCAAGTCCTAGTAACGAACGAAGCATCGACTTAATGTGTCTCAACGTGGAATATAGTATCTTGCAACGTCTAAGTTGGAGTACGTACTAAGGGATAATAGTGCAGCACATCATGGTATGCCACTTATCTGAATCTCTTCGAGACAAACAAATATCGCTCTTTGCTGTTTGATCGATCCCACCTTCGCCGATTTCTTCCTGCTCGTTGTCCATTCTCATTCTTCTTGTACGAACAATTTAGCATGCAGGTAGTAAGCCTAGGGGATCTACGCAAGCTAAATCTCCCTGGGTGGCTATCTCCACCCAGACCCTACTCGGTCAACGCTGGTATCTGAGTACAACCGATATACGGAAGCATATACGGAACCCTACAAACATTTTTAATAAACAACCAAATTAATTCTGCTTATAATATTTCTTGTTTTATATATTTATTTAAATGATACTTAAGTTCAATTATAGTAAACAAAAAATAAAAGACACAAATTATAAAATAATGCATTTTGTGAGCAAAGTGAATTTATTTCTACACATACATTCATACACATTTTAGCAAAATAAGAGAAAGTTATAGTGAGAGAATTTAAGTATTTTATCTGAGAGACTGATCATAAGAGAATGTAATCATTCATTTGTTTTATATATATATATATATATATATATATATATATATATATATATATATATATATATATATATATATATATACATTTTGAAAACAAACTTTTAAATTAAAGTATATAGAACTTTCAAAAGTATATACGTAGTACACAAAAATAAACAATCCTTTTTTATAATAATAATGCACTTCTAAGCGGCGGAGATGACTTGTCATGGTTATTGAATACAACATCATAGTTATAAAAACTCATTACAGTAGTTTTTTTTTTAATAACCCTAGTGTTAATTAGTTTTCTTACAATAGAGGTAATCAAGAACATTAATAGGGAATATGCATGAACATTTTTTTTCACATTGTTTTTCAGAATATGAAAATACTGTTAATACTGTAATAATATTTAAAAACGAAATTAAAATCCGACAAATATCAAGGAAGCTATAAGCTTTTAAAGATTATTATCTGTCTCTTTCTTGTAAAAATACTAAAAACGGAGTTTTACGTGTATTTTAAATGGTGAAAGTGTAATATGACGTCACATAACATATCAAGAGGGCTATCACCCTCTTTGTCTAATCGGGATTTTCAATCATTCATATCTCGCTTATTTTTAAAGATATTTAAAAAGTAATTTTACCTTGATATTTGTCAAGTAAACGTGCTTCAAAATTTTCATGCATATTCCCTATTGCTGCACATCCGACTTCAAATAATTTTAACTTCATTTTTTCAGTTTTTGGATTATAGTCAATATCGAATGTGATTGAAGCAACGGAAAAAACCAACAAAGTAATTAGTAATTTCAATATTTAATATAATTTAAATAAGGAATGGGAGTATAATTTAAATAACATTTGAAACAAATTTAACAAATTTAACACAAATTTAACACAAATTTAATGAGTTTATAATTAAACTAGCTTATATCCATGACTTCGTCGCGTTTTATTGTTTTATCTCCGACTCCCGACATTTTAAAACTAAAAAACCTCAATGTAATTGACCACCGCTTCCACTACTTCAAATATTAATCGACACTTCCACCAAATTCAGCAAATATTGTCCAATTCTACAAGGTTTTCAATTTCCTAAAAGGTCTTTATTACATATACTATGGCTTAAAACAAGACGATTAAGCTGAATTTGCCACAATAAATGTTACGGCGTTTGGGCGCTTAACGCTATTGAAGTTGCGGTTTTTAAATTTATTTATAAAATTAGAACGGATTTCGCGATTTTGATAAAATTTGTTATGATATGTGATACTGTTTTATCATAGAAAACATGCTATATGAAAATTTTGCAATTTATGGGCATAGGATTGGGCAAATCCGTGAGGATTTTGATAATTCAAGCCTCCTCAATTTCTACGCTCTTGAAAACAAAGGACTTGAGGTATAAAATTTAGATGAAGTATGTTGTTTACTACAAAAAAAGTACTTTTTATGAAAGTCGATTACTCTTACGGTTTACTACAAAATTTGGTATTTAAATAATTGAAAGTTGGTTTATTTTCCCTATTTTACAGCTCTTAGAAGATAAGCTACATATATATATATATATATATATATATATATATATATATATATACATATATATATATATATATATATATATATATATATATATATATATATATTTATATATATATATATATATATATATATATATATATATATATATATATCTTGAACGATGGGCATAGGCTAGTATTTTTTAAATTTGTTAGTGAATAGACACTACATTTATTATTTGATTAAATAATATCTATTCTAAGTTTCTATTAAAAAAATATTTTTTTAAACAAGCTTTTTATAGTAAAACTAATTTTCTACAACTTTCTTTTTTATGTGTTTTTCGACTTTTTCAATATTAACAGAGATATACCAAATTTTGTGTTTCCCCCTACTTCTAAACCTTCTTTTCCCCTTGTCGATTCTTGTCATGCATACCATAAAAATGCATTGTCATCGGAACCCTGAACCTTGACCCGAAGATTTGACCTGAACATACATACATACAATGCTAGATAAATAAATGCTTGTAAAAAGATTAAATATTTTTTAATTATATATATATATATATATATATATATATATATATATATATATATATATATATATAATTTTAAGATAGTTAAGTTTCGCTGTCAAAATAAGTATCTTGTTGTGCACCATTCAATAAACTATCTCCTCCATTCACCTGTTACATAAATTATTTATGATATATGTAAGTTGGTATACGTAAGTAATGATGATACATATTTTTCTCTGTATGATGTAATCAGATCTCTATAACAAATAAAACAAAAATTCATATGTCAAATGCTGACATTTTATCCACACATCAAAATCTATCAATTTAATCAAATAATAAATGAAGTGTCTATCTATCTATTACTACTTTCAAATGTGTAGCTAATATTATATCTATTGCTCTTAAAAACATAATTGGTTGAATTACTTTCGATTAACCTAATACTTTTTATTTCACTAATACCTTTTGTTAGCACCTATATCAAAGTAAAGTTGTAAAAAAATCAAATTATTTTAAAAACCACTTGTTTTTAAGAAAAGATTTTATTTAAAACAAGTTGAAAATAATAACGAACTGAGGTAATTGCTTAAATACCCGGTATATCCTGAATTTATGTAAAAAAGTTGTTTATCTTTAATCAAGGAACATTTTTTGTGTTTATATTTTTGTTTCGGTTTCAAAGATGGGCTGTTTTGCCCATTTTGCCCAAACATGGATCAATTTTACCCATTCATGAACGAACTTGACGTTATTTTATAGCTATAAAACACACACACACACACAAATTTTCAGATAGTTATTTCTTTCCGTTCTTGAGTTATCGTGTCCACAGACGGACGGACATGCGGAAATTATCGAATAAGTCCATTTTATGAACACCTATTCCAAACATTTATATCTGCGATCCATATTTTCAAACGTTACAAAGTAGGGACAAAACTCTATACCCTTGTATATTTACATATACCGGGTATAAAAATATTTGTATAGAATTAAAAACTTTTTAAAAACAATGGTTTTCTTTGAAAACCAAATAGTATCAAAAAGTAGAAAATAATTTTTTTCAGTGTAATATTATATTGTAAAATAACAGCAACAGTGGTGAAACTGTCACGAAATTAGCAACGAATAACATATCCTGAGACAATATAAAAGTAATTTTAATAAGAGGGAAGATAACAAGAGTAAATCGAATGAAAGCAATTTTAACAAGAGTTATTTCAATAAAATTTATTATATTTTAATTTATTTTGTTTAATTTTTATTTTATTTTTATTTTTGGCTATTGATCTCTATTTTCTATCTATTTCTAATTGTCAAAGAGTAAATTACAACTAGCTAATTTATACTGATGATGACTACTTTGTAGTCGAAATACGTATTTATAATACAAAAACTGATTTAGGGATTGGGGCGAATTTGAAATTTTATAGCAACAGTTATAATTTATGAGCGACCAATGATTTTCTTTTTACTGATTGAATTTTTATTTTATTTTTATTTTTGGCTATTGATCTCTATTTTCTATCTATTTCTAATTGTCAAAGAGTAAATTACAACTAGCTAATTTATACTGATGATGACTACTTTGTAGTCGAAATACGTATTTATAATACAAAAACTGATTTAGGGATTGGGGCGAATTTGAAATTTTATAGCAACAGTTATAATTTATGAGCGACCAATGATTTTCTTTTTACTGATTGAAAAAAATTATGTTTTACTTTTTAGTTTAATTTGATTTTTTTTTAATATTTATTTATTTCTAGTTTTAGTATCTCATTCACCATAAGTAAGAAACCATACCGTAAATTTTAATACCATTTTAATATAATTTTTTTATTGTGAACTATAATCAAATTATCTACAATGTAATCAAAAATGTAAATCAATTAGATAAACTGTATAACAATAAACAATATAAATTGGTTTTAGTGTCTACTCGTACAACTGTAGTATGAAATAGTATTCTTCATTTTTCCTTTCCATTTAGTTTTGCACTATGATTTTTGATCACCTTTCTTTTTTTTTGTTGTACAAAATCAGTTTTATTTTGTCGTAAAAGAGAATGCTTTAATATAATAAAAAATTGTCAATTTTAAGTGAGTTGATTCACATCGTCCAAAATAACAAAAACTCGTCCAGACCAAAATGAGTTATGCGCGTTAAATCAACAAAGTCCATGATCAAAGTCTATGCTCTATATGAGCACACTTCTCGAGTGATCATTGTAAATATACAGACCGTTTTCAAAAGCATTTCTAATAAAGGATTAATTTTAATTAAATAATTAAAATATTCACTATAAAACCATACATACACATACATACTGAAACTGAATGTCTGGACTGGAATATTGGGTAACCATATTATAAGACCATTGTTGAGTTTGTTATGAAATAATATTTTTCCAACTGTTAGAGCTTTTCCTAATTTAGATCTGGAATTTGTATGGTTCCAACAAGATGGTTGCCCTGTACACAATGCCATGATAGTAAGGTTGTTCTTGGAACAAACTATCTCCTAACGACTTTTTTTTGTGGGGTTTTCTCAAAACACAGATCTATTCGCGGAAGAGGCCTTAAAATTTGCAACAATTAAGGCAAAGAATTGTTGACAATTGTGCGAATATTTCTCCTCAAGTGCTAGAAAATACCCGGGTAAATTTTTACAATCAACTCTGATATTGCTTAGCAAATAATGGAGGAATATTCGAACCGTTGGTTTAACTCTTGTTTTTGTCGGAATTCTATTTTTTTTTCTTTTTGGGGTTTTATTTTTCTTTTAATTTGTGTGGATTGTTGTTTTATGTTATACCGTAAGAATATTATCATTAATTTTCAAACATTCCACATACAAATAATAAGGATTATTAAAAAAAGAAGTTTCAATTGTTAGAAGTAATGCTAAGCTTAAGAAGACAACATTGAACATATTTAACCCACTCTCATTACATGTTAATGCAGTACTGAGTACAGGTCAGCAAGTATGCACAACAGACACAACTAAAGAGTCCCCCACTATTTTTATTTCTTTATTAAGCATATTTTGTAAAGTTATAATAGTAAATAATATTTAACATTGATTCTCTATTAGCAATCCTTTCCAACACATACGGTATATAAATTCTATAGAAAGACATTCCTCTCGTGAAAATAGTCTACCTAATTTGTTTCAACAAAATTAATTAAAATTTTCAACATGTCACCGTTATTCATGATTTACTAATGCTTCCATTTTTTTACAAACGTTGAATTCCGGCCCTTTCCACCAACACCAGATATGCAATTAACTTCCGGCAAAATTTTTTTTTCATTTTCATTTTGTTTATATGAAATGACACCAAATCTTATTGTAGCCAATTAGATAGATAGATAGATTGTAGAGGTTACCCTGTCTGAATAATTATTTGACTTGAGGACGTTCCAGCACTGTGGTATATAATCAGGGCACAAATACATTTTTAGCACAAATACATAAACACACATATACAAATATACAACACATAGACAGAAACACTGTTCACATATACAAAATAATGTTATTTTGAAGAAAAAATGTAATTTTAAACTTTTATATTTCGAGAAAAAAAAACGGTAACACGATTTTTTTTAAAAATTTATATAATAAATATTTAGCTTTACTCTTCTAGTTTTTTCTTTCTAATACAACAGATAATAGTTGGGCGGGCATTAAGTTTTACATGCTTCTAATGAGAGAGAGTGAGAGAGAATCTGTCGAAAAGTGGTGGTTTGCTGGAACATCTTTAAACTGCTCGTGCACTCTCCATAAGAATTTTTTGAACGTCGGCTTGTTCAGCTAGTAAATGTGTATAGGTATTGATAGCAAAATTGTCCGTGACCCAACGGACTATATATATCCTTTCAGAAAATTCATTAACAAAGTATAAAATTATTATGTAACAACGCCGATTACCTTCAACTTCTCTCATAACATTTCTCCAACTTGTTAAAATAACGTCACACGTGGATAAACATTAAATTAAGATGTGCTGAAATGAACTGTAAAAACGCCTAGTCATTGCCCATCATTTTCCTATATATTAAAAACACCTGTATATATTGAAAATCATTACCAGTTTCATGGTAAATATTTGTTGTATGACCATTTGGATGTAGGGTATAAAAATTTCTGTACTATTCATCAAAAATATACTACTAATTAGAAAGTTTTGAATAATAATAATAATAATTTTTTTAAAGAATTTATTTAAATATTTATTCTAAAAGAATAAGTAAATACCTCTAGACTACACCAAGATATAGGATGTCCCACCAAAAAAACAAAAAAAATTAAATACATTGATTATTTCATTTATAAATGTATATTTTATTATTTTTTTAATTTGAACAAAATCTGAAATTCGTATAAAACTTTCAAATCCTCGTTTCATCTTCTAGATATGATTCGATACAAATAGACTGATCACATTATACGTTAGAGTGGCTATCCAAAACGTGACAAACTTGTACAAGGTCCATACGGTCCATTGAGATACCGAAAGGATGTTGGCTCGTCGATTGTAATTACTCCCTAAAGTAGTTCAAGTTTGCAGGTTCGATTCCCACGAGAGTAACCGGCTATGTTTGTGAAGATTTTCTGCCGTTTCCTTTCACGAACGCCAGATTTTTATCCTAGTCTGAACCTAACCAAAATACTCCTCAAATTGGAACTGATTAAGGGATTTGACGCCAGTAGTCTTAAATCCGAGAAGTCGACGAAGAATTGCTAACACAAAAATGTTTCCATAGAGAAAATTGGACAATGATTGAACACGTGAGTCATGATTTGTTTCTCCTTCTAAATGAGACCGTTTCGGCAGGAGTCTTTCAACCAGGGTACTGTGTAATTTTTAACGGGCAAATAGTGCCCTGTAGTCTCCAAGGGAGATCATATTCTTAGAGTGCTTCAAATTTTAATTTTTTAGTCTTACAAGATTATTTTTTATGAGTGATGAAATGAAGCCAATTCTTACCAAAGAAAGTATCTATCGAATATAGCATAGGAAATTTGTGTAAAATAATTATGTTTTTCTAAATTTGAACAGTTGGAAATGCCATTTTTTATTAAAATTTTGTTAATGACATTTCTATAGAAACTATAAACTATACTATCACACTATAAATCGTTATGTATAAGTTAGAGTAATGCATATTATGTATAAGTTAATATTTTATGGCTATTCATAAATTTAAATTTTTATTTTTTACTAAATACTATTGTATTGTCATCGGTTGTTAATACGGTTTTTAATAAAATTTCAGATTATTCAGACAACCGGAAGTGGGTGAAAACTCAATTAAAATATTCCAATGCATTCATACATACATACAAGTCAAGCTAATAAAAGCGTATTTGTATCCGTTTAGTTTTTTTTTTTTGTATTTTGGGTGGAACCACCCTATACATGAATGAATATAAATAATATTGTGTATGTATACACACACAATGTAGCACGATGGACGGCAATCATTACTTAGTTAAGTTGTAGGTTTTGTGTTGTGTTAATGACACCAAACTTACATTTGAAATTTCTTTTTTTTTTTTTTATTCAAACATACATTCTTTCTTGTTGAGAACGGTGTTTAATGATAATGATTTTTTTTTTACATTATTTTATAAAAACGACCATATAACTAGATTTTCATTAAGTATTCATCGTGGTGATATTTATTTATTTTGTTTTTATTGCTGTAGATACATTTATTTAACACTTAATCAGTTATCGTTTTTATATGTAGACAAATTTATACAGGTTGCATATTTGAAGCGAAAAAAAAGTAAGATCAATAGGTGACCAACTGACGAAATTCGGTCATATCGATTTTATCCTATACATGATGGAGTGTCACTTAAATATGTATCTAGCAATTCATTTGAGGATTCTACGTATCAAAACAAGAGATCAACGAGTACATATATGTATATACTTTAAACACTGGGAAAATGTACCACAACAAAAAAAATTGGGAAAATACTGTTTTGAAATGCATCCAAGAGGCTGTACCTCGAGGCACTCCACCTGAACAGGATACAACTTCAAAAGGTTTCCGGATTCATCACCGGCCAGTACCTACACACAATATGACTCCACAATGCATCCATTATGTGCAGACTATGCGGCGAAAAGTTAGAAATATCCAGCCACATCATCTTTAACTGCAAATTTCTCAATTATGCAGATACAAGATATTCGGTGCATCTCACCTCAAATATATACTTGACAAGCAACCTTGTCAAACTGAAATAAAAAAGGCCAGTATAATGGGCCATATGGTCGAAGTGTAATACTTTTATTACCCCCAAGATTTATCCATGTATCTATCTATCGAAACAAAACAAAAATACCGTAATAACCTTTTGCTCGGAAACGCTTAATTGATCAGACATACGTCATTTTGCTTTTTAGAACAATATTACGGATTTAATTGAAACATAGCACAAAGTTTCATTACGTAAGGATCTAAGGGAAAACAAATTAAAACAAAAACCATCAACTGTCATTTTTATACCCGGTATATATATATATAATACATACAAGACTATATTAAGTTTAGTCCCAACTTTGTAACGGCTGAAAATATTGATCGCAGAAAAAAATTACTCCATTTCGGTATATCCGTCCGTCTGTCCGTAAACACGATAACACAAAAACGAAAAGAGATAACGAGATGAAATTTTGTGTGCATGATCTAAATCTAAAAAATTAGACATAGTTCATGAGTATGAGCAAAATCGAACCATTTATCTCCTTGCCATGGGGGACTATAACTATATGTGAAACCGTAGAAGAAGAAAAGTTTAAGGAAAACAAATGCTCTGGAAAGGTTTACTTCATTTAACCCACTCAAACTTAAATTATCTTTCTATAGATGTACTTAGTAAAGATCACTTACGTTGGATTCGGCATAGTCATACACAAACCTTACATAACTTTGGTAAAATATGTGGGAAAACTATCTGCTTGGGTTGTTAAATGTACGCACTATGGAGCGTGAAAAAATACATCATCATAATACTGGTAGACCAAATTAACTTACACTGTATTTTAATCATATGATAATACTCCCATTGAGTAATCATAATGATACTACATTATTTTCTTAAAAATCATCTGAAAATTTTTTACTTAATAAGAGTTTGTCAATTTTTTGGGATCCAAAATGTAATTAATGAAAAAAATACTGCAAATACTGAGATTAAAAAAAAAAACAACTTTTTGACATTTTGTCATGAAGCAGATGTCATAACAATGAAAATGGACCTAATTACAGACTTCCAAATTAGAGTTAATCTCAAATGGAGGTTTTTCACTTACCCAAGTTTGTCACTTATAGAAGTGCAGGAGCGATTTTTTTCACCGGCAGAGGCATTAAAAATACAAGAAAGAGTGATTGAATTATGATCTACTAGTCGCCAAGAATTATGGGTGTTCCCGCTATTTTTGCATTTTTGAAGTGAAATAACTTTTTAACGGTTAATTCGTTAACGATGATTGAAAAAACAGTCTGTTATAGATCCCCAAATAGCTTATATTTGAAAAATCAGCACTGTTGCTCGTTTCGTTCAGAAGATATTTCGGGGTTAAATCACCTCTGATATTTCCTGTAGTAATAGCACTGTAAGTGAGAAGGCCAAATGTCCCTTAAACTCGGCCTTGCGCACTACCGTGCTCTAGATATAGATATGAAAAAACATTTGAATTTGGTACAGATATAGGGGTCTAGGCGTAAAAATGGCAGTTACTCTCACTTGTGGAGTTTTCCTCGCTTATCTAGGTTTCGCTAACCTATATTTGACTACATAACTTTTTAAAATGAGTAACGATGTAAATGACTTCTTAAATAAACTCTCTAAACTTTTCGCATAAATTAATTTTCGTTATTCATCCAAAGCATTATCACTAAAAATGCATCATTTTCGTGATATCCTCCGACAAACCAATGAAAATCCTCAAAACTTAGAAGTACACTGGTTATGTACACTTAGTTATTACATGTTATGATTAACAGAAACGAAGAAACTTTATCTCTATTATTAATTTTAGACTTTTTATTAGAGTCAAATTAGCTTCAAAAAGACCGTTTCAGGTAGGTTGCTCGGAACCGCAATTTTATTTTTAAATCGATTCATCTTGGCATCCTGAATATGACCGTACCGTATATTAACGGTGTGACTCGTGACGAAACAGGGTCAAAATTGAATTTGTTTATAACAAAAAAGCGTTTTTTCAACTCTATATAAAAAAAGAAAACAAATGAGCCCATAAACATTAAAATTCCCAAAGTTCGAAAAACGCAAAAATTTGTAAATTAAAGTTTTTTATTTTATTTTCATTTAAAATTTTTGCGTATTTCGAACTTTTATCGAATTCCTTTACTTTAGGAATTTTTTCCTAATTTTTAAACAAATTCAATTTTGATCCTGGTCCGTCACGAGTCGGAACGTAAAAATGTAAAAATGAATCGATTTAAAAAAATAAAATTACGGTTCCAAGCAACCTACCTGAAAAATGCTAATTTGACTCTAATATTTGTGAATTTAATTATATTATTATATTATTATTGTTTTAAATTATTCGAATGAAATATGAATGAAGTTTATTACCATCCATTATCAATTTTGATATTGAACTCGAGTTTATAACATTCTATAACAACTATACACATGTCTATATAATTACAAAATAACTCTTTCTAAATTCCAATAAAAAATATATTTTAAACAATAGCAAATAAAATAATTAATTAAAACAAAACCGTATCAAGAATAATAATAATAATCTATTGTATACAAATATATAAGTATTAATTGTTTATCAGCCATCGAGATTCGAGACAATAACAACTGATTCACGCTAATTTCACTTAATATTAAATTTATTTGTATTACATCACATAACTACCATAACTACCTGCATACAAAGCTCACTGTTAGTCCACAGTACAGCACGGTTTTGTTTTAATGATGAGTAACAGGCTAAATTTTCGTCAGTAGCTTCCTTTCGACGAGACGCCCATATTTTCTGTCGCGAAAATTCTCGATGATAGTGACTAATGAAGCGCGTAAGAGAGTAACTTTTTTGTTTGATGATAGCAAAAATTTTATCAGTAACAGTTAATTTGTTAGTTAAATTGAGAGGTAATGTAATAAAGACTTCAAAAAACTTGTGTCCTACAAAATGGATGGTGTGACACAGGCAGGTTCCCCACCCCCAACATCAAATAATGGGGTATGAGGTAAAATTAGTTAATATCATCTACTGGAGAACTGACCGACTTGAGAACTTAAACTTAACATTACAACAATTAATGTAACAACTAACTGAGTGAATTGTTTAAATACCCAGTATATACTGAGTTTATGGTAAATTTTTTTCAAACAAAAGTTGTTTAGTTTAAAAAGTTGTTTATTTTATTAAATTTTTGTTATATCTCTTACGGTTTCAAAGATAGGCAGTTTTGCCCATTTTGCCCAAACATGGTCCGACTTTACCCATTTACTAACTTACTTTTTTGCTCTAGAACAAATCAAAAATTTCAAATGATTATCTCTTTTCGTTCTTGAGTTATCTCGTCCACAGACAGATGGACATGCGGAAATGGCCGAATTATACCATTTTATGAACACATATGCCAAACATTCATGTCTACGATCAATATTTTTAAGCGTTACAAAGTCGTGCTCAAATAAAGATAAACGTCAGTACTTCCAATTCCTTGAATCATTAATATGGAAAGCAACCGTTCTGGTTCAATTAACCGGAGCTTAGTCATCATGTGCTTGATATTCAGTGTTGGTCCATAAAAAAAATGACTAATTCCTAGAGAGTAATTATTGATACAGTTTTTTTTTTTATATATACATTCAAACAATGATGTAATATTTAAATTATGAAAATTATTTGCGATGACATGTTTCCATTTAATTTTGTGAATAAATTTAACACTTTTGTAAATTTAAAATTGAAATGATTTTAAAGTTTTTTAGAAAGCATGTTTATATATATATTTATATTAATTAATATGTTTGGGTTGTATTTATTTATTTTTATTTATGTATATGCATACTATTAAAATGTTATTTATATGAAAGAGTAAAATAAATAATGTAAGCAAATGGAATTGCAGTCGACTGGGATAGTTGAGCTCTTACAATAATGCCTACAGTAAATTAATTCATTTATACGATTTTTAACTAGGTATATACTCGTATATATCCAACATTATTAGGCTTTGCTAACAGATTATACACGTAATTGACACGTGCATAGATTGAGATTGTTGCTAGTAGTCACGCGTATAAGACCCTCATCATACTTCCGTATGATGAGGGTCTTATACTCGTGCCAGTATACTCGTATGTTCTGTTGGGCAAGCCTATTGTAGTCACAATTATTTTTGAAAATATTGCCTGAAAACATTTATAGAAATTTGCAATTTGTTATTAATTTCTACAAACATTGAAAAAATTGTTATAATTGAGAAAGTAAGGTTTGATTCGTATTGTAACACAAAATAACTACGGCAAAAAATTAATTTTTTATCATGCTACAAGATATAGAATTCAAAATATTTGAAGTAGTGGAAGCGGTGGGAAATTACTTTGAGGTTTTATATATACATATATATATTTTGTATATATATATATATATATATATATATATATATATATATATATATATATATATATATATATATATATATATATACATCTATATATAATTATAATACATATATTTATAGGGTGAATCGAACCAGGCGCATAATAAAATACTCCTCTATTTATTTCTGTGATCCTGCCATTTTTTAATAACAGCCAATATAATATTATACGTACATGTTAACATGTTATACGTATCTGCAGAACTAAGATGCTAGGCCAATACTATACCTCTCACAAATATATTCTCAACATATATACACATATATTGTCAAATATATGCTGTATTACACCCTCTCCATTAGAAATAGTCCACTAAATATGTTATTCGTTTTATAGAAAGAAATAGAAGCGTGTACCTATTATGCGCCTGGTTTGATTCACCCTATATATATATATATATATATATATATATATATATATATATATATATATATATATATATATATATATATATATATATATATATATATATATATATATATATATATATAAATACCAACTTATAAATTATAAAAATTTTTTTAAAATATTACATAAGTTATGAAATACATACATGAATGAAATTTTAAAATCAATAAAAAAGGTATCAAGTATCGCGAATGGCAGCTGTTTAACTCTTACACATCCAATTCTAATACGATCATAATTTAAAATAATTAATAGTCCACGGTAATCTTGCAAAACATAGTAACAAATTATATTTTTTATAAAGTTCATAGCAATTATTCCATACATTTATATCTAATTTATTTTATTGATCAATTTTGAAGAAGCATCTAATTATTAATAATTACCAATTGGCCCACAAATTATTAGAACTTCAGTACCACTTTTTTTGTAGGCGGTGTAAATATACAAGTGTATATTAAGTTTAGTCCCGGCTTTGTAATGCTTGAAAATATTGATCGCAAACATACCCCTTTGGAATTGGTTTTCATAAAATGGCCTCTTTCGGCCGTTATCGCATGTCCGCCCGTCTGTGGATACGATAACACAAAAACGAAAAGAGATAACGACCTGAAATTTTGTGTATGTGTTCTAGAGCTAAAAATTAAGGTCAAGTGAATGGGCAAAATCGGACAATGTTTAGGCAAAATGAGCAAACGCGCAGATCTTTGAAATCGTAAGAGATAGATCAAAAATGTAAAGACAAAAAATGTCCCTTTTTTTTAAATAAACAACTTTTGTTATAATTTTTTTTTTAATATGTATTGAAGATAACCGACTATTTACAAAATAAACTCACTGATTTGTTATTTTGACTTGTTTTTTTTATAAAGTCTATTACAAAAAGGTAAAAGTGAATGAATACAACCCTGAGTACATTTAATATAATTATAATAATTAATGGAAGTAAAAAGTGTATAAAATAAATGTTAATAACAATTAATTGTTATTCACTTGTGTTTTAGAAGTACCTACATATACATCCACAAACACACATACATACATATACCAACAGACGTCTGTTACATATTTTTATAACGTTATAGTGAATGTAACAGAATAATTTGTAATACATAATTAAAAATCATTTTACTTTCAATAATTAATTAATCTATCATATATATATATATATATATATATATATATATATATATATATATATATATATATATATATATATATATATTCATACATATAAATCATTTCCGCAATCTTTATTTGCTTAGAGCTTTATTTCACGTATTAGCTTTAAATTTAGTAATTATTTAATAATTATATGTGTTTATTCTGATCTTTGCCATATACAGACCGTTTTAAAAGCATTTCTAATAGAGAATCAATGTTGAATAAATAAATAAAATATTTACTATATAACCATACATACACATACATACTGAAACTGAATGTCTGGACTGGAATATTATAGGACCATTCTTCATTGAAGGTCAAAGATCTATTCGCGGAATAGGCCTGAAAATTTGCCACAAGTAAGGCAAAAAGTTGTTGACAACTGTGCGAATATTTCACCTCAAGTGCTAGAAAATATCCGAGTAGGTTTCTACAACCGACTTGGATATTGTTTAGCAAATAATAATATTCGACGGAATATTCGAACCGTTGGTTTAACTTCTTTCTTTTTGTCGGAATTCTATTTTTCTTTTTGGAGTTTTATTTTTCTTTGAATTTGTGTGGATTGTTGTTTTATGTTATACCGTGAATAGAATACTATCATTTAGTTTCAAACATTCCCCATACAATAATAAGGGATATTAAAAAAAGAAAATTGTTAGAAGTAATGTTAAGCTTAAGAAGACAACAATGAACATATTTAACCCACTCTCATTACATGTTAATGCAGTACAAAACAATCCAGCAAGCATACACAACAGACACACTAAAGAGTACCCCCACTATTTTTATTTCTTTATTAAGCATATTGTGTATAGTTATTATAGTAAATAATATTTAACATTGATTCTCTATTAGCAATGCTTTCCAAAACATACGGTATACTAGTATTCCAATGTTTTACGGTAGTATGTCCGTGACAGTCCAGTCTAAAAAACCATTCTCAAATATACATAAAATGTCAGTGTGACATCGGTAGTGATATGTTCCATAATTTTCGTAGATACTGTATACTTAATACTGAGACATTGCATGTATACATGTACCACTTGCCGCGAGAATTGCTAAACATTCCATATTTTATTAATGTTTATCTTTTCAATAAATAGGGCAAAAACCGTTTTCTTGGTTTCAAAAAATTTGTCATAAATTAATATATCAATAAGTTGTTTTTGAAAACCATGTACAGAATTGTTTTTAATTTATGATATAAAATGTGTCATTTTCAGTCAACTGGTACATTTGACCCATGAAAAAAGTTCTAACTTTGATAGTGAATATCTTTTTAATTAGATGGGCAAAAATTTTCAAATTTAGCATTTCTCAAAGGGATGGTTATTCTTAGCATCCACTCAAAATTTTATTACATTCTACAGGAAAGTGGGTTTACGGACATATTACCTTAAATAATTTGATTTTTCAGTCAAATATTTTACAGTCAATGTTCTCCATACCAAATTAGAATAGTTTTTTGATGGCATATAAACGAATTGTCTGTAGCAAATAGGGAATATGCATGAAAATTTTTTTTCACTTGAATTGAAGCATGTTTACTTGACAAATATCAAGGTAAAATTACTTTTTAAATAACTTTAAAAATAAGCGAGATATGAATGATTGAAATTCCCGATTAGACAAGGAGGGTGATAGCCCTCTTGATATGTTATGTGACGTCATATTACACTTTCACCATTTAAAATACACGTAAAACTCCGTTTTTAGTATTTTTGCAAGAAAGAGACAGATAATAATCTTTAAAAGCTTATAGCTTCCTTGATATTTGCCGGATTTTAATTTCGTTTTTAAATATTATTACAGTATTAACAGTATTTTCACATTCTGAAAATAAATGTGAAAAAAAATATTCATGCATATTCCCTATTATGAATTATGAATAGCAAATTAATATGTAACTCATAAATCACATTTACAAACACTTATGTATAAATTAATATTCATTACATTATAAAGAGGTATAAAAACATACGTTTTCCTACTCAGAACTAGGTGTAATTTTTTTAGTGCATTCAGAATTATATATCAAAAAATTATGATTTAATTATGATTTCTTTAAGAGGGTTTCATTGCTATGATTAGATCCGGCAATAAATTTTTCCCAGGCAAATATTGTATTCATTACATGAGATTGAATTTGACCCGTGCTCATGTGAACTTAAATTAATTTTAAATAATTTATAAAAATAAAGATTTATTTAGATATAAGACAGTGGCGTAACTGTAGAATATATTTCAGGAGGCTTTGTTTTTCCGTTTCAATTTTCTTTTTTCATTTAGATCTAGCAATTTTTTCTATAGATTTTTGGTCGTCCTGAAATTGTTTCTTTTTAAGATGATTTTTCTAAAAATGTTACGAATAAAAGTTATTCATTATAAATATACTAAAATATGAAGTTATTAAAAAACAACGCTATACTTTTGTAGTTCATAGCACAGTGATTCTCAACCTTTTTTTTGTTGCGGCCCACATTAAGAGATTTCAAAATTTGACGGCACATAAAGAAAAAGTTAAGTTTAAAAGTTGTTTACTTCTCTATAATACACTGAGTAAAATAGTTTATGATAATAACTTTGAATGTAAAAACAACAGTACGTTCATTAAGGGATTAATTACAAGTTAATAATAAGAATACTTTTAATGAGAAATTTGAGCTTGATGTTTTTTGATAATTTCATTTATATTTGGTTGTAAAAATGACAATGCTACTCTCATATCGTCTTCTACATTTAACAGTCTCGATCTTTTTTTCGTTTTTGTGTTGGTTAATACTTTACTATATACATTTCTAAAATTTGGCGGCACACTTTATGAATTTGGCGGTACACAAAAGTGCCGCGACACAGTGGTTGCGAATCACTGCCATTGTACATAAAAATGAATTATAAAATTTATTAAATGTACCAAATTTAACCTTTTTTCTTAATGAATTTCAATAAATTTTCGCTTTAAAAGGTCAGATAAATGAAAGTAACCTTTTTATATTCCATGAAAACAAAAACTGGTGTCTAAGTTCATTTAGCCAATTTAGTTTCTTCTGTTGCCAAAGATCGAGATTTTTTCCTAAGACTCAGGGTGGTTTGTGATAAAAGATAAAATACTAATTTCGATATTTTTGTTTTAAATAGTTAGTAAAAAATAAATCGTCACTAACAGAGAAATGAAGGTATTTTAAAATATGATGATAATTTTTTGTTTAAACGCAGTTTGTATTTTTAATAGAACTAACAAGGCCCAGCCTATCTTCGACTGAATTGTTATGCAGAGTACATGAATATTAAAGGATAAAATATTTATTTTAATGGCTGTTAAGTGAATAATATTGATACACTTTGATTTGACAAAGTTTTATATTGAGCCTTTTTGAGAGACCCGATTTTTTATAAAATTATCAATTTTTCATAGAAACATAATAAACTGTGATGATTTTTCTCAAACATCCGATGCATAAATAATCAATGTTTAATAAATTTCTAGTTATTTTTATTTATTTCGCAATTTTACGTTTTTATAGTCATTTTACAAAAAGACGGCCTTATTAGTCACCTTAGATTAAAAAATAAAAAAGTAAATATTTATTTATTTGATTGAAACATCATCAATTGTATTAACCGTATCTCCCTTTACTAGGTTTATTGGTTTACTTACATAAATTATTATCATTAAATTTTAGTATTTATTCACACCAAAGAAGTAATCACTTGCAATGCACGTACCGAAAGAAATACACACACCCGTTTTTTTTGTCCATTTTAATTTTTATCCCGACTTCAAAAACGAGGATGGTTCTCAATTCGTCTGTATTTAAAAAAATTTTTTTTAAATTTTTTTATTTTTAATGTTTGTCACCTCAGAACTCCGTTATTTATGAACCGATTTTGAATTTTTTAAAGGGTTTATATTTTGTTTTAAAGGGTTTGATTCAAGGTAGGTCCCATTGTCACCAAATCGCATTCTGATGAGGGGATCGCCGGGAAATCGAGGAAAATCCTCATTTTATATGTGATAAGCGATTTCTGCGAAATTTTTTATTTTTTTTTGAAAGGGTATACTCATTCATAATAGGAAAATAATAAAAACTTTTTAAAAACCGACTTCAAAAAAATTTTTTACAAAAAAAACCGACCCCAAAAAAAAAAATTTTTACCAAAAAAAACCCAATTCCTTGTAAAAAAACCGAAAATCTGTTATGAAAAAATGCACTAAAAATTAAAAAAAAAAAAAACAGATAAAAAAAAATGTGTTATAAAGAAATGCACTTAAAGTAAAGTTGTAAAGTAAAATGTAAAAAAATAATTGCATATTCTTGTGCCAATTTTATTTCACCTAAGCAAAAATTTTTAAATATATATGTACAATTATTGTTACTTTTGGAGGCGGTGTCCAAAAGTTATATGAATTTCTCTATGCTGACACCGACTCCAAAAATAACAATAATTGTACATATATATTTAAAAATTTTTGCTTAGGTGAACTAAAATTGGCACAAGAATATGCAATTATTTTTTACTTTTTAGTGCATTTTTGGTTCTAGAATATTTGATTTTTGAAGTCGGGTTTCCATTTTGTCGAAATAAGGTTTATTGATATTACGTTAGAGCATGCTATGATGGAATACGCCGCCATTGCTTTATAATAGCATTTGAATATAATAATTGTTTATAATCGGAAGTTAAAGAAACCAGTTGACTAGCTAGTAGACTATAAGAATAATACAATATATTATGTATTAGGTAGAGATACCTACATAAAATCAAATATAACTTAATTTTCTATTAAAATTTATGTCAAATAACTTTTACGTCACAAATGAATATTCAAATTAACTGTTGTTTATATATTGAAAAATATTTTATAATCTTACCAAGTCCGGTTACCATTTAATTTATGGTGTAATAATCTTTGGTGAAAAATGTTCATTTATAATAATCAAACACAAGATTATTATTACTTTTATAATTCATATGGTCTTTCCAATGAACTTTAACATGGACAGTCTACTTTTCTATAAATATCTATTAAGGGATCTGTTGATGTTTGTTTGTTGTCAATTTTACTTTTTCATGTATTGAGGTTAAATATTTAATCGGTAGTACGTCACCTTTAAAATAAATAAAACTAATTGCAAAGCAATCATTTCAAGGTATATATTTAGTAGACTTCTGATGTTACGATCTATAATTGAATTAATTATATATAATAGGGAATATGCATGAAAATTTTTTTTCACATTTATTTTCAGAATATGAAAATACTGTTAATACTGTAATAATATTTAAAATCGAAATTAAAATCCGACAAATATCAAAAAGCTATAAGCTTTTAAAGATTATCATCTGTCTCTTTCTTGCAAAAATACTGAAAACGGAGTTTTACGTGTATTTTAAATGGTGAAAGTGTAATATGACGTCATATAACATATCAAGAGGGCTATCACCCTCTTTGTCTAATCGGGAATTTCAATCATTCATATGTCGCTTAGTTTTAAATTTATTTAAAAAGTAATTTTACCTTGATATTTGTCCTTTAAGTTTATTTTAAGTTTTATTATAGTGACGGATTTATCGGGTAAGCAAGGCCTAGGGTGGCAAATGTTCGAGTGTGGTAAATTTTACATTAGATAAAACTCCTAATAATCTTAACTCCTATTAATAGACCTTCAATAGACACATTACCCATAATATACATTCCAAAAACTAGGAGAGTAAAGTTGTAATTTCATGGAAGCGTTTACGACTTCGGTCGTTTTTTTTTGGGGTCAACAGGTGTTTTGGGCATCGAACGTACAGCGTCAAGTTAATTTGAGAGTGAAATTAACTCATTTTTCTAAATTATTTAATCCAACACTGCACATACTCGAGTTGGAGTTTTTACGCGGATGCCAATACAGGACAAAATAGCGAATTTACAGTAAATAAAGTCTAATTAAAAATGATTGGCGTCAAGCGAATAAGTTGGTTTCATTCCAACTTCCGAGTGTTATCGATGATGGGGTCAAAACTAGTATCATGTTCAATCACGTGTTCCATTTACCTACGAAATTTGTAGGCCGAAGGGTATGCCAGGAAGTTTGGGGTCGCAAACATCGACTTATTTTCTCTAGTTTATAATTTACCCACCAGGGGCCATATCCAAGTGGTAGAGCCTCCCATACAAACTTGTAAGTTTTTTTATATATCAGAATTTATTTATCAGTTTTTTTGACTGACTAGGCTCTAAACAGATTGGAAGTATTGAGAAATGCTTACAATTAGTAATAAGATCCATCAGTACCTTGATGGTATAGAAACCTTGACCAAACTCTGATCTCGAATCAGATAGCGTAATATTCTTTGATAAATAGAATTATTTGAAGTAAAATATTGATCCTATATATACACGCCGATCACAGTTGGATCAATCTTAGATCAACTTATTCGATACTAATCTAATAATATTTATTAACGGATTCGTGACTTTACAAAGATTGGATTCCAATTAATACATATATATTATCAATTTTGAATCTATACGTTTTATTTGTAATGTATATGTTCTGGGCAATGTTCCAATAAAAATTTCTCCTTTTAAAATAAGTAGTAATTGAAAGAAATAAAACTTCACCAAACATTAAGTAAGATATATAAGAACTGAGAAAGTAATTTTAATGTTATAACCTACACGAAATAATTTTAATCAATTAAATATAAAGCATTAAAATTTAAATAATTTTAATTAAATGTTAATTTTCTCTTTTTATTGAGAGATTTTTATATTGCATATAATATCCAGACAAAAAAACTGATTCTTATAATAAAAAAAATCAAGATACAAGCTTTTATTAGCAGTTAACGCACTTTATTTATTGTTTTATTCTAAAGATTGTTTTTGAAAATCGGCCCAAATTACCTATCAGTTTTTGAAAACAGCCACTTTGACTGTCGATAGTACTACCGTCTTTAGAAGTGATGTTCATTAATATAATATTTTCAGTGGATTTAAGACGAAACGATTAAATTTTAATGTTACGAATAAATGTTGTTCGTTAAAAAAGTACTAACAATTTTTATTCTAAAGATTTATTTCGAAAATCGAATTTGACTATAAGATGCACGACTTTGACTATAAGATAGTCAAAATGACCGAATGATCACTCAATCAATCGGCATGAATTTATTTAAATGACATACTTGCATATAACTAACCAGTCCAAGTGGCCGAGCGGTCTAAGGCGTTATGTCTGCGCAGTATGCCTACTTGGAAACTGAAAGGTTGTAGGTTCGAATCCCGACATCGGCAGTTTGTCAAGTATTAAGAGTAAAAAAAAAGGGGGCGGTTAATTAACTAAACTGTCGGTGTATGGACAAGAACGAAGTAACCTGCTATGCTTGAGAAGGTTTTCTGCAGTTTTCTTCACGAACTCCAGATGAATATCGGCATTGTTCCATCATAGTCAGCTGCAGCCGCATATTCTACCAATTCCTAGTCTATACACAAATATTTCTTTCACTCTACTCATATTCTCACCTCCTTAGGCATCACAATGGACGTTATGGTCAAAGTTTAGCCCGTCCAGGGCAGCGTTTACAATCTATCTATCTACCTATAACTGATATTGTCCATGACCGCGGATCAAAAGGACCCTACCGTCTTATACGATCCAATGAGTATACCCTATTAAATTTACAAGTCCTATAGTGTAATATAGAGGGACGTTAGATAGATTAGGCCTATTGGCCTAAATTTAATTACACCAGAAAAATAAAACATATAAGTTATAAATAATAGAAATAAATTATAAAACCAAAAACAAAAAAAACAATATTTTATTTAGAAAAAAATTCATAGGATTATCAGAGTCAGGTATGACATGATAATATCTGTGGAAGTTTCTTTTGACGTAAAAAATAACTTCTTAACGTAAGTTCAATTAACAATAATAAGTTTTTTGTATATGTAGGTCATCATACCAAACTTGTTTCTACTTCCATTATACAATCAATAATAATGAAAGTTTAAAGTGATCATCATGATTTAACCAAAAAACAAAACAAAACATTATAATCGAGATCCAATTCTTAATTATATTTTTATAATTAAATCATATTATTTGAAATTTAAAATAATAAAAAAAATTTTTTATTATTTTCACAAATATGTAATTAATTAGTTTCACACCTGTCTCATCAATTTTGGTAATCGATTGCCACTTTTCATTGCATCCGAGCTGGTTAGAATTTGTAAACATATTCAATACCGGGGATGGCAGTTTTCTGCACACGATAGACGAATCCATAACGGATCCATTATGAGCAGACTGGACGGCGAGGAGGAGGAACATTCAGCCACATCATCTTTTACTGCGAAACTATCAGTTACGGCAGACACAAGATATTCGGTGCATTTTATCCCGAATATATGAACCTTCCGGAAAACCTGATAAGAAAACTTCTTGCTATTGTCAAAATATGGGTGAAGCGAATCTTGCCAGTGAAGGGGAAGCACAATGGTCCATAAAACCGACGTACAATATTTTTTTAAATCCGCAGATATATCTACAGGGCGAATCAAACCTATCGCATATTAGTACACGCCTCTACTTTCTTTCACGATCCTCGCATTCTTCAACAACATCGAATAGAAATGGATAAATTGAAACAAAACGTAGACCACGCGTGATTTGCTCAAAGGTATAGTAAATACCAAATCACTCAAAACAATGTGCGCATAAATAATCAAATCCGGGAACCAGAGCACCGATGGACAACAAATATACGGTGTGAAGTACTAGGCAAACATGTATTAAGCAATGTATATGTATCTATCTATCGCGGATGACAATACAATAAACATACATTTCTCAAATATAGGATCCAATGGATAGGACTTGAATACTTTAAAAAATTAGGTAATTAAATATTCTTTCAAACACAAATAAATTTTGCAAATATGCCAGCAGATAAAGTATCGTATATTAAATTAAAAATAAATTAATAATATCAAAAAATCAAACTGCGTAAAAAACGAACCATACATAAAAGAGTTCCTATGAATTTCGAATGGAACATACCTATCATCCGAGAACAATCACTTGTATTCACTCGCAGAGTAGGAAGAATTGCCTGAATCTTCTGGATTGAATGTTGTCAGTTAAGAATTTTCTATTCGTAATTTGATTGATTGATTGATTGATTTAACTTGGGGTCTAAAAACTATTGCACTTCGACCTTATGATCCATTGTGCTCCCCTTTCTACCTCAGTCCGACGAGATTCGCTTCTCTCATATATTAGCAATAGCCTGGTACTTGCTTATCAGGTCTTCCTGAAGGTTCGTATATTCGGGGTGAGATGATCCTCAAATTTTCAAGATATACTTAATCTGTACACATGACCACAAAAGTTGTTTTTAAATTTTATAGTTGATTTGGGCCTTTTTTCGAAAAAAATTTCAAATAAAAGTTGTTAATATATTTCTATTGAACAACTTTTATCCAAAGCATTTTTTCGAAAACCGAATAAATAAGGCACAAATCAATTATAAAATTAACATAAAAAGATGACATTAACTTTTATGGTCCATAATACATATAAGAAAGAATTACATAATATTAACAGATGGTTATTTTTGATACTGTATATTAAAAAGAATGGAATATTATTGAACGATAATTCATTATTGATAATCAAATGAAACAAACAATGTTAAAGTTTCTCGTAAATTACCGATAATTTTGTATGTGTGTCACGAAAAAGCTAAAACATTTGTTTCCATTCAAGCATCAAGCAACAATGTATTTGTTTTGAACAAATTAATATTACATTTTAAAAAATGACTCTAGGAATTTATTAATTATTTTATTAATATTCTAAATTATAATCAATCTTTTATATCTTTCATTACATTATAAAAATAATATTTTAAATTTGATATCACACTGTTCGCAGCAGCACTGTTAGAACAATCGTTAAATAACAAATAAAAATGGAATATTTCATAAAACATTCTAATCTTAATCATTGCTTACAGTTTTTTTTTTTTTAAATTGTTTGAGGTGAAAGACTTTTGTTAATTAACGTTCCATTAAATAATTCAAATTAGATTTAGATAATTAACAAACAAAATTTCTGATTGTATTAAAAATAATTTTTTAATTTTTAATAAAACTGAAATCTTTTTCCAAGTAATTTCCAATATTTTTCCAGACGATTAACATTCAATATTTTATGTATTATTAAGTTATTTCTCGCAAGCATTCTGAAGCTACTGAAGAAATTAATAAGCGTACTATTGTTTGCTCAATATTATGTTCGATCCAATTCATATCTTGAGCCACGGATCGTATTGCAGATTTAGAACCTTTTAGAAAAAATGTATTCGAATCGAAATTTTGGTCGAGCTGACTCAACCAAAAACCCCGTTGTCATAGACGTCTTGCTAAACATCTTTTCATTTCAAATAATAATATACAAAATATTTTTCAAAAGAAAAATTTTCGTTATGGATGTGATGTGATGTATCATACCAACACGTTTAAAAAGTTATTAACACAATAATATCTAGGTACTATGTATCAGGCCCGTAGCCTCAAGTATGTAACACCTAATTGTGATGGTACCTGTTATAGAATTTTAAAAAAAATTGTACACAGAACATTTCTTATTGTTGATTTAACACATAAGCATACCTATTTTACCGAAGATGTGAGGTACAATTATGGCCCTTAAATTCTGACGAAGTCATAGTTGTTTTTATCAAGATCATAAAATGGGATGGTACATATTCAAAATTAAAAACGAATAAGAGTTTTATGGCCACGGAGAGCAATTAGATGTGGTCACATTTCCCATAATCAATAATACACCTTACTGATTCATGGTTCTGTGTCCATAAAATTCTCATTCGATTACTATCTTTGAAGTTTGAATTTAAAACCACGCCTTTTATGATTTTTGATAATAAATATTCTGGCCAGCATCTTCTTCAGGATTTAAAGGCCATGATTGTTCAATTTTTTTTTTAAATCTTCATAGTATAAATATTATTTAAATACGACTCTGGAAATATGTATACACCTGACTTTTATTTTTATGATTTAGTAGTATTGATTGGTCGAAAGAGTATGCCGAAGTAATTATCATACTTGACCATGAATATGTTAATTCTTTACAACAACAAAAAATATGATAAATTCATTAAATTAAGAAACAAAAAAATTCAATTAAAATTTGGTTCAACTTACCGTCCAAAACAAATGCATTCTTAGGGAATTATTTAAAACTAAATCCGCAATAAATTGTAAATGCAAGAATTATCAACATATATAATGTGATTATTTAGTACACAGCACAGTTAAGAATCCGGTCTTTTAACACACAAACTTTTCTTTTGAATCACCACTGTAATGTTTCTTTTTTTTGTTTGTTGTTGTTGTTGCTGTTTAATAATACCCAACAACTTTACTTTACGTGGTAAATTAAAAAGGAAAAAAAAAACTATTGAACTAAACAAATGGTGAACCGTTATGAAGTGAACTCTATATACGACTGTACCATGGACTACAATTCAACGAGCCGATGATGATTTTATTTGGAGTTCATCATAATCACGTATTGTTCCACACAGTCACCACACACTACCTATACATTCTCCGGGAGATGGTAACAATTTATATTCAGTGATGGTATACTAAGAAGTAATACCACGGAATCTTCAATCAAACCAGAAGTAGAGAAATACTTTTACCTGCATTGGCCGGTCCGGCCGTCTTCTATAGGTTACCATTTAGTTTTTTTTTAATGGTTCAAGAATATATTCACTATATGAATATAATGTTGCATTTATATTTATAATACATTTATTATATTGATTACTTGGTCATCATATATATACTTTTAATATTAACTTTTTATCTATTAACCAATCTATTGTTAAGATAGTTGTTGTGTAACTATTAAAACGACGTGTACATTTGTGACTGATTTATGATGCAAATTTCCACAATTTTTGTACTTATTTAATAAGGCATGTACAAATATTCGAAATCAATTGATAATGTGATAGGTAACAGGTTTAGGAAAATTAGTTAACCGAAAATTCATCACCATCAAGCATTTTTAATGGCTTTCTAAAATGAAATATTCTAAAAATTTCTTACATTCAATAACATAGTTATAAAAGTTATTGATCAATTATTATAAAAATTGGCTCAACCAATGGCGGATTATCCATAAGGCAAACTAGGCACGTTCCTAGGGGCGCGAGGTTACAAAACGGCGAGTTACTCTCCCAGAGAGTAAGTCGCCGTCGGAAATTTTCGGTTTGTAATAATACTGCGTTGTGTTATTATTATTACTTGGAGGTTATTAATCACTGCGACCAATATGATCTATTGTGACCCCCTACTACTGCTCTGTTAAGGCCTGCCTCAGAGCTCCTCAACCAGTCTCAATTCTCGGAGGAATTTGAGGATCTGGGTGGGGTGCAGGGATGGTAAGTCATCCTCCTGGAGTAGGTACTGGTCGAAACAAGCAGCCCTTCTTCGTGCCACGGCTTCACATTCAAGTAGGAGATGAGTTGGAGTTTCTTCCTCTAGCTCACAGAACCTGCATGAGCCGTCATTGATCATTCCCATCTTTCGGAGGTGCCCATTCAGCCGGCAATGCCCGGTGAGAAAGCCCGTTAGGATTCGTAGCTCATTATTTGTGAGCTTAATGCAGGTTTCGAATCTCTTTCGGTTATACTGCCCGAGAAGGATCTTGGCCTGCCGCAGCCCTGGGGAATCTTCCCAAAGCTTGTTTCTTTCTGCTTCCTCTGCCTTCCAGAGGGCTGTGTTGAGGTAGGCCTCACCTATTCCACAGGACGGCTCAGGTCCTATGAAAGGGTCTGACGACCCTTTCCTTGCCAGTTCATCAGCAGTCTCATTCCCCTCAATACCTGCATGGCCTGGCTCCCCTTTCAGAGAAATACTGCGAAGTAACGACGTGAGATAAAATTCGTAACAATTTACCCAAACGTTGACATAGCCTTAAGAATGTGCGTATCGACGGCAGTCAGCAATTGCAGTGGTGAGCGGAGTTTTTCTTGTCTAAAGAGAGTGAAAAATTATCTCCGCTTAACCATGACCGATAATAGATTAAATTCGCTAGCGATACTTAACATTGAATCAAACTTATTGCTATCTTTAAACTATGATGATGTTATTGACAATTTCGTAAGACAAAAATGTAGACGAAGAAATTTTTAACATATGTGATTGGATAAATAATTCTTTTGTAACAATCTAACAACTTTAAACAATAAACAATTTTATTCGTAGTCTTATAGTTTTTATATGTAAAATATTAAATCTTAAGTTTGTACTTAATTAATGATACAAAACAATCGGACTTACTCTCTCAACAATCGGACCACGAATTTCCAAGTTCTATCCTTCTTGCTTTTTTCACTCTCATCACATAGTTAAAATTTAGAATATACTAGACTTTGCCAGCGGCTTCGTCCGCGTGACATGTGACGTTCCCGGCAAAAAAATGGTTCTTTGTGAATTGTAAAATAAAATTGTTTCTCATTATAAAATTTGATTGACAATAAATTTTACTATGGATCTTTTGAATTTTTGTCGTCACTATGTACTATGGACCACACAAGTTGATGTCAGTTTTTAAAATTTTGTGATTGGTTTGTGCCTTATTGATTCAGTTTTTGAAAAAAATGCTTCACATAAAAGTTGTTCATTAGAAATATAGTAACAACTTTTATTCGAAATTTTTTTTCGAAAATCGAATAAATAAGACACAAATCAACTATACAATTTTAAAAAATAACTACAACTTTTGTGGCCAAGTATACAATTGTAAGCAATTACGAGTTAAATACGACTTGAGTTTAGTTCTATAGTAAATTTTTGATTAATGTCATTACAGATAATATGCGACTATAGTAATTTGTACTGAAAATTTTTCACCATGTACTATTTTGTGGTGCGGATACAAAAGGTGGATATTCGGCAAATATTAGCGTTTTGCGTAGACTAAGAGAGGGGTCCGGAATACCCCCACCCCCCTTATATACGTCCGTGGTGATAACCTATATTTTTCCACAACTCACACATTAAAAAAAAACATATATAAAAATATATATACAGGTGAATTGAGTACCTCCATCTTTCGTCGGTAAAAAATCAGATTTGTCAATAACATAAAAACGTTATATAAAAAATATTTTAACAAAATGGAAACCCGACTTCAAAAATCAAATATTCTAAAACAAAAAATGCACTAAAAATAAAAAAATAATTGCATATGCTTGTGTCAATTTTAGTTCACCTAAGCAAAAATTTTTTAAATATATATGTACAATTATTGTTATTTTTGGAGGCGGTGTCCAAATTTTATGTGAATTTCTCTATGCTGACACCGCCTCCAAAAATAACAATAATTGTACATATATATTTAAAAAATTTTTGCTTAGGTGAACTAAAATTGACACAAGCATATGCAATTATTTTTTTATTTTTAGTGCATTTTTTGTTTTAGAATATTTGATTTTTGAAGTCGGGTTTCCATTTTGTCAAAATATTTTTCATTTCTCGCTTTTTAGTGACTTTGAAGTTCTATAACTGATTTTATTTGTCTAAATATGGGTAGACCTACTAAACGACCAACTAATTTTTAGTGAATTTTTTTATAACACATTATTTTTTATCCTTTTTTTTTTTTTAAATTTTTAGTGCATTTTTTTATAACAGATTTTCAATTTTTTTTACAAGCATTTTGTTTTTTTTTTGTAAAAATTTTTTTTTTGGGGTCGGTTTTTTTTAGTAAAAAATTTTATTAAAGTCGGTTTTTAAAAAAAATTTCATATTTTCCCATTATAAATGAGTATATCCTATCAAAAAAAAAAAATCACAGAAATCGGTTATCACATATAAATCGGAAATCAAACTCTTTAAAACAAAAAAAAAATCAAAATCCGTTAATAAATGACGGAGTTCTGTGGTAACAAACATTTAAAAAAATATTTAAAAAAAAAATACAGACGAATTGAGAACCATCCTCCTTTTTGAAGTCGGGTTAAAAATATATACAGGCTGAATTGAGTACCTCCTTCTTTCGTCGGTAAATAATGAGATTTGCCAATAACATAAAAACGTTATAAAATAATGGTAATATTGTCTATAAAATGCTTGGTAATATTGTTTAAACATCCTCCTCTCAACAAAAATCCTGTGAACATTTCTTTCACACATATTCAAGGTCTATAAAATTCAGGAAATAAATAATTTTCTGATTCATAAAAAAAAAAAGAAGATTCTTCATACATTCCGATACACATTCCTCAAACACTTTCAAAAACAACCAAATAACAAAAATATTAATATGATGTTAATATAATGTTAACAGAATAATGAATTGGTGTTTGATTAAAACGTCCATTATTATCCATTTTGTTTAAAAAAAATTATTAAATATTTTATAGGCAATTAAAGGTTATACCACTAATAAATAAGCCATTAAGAATCTATTAAAATTAAAAAAAAGAAAAGTAATTAAAAATATTACATTCAAATCTTTTTATATTTTAATTTATTAAAATTATATTGTATTTAATTTTTATTAAAAAGTATTTATTAATATTTTTTTTTTACCTCTATCTATAATGCTAAACACCGTGGATCACTGGGAAAAAGTACCGTGACAGGAGCTCGGGAAGATACTGCTTCAGAGTGCAACCAAGAGGCTCGATGCACTGCGGCTGAACAGAATGCAAATGCGGAGGGTTACCGGATTCATTACCGGGCATTGTCCCCTGCGGAAGCACTGACTCACAATGGGACTCCATAACGGGTCCATTATGTGCAGATTGTGTATTACTTAAAAATTATATTTTGGTTAATAATTAACTATAATTAATTAATATGATATAGTGTCTTTGTTTGTTGCTCGAACAAATATAATTGTCTCTCTCTCTCTGTGTAGAACACATTTTTTTTTAATTTTATTACTGTGATATTATAAAATATATTTTATATAATAAATAATTTAATTTAATTATTTGCAGCCTATATAAAACAATTTTTAAGTAATAAAATTTTCATAAAATGTGTTCTACGCAGAGAGAGAGACAATTATATTTGTTCAAGCAACAAACAAAGACACTATATCATATTAATTAATTAATTAATCTTAATAGCCAGCAGAACTATGGTGGCAGACATTGCACTCATACATTTATAATATTGTTATCTGCCTTTTAAACATTATTTCATTCAATTAACAGATGAGGGAAGATTTTTCTAATGGCGGATCTTAGTCCATATTGATTAATAATATTATATTAAATATTCATACGTATATGTTTGTATATAGAGGTCGTGTGATGTTTTGCATCAAATGTTTAATGTGTGTAACATACTAAATATTTACATTTGTATTTAAAATGTTTATTTGTTTTTAATAGGTACACTGCCGTTCATAAAAATTGAACCAGTTGAAGCATAAATTAGACATGACAGATATTTTAAATGAAACAAAATTTCACATATTAATCTAAGTATTCTTTTCGAAATTAAATGTATTATTATATTAGCATCCCTGAAAATCTAGAAAAGTTTGCTAGCCACAGGTCAAATCTATTAAACACTACCAAACATAGAGATTTTAAGCTATTTAACAACTGTTATCACTGAAAATATTATATTTGTAGCTCTTTTCATTTTCGAAATAATAGAGTTTAACTATTTTGATACCAAAGTACTCAATATAGTCAATTTTTGCAACTTTAAATAGAAGTTTATGAAGATATCTCTATGATATCTCTATGTACAGGCTTGGATTTAGAGGTTATGTGTTTATAACGGCTTGCTCGGGAATTACTGTAACACACATTATCTAATTGTTAGAAGTTTAGGTACATATTTGTCATTTGTTCATGATTAATTAATTCGTTTAAAAAAATTCAATACAAATTCAGTTATTCCTTTCTTTCAATTTTTTGAATATTCTAGATAGGGTTGGTTTTTCAGCTTTGGTCCTGCGTTAAAGAGTATAGGGATTACACATACACTTCGCCCCAGATGTCAGATGTTCAAAGATGATGTTGAGTTTTCACGGAATTACTACGGTTTGAAATGTCCTGTTAAAAGAATAATCATGTTCGGCTAGACTTAGTTTTCTTGCAACTACTAATAGCTGTTAAAAAGCTACAAAAATCTCGCACAGACCTCATATATTAAACATTAATAACTGTCCAAAATAATGTACCTAAATCAAGTTTATGTAATAGTTATTACATGTATGTGAAATGATTGCCAAATAGCCACAAACAAGTTGAACCGACTTTCATATTTGCTGTAGGCATAGAGATAATATATAATCTCTATGGCTGTAGGACTGAAGTATGTAGCCAAGTGTATAAAAAATTTACCCCATTTCCAATGGTTATAAACAGGATCCTCTCTCAGAATTATATTGAATTCAGTAATAAATATTTCAGGCAAACAAATAGACTAAGAATAAGATCACCACTAAATTCGTTACAGGATGAAATATTTATGTCATTTTTCGAAGATGAGATCCTAAGTTCACCATTCCAAGCTAAGCAAGCCATCAGTTTTTGGCATCGTAATGTGGATGTTGTGATAATCTGCTTCGATGGTTTCTGTCGACAACAGGATATATTTGTTGAATTCCTTAATTCATTTAACCCCAAGATCCAATTTACAAGTGAAATGGAGCATAGTAGTATTATTTGTTTTCCGGACTTACACTTTCTGGACACAAAGGTAACAACCTAGAATTCAATATCACCTGCTCAAACGTTGGCTGCCCAAAACATTATGGGTCAGAAGAGACTAAACTTACCATTATCAAAAGAAAGCTTCCATTAAGAAATTCATATAATAGAAGAAATTGCTTTGAATAATGATTTTAACAAGAATCTAATCCAATGTATGGTACATCAAAAATTGCATAAAATAGCGATAAATGCATTGTATCCATCCTGGTTTACAAAGCTATAACATGGTAAAGTTTCCGAAAAAATGGGAAAAATTCTTGCATACCACTTTGATACAACTTTTAGCCCTACATTAAAACTAAGCAACCTTCTAATAAACAACAAAAGGTAACTGGAAAAACGAGGAGTAGAGAAGTTGTAATTTTTTTATCGTTACAAATTCATATATAATTGAAAGAATAATTCCTTTGAAGTATGTTTTGATAATTTTTTTTTAATTAACAATTTCATTAATTATTAATAAAAAATAAATAAATTTGATGTATAAAAAAACGACTATGACGTCATTATATCTGTTGAGGCTGAGAGCCAATTGAAATCATGAAATCACACTTGTACAGATCACTATATGCTATAAAAAAATAGTCTAATAGTCTCTTGTCTCTCTCGTAAACATGGATGTTTTATCATTTCTCCATGCGGTGGCGTTACTAAAGCGATATAATGACGTCACTGAAATGTACATTTTCAAAAAAAAATTTTTAATTGTAAAATTATATGAAAAAACAATTGTTAAAAATTTTTTTTTAATTCTTCTTAATAAATTTAGTTAACATTCGAAAAAAATTAAATTACAAAACATGCAACTTCTGTATTCTGGTATTTACAGATTGTCCTGTGGTAGGAATTTTGACAGCGAAGAAAGTGAATTGGGTGGGAATCGTAATAAAAACATACAATTTATTCATTGAATTATTTATTCACACTTAGCACTTGCATTATTACATAATTTCTTACATTTAATTATAATTGGCTAGGATTTAATTTTCATATTGATATTTTAAAATTTCAATTTTCATAATAACTTCGAATAGAACAGGCAAATTTTGAATTTTTCTAAATTTTTTTTTTTAGATGGATACATATAACATGGATTCTTTAAGTGTGAAAGATTACTAAACCTATTTTTATTATTTTAATTTCTTTTCTTTTTTTTTGTAAAAAACTTATAATTATATGGAAATAAGATATTATTAATTTAATATATATATGTAATTCTGTTTTTATTTTAATATTTATACATGTGATCTCAGAACGTCAAAAATAATAGATTTATTTCCAGTAAGATTTATTTTTTATTGCTTTAGTCGAATGAAAAGTTGAATACTTTTTTATTTTCCTTTAGCGTTCTGTTCTGTTACATAAAAATAATTTCCCATTATCAAACTGACACTTTACAATTTTATGAGCTATTCCATGTTTTTGGAATCAATCTGTTTAGTAAAATACTCAATTTTTGTATTGTAATAGTTGAACTTTCGTTTTAGTACACTATTATATGGATTTATTTCATACTCTAAGCCGTTTATCGTTATTTTTTTAATAGTTTTATCAGAAAGTTCTTATGTTTAATGTTCAGTATACATTCGAAAATTTATTTTGATCGTAAAAATTTAAAGTGACAGTATGGTTGTTTATTATAACTTTGATACAAACAAATAAAATTATACGTTTACAACATTATTTGCTTGTATTTGGTTACACTTGTAAAATAATAATGTATACAGGCATGCTCTGAACGAGATTTCATGGTGAATAAGTGGGATGAAGTAATTCATTTTGTCGATCTCCTGAATATAGATACATTTTTCTAAGAAAACTGTCAAAATTATCTATACATCTCACGCATTATCAATTCGGAATAACCCTGTACGTCTAAGTGTCCAGAAAGTACCGCAGTACCGCATCAATCTTCTAATAAATAATAATAACTGACTCTCCCACTTCCATGCTTACCGCTATTGCGCACCTCTGATTCGTTACTTATTTTAATTAATAACTAATTACCTATGCGTTAGGTTAAAAAATGGTAGAGGATTTTTCGTCTCAGAATTTTATTCTCTATCTACCCTCCTATCAATCCCCTGCGGTACCATCTGGGACACCCGATATATTATTGATAAAAATCAATTATAAGAATAATTAATTTAATTAACCTCTATATAACTTGTCAAAATTTCTGTTAAATTAAAATCTGATTGGAAATTTCAATTATTTTTGAATTAATGGAAACAAATTATATACAATTTACATTATTACAAAATTATAACAACAATATTTAAATATATTTTCAATTTTATAATATTTATGAGATTATTTTATATATTTATCTTTTTATATTACCTATAATATTCAACTACTTAATTACAATATAAATGGAGAATAAATTGAAATATACAAAATCCTAAAAACTAATATAATATTTTTATATAAATCTTTAGCACCAAATAACAAAAAAAAAATTATTAACATAATAATATATGAGTGTTTTTTGCTTTTCACATATTTTTGAATTTTTCATTGTGATAAAAATTCATTGTAAAATAGATCAAATATTTACTTATTGTGTAAATAATTTAGCATCCCTTAATACATTATTGACTTTGTTACGTTTCATAGAAATTAAGAATATAGGCTGTGGCTAGAAACTAGACAATTATAGCAAAGCGAAATTTAAAGAAAAATACTTTTAAAATTAGTATTTTAGAGAACTCAATTTACACATCTTGTGCTCTTATTTATTTATATATCAAAATAATTTTAATTATTCAATTGAAAGTTAATAATATAAGAAAGTTATAAAACATTTTTGCACTTGATTAAACAATTATTCCCGTTATCATCAACGTAGTTTCAAGTTGGGACCATAAATGCGACCGGAGGAAGAATGACTAGAGTTTGAATCAGAAATGGAGAACTTCGAATGTTAGTAAAATAGTCCTAGATAGGCTGACTTGCTATGCTTCGGTTTCTCCTCCGCACTGCTAATAGTAAATCCTTTAAATAGAAATAAATAACGGTTTGCTTTTCATAGTATTTTCGAATAAAAAATGATATAATTCTTTTAAATAATACACTAAAGGTAACATAAACGAAATGTTATTACATCGCTGTTGAGATAAGAGATAAAATATAGGGCATAATAGGCCATTAAAGGGATCATTTGCAAGTATTCGTTAATTAAATTGACTTTTAATAAAATTGATGAAAACGGGTTTAAATCTTATTCGAGGAATTGACTCTCACTTAAAAACATTTAAAGGCTTAAAGCCACAATTTTTAATCATTTTAAAATGACATTTAACAATAATCACACACTAGCCACAGATTTAAAAATATTGCAATAATAAAATATTAATTTTTATCTAAAAATGTTAACAGATAAAAGAATTAGTCTAAAAAAATAAATATTGATATAATTTTTATTATATAATTGATATGTTTTAATAAGATGTTTTAATGTTTAATCGATAAGATAAAATCAATCTTGATATGAGGGTTAGTCTAAATTGTTGTTAAGTATTTCATACTTAAGTATTATGTTTGGACCAATTGAGAAAGTTAACTATGATGTGTTATACATTTGGAGACAATTAGAAAAGCCAATACATAATCAACGAATGTTAAATTTACAGTATAATTCAGTAAATATGAACCAGTATTTTAACATATTAGAATTAGTAACTTAAACCCCTTCTTTAAAGAGGGAGAAAGGTAAATTCGTGATGCTCTAATCGTTGCTCCAACATGACGTTATCAGTAACTGTTTTGTTGGAGGTTTTAGGCTTTTCAATGTTTGACGTATTATAACTAAATGAAAATCAGTTCTTTATGAATGTTATATTATAAAGATATGTCTTTAAAAAGCCTTATGAACTTGACAGAAAGTATATTACAATTACATCAAGAATAGAAGCGTGCGTATATTTGTTACTTAACTCCATCTAACATCCCGGTCAAACACCACCGATTCATCAGTTGATCGTAAGAGAACCCTGCGTCAGAATACAGTAATAGCATAAAAATACGAGCTGTATGTTAATTAGAGTGTAGGTGAATATCCAGAAATGCCACTCATTATTTTGTAGATAAAATATTAATTCAATTTAAAGTTATAATTACAACCATGGTACAAGTTCAACACAACCGTTGACTTATACGCAATACTCGTAGCATAACTTTTATTTCGAGTTTTGTGGTATTATAGTTTTATTATTTGAATAGCTATGTCGCAACTCGAATTCAACAAAAATGTATTTGATTACAACCGTTGACATTATTGACACTGGATTTCTATAACTACTCTTTAAAAAAAATTGTCCCTTACTACTTTTCTGGCCGTTTCTCTTCTTAATGTAACTGTAATATTCTTTATTTGATAATAATTTAAACAGATATACAATGTTTGTTGAGGATTCCCGATCAAAATTTTTTTTGATTGGGAAGTATATTATTTTATGATTATTGAAGACAATCGATATAAACATTAAAAACCTGTATTTATCTTATAATATACATTTTATTTAAGAAAACGATGTATATGTTGTAATGAATCGGCGTTTTTGTAATATTTTAAACAAAAGTTTTTTCTAATAATTACAAATCACAATATATTCACATTATAATTCAGACCATAATTCGATTAAACTTAATCTAATAAATTCCATTATCTTAGGAAGACATCTATTGATTTTAGTTTCTAATTAAACACTACAAATTAAAAGATCATATTATTTTCCTCCAATTCATTATCATAAGTAAAATTAAGAATTTAAAAAACAAATTAAATTAGAAAACATTATCTTCTTATTGACGATAGTATTGAGTTACCTTATTTCAGAATTTGTTTCGGTCACACTTACAAGAATTCTCATACAAAACAACACATCAGATTTATACTTAATTGCAGTATCTAACTTTTATTTAACATTGTGACAAACATATGAATTCTTCACAGCGGATGCCATCACATATATTTTAATATACAGTTTTCTATTTAAACATTTCTGTTTTTGTTGAAATGGTAAATTAATGTACCAATTTGAATACAGAAAGAATAACGTAATTCGGGATAATTTAATTCGTAATCAGATAATACGATTTTTAAAATTATTTTTTAATAATTAAAATAATACTTTATTAACAATATACATTATATTACGACTATTTGATTTGTATTTAAATTCCTATCTAATACAGGGTTTATACCGGTCAAGTACACGGCGAAGTAAAGTAACAGTTACCATGTTAATAGTTCCGGTAAACCGAACTAGCAATTTGCGTCGTATAGTGAGGTAAGTCTATATAGTGAGCAATAAAGCCGGATCCAGGCAAGCAAGTAGCTTAACTTGTCTATGACCCCGACAAGAATAGCGTTAGCTGGAAGCTTCTGGAATGTCTCACTTTGCACTTATCTACTGAAATAGACACTCGTTTGACTTGTTATTTACTTCTCTATTGAACCACGTATAAATGTGATTGATTAAGCTGTAGTCGAGGAAGTCAAGTACAAACCAATCTAACCCCGTTCAAGTCATTCGTTTTTACCAAATTTCTTGAATATTGACAAATCATTTCAAAGTTTAATCATAAATTGTAATGAAATTTGTGACACTTTTAATGGATTCACATCAAATAGAAGACCATGAGGATGTATACATTTACTACATTGTGCCTTATTACGATTTATAAAATCTACCCTATGATTGAAACAAGAAAACTTTGTCCCATTCTGATTTAAATTGTCATTTATTTGTGCTATAATTATTTAATTAAAGGGCGGAAAATTATCAGTCAATGTGAGTTGTAAATTTTTATTGACTCAAGACCATAAATTTTCAGAGTTTTTAATTATTGTCAACTCGATTAAACATTTGTTTTAAGTTAAGTGTATCAATAGTATAAATAGTCACGCATAAAACCATGAGTATATTCGTGAACTTGAGAATTTATCAAAAACATAACTCTGACTTGTGCCAACCCTACTCTAACGAGGGATGTTAATTTTATTTTGAAAACGGTAAGAAATAGTGCTAAATACTAACAATTTTGATAGAAACATTTGTTGGAAACATTCTGTTGATTGTTTTGTAAAGTAATATGAAAGGTTTACAAGTAATACTTTTATTAAAAATAAGATAAAAAAGTTTGAAAAATTTATATTTTAATTCGAAAATAAATGTGATTGCACCAAAAACTATTATTAATATTTTTTGTATAAAAATACAAATATCAAAACTAGAATTATATAAATTTAAAAGGTCAAAAATGTTTTAACAGGCGATTTTTGCCAAATCTATTCGGTTTTCGAAAACATGATTCAAATAAATGTTGTTAGTATTTTTATCAGAAACATTGTATTTTAAAGATTTACTTTATCTCCTACCGTTTTCGAAATAAGACACCCCTTGATAGGAGAAGATTGTCTGACACTAGCAAGTGTAAACAGAAAAACCGTTTGGAATGTCATTTTTGGTTAATATAAGGATTGTTTTGACAAATTCTCAAACTTTCAAAAATACTGAACGTTTTTGATCTAACACCTTTGAGACTATCTTGTATCAGACTATGTATCATATTTCAATCCGGATTTACAATTACAATTATCCGCAAATGAAACTTATATACAGATGTTCCCTTCAAGAATATGCAAACGACGAAAACCTTTCAATTTCAAACACATTCATTTTTTAAAATATAATTTGGAGTAGCAGGACAATTTTTCTATTGGTTGGCAACGTTTCAATTTTGGATACATTTTTTTATTCTTTCTAAAAGTTTGAGAAATAAATAAATGTTACTAACAAATATTCGATTTTCTGTAAGAAATTATAAATATTTTTCAGGCCATTAAATAAATCTTGTAAAATTTGTAAATCGATCTCAAATTTATATACAAACGAAGTCGGTTAATAAATAATTCTCTCTACCTTTTATGCAATAAATAATGTTGATTTAAATTAGGATGGTATTCATATTTCTGCAATTCTTTTTTGTCCATAATTCATTAACGATACTGTTATTAAATCTTTAAGGTCTGACTTTACAACCCCCGATTAAATTTTAATTGGTAGAAGTAAATCAGTATCATGTGTAAAGCGCTACCAAGCATATTTTATCTATAAATAATAGGTTTGTAGGATCTATGTTGATTGGACTACACTTTTTAGTTTCCGTTGTCGTTTAAGGAATGTACTAAATATGTTAAATTTTTGAATAATTCACAATACAAATGAGGGTCCTGAGACTCTTAATCTCAGAATTGTGGGTCCGAGCATCACAGTGGATATAAAATATAGAGCTGAGTTAATTGTTTATAATTGAATTTTTTAAATATAGAAAATGTTTATGAACTCACACAAGTTTGTCAAAAGACACAAACCTGTCAAACTGGAAATAACAGATTGTTCATTATAAAGGAAGTTCTTCAGCTACGAAGATTGCCCATACTCTGATATGAGATCTAAATACTTTTCTTCATATCTTTGGCTTAGTTTCATTTTTTAAGTAAAAATTCATAGTTATTATTGATAGGTCAATGACCAAATAGATTTTACCAGACAAAAGGTTATGTAGTTTTGGATTTGTGTCCAAATCTTTTTTGGTTTTTGCGTAATAATTCTGTACTAGTGCGTCCTACGAAAAAATAAATTTATTATGTTTTTTAGTGCATAAAATCCGTTACAATTTACTCTCCTAACATGTTTTTCTAAACCAAATAAGCGGACTCAAAAGACACAGAGCTGACGCGTGCACAGGTGCGCCGATTTCGAAAACTTGGATTTTTAAGGACGACCTAGGTACAGAACTACATGAAGTTTTGTCAGGTAACCTACCTTATTGACGACTTGGTCACTGGCCTATGAATATAATGGATAATTAGAATTTTTTTAGTTTATTGCCGATGTCCCTGTCTATTATGTTTTGATTTTTTCCCTTTCACAGGGTCTCGTTAAAATCCATTTTATGAGAGTTTCGCAGAGTGGTATAAAAACTATAAAATATGTTGTAATCTGTTAACAGTATACTAATTTCTTCTAGACTATAAACTTTTTAATCTAGGGTGAAATCAAGCCCAAATCTGTCAAAATCATGGTTTTATTTTGTTTTTGCACCTTTAACAGCCCACGCATTATGCAACTTATTGTACGACAAGCTATACAATCCAAGTAGACATGACTGAGAAAAGCATAGGTAGACAGGGCCTATATAATTATAGTATTCTATAAACTATAAAATTATCGTTTCGATGATCGAATCTACAAGGATAGTACAGCTTGTCGCATAACAAATTTCATAATGTGTGGTTTCAACATTTATTATGTTATTATCAATTGATTTTTAGAATTCCAGCTGTATAATTGCAAAATATTAAATGTTAATTAATTATAATTATTTTTAATTATTAATGATAATGCATAATCAATTTTAATGATAATTACATTGTGTGTGTAATATAACACACATCCAAAAATTATATTCTTGTTTCTTACGTGAAATACGAAAATTTAATATTTACGTTTCGTGAACAATATCTACATACATTTTTTAAATTATTTTTTTATGATTTACATTCTTATTTTTACCCTCTTGTAGGTACATTATTAATTTTATACATATATATAATGTTTGTACCATGTAATATATTTATATTTTAAAGTAGCCAAGGCACAAAAATTTACACAAAGACCAATAAGTTATAAAGTTAAATTATGTGTTTTAATAAGGATGAAATAGTTCACGCATTTATCAAATAGATTACAATCGATTTTATTATTGTTGCTACACCATTTAAAAGGGATCAACCATACAAAAAATTGCATGTACGAGACAGACAATGTGACAGTTCAAAAACTTGGATCTATGGACACCCCTCACCTTTAATGAATGACAGATTATTAAAAAGCGTCGAATGACACTTCACTTTTGAGGCGACAAAAAGACATCTTTTTGTTTAAAATTGATCCAGTTATATAATTTTGAAAGTTTCGTAAAAAAAGCGTTTTACACGAAAATGCTTTTCTCACTTTTTCTAAATTTACGCTAAGAACCCTGTATTTCATACCAAAAATTATAGAAATACAGCATGTTACTAAAATCAAAATATGATATAACTCGGAATAAAGTAAAATTTAAAAAGGCACAATGATATCTCGCAAAACACTCACGATTGAAATTGCAAGCTATAATATTATCAAATTTGTAATGTTACTATAGTATATCTCGGGCAATTTTAATCGGAAAAAGGTTTGCGCGATTTCATTCAGAATTTATTTTGTCTTCTTTAATCTTTCCAGAGTTTAGTCCGAAACTGTCCGAAACTATATTAACTCAAATTTGAAAATTGTTCAATTAAGTTAGATTTGGCGGTCTGTATCTCCGTTAGTTTTCATTTCAGCGACATTTGTTCTACGACAAAAAGTTTTACTTTATTGGCTTCTTTTTTATGTAATCTGGTAGATCAAATTAAATTTCACAAATCAATTGGAACCTTCATCAATGTTTATTGTTGTTCGTTGAACTAAGCAGGATTAATGATAGCGTATCCCTCCCTCATGATGATGCCACACTTGTCATTTCATCAATAAGACTAAATGTATCAAATCATAAACAACGAGTTAACTATTCTAGGTCACCCAATGTACAATCCACTCCAAGTGGCGTTCTTTTTTCAAATTGTTGCAGTAGTTGCCGATCCATTTGGTTTTCGAAAATATAACAACTTTTATTTTAAACAGTTTTTCGAAAACCCAATGGATTTGACAAAAGTAAATAGTAAAATTTTGAAAAAAGTACGCCACTTTTAGAGTTGATAGTAAATATTCAATGTCAAAAAAAGTTTAACTGATAATTGTCAATGTTATTTGCCTTTGGCATATGGTTGTATAGTTAGTGTAAAATCTAAGTAACAAATTTTTGTTTGTTTTTACTAATGAAATAAAGTTATTAACATTTAAAAATTTACAGTTAATGTTATTCATGTTTAATTAATCAGTTTTAAGTAATATTAGTTATATGCAATTTTATTTAAATTTAATGTACAAAAAATATTCTGTTAATATAAAAAGTTTTTTTATTTAAATTTGAGTCTTTTAGACCTATTAGTCATTTGTGCATTGATTTAATTATTGATTTATAGGGAATTATATACTCTGTTTCCACTATAATACTATGCATATAAACCTAAACGATGTATTTTTGCCGATAGAAAATTGTGAAGAATAAAAACCACTGGTTTTGGACATCCTTCCAAATCTAATTCCTAAAACAGAAAAAGAAAATTAACTTTAAAAAAAAAATTTTAAAAATTTACAGTAATAAATACGAAACTGCAGTTTTAACATAAGAAAAGTGGAATGTATCACGTAAAAAGTGTTTCCAGAAGCTTTTGATAAGAAGTAACCTACCCGCAGGGCGTATGTAGCCCCAAAATAGCCCCGTCGTTGTGCAAAAGTAATTAAAGATGGGAAATTTTAAATGAATTTAAAAGTTAATTTTAATTTTAAAACAATAATTTTATCCACATACTATGGTTAAAAAGGATGGAAAAAAAACATGAAAAAAAAACTCTACATGAAAAAGAAAACCTTAGGTTAAAATCAAAGTTATTGTACTAGAAAGTCATAAGATTTATCGTAAACATTGTTAGCAAGGAAACTAAAGCTTATTAATATTTGAATAAAAATTATTATTTTATATTTTTGTAAAATGTATTTGTTTAAGACAATGGTTGCAGAAATATGGAAGGGTAAACGAAGCGAGATACCCACTTAAAAAATATTTGTGCGTATTATTTGTGTAAAATATAAATTAAAATTGGTTGATGAACCTATTTTCCTAACTCTCATCCCACCCTTAAATCTCTGCTTCAAGAAGGTAGACATAAAGCGACTGTAAGAATATACCTTGTATAACATATAACATTTCATAAAGAATTTCAATCTACATTTTAATTCGGTGACATGTTAGTTCAATGAATTCATTTTAGTTCAATGAATTACCTAGGATTCCCCAACTCTCAGAAATAAACGGGTGAGAATACTGATTTCCGTACAACTTTATAAAATTTACCACATCTATATTTATATATGCAACCTTTGGCTTTACAAAAATTGTTTGAAATAAATTGGACTATAATGTAATTAAATTTGTTAATACAATTAATTTATCCAACCAGGGTGAGCGAGAACTGGATAATTGGGAATACTCTACATATCCGGGCCCTATCATTTTTACCCTCGAAAAACTCTACAAGTGAGAAACACAAACCTCTATATGAAAGAGTGGTTTTTCACGCCTGAACCCACTATAACTGAGTCTGTCCTATACCTCTAAATTTAGTGGAATATCAACAAATCGAGCGTTTTTGTATCTCAAATCATTGTTTTTGTACTGCATTCTTCTAGAACGGCCAAATGTGCGTCTGTATCGACCTATTTGCCAAACTTATTACAGTTGATAAGTATCAAATGCGAAGAAAGTTTCGACACGTCCTCGGAATGTCAGAACGAAACATCAGTATGCCACCGCCTACCTTCGAAGACTTTGTACAGATTGACGACAACGTAGCTACTGGCGGAGAACACATGGAATATGATAGTTACACAGGATTTTGGAAATAAAGATCATTCTATTGTATTCGTATATTCTTCGTATACCTCAAGTTGAAAAAACCGCCCCTGCTCCTCTATACTTGGTTAAGTGAAAAACCTTCATAAGCGAAAAAAAGATTCCGATACCTTGAACTCTCGCTCATCCAGGTTTGACTGTACTAATTTTTGTGATAAACCTCGTAGTTTTTGAGATATTTGGAGAAAACGATATTTTAATCTTTTTCCACCTTTCTCAATTTCTTACGGAGTACATATTTAATGAACAACACTTTGTGATAGATTTTAACTCTTTGGATTACTTGGATTTTTTATTTAATTCTACTGTACTATCATTTTCATACGTAGTGTTCATTTTTAACATTCTTACAGTTGACTTGTGCTGGTTTCATTAGGTTTTCGAAAAAATTATTAGAGCAAAAGTTATTAGGTAGTATTTTTATAATGAACAGATTTATATGAAACTGTTTTTCGAAAATCAAATCGATTTGGCACAAATCGACTGTAAAAATTTGAAAAATAGACACCAATGACGAGCCGATAGTACTATAAGCTAAAAGTACATATTTTATGTACTCATAGACCATTAATGAAAGTATCAAATTGTATCTTACGAATGGATTACTTTTAACTTAAAAGTCTCTCTTTGATTAAACATATTGACGCCTTTACAGTAAGGGCCCAAAATGTATGAATAAAGAAACGTATAAAGTGAAACGAAAATAAAGCAAAACAAAATTTTAACTTTTTCTTAAAAATATTCGATACTGATTTTTAAGCCGTAGGTAGAGAGGCTCATCTTATTTCATTTTAGAACTTATATATTTTTAGAATTTCTTTGCAATTTTTTATGTTAATTGTATTACGTACAATTTCACCTTCTTCACCACCAAAATCTAGCCATAACAAACGATTTCCATCATCGGCTGAAGTTTTTAAACGATCAAAAGGATACCTCCATAAAGTTCGTACTCCACCACGCATTAAAGAGTTACCACCAGTTCCATATTCAATTAAACTAAATCCATTTTCATAATGTAAAACTAATTGACAATGCCGGCCTTTCCACATACAACCTAAAAAAAATCATTTTTAGTTACGTTTTTTGATACCAATTCAGTAGTTAAGCTTCTTATTTTTTTGCATATACTTACGGCAAACAAGTTCTTGCTGCTGTTGTGCACAAGTATGGGTACCATTTACAAGTGCTCTCGCCCAGTTAGCTAAGTCTCTATGAGTTTCGGCTCGTAATTCATATGTGATAACACCTTCAGATGTACCACATCTGACACTAAACGTAATGATTTCATTGGAACTTGTTGAATTTCGTATAGAATTACTACTAACTAGACGTGTTGATAATAACGAACATAGCTCCACTGGTGCACCCCATGCTTCAATTGACCATGGTGCTGATTCATACAAACGTAACTCTTTATCCGTTACGGCTACAAATACTGATTGCCATCGTTCGGAATCATCAGAACTTTCTGAACTTGCCGATCGACCATTCTATAAACATAAATAAAATATTAATGGAACCTTGTCAATTAAATTGCTATATTAACACTATTTTTTAATACTATTATGAAATTATTTGAGGGTGGAGATGGGTTATGGCTTTAAATATGAACGAGAAATATCAAAATGCTGAGCTCTTTCGACTTCAGCTCAAAAGTGATTAGGACATACGTCGTAAAAGAACAGATAAGATAACATGACAAAAAGACGCTCTTCTGGAAGCAAGAGTAGAGGGAAAATAATTTCTAGGCGATCTGTAGATTTTACGACCTAGCGAACGTTCTCAAGATATAATATTAAACCGAAAAAGTTTCGTTCTGATGAACTCTTTCAAGGTTGATGTAAGCCGCAAATCTTTTCGGCACATTCAACCAAAGAAGATTCAAAGCTTGCGTCAACATGAGCAGGTGTAGATCATGTTTTTTGGCATGTTTTCTGAACAAACAGATTAAATCGACAGGTTTGATTTTTATGTTTAAAATATATTCCTGAAAAATTTACCTCAATACTAGAAGTTCTCCTACTAAGCCATCCTATATGATGTAACTCTCCTATTAATGTACTTAATGTTCGATTAGCTTCATGTAGTGCTGCTAGAGTAAGTGTTGCCAATGCTGAATGTAAACTATTGAACCATGCGGCTGCTTCATTCGTATCGGCTGCTCTTAACACACAGCTATGTACACTATCGGGTGAATGCAGTTCTAGAGTACGATTTTCTGAAACAAATGATTATATAAATTAATTATTGTTTTGTGAATATAATATGTCTCAATACTACGGCCCAGACCCGTTTCTTGAAGTGCCACAATAAAATATAAAATAATAGAACGGGCGGTACAAGAGTCCAACCGTTCTTGGGTAAATTCTTATGGTCAAGATCATGCAAAGGCTCTTATGAAAAGCTTCTCATGGAAAAGACCTCTGAGCGTTTACAACTAGGAAAAACACAATTGAAGATACTTACTGGCCTTCTTACTGACCACAAAATAACATCTCAGAGGGAATGATCTGAAGATTTTGTCATGAAGAGGAGGAGGAAACCGGAATTCACATTCTTGAATGCAAAAGTCTCTCTCTCAAAAGACAATATCATTTGGGATGGACAGATCTTCAGTCAGATGAAAGCAGTGAGGTGTCGCCGAGGAATATCCTAACGTTTATCAAGACCATAGGACTCCTGGAACATCTTTTAAGGAAAGGAGGTACAACAGATCAAATTGATCGCGGTACAAAAGCTTTTTATAAGGCTTTTTCCTGACTCGAATCGAATCTAATCAAAATGTCTCAATATCAATTACGAGTAAAATTCATTACGGTTATTACGCCTTGTGTATTTTGAAACAAAGAAATGTCCAATCTAAATATTTAAATTCATCAATTTATATTATGAATAAAAATTTAAGAAAGATAATTCAACCAAAGATAATTGAATCAAAAACCTCCATATCTATTCCACACACTTTCTATTAGTACTACTTTAATACATTTTAGTAATGCATACACCATAGGGAGTAGGAGTACTCAATCCTATGCCCGCAAGCATTATGGCACCTTTCGACCGTTTTACCTGTGTTATACAAAATCAATAAAAAAGTTTAAGTTTTCAATAAATTGTACAATTTATTGAAAAGTATATTCTTTACGTCTAGAATTGTTAATATTTAGTGGTGGATGTACGGTCTAAGCGAGGCCCGAGCCTAGAGCGGCTAAATTTTCAGGGCGCCAAAATTTAAGGGATGCTAAAATTTTACATCGGAAAAAATTCAACGAACGATTCAAATTTAAAAATCAATTTGAATTAGTTTTGCTTTGAATATATGAAAGCAAAAAGGGTGCCATATCGGACGAGGCCTAGGGCGTTATCGAACCTAAATTCGCCACTGTTTCTATTTGTGTTTTTATACCCCGTATATGTTAATATCCAAGGTATATTAAGTCCCGACTTTGTAACGCTTCAAAAGATTAATCCTTGACATAAATGCTTGATATAGGCGTTCATAAAACGGCCTAATTCGGCCATTTCCGCATATCCGTCGGTCTGTCCGTCTGTAAACCCAATAACTCGAGAACAAAAAAAGATAAGGAGCTGAAATTTTTTTTATGTGTTCTAGAGCAAAAAAGTAAGGTCAAGTTCGTTAATGGGCAAAATCGGAACGTGTTTTCCCTCGCCAGGAGGGGGGGGGGGGAATATATATCTTTGAAACCGTAAAAGATAGAAAAAAATTTAATAACAAAAAATCTTCTTTTTTTTAAAATAAACAACTTTTGCTTGAAAATTTTTTTTCATAAACTCAAAAGTTTTCTCATAATTTGTGATTAAATGCTCCTCGGAAAGCAAATTATTCACAATTCGAATACGCAGAATTGTAAACAATTCAATCATTGATATACAACTCAGTATACACTGGGTATTCAAATAATTAACTCAGTTAGTTGTTACATTACTTGTTATAAATAAAAATGGTTCCAGCCATCCAATCGATATTCTAGAATATGCTCTTAGGCACATAAAGGTTGAGACCATCTGTATTACAGGAACCATACATTAATTGATGACATTAACGTTCTCCGGTAGACGAAGTTGTATGATTTAAATCCAGGTGGTTGGACATTTTTAATTTAAATTATTATAATTGTATTTGAAATCAGAAATCATTTTAGCATCAAAATAAATGTAGTAAAAATATATTTCACTTTGGTACTTCATAAAAATGTACAAAAATATTGTGCAAGTCTATAAATATAAAAAAATAAATAAAAATAAAAAAGCAACATACAGACGAATTGAGAGCCATCCTCCTTTTTGAAGTCGGGTTAATAAATAAGGTTTGAATGAATCGTGCTCAAGCTACAGATATCCCAAATATTTATGTTGGTTGGTTTAGTGTTGATATTAGTCCAGTAGTAAAGGTCGTTCAAACAGATGAACGTGAGGCGAACTCGTATTCTTTGAGGGGAGGTGATCACCGGACAAGATAAGTATTGAATGGATATTCATGTCATTATTATTATTATCACTAGTCCAGTGAGAATTATTAAAGAAATTATTTTCGCTAAACTTTAATGTAAATTGCGATCTGTAAATTTCAGATCATTCTTTTTACTATTAAGGTAGTTCTAGTACTATTATATAATCAGGACAAAAAATCGGTTTGATTTTATTATAGAACAAATACATATACACACATACACAACACATAGACAAATTCACTATTCATATATACAAAATAATGTAATTTTGAAAAAAAATAAATTTTAAACTTTTATATTTAGAAAATAAAACGGTAAAATGATTTAAAAAAAAAATTATTTAATAAATATTTATCTTTACTATTCTAGTTTTTTTTTTATATTCTGTCGAGTATTCTTTCTAATACAACAGATAATAGTTGGGCGGGCATGAAGTTTTACATGCTTCCGTTGAGAGAGTGAGAGAGAATGATTACTTTGCTATTAATTATCTCGCGATCTAAACGGTCAAAAATTCTGAAACTTCGGGATTTATTGGAAAACATTATTTTTAGCCTGTGAATAAAATGAGCAAAATCTGTCGAAAAGTGGTTTCATGCTGAAACTGTGAAACTGTCACCAAATTAGTAACGAATAACATATCCTGAGACAATATAAGAGTAATTTTAATAAGAGTGATGTTAACAAGAGAAAATTGAATGAAAGTAATTTTAACAAGAGTAATTTCAATAAAATTTATTACATTTTAATTTATTTTCTTTAACTTTAATTTTAATTTTTGTCTATTGATTTCGATTTTCTATCTATTTCTCATTGTCAAAGAGTAAATTACGACTAGCTAATTTATACTGATGATGACTACTTTATAGTCGAAATACGTATTTATAATACAAAAACTGATCTAGGTATTGAGGCGAATTTGAAGTTTTATTTCAAAAACCTAGAGTTCTCATTAATTATCATTTGATAATCTAATATACTATTATATTTAATAATGAACAACTTTTATCCGAAGCGTTTTTTCGAAAACCGAATCAATTTAAGGCACAAATCAATTTTAAAATTAAAAAAAAATTACATGGACTAGTGTGGTCCATAATACATTGTAATTATACATGTTGTAAAAGTATATATGGTTGGTATAGCTCTATAATCAGTGATTCTCAACCACTGTGCCGCGGCACTTTTGTGAGCCGCCAAATTTTAGAAATGTATATAGTAAAATATTAACCAACATAAACATGAAAAAAAGATCGAGACTGTTAAATGTAGAAGACGGTATGAGAGTAACATTGTCATTTTTACGAATATAAATGAAATTATCAAAAAACATCAAATTTCAAATTTCTCATTAAAAGTATTCTTATTATTAACTTGTAATTAATCCCTTAATGAACGTACTGTTGTTTTTGTAGTACATATTATTTTATTTCACATTCAAAATTATTATCATAAACTATTTTACACAGTGTATTATAGGTAAGTAAACAATTTTTAAACTTATTATCTTTTTCTTTGTGTGCAGTCAAATTTTGAAATCGTTAAAAGTGTGCCGCGACAAAAAAAAGGTTGAGAAACACTGCTCAACCGTCTGTTTAGTTAACATCTTCGTATAATAGATCTCCCATGAGTATGAGTGAGTACATACGTACACATTAAGCAATGTGCATGAGAAGGAGGTCTTATAGGTTTGATAAACAAGCATATTTTTGAAAATAGTGAATAATATTCATAACGAGTATGAGAGAGTACATATGTATACATTAAGCAATGTGTATGAGAAGGAGGTCTTATAGGTCTGAGTGGTTGGTGACCACTCGAACAGTTATGAAAAATTTGCTTGTTTATCAAACCTATAAGACCTCCTTCTCATACATATTGCTTAATGTATACATATGTATTCTCTCATAATCGTGGGAGATCTACTATACGAAGATGTAAACTAAACATAGTGTATATTATTATAAATAAATTTTTCTTTTAATTGTCACTACGATATTAACCACCAAAAATCTCGTCTTGTATAAAATCATTTTATAAAAGGATTTGTGTGGGTGTGTGTTTGTTGTACCTATGACAATTGTTTATTATTATACAGTATCTCTCAATAATACTTATGAATGAAATTATAATCAACTTCGTCTTTCTTTCCTCATGTTGTTTAAACTTATTATACCAAGACTAAAAAAATAAAGAAAATTCAAAAGAAACCAGTAGTTTTAAGAATTTATGAGCACTATAACAGTAAATATATATATATATGTATATGTATATGGGGATCATTGTGTATGTATATGGTTGCTCGTATTTTGTGTTTTATTATGGGAATATAAACTTATTAAAAGACGGGTAAAGTATACACATAGAACAAAACTGTTGGGTATATGGAGATTTAAAATTGATCGTTTGAGGTTATATATGTATATGAGACTTGGTTTGTTTGTTTTTTTTGTAACAAAAAATTATAATATGCTATACTATTAGAACGGCAGCTGACATGTCAAAAATATTGTGAATAATGCTTTGTGTATACTAAAGGATATTTGAAGTAGAATAAATGATAATGGGGGCGGGGGGGGGGGGGTGGGGGGGGGTAGCTGAGCTAATACCTTTCAGTGGCTCAGAGCCTATTTAAGGAATTCCAGGGACTGCATGTAAACAGGTGATTAACGAGTGGTCAAATGCTATACATCATTGGGAAAAGTACCGCGGCAAGAGCTCGGGAAGGTACTGCTTCAGAGTGCAACCAAGAGACTATCTCTCGATGCACTGAGGCTGAACAGGATGCAACTGTGGAGGGTTACCGGATCATTACCGGATACCGGATCATTACAGTGCATTATACCCTGCGGAATCATCTGCACACAGCCAGGAGGAAGAAACATCCAGCCACATTATCTATGACTTCGAACCTCTGGGTTACAGCAGATACAGGATATTCAGTGCATCTCACCCCGAATATATGAACCTTCAGGAATTCCTGATAAGCAAGCTCCTGGCTATTGCCAATATATGGGAGAAGTAAATCTCGTCGGACTGAAGTAGAAGGGGGAGCACAATGGACCATAAGGTCGAAGTGCTATACTTTTTAGACCCCAAAATGTTACTATCTATCTAGCTATGGGGGACGGGATCTGCTGGTGCACTGCGACCTATTAGATCTATTGTGCTCCCCCAACTGGTGCCTAAACGAGGAGTGGTCTCGTCTTAGAGGACCTCGTCCAGCCCTGTTTCCTTCGGGAAATACATGATCCAGATTGGGTCTAAGGATTGTAGCTCCCCTACACGAATCTGGTAGACTCCCAGACATTTTATTCTTTTGTGTATGAGAGCGTCATATAGCCTATTAGGTGGTGTTCCGGAGTTTCCTCTATTTCTTCATAAAACCTGCAGTTGTCCACATTTCCCAAGCCTAGCTTCCTAAGGTGTCTCCTGAGTTTGCCGTAAGAAATGTCCCGTAAGAAACCTCGTCAGAAACTGCAGTCTATTTTTTCTCAGGCCAATGCAGGTTTTGAATCTTTTATGGTTATATTTTCCAAGAAGATTCCGATTATTGGTCTACCTGAGCCTCTGAATTATGTATCTACAATTTTTGTTCGACGACATGGACCCCTTGAACGTCGGAGTTGACCCCTGGGGAAACATTGTCTTATATATCAATCTGCCCAGTAGTATTGTGCATTTTTGCCGTTTTGACACTAGTCGCTACAATTGTGTTCCTAGCTAAGAAGTTGTAGTTTTCAGAGTCTTGAAATTTTGACTGTAAGTTATTCGAACCTCACCCTGACGACAAAAAGGTGACCTTGGTCAAACAAAGAAGCTTTGTACATCTTTAAGATGAGGTTTAATGGTCAATGTGAGGCGTAGTTAAATGTCGAACGAACGTATGGCAATGTTTTGACACAAAACATTCACGTAATTTTCCGAATGTCATCTGCTGATCTACAGTATTGTCTATGGCAAACTTAATTTAATTTGTTTAACATCAAGTACTCACGTAATTAAAACCATTGTATGTTAAAAGTTCAACTTTAAAAAATTAAAAACAACTGTTTTCTATAAGGGATGGAGAGATTAGTGTTGGACATATGTTAGCCTTATAAGTTAGTATGTGTTGCTCAAAGCTTAAACGTTCTTTAAGCTTTATAAAAGCATATTATATTGCCGTATACACTAGAACTTTACAACAATACTTTTGGGTTAAAAGGTATACTAGTCAGATAACATACTACGATAATGTAAATAATCAACAGCTAAGTTTGGCTTGACGATTGACACGTCATTGGATCTGTTGTAGTGTTCGCAATAGGGAATATGCATGAAAATTTTTTTTCACTTGAATTGAAGCATGTTTACTTGACAAATATCAAGGTAAAATTATTTTTTAAATAACTTTAAAAAGAAGCGAGATATGAATGATTGAAATTCCCGATTAGACAAAGAGGGTGATAGCCCTCTTGATATGTTATGTGACGTCATATTACACTTTCACCATTTAAAATACCCGTAAAACTCCGTTTTTAGTATTTTTACAAGAAAGAGACAGATAATAATCTTTAAAAGCGTATAGCTTCCTTGATATTTGTCGGATTTTAATTTCGTTTTTAAATATTATTGCAGTATTAACAGTATTTTCATATTCTGAAAATAAATGTGACAAAAAATTTTCATGCATATTCCCTATTAAAAGCAAATGTAAATGTCAGCATTGCAAACGTCTAACCTAGGTATAACCGATTACATATAAATTAATAAGTGGAAGAAAGATGAAATGATAACTTGAATAGATTGGAGAAACATAAAGTAGTAATTTAGAAGTGTTTACAGTATTCATTTTTTTTAAGTTTGCGAGGTCAGATGTAACATTGTCAACAATGTGAGATACACCAATCCAAGTGGGCAAGCGGTCTAAGGCGTTATGTCTGCGCAGTATGCCTGCTTGGAAATTGGGAGGTTATGGGTTCGAATCCCGACATCGGCAGTTTGTCAATTATTAAGAGAAAAAAAGTGGCGGTTAATTGACTAAACTGTCGGCGTATGGACAAGAACGAAGTAACCGGCTATGCTAAGGTTTTCAACAGTTTTCTTCACGAACTCCAATTCCTAGTCTATACACAAAAATTCCTTCCACTCCACTCACATCCTCATATTCTTAGGCATCACAATGGACCTTATGGTCGAAGTGAAACCCGTCCAAGGCAGGCTCTACAATCTATCTATCTATGTGTGATACAGTCTTGAATTTTATTGATATTTATAAAATAAAATATATATAAATAAATAAAATATTTATTTATTTTTTCCATTTTAATTTTTTCTTAAACCTAGCTTGCGTTAGTTACGGATTTTAACACCAGATGTCAGACACTTCAGCTTTTAATTTCGAATACTTTTGTCTAATAATGAAGGACTGGTTGATTTTCTTAACTTTTTATAAATGATATGTAAAGAGATAACATTCGAGGAAAATTGCTTAACGTTGAATTTTGCAGACTGTACTCGTTTGTTTAGGACTGTTATGCCATCTGCATATAAAATGATAGATCCCTGCTTGTACATATCTACAAAATATCTACAAAATTTGAAGGAATCTAGAAGATTAATAATCAACTAGACTATATGAATTTCTGACGGAATTTTCGCTCATACATTTGAAACTACTCAATCGATTTTGGACGGAGGAACAGACGGTTTATTGAAATTGTGTTCAATTAAATTTTTACATGAGTAAAAACGCGATTTATCGATATTATACGTTACGGGGTACAGGTGGTAATTAAATACACACCGTTTGGTTACTAAAACTTTACAACTCTAGATTTGGCTTGGAAGGAGTTAAATGATGTTTTTTTAAATATATAGTTTTAGAACTATATATATATATAACTAAGAATCATTACTTCTATAATCATATTTTACTGTACACTAAAGAAACACCATCCATCAGTTTTCATACGATTTAGGAAAGTTAAGATATAAAATGTTTGAAATAAATGACATTATAAATGTTACTATTGCTTATAAAACTTTTGAAAACTTGTTAAAACTTGTAGTAGTTGTGCATTATCGAAAAATTTTATAAGTCTATGAATACTTAAAACTGTATATACATATTTCTAAAATAGAAATTTAACAACGTTTATAGTGAATGATATGTGGTCTTTGTAAAAGTTTATTTATTTTCCCTTGCGTCGTCTCTCTCCTTAAAAATTAAGGCGAAAATTTACTTTATGAGATAAAAAAATATGATTTTTGGTTGTTGAAAAAATCGGCAGAAATTTTTACAGAATACTCTGTCCAAGTAATAGAAGCAAATTATAACACAGCCAGTGCCGTAAATAGCCTTTTATGCGCCCGGTGCGAGCTTCTATAACTCCGCTCTTGAAAAATTTTCTAATCTTACACGGTACTGACAAGAAAATGAATTATGTTTATAAAAATAAATCTATCATTTAAAAACTACATTTTTGTATACTTAATTATGAGAGTACTTGGAAGAGTTTTGAATAAGGAAGTATATATAAATTGCGTTTATGAATTAGGTGAAAAAACGTTTATTCGAAAATATTTGCCAAAACTCTTACAATTATACAATACACAAATGACACCAAATACTGATTAATACATAGTACATTGGTACATTAGTAAATAGTGCTGACTGCTGCAACACTGTCCCGCGTTTCTCGCTCCACCCGCACACCCGTAAAAAAAGTAGGAGAACCGGAATTCACCAAAATGTGAACTAGATTAGCAGTTCGAACGCCAGTCGCAACTCGTAATGTCAATATTTACGAACGATCTCATCGTCTTTTTATTTTTAATGTTATTTACTTCTATGACTTGTAAGAAGAATATATTATATTATCATAATTATTTGTGATCCTGGTTTGGTCATTTCTGCTCCCTTCCAGGATCTGCGCCCTGTGCCTGTTCACCACTGGCACCGTCCTAGTTAGTCAGTATGCCTACTTAGAAACTGGGAGGTTATGGGTTCGAATCCCGACATCGGCAGTGTGTCAATTATTAAGAAAAAAAAGGGGCGGTTAATTGACTAAATTGTCGGCGTATGGACAAGAAGGAAGTAACCGGCTATGCTTGAGAAGGTTTTCTACAGTTTCCTCCACGAACTCCAGATGAATATCGGCATAGTTCCTATCATAGTCGGCTGCAGCCGCATATGATATCCTACCAACTCTTAGTCTATACACAAAAATTCCTTCCATTCCACTCACATCCTCACATCCTTAGGCATCACAATGGACCTTATGGTCGAAGTGTAGCCCGTCCAGGGCAGCCTCTACAATCTATCTATCTATCTATTTGCTTAGCTATCTTTGATCCGCAAAAATTTCTTCAAAATATATCTAAGTAAAAAACAAAACTGTTTATTTGAAAAATTTTTTTTATTCCTATCAAATACCATCAAATAAGTAGCTTCGGAATGGTCAATATTAATTTGTAAAAATATTCGCATAGAAACGGATGTAATCATTTTTCCACGACCTTGCACAAATTCTACACTCGGGCAGATTACTATAGAAATAATATGTTTATTTATTTAGCATAATAAACTGAAAACTGTAGATATCACAAGAATGTGCAAATAATTAAATTGTTTAACCATCCCTTATTTAAAAGTTTTAAACATTACGATGGATCTTTCCCTCCTTATTCGGCACTATTTACTGTTAATGATTATTTCACCCGTAAATTCATATTTTAATTTAAAATTCGATGAAATTGAAATATGAATATAATAAATAAGCTCTCAGTCAGTGTCCATTATTTAAATTAAAAAAATCAAATTTTTTCACCGATTGTGAAGAGAGATATTCGCAATCAAAGTTGTGATCTTTAACATGCATGGCATTATTATCAAACACGAAAACCTCTCTAAACATTTATTCTCAAAACAAATACCTTAAGGATGTTCCAGCATATCACCACTTTTCGACAGATTTTGCTCAAATAACGTTTTCGAATAAATCCCGAAGTTTCAGAAATTTTGACCGTTTAGAACGTGAGATAATTAATATCAAAGTAATCATTCTCTCTCTCATTAGAAGCATGTAAAACGTCATGCCCACCCAACTATTATCTGTTGTATTAGAAAAAATACTCGACAGAATAAAAAAAAAAACTAGGAAAGTATTTCTTAATATTTCTTATATAAATTTAAAAAAAAATCGCGTGTTACCGTTTTGTTTTCGAAATATAATAATTTAAAGTATTATTTTTGTCCAATGAAAACACATTCCGTTCATGGTAAATAGTGGTCTGACAACGTTGTGCGCCAATCTCTCTCAAGTTGCATCAAGTAAAGAGTGGGAATTGTTACTGTTGACATAAGCAAAGCAATAATAATATATAGCTATATGCACAGAGCAACGTTGCCAGATCACCGTACCGGAAATATTTGATAGTATGTGTATAAGTATCTGTGTGCCAATAATATGTGTAAGTATGTGTACACAGTAAGTATGTGTAACTATGGATTTTAAAAATTAAGATCGTTCTTTAAAATTTTGTAGTTGATTTGTGCGATAATTTTGGGATTGAAACCAAACTTTCTTTTGTCTGATAAATAATCTCACAATAATAGATTTGTTGAAAGTTACTGAAGTTACCAACATATAGTTACCGAAATAACAAAGGGCATATGTAGTGTGTTCGCAAAGGTATTTAAAGATGAAAGTAAATTAAGATTTAGTAGCGCATACACTACAACCTAATAATATTGATCGTCTAATGATCCCTTTAGAATAGATAAAAACTTAGTGTTTTGTCTAATCTTTTGAAAATATCAAAGAAAATGAAAAGTAACTCATTGCATTTGTGAACCACTTTGTGTTTCTATAAGTAATAAAAATAACTTTTGTTTTATGTAGCCACTTTTTTATGTATTTTCACTCCCTAGTTCATACCCTTTGCACTATTTTATATATATATATATATATATATATATATATATATATATATATATATATATATATATATATATATATACATATATATATATATATATATATATAAAGTTTGTAGTGTGTTATCCGTATATATACAGTGAAACCTTGATATAACAAATCAGAAGGAGATTAGAAAATATTCGTTCTACCAAGTAATTTGTTACAATGGGGTTTATTATACAGTCTGTCTTCAAATGCATTTCTAATAGGGAATCAATGTTAAATAAATAAATAAAATATTTACTATAAAACTATACATGCATACATATACTTACAAACATCTGGGCTGCTTGTGTTATGATGTTGGTTTGATGTCATTTAAGTGTGGGGATTTAGTGATGCCCACTTATAATATTATTATTCATTACATATGCACCCACACACTACTAACTACAGAGTATCCCCACTATTTTTATTTCTTTATGAAGCATTGTGTAGTTATATAGTAAATAATATTTAACATTGATTCTCTATTGGCAAAGCTGTCCAAAACAGACGGTATAGAGGTTCGGTTGGTCTAAGATTCGTTTTAGCAAGGTAAACAAACTTAAAAAAAAGTAAAACACATTGTAATGAATGCACTTTACTATTTATTTAAAAACACAATATGAAAAAATTGGCACAAAATAATCAAAATTTATTACACAATCAACATTGTGGTCATGTAAGCCTAATTTTCATTTTGTTTGTCTTGATTAGAGACACTAAACCTTAATTTATTATCGCAGTTTGAATACCTGGATTGTCTTACGATAAATCGAACGTGTCTGAACCTGTCGAAGCTTGTGCATTCTTGATAGATGGATTAGTAGAATACTTTATGCAGAGGTTAATTATACTTTCTATTTATGTTTTGAAATGATTGAAAAATCGTTGTAAAGAGGTTTATACAAAAGTTATTCGTAATGTAAAGGTACATTTTGAATTAACACTCTTACTAGGGAATTCTCGGGGATTTCTAAGAATTTGTTAAATCGAGGTAATCATTATATTGAGGTTTGTTATACTACGGTTTCACTGTATACCTTTACATAGTAAGAATAGGTAGAAACAGACACTCATGTAGAATCATTTTCCATATATTCTTCCATTATCAGTATATTCTCAAACATGGTCCATTCATCTTTTTAGAACGCGCTCGTGTGATCTTATTTCTTCTATTCACCTTACACCTTTTCTATATGTATGTATGTATGTAAGTATGTATGTATGTATGTATGTTTTCTATATCAACCAGCTTCTCAATTCATTAAATTTATTTCGTTATTATTAACTATAATGCTTCTCTTCTTATTTATGTATGTATTGAACAAAGTATATTTTATTTTAGGTACTTCTATCTCCATCTTCTATGTTTTCTCCTTTTATAAATTTTATATCATTTATAATTCCTTTCATTTTTAATACTTTGGGAAGGAAGTGTCATAATATAAATGATTATTGATTTAATTTTTTTTTTCTTTATGAATAAAATGGAGGACAAATTTGTTGTTTGGTAACATTATTTATAAGAGAGATACTCGTACTAATAATTCATTATAATGAAAGCTGAGTACTCATTGTACTGATCAAACGAAAATAAATCTTATAAATAATCAAGTAAAATAATTTATATTTTCAAAAAAATATTAGTATTAAATTCAAGTGAAAACAATAACAAACTGAGTTAATTGTTTAAGTGTCCGGTAAATACTGGGTCTATAAAAAATGTTTCCAACAAAAGTTGTTTATTTTTAAAAATGGAATATTTTTGATGTAAAACTTCAAACGCGGCGGGTTAGACAGGCTGTTGGCCTGGCTAACAAGTTGTTCATAGGTGAAATTAGGTATAAAAAATCAGTTTTAAAAAGTTGCTCATAGATGGTAATACATATACAGTTTAAAAACTCACTATACAAAATAGTTTCAATGTTTTACATCTGCCAGGCGTCCCGCTTATCGTTTATCGTTTCACAAGATGAATATTACCCTCCCCCCTCCTGGAAAGGGGAAAAGCCCGATTCAATTTTGCCAATTCACGAACTTGATCTTACTTTTTCACTCTAGAACACATAAAATTTCAGCTCCTTATCTCTTTTTGAGTTGTCGTGTCTACGGACAGACTGACATGTGGAAATGAATTAATTAGTTCAGTTTATGGACACCTATACCAACAATTTTTTAGTGAGGACTAAAGTTAAAGTACCTTCGTATATATTATATATAGAGTGGCGCATAAGTAACGCTATGATTTAATTAGTGAATTTTTTTTTTTTTTTTTTTTCATTTATTTTTCAGAATTATCTTTGAAAAACTTGGGAAATTTATGATGGAAAGACTCCAGCACAGAACAAAGATCCAAAGTTGTTCAATTTTATTTTGAAAGTCAGCATATGATTATTCAGACCCAAAGATCATATCGAAATTTCGTTCATGTTCCGACAATTTACCGATGGTTCAGCGTTTTCGGCAACATGGGGCTGTCTGTGATCTTCCACATCCTGGAAGACCTCGTGCAGTTCAAAATGATGTGAACATTGCTCGGGTGCAAGCAAGTGTTGAGGAAAACCCTGAAATTTCTACCAGGCGACGTTCTCAACAGTTGGTGATGTCTAGGCGGTCTTTGCAAAGAATTTTACATACGTTACACCTTTTCCCATATAATATTCAATTGGTTCACGAGTTAAAACCAAATGATGCACAAATACGCATTCATCAAATAAATCATAACGTTACTTATGCGCCATCCTTTATATACCGGGTAAAAAATGTCATGGAAGAGCAAATTTTTAAGATGGTAGCTTCGCGTGACCAATTAACAAACTAAATCTAAAGCCAATGTTTAAAAATATTATGTGTTTTTAAACAAATATTTTATTATTTTTAGTTCTCAATAATTTTGTTTTGTGGCCAAAAGTAATTGCAACTGTATACAAATTCGATATTTTAGGTCAGTTAGTAAATATTAATAATTTAATAAAGATTACTTTCATATGTTTGCGAATGGGTTTATCAATTTTCAAGCTTTGTGCCTATCTTTTAGATATTTATTTACACCCCAACTTATTTTCAATTAATATTTTTTCTTTATCTAGCTTTGCAAAATAATGAAACGAAATTTCTAGGTTTCTTCTTTTATGGGCTGAAGACAAAGACACTGAATAACAGAATTAAATTTATATATATACCATAAAAATATTTTTTCCTAATTTGGGTTTTTTGTTAGTTACATCATATGGCCATCAGAGGCGTAACGCTTAGCAAGTTTCGCGCTTAGCGTCATATTTGAAAAGAATTTTATTGCGTTCAAATAATAATGCAGTCGCCAGGAGTAACTTTGAATAAATAAATTGTTCCAATATTTAAAGTAGAAAAAAAATTGTTTAAAAACATAAAAGTATCGATTTATTGTTAAATATATATATATATATATATATATATATATATATATATTATATATAAATATATAAATTTATAATTCTGAATACCGTGTTTGAATTTATTTTTTATACTAACAAATATTTTATTATTCGGCCTTTTTTTTTTATTAAATTAGCCTCAGGCTTAAAAATCTTTAATCCGACCATGATAATAAGAGAGATATTAAAAGCGTGGAACGTTATCTCAAAGGGATTTTCAATATAAAATGTTTTACACTGTTACAAAAAGAAATTTAATTATTTTTTGCTTTTTAGAGCGTTAGCAGCTACTAACATAATGGTATTTATTCTTGTTTTAAACACGCATTTATTACGTTGAGTTGGGTGTACTAACTAATATAATAATGTAATGAAATTAACGAAGTCGTTTTCCATCCATTACTAGTAGTTGTCAGTGGCGGATTAAGGTTGGATGCTGCTCTACGCCTATGGCGCTCTTTTTGCTTTCTGGTAGTGATTATTATAATAAAAAAATTAATTTATAAATATTAGAAATATTATATTTTATGGTTTATTTATTTAAACCTAATAGTAAACTTAAGAAAAGGGGGGGGGGTTAGAGGGAGGGGAAAACATAAAATTTGGTATATTTCTCTTAATATTGAAAAATCGAAAAACACATAAGAAGTAAAGTTGTAGAAGTTGTTTTACTATAAAAAGTTAAGTAATACGTCTTTACTTGTCGAAAATCCATTATAATTATTAAATAAAACAAATATTTGAAATTTTCATCATTTTATATTTTCCGAGGAAGAAACTGTGTATCGAAACTATAGTCAAAATAATATAATTTTTACGAAAATCTCAAATATTTGTTTTATTTAATAGTTAAAGATTATTTTTAGGGAGCTAAAGAGCCTTTTTTTCCTGATTAAACCAATAGATGACTATAAATTAATGCTTGGATCGCTCAATTTTCAAATGTTCGCCCCAAGCTTTTATATACAGTCACATATTTGTAGCTTGGGAAAACAATTTACTTTTTAGCTCATTAAATAAAAGCTTGTTTATAAACACACTTTTTTATCTATTATTTTTAACTTTTTTGTTTTTATTTTAAGGTTAAAAAACTCAATTTAATTTCCTACCGCTTCCATTACTTCCTAATATTTAGTAAATACTTCCACCAAATTCTTATTTCAGGGAAATTTCGCGTGTGCAAAATTTCAATGCTAGTTAGTCGAAATTTTGATTGTATTTTTTTCTCACTTTCTCACAAACAGAAACGTAATAAAAGTAAAAAGATAAATAAGCAGCTGAGGTAAAAGAAAGTGTGGGGGCGTCTGTGTAGAAAATTTCTTTAAGAAAATTTTAATGGTTTATTTTTTATACAAATATTGTCCCATGCTATTTCATTATTATAACCAGCTACATCATTATTTTATTAACCCATTATTTTTACTTTCTAATGCGTTACCTACTAATAAAGGGGTGATTTTAAGTTTCTAAAATATATTTCGTATTGTCGATCGCTACCTCTTTGAGGTGGCTCATATTGTTTTCAATCCTATCACGCTAGCTAGCTACGTCATACGGGCGTAATGACGTCAGACTTTACAGATGTGGCCGATTTTCTTTTGAATCATATCATTAGCTGCGTCAGTCCACATTATAGAGGATTGTAATACTAGGTGTCCCACAATTTAATACCACTAACTATAAAAATCATTAAACCCTTCACAAAGTTGGGTCAACCTTGTAGCGGTACCTCAACTATAGGTTGAAGTCAACAACAGGTTGTTCCTCAACTATATCCTCCCCAAGTTACCACGGTAATTGTTAATGTAAATTACCTTGGTAATTATCAACAAACATAATTAGACCTTTTATCCTTATTGAATCTCTTTGTGTAAATTATTAATTGTCGGCAAAAGGTAATCAAATAATTTTGAATGTTCAACCTAAAATCAATTTAATTAACCATTTCACAATGTTATTTATTTTACCTGTATGTTAAATATTTGTAATTGTCAATTCAAAAATAATTTTATAGTTTTAAAATTCGTCCCGTTTTTATTGCCTTTCATTCATAAATGTTAATAGTTTAAGCCTTCAAGGTTTTTCCAATGTTATTAGATTTCATTCACAGAATTTTATGTGAAGTTCTGAAGAAGGAACTGTGTTCCGAAACTAGTCAAATAAAGTGATTTTACGAAAATTTCAGATATTTGTTTTATTATTAATAAATAAAATATATTTTTGAAAATGTGTGATTTTTTCGAATTGATTTAATTTTTTATTAATCAAGGTTTTAGGCAGAGTACACGAAGATACTTGGTATATTTCAATAATCACAACGGAGTGAGGCACTTTGTTGATGAGATTAATCTCTTGAAAATGGATTTTCATTTCCGTAATCTGTTGCAGACACTTTCTTAGTATCATTATAGGCTAAATACTTGTTAAAATTCGAAATCGCAGACTTTTTTCCACATTATATAGATAGTTGTATATTAAATTTTACATTGGATGTGAAAAAGGGGAAATAAAAAACCGATTCACATTATACGAATACGTTCACGAAAATAACAAACATTTTTACTCGTATCATTAACTATTTATAAACGCAATCATTTATCACAACAAATGAGACCATGAAAAAATACAAATGATTTTTATTTTTAAAGAAAAATAGAGGTTAAATTCATGTTGTCGGCGGTAGTAATCATACCAATGACAGGCCGGAGAATTCAATGTTTGTGTGTACACTCCCGTTCAAAAAAAAAAAAAATGAACCGAATGATAAATAAAATCTATTCATCAAAAAATATTTTTCGATTCCTTAAAAGTAGTTTAAAATAATACTCTAAATTGATACTAAATTGAAAACAAACTAATTTTAGAACTTTAAATTTTGATCAAATATGCCCTCGTTAGACAGATAGATAGATAGATTGTACACTTCGACCATGCCTTCGTTACCAAGTCAGTGACTCAATCAATAAATGGAAAATAATGAAATGTTATTAAATTTAATACTACAGTACCAGAAATGAAATAAAAGATATAGGTTATAAAATGTTAAACAAAGAGCAGTTATCTATACCTATTTTGTTAATCTAATAGGTTTTTTAATATTATTCTGTGATAACGTATAATACCGACTCTAGGATAATACCGACAGATTGTATCAAAAACTATTCTGATACGATTTTTGTTATTGAATTTTTTCTTTATGTTCCTTGCACTGAATGCTTTTACACAGTGCAATTTGATCTTATTTTTTTTAAAGCGAAATGTTTAAGGTATTTCTAAACTATATCAGCTGATTGGGTACCCGCGCGAAAAGAACTACTTAGAAAATTATATGCGAATCAGGGAGATTCCGCGAAAAGTATACAATTACTTATTGGGATCACCAAATTGAGATTTATCAAATATATTTGGTGAATATAATAATAATATTATACATTATACAAAGACTAACAAAGATAGATAGATAGATTGTAGAGGCTGCCCTGGACGGGATACACTTCGACCAATAAGGTCCATGTGATTCCAAAGGATGTGAGGATGTGAGTGGAGTGGAGGGAATTTTTGTGTATAGACTAGGAATTGATAGGATATGCGGCTGCAGGCGACTATGATAGGAACAATGCCGATATTCATCTGGAGTTCGTGAAGGAAACTGCAGAAAACCTTCTCAAGCATAGCCGGTTACTTCGTTCTTGTCCATTCGCCGACAGTTTAGTCAATTAACCGCCCCTTTTTTTCTTAATAATTGACAAACTGCCGATGTCGGGATTCGAGCCCATAACTTCTCATTTTCCAAGTAGGCATACTGCGCAGACATAATGCCTTAGACCGCTCGGCCACTTGGACTGGTAAGACTAAAAAAAGTGAGGGCTTTTATAAATTGTAAGAAAATTAACAATTCAGATTGGTTCTTTTTTCTTTTTGAACGTGACTGTACGTACGTACGTTACGTACGTGGTATGTTGTTACTATACTTTGTGTAAAGCTCTGTAAGTAAAATACCTCGTGTAAAAAGTTTTATCTACATTATACAATAAAATACAAAATATGAATATTGTATGGCACATCGTACGCCTTGCCATGCCTTGGCTTGCCTCCTGGATCTTTTTTCTCATATCTGTAGTAATATATGAATTTATTTAAACGAATCATAAATAATTTTTTTTCGAAAATAAAGAAAAGCTTTTGTGTATAATTTTGAACAAAATACAAAAAAAGTATTTTTTTTTTGCGTTTTTTTTTTTATAAATGCGTTAAGTTATATTTTGCTGTCCAATAAAATTATGGAAAATATTATTTCATTTTTTTAGTATTGTTTCAGAAGTTTTAAGGATACCGTGGAAATTCTAGATGTTTTATATGGTTTGTTTCTACAATAGAATGTTGTCAATTTGGAAAAAGTCTTTGTGAAAAAATTTAAAAAAAGAACAACTGAAAATAACCACTAACTGAGTTAGTTATCAATGCTTATGTCTACTTGGGGACTGGCGAGTTAGGGGTTCGAATCCCGACATCGGCGATTAGTCAATTATTAAAGAAAAAAAAAGAAAAGGGGCAGTTAATTGACTAAACTGTGGAAAAGAAAGAAGTAACCGGCTATGCTTGTGAAGGTTTTCCGCAGTTTCCTTGACGAATTCCAGATGAATATCGGCATAGTTCCTATCAGGGTCAGATTCCAATCAGTATCAGTATCCAATTTCTAGTCTACACACAAAAAATTCCTTCCACTCCACTCACATCCTCACATTGGACTCTATGGTCGAAGTGTAGCCCGTTCAGGGCAGCCGCTATAATCTAGCTATCTAGTTTTCAATGCGCGAACTGTTTATTTTACTTATTACACATGCTAAAATGTATAAAAAACAAAGTAGTGAACAAAAGGTGCTAGACGTATACGGTTTTGTAATCGAGATGTTTGTCCTGAAACTGTGATGAAACTATTAAGTTTACAATAAAAAGTTTCAAGTAAAACTTGTTTATTTTTAAAACAGAAACAATTTTACTATCTCTTACGGTTTTAAAGATGGAGGATATTTTATCTCCTGGCGGGGAGATGCACATTCCGATTTTGTCCATTATCGAACTTCATCTCACTTAACCCCCAGTACGCGCGCACACACACACACAAAATTTCAGCTTTATATCTCTTTTCGTTTTTGAGTTAATAAGCTCATTGTATGAGCACCAAAAATTTTGTTCTGCGATCAATATTTTCGCCTGTTACAAAGATGGGACTAAATTTCAACTTAGCGAATTTCCTTAGAATACATAAATCACTGTCTAGCGGTCATAATGTTAGTGTGTGAAGAAATATAATATCTGATATGACTTTAGTATTTGCAAAAATTAAATTTATTAATAGCCAAAATAGAACGATGTATAACGATTATAGTTTATAGTTACTATGGAAACGACAATCAAAATTTTTTACAATAAAATATATTTCGTGTATTCGTGTCAAACAAACACAAAATATTAAATATCTCTCTTAATATTAGAATAATCGAAAAATGTATAAGGAGTAAAGTTGTAGAAAATCAAGTTTGCTACAATTCATTACTTGATCATTTTTCTCAAACTCTTGGACCGATCAATATAAATTTGAGGGCCCCAAAATTTTATTTACAGTCAGCAGTTCTACTTTTTAGTCGGTTAAATAAAAGCTTATTTTTAAACAAAAAAATTTATTATATCTAATATTTTATATATTATATTGTTTACTGAACCAAATTGAATCCACACTGTGTTTCGACACGCACTTGTTGAATTTATTTTTAATATTTGCATTGTATTGTTTCTTCTTAGAATATAATATAATTTTTTTACAAATTTCATAAATTTCATTTCAAATAAAAAAAAAGATAAAGCCTTTTAGATCAGGGGTGGATTTATTTATTTTCCACCTCTTGATAATCAAAATAAACAATCTTAAATACATATAATATATTATTATACTTCTTCTTTATGGTTCCTTATTCTTAGTGATTTTTGGTAAACAATTTAAAGAAAACAATTTTTTCATAAAAGTAGAACATCTGTAAATAAATATCTTGTATATCATTTCCCCTCTATATGGGTTGATTTATAAGGTTTTTATATCCGGTATATAATATATACCAGGGTATATTAAGGATGTTTCCAGCATACCACCACTTTTCGACAGATTTTGCTCATTTTTTGTTCACAGGCTAAAAATAACGTTTTCTAATAAATCCCGACGTTGCAGAATTTTTGACCGTTTAGAACGCGAGATAATTAATATCAAAGTTATCATTCTCACTCACTCTCTCTCATTAGAGGCATGTGAAATTTCATGCCCACCCAACTATTATCTGTTGTTTTAGAAAAAATACTCAACAGAATTTTAAAAAAAAAACAAGGAGAGTAAAGATAAATATTTATTATATAAATTTTAAAAAAAAATGTGTGTTACCGTTTTGTTTTCGAAATACAAAAGTTTAAAATTATTCATTTTCTTCAACATAACATTATTTTGTATATGTAACAGTGTTTTTGTCTATGTGTTGTATACGTGTGTTTATATATTGGTGCTATAATAAAATCAAACCGATGTTCCGTACTGAATGCATAACATAGTGCTGGAACGTACTTAAGTTTACTTCCGACTTTGTAACGGTGTCCGGAGTACAATCGTAGGCGTTCCGAAGATCTTGTCTCCCTTCAAAGGGCCTAAAGGACACTGGCTAGGCTGCAGGCACGCTGACTGGGCCTACCAGTGCATCATGCTTATTGCATAGGCTGTCACAGTGGGGAGAAGAAGGAAACGATGTCTCATCTTCTCTGCCAATGTCCAGCTCTTGCCATTAGGAGATGGACTCATCTGAGTCAGCCTTTCTTTGACGACCTCTTCGATCTTAAGTTCGTTGACGTCAAAGCACTACTGCTGCAGTGTTACCAGAATATTTTTTTCTCGAATCGCCTGACCGGAGCGCGCGTGTAGCCCCGAGATAGTCCCATCATTGCGCACGAACCAACACATTTGTAGTGGCGCCACTAATCAATTCGAAGTTGACATAAAATGATATATCTATACATTTAATGCAAGACATTAAATGTTTTAAAATTCATGCTATAACATATACATAAAAACTATTGAAACTATTTGTTGCGGTAAAAGTTCATTTTTTTCTGCATAAAAATGATTTGTTAATCAAATATTTCTGAAAAAAAAATATAGCCGAATTGGCTACCTGTAGCCAGCGGATAAAATATTATCGCAGCTCGGTAAGGAAGATAGCCCCATTGGCGCTACATAGCCCCATCTGGCAACACTGTACTGCTGTTCTTAAACAGCTCCAAATGGTTAATGGAGATATTTTATATTTTGTGTTTTCTTCTATCTTTATGCCCCCCTTTCCCCTTGACGTAGCCATTAATTAACAAATTGGCCTTGAAAATACTAAAATGATATCAGATACGGCATTTCATTTTGGGATGGGTCAACCCACTTTTTCGGTATCACAACGGACCCTATGGTCCAAGTGTGTCACACCTCAGGACAGCCACTCTTACCTAACCTAACCTAACCTTGTAACGGTTAAAAATATTGATCGTAGAAAAATTTTTTGGCATACCTGTTTTTAAAATGACCTAATTAATCCATTTCCAAAAAGTTGTTCGTCTGTCTGTCCGTAAACACGATAACTCAAAAACGAAAAGAGATAGGGAACTGAAATTTTGTATGTGTGTTCTAGAACTACAAAGTAAGAAATGGGTAAATTAGGGTCATGTTTGATCAAAATGGGCAAAACTGTCTATGTTTGAAACCGTAAGAGATATAACAAAAATTTGAAGACAAAAAATGTTCCGTTTTTAAAAATAAACTACTTTTGTAAGAAACTTTACTTCATAAATTCAGTATATACCGGATATTTAAGCAATTAGCTCAGTTAGTTGTTATTTTCACTTGTTCACCCTCTAAATTAAGGAATTTGTGGGCAATATTATTAAAAGGTATTTTCTCATCGTTATTGAACTGGATGGGATAGTATTTTCAGCTAAACAATCGCACCAATAAGCAATCAGTAATTTTTCATTGTATTATTTTGAATATTTTTTGTCTAGTTAATTTTTTTAATTCCTTCTCCTCGACATAAAAGTATAGATACGTGTATTTGCAGTAAAAATATTATTTTTTTTATTCCTTCAGGATATTTGTAAAAAACACTTATAGATTACATAATACTTACAATGGTAGTTGGCTAAATTAATCGACTTGGTTATTCAATGGAAAGTTTTCGTATTTTTTTCACACATAATTAAGGTTGTTAGAAATGTATCCATCTGTTATAGTAAGCAAATGTATAGATAGATATCTATGCGCACGAGAGTTTGCAAACAAAGTTCGAGAATAATCGATATAGAACGTTTTTGCCCACCTGGTCTTCAGTAGCTAATGGAATTACTGCATTCTAAGTTTAATAAAGCTTTAAGAGTCACTCACTAACAGAGGTACGTGTCCCATGTTGTTGTATATCGTGGCGAGAAACATACATTTATTATCTTATTAACCCGACTTCAAAAAGGAGGATGGTTCTCAATTCGTCTGTATTTTTTATTATTATTTTTTTTATATATTTATTTTTTCATTTTTTTTAATCTTATTTTTTTTTTGTGTCACCTCAGAACTCCGTCTTTTATGAACCGATTTTGAATTTTTGTTTTTTTGTTTTAAAGGGTTTGGTACCAAATCGCATTCTGATGAGGGGATCTCCGGGAAATAGAGAAAAATCCTCATTTTATATGTGATAACCGATTTCTGCGAATTTTTTTGAAATGGTATACTCAATCATAATGGGAAAATAAGAAAATTTTTTTAAAAACCGACTTAAAAAAAATTTTTTACAAAAAAAAACCGACCCCAAAAAAAAAATTTTTACAAAAAAAAAAACAAAATGAATGTAAAAAAAACTGAAAATCTGTTAAGAAAAAATGCACTAAAAATTAAAAAAAAAAAAACGGATTAGAAAAAAATGTGTTATAAAGAAATGCACTAAAAGTTAGTAGGCCGTTTAGTTGGTCTACCCATATTTAGACAAATAAAATAAGTTGTAGAACTTCAAAGTCACTAAAAAGCGAGAAATAAAACCAATTTTGACAAAATGGAAACCCGACTTCAAAAATCAAATATTCTATAACAAAAAATGCACTAAAAAGTAAAAAAATAATTGCATATTCTTGTGCCAATTTTAGTTCACCTAAGCAAAAATTTTTAAATATATATGTACAATTATTGTTATTTTTGGAGGCGGTGTTCAAAAGTTATGTGAATTTCTCTATGCTGACACCGCCTCCAAAAATAACAATAATTGTACATATATATTTAAAAATTTTTGCTTAGGTGAACTAAAATTGGCACAAGAATATGCAATTATTTTTTTACTTTTTAGTGCATTTTTTGTTATAGAATATTTGATTTTTGAAGTCGGGTTTCCATTTTGTCAAAATAGGTTTTACTAAATATATTTAAGTTTTCAGATGTTATAACAGGCATTATCAAAACCAAGTTAAACATTATATATATCTTCTAAAGAAAAACGTACACAATAACTTGACGCTCATATAGATCTGGAGAAATTTTTTTGATAACTTTGCCCCTTTTTTACTTTAGTTTATGTCGTATATTTCTTACGTTGATTCAAACTTTGATTAGTTACTATTTAATTAAACAACAGAAAGTTTATATAGATAATATTCATACTCAATAAAATTCTTAATTGGTATCAAGGGCGTAACAAGCATTTTCTTAAGAAGTGGGATCAGAAAAATTAGATTTAATTTTTTATTTCTTTAAGAGATCGTCTCTTGATTCTTATAGGATTGGGAACTTAAAGTTTAAAAAAATCGGGTTTATGATATATCGGTTTGAGAAACCAACATCATCCATAGAACAAGTGAACGTTATCATCAATAAACGTCAATTATTTTTAATGAAAGTGAATAAATAAACTATAAACCGTACACTTAATTATAACTTGTTAATAATTTTAAAAAAATTCACACGAATTAATAACCTTCTCCTTTTTTGAAGTCGGGTTAAAAATACGAACAACTTTTTTTCTAAACATTGTTTCGAAAACCGAATTAATTCAACATAAATCAACTGTAAAATTATGAAGAAAGTGGTGCTACTTATGTAGCACCGTGTGTGTTGGAAAGCTTTTCCAATAGACAGTCAATGTTAAATATTATTTATTACTGGCTGGCCGTGTGTGGTTACTGTGTGAAGTCAGTCAGTACACATGTAACGAGAGTGGGTTAAATATGTTCATTGACTTCTTAACTTTAGTATGTGCATCAGAAAATGCCCATACTTAAATGACAAACAAACAACCATACGCATACAGTATACCTATACACTATCCAAATGTTTGTATGTATGTGTATTGTATGGGTGTACTGTATAGTTTTATAGTTAATATTTTATTTATTTATTAAACATTGATTCTCTATTAGAAATGCTTTTGAAAACGGTCTGTATAATAGTATTACCCGAACAAAAATAGATTCTTAAAAACCAAACTTTGAATAAACCATATGTTGACAAAATGGAAACCCGACTTCAAAAATCAAATATTTTATAACAAAAAATGCACTAAAAAGTAAAAAAATAATTGCATATTCTTGTGCCAATTTTAGTTCACCTAAGCAAAAATTTTTAAATATATATGTACAATTATTGTTATTTTTGGAGGCGGTGTCCAAAAGTTATGTGAATTTCTCTATGCTGACACCGCCTCCAAAAATAACAATAATTGTACATATATATTTAAAAATTTTTGCTTAGATGAACTAAAATTGCTTAGGTAAACAAAATATGGTTTATTTCTCGCTTTTTAGTTTTTTTGAAGTTCTATAACTGATGTTATTTGCCTAAATATGGGTAGACCTACTAATTTTTAGTGAATTTTTTTATAACACATTTTTTTCTACCCGTTTTTTTTTTTTTTTAAATTTTTAGTGCATTTTTTATAACAGATTTTCAGTTTTTTTTACATGCATTTTGTTTTTTTTTTGTAAAAATTTTTTTTTGGGGTCGGTTTTTTTTTGTAAAAAATTTTTTTGAAATCGGTTTTAAAAAAAATTTTCTTATTTTCCCATTAAGAATGAGTATACCCTTTCAAAAACAAAAAAAATTTCGCAGAAATGGGTTATCACATATACAATGAGGATTTTCCTCGATTTCCCGGGGATACCCTCATCCGAATGCGATTTGGTGGCAATGGGACCAATGGGAAGCCAAACCCTTTAAAACAAAGTAAAAAAATTCAAAATCGGTTCATAAATGACGGAGTTCTGAGGTAACACACATATAAAAAAAAAAAAAATACAGACGAATTGAGAACCATCCTCCTTTTTTGCAGTCGGGTTAAAAAAGGATGTCACTTCTAAAGTCTATAGTACATAATAATATTGGTCGATCCAAAACAAATTCTAAGAAAAAAGAAGCAACAAGCGCCCCAGTCTGCCCCAACGTAGATACGCCCTAGCTTGGTATTTAACTTTAAACTACTACATAGTGTCTTCTTGTACATTGATTACTGTTTTCGGCTACATAGTTTACTGTTAGATTTAGTTTCACAAAACATTGTCAAAATTAAATATTATTTAATTAAACTTGTGCTATTGGGGTAATAGGAAAAAATATCGCATAATTAGCATATTACTAACTTTTTAAAATTGAAAAATAATTAGGTGTTCTATTCACCAACAGGATTTTTGTAGGTATTCATTTTTTTTCATTCAATTCATTTTTGTCAATGAATGTATTTGAGGGTTTAGAAGTTAATTAGGTTTTTTAGTTAGTAGCTAATAATTTTCCATTTCATGCAGTCAACTTCCTGTGACGGTGTAGCCTCCGAGCTCGATATGATGATCATTGTGAATAGTTATTATTTTAAACTATGATTTGGTAATGATTTTAATAATTTTACTTCAGTACTGTTCGCGCATTTGATTGTAAAACTATATTACATTTATTGTAAATAAAATCGAGTGTCTGACTATTATCTGCAAAGCATTTACGAGGAATAATGTAATTAGCAAACATCAAAATAAGCATGTTTCAGTTTTAAATAATATATTATTCTTAGCTTTTGTCTATCTATGAAACAAATACCAGACGCAATCTTTGGTTATATTCTAGCATGAATATTTGTAAATTATAATTTTTATGGAGTAACGAACTATTGTTCTAAACGATTATTATCAATACGAATTGATTAGGCAGAAATCAACTGTAAAAATATACTTAGATATATAGATCTTGGGGTCTAAAAAGTATTGCACTTCGACCTTATGGTTCATTGTGCTCCCCTTTCTATTTCAGTCCGATGAGATTCGCTTCTCCCATATGTTGGCAATAGCCAGGAACTTGCTTATCATGTCTTCCTGAAGGCTCATATATTCGGGGTGAGTATCTGTATCCTGTATCTGCGGTAACCCAGAGGTTCGCAGTAAAAAAAAAAACATACTTTAAATTCGATTTTTACCTAATAATTTCGGATTTCGACAAACAGAGTCGAATAAAAACTTGGTATTTTTATAATAACTTAATTAAAATATAATTTAGGCCCGTCATATCGGGCTTAACAAAAATATATCTAAGAAAAAAACTTGAGATTTCGGGTAATTAAGCTGCCGCCGACAGAAATAAAATTTACCCAAAATCTCAGTTGTTTTCTTAAATATTTTTTTTAGGCCCGTCATATCGGAATTTTATTGGATCATTCTCTTTATTAATATTTCTATTTTCTATTGCGTAGTTTTTTTTTATTCGTCTTATTTTATTCCATGTGAAAATTATCAAAATATGTCTAAATATGTGTAAAAATATGGGTTTCTCCAAAAGTGCAATGCATTAAAACTCGAACTTTAATATTACATAATTAATTCAACCCCTGTAACCCCCCTGAAACTTATATAATTGATTTATATGCATTTCAACTACATGCAAACAAAACATCAAGCTTTAATATTTTTGAAGCTTCAGTGCTCGTACATCCTTAAGATAAATATTGGTTTATTGAACTTACCTGGATCAGGATGTTTATAATTTCTAACCAAATGACATAATTGTAAGGGTAAATATCTTGTATCCGACCGTTGTGGTGATTTAGGACTGGGTGGAGTTCCGGATAAAAAACCACGTTGTAATTCCCAACCCACTTCGGATATAATACTAGCCTTTCGAAAATATGGTGTTACTTCACGTAAATATTTCACTGTAACAAAAAAATTAATTAATTAATTGTCATATTTTGGTTTTAAAATTTATTATGTTTAAAATTTATGTTTAATATAAATTTTTTATGTGAAGAGGAATTCAAAGTACTATTGCGAAATTTTACAGTGGATATGTAGGGAATCCATTCGGTTTTTGCAAAAATGTTTGTAATTAAAGTTTTTTATAAAGAACGTCTTTTTTTCGAAACTTTTTTTCGGAAAGAATTATGCACAAATCGCCTGTAAAAATTTATTCTATTCAAAACCTTTTTTCACAGATTTATCGAAATAATTCCCTTTAAAAATTGAAAATAATACCTAACTGAGTTAGTTGCTTACATAGAGACTGATTCGGTTCAGGTCGGTTCAATTTTATTGAACGAGAGTGTATATATTCACTAATGAATATGAAAATATATATTAATTCATGAATAAATTCAAAAACTGATAAAACGTATTTTATTGCTTGGGTGATGATGATTAGTTGGTAGTATTTGAGATTGTCAACAAGTGAACAAATTAGTTTGGCACCTTACAAAAGATGAAAAAAGGGTCTTCTAACTTTTTGTATTAGAAAATTATGATAGTTTTGTATAAATTTCAATAAATAATATGGTACACTGCACGTATCGTATCGTTTTTTGTATGCGGTGGAATTTTCTACCCTTGTTGGTATAGTTTGTTGAAATATATTAGGTATAGAGTATAAGTGAAAACCCATTAATTAACAAACTTTACTTTATTGGAATAATTATATGAAAATAAAAATATTATTTGAATAACATTAAAAAAAAAATGTGTACCCCAGGAGCCTGTGACTTGAAAGAGTTTTATAAATGTGTGTTATCTTAAGAATGCAGGCACGGATGTAGGGGGAGGATTATGGGGGTCATGAATTTATCACAGTACAACATTTAGTACATCGTATCATAAGTGTTAAAACACTATATATGTTATACTATACATATATTCAATTGGCATAGTTGTAATAAGTAAATTAATCATATAGTATTTGATGCCTTCTTTTGGACTATAACGAGTGTACTGCTTTAAATGCAATAAATAAAGCATTGAACAAATCCCCCCTTTTGGAGACATTCAACTTTTTATTTTTATTAATAAAGAAGGGAGAAATAAAACTGACGTGGTTCAAAGCCTGACGAAATGTGATTGATTTTTCGGTATTTTTTGTACTAACTAGTAGCGCGGTGCTGGGTAACAAAACGCTGAAGAAAGGGTAGTAAGGGTCTGTTTAACAGAGTAGTCAAACTGAAATGTTCTGTTAAACAGAGCACCATTGTAAATATCTACTTAACAGTTTAGGGCTCGATTATCCCTTCAATCAATTACATTTCGTCAGACTTTGAACCACGTCAATTTCTTTGCTCGTTTCTTTGTTAAATTTTCTTATTTTTCTACGCTATTACTTGTATCACGCAATCCCGTGTTGTATCTACGATCACCCCCATGCAACATAATAGAGCATAATATAATATAGAATACCCCTGTCACACGTAAAAAATGTTACGCGGTTTTGTGGATAGCCCCTTAGCAGTCATAAAAGTGTCTATAGGATTAATTATAAGATAAACAAGATACAGTCAAACAAATCCACGTCAATGTTTGAAATAGTAATGAAAAGTGCATAAAACCACGGGCACGAAAATTTAACAAGTAAAAATAACAACTAACTTAGTCAATTGTTTAAATACCCAGTATATAATGAATTTATGTAAAAAAGCTAATTACAAAAGTTGTTAAATCTAAAAAAAGAAACATTTTTTTTCATTACATATTTGTTCTGTCTCTTACGGTTTCGAAGTTGGACAGTTTTGTCCATTTTGCCCAAACATGGTCTGATTTTGCCCACGTACTTGACCTTAATTTTTAGCTCTAGTATACAAAATTTCAACTCGCTATCTTTTTCTTTTATGAGTTATCATGTTTACGGACGGACGAACAACTTGACGAAAATGGACTAGTTAGATCGTTTTATGAATACCTATACAAAATATTTTTTTTTGCGATTAAGGATGTACGAGCGCTGATGTATTTTGTATAGTACATTCATAAAAGTCCACAATAATGTTTATTATTTTTGCCGTAAGTTAAAATTAAAATTTAATTTAGACTCGAAATACCGGGCCTAACAAAAGAGTTATTTAAGAAAAAACCTGAGATTTCGGTTAATTAAGCTACCGCCGACAAAAATAAAATTTACCCGAAATCTCAGTGGTTTTCTTAAATATCTTTTTTTAAGGCTCGTCATACCGGAATTTGATTAGATCAATTTCTTCATTAATATTTCTATTTTCTATTGCGTAGTTTTTTTTTTATTCGTCTTATTTTATTCCAAGTGAAAATTATCAAAATATGTGAAAATATGTGTGGATAAATATGGGTTTCTCCATAAGAGCAATGCATTAAAACTCGAACTTTAACATTAAATAATTAATTCAAGACCCCCGCAACCACCCCCCCCCGGAACTTTTATAATTGATTTAAATGCACTTCAACTGTATGTAATCAAAAACTCAAGCCTTAATATTTTTGAAGCCTCAGTGTTCGTACCACCTTAATATTTTCAACCGTTACAAAATCGGGATTTGAGTTAATATACCCTGGTATATATTATATACCGGGTATAATAAATAAAATATATACGAAGAACATACTATTGAATGATTTAGAATAACATTTTGTTGTTGAATAATATAATATATTGTGCAACATATTTAAGGTTACTATTTAGAACAATTATAGCATGTAAATACATTATATTATATTGTGTGTTAAAAAGGTCATGACGTATCAATTAAATTAGATTACATATATAATAAGAAATAATTAAACTTTATAGTCTCACTTGTTTTCTTGGTTCATTAAGGAACTTATGATGTGCTATAATATAAAAAGATACATAATATGATTATTATTATTATATGATGATAACCTTTTAAACAATTCAACTGTTTTACAATTTTCAACTTTACTTGTAGTATAATAATTATATTATATCCGGTATGTATATAATATATACAAGAGTAAGTATTATTAGTTTAGCTCCGACTTTGTAACGGTTGAAAATATTCATCGCAGAAAAAGCTTATTGATATAAGTGTTCATAAAATGTCCGTCTGTCTGTTTGTCCGTCACTAGATACAATAAACGAAACAAACGAAAAAACCTACCAAGAGATAAATTCGTATATGTGTTAAAATATAACTGTAAGTGGGTAAATTGGCAAAATCGGTCCATGCATCACTCCTCCAGGGGGGCTTTGTAAAGGGTCTTTCAATAGGGACGCTCGAAATTTGTTAGGTTATAGCAGCCATGTTGTTAAAGTGTCATCTGTCAAATTTGTATCGAATTGTTTAGTAGTGTATGGCAAATCGCCATGGAAGGTTACAACGTTGAACAATGTGTATAAATCATCAAATTTTAATAAATCGAACTACCTTTTATAATCAACTTTAGCGACAAGAAAAACATCATCTTTAGCGACGAAGACCATTTTTGGATCAGTGGATGTGTGAACAAGCAAAATTGTCGCATTTGGGGCGATACCAATTGACACGGGATACCTACACCTGCACCATATGCATTTCGAGACAATTATTGTTTGGTGCGGATTTTGGTTTGGAGAAATTATTTTTCAAAACGAAACTGGCATTGTCATATCTGTCAACGGTGAGCGGTACATATCGTTGATAAGCAATTTCTTGTGGCCTAAACTGTATGATAGGGATATCTATAACACGTGGTTTCAACAGGACAGCGTGTCACACAGCGCATGCCAAAACCGTAAAACAATTGATGTCCACAAAGGAAACATAACGAACCCCGTCCAGCAAATTCCGCAGTGAACATTTGAACGACGTTATATTTCACACTTAATGCCATAAAATATTTTTTCAAATAAATAAAAAATAGTGAATATCTCACACACAACTTGTTTTATTTACGTTTAAAAATCGTGCGTCCTTATTAAAAAACCCTATATATACCGGGAAATTAAGCAATCAACTCAGTTAGTTGTTATTTTCATTTGTTTGACAATATCGGTTTTTAGAATGAGTAATTCCTTAGTTGAAAAAAGAACAGTTAAGAATAATTATTGATATTACCATAAAAAAACGCTGCAAATAGCCTTAAACAATAGTTTAATTTATAGATCAAATTCAAAACTTGGATTCGTCGCGACCTGATTACTTTTAACCATCTAGGCCCCAACCTTAAGCTGCCTACAAAGTTTCAACCCGTTTGATTCAGTAATTTACGAATAAGTCGGAATACAAATTCGTATAAAAAATTTACGGAACTAAACAATAATTCGGTATAACGTCTTGATGGTCCAATTTTTGTCTCGATCCGTTCCGACTATTCTAAAAAATACTAACGCTTGAAAAATGCTACTTTTTGTGGCCAGGTGTATCATCGATATTTATCGATGGTTGTATGTTTGTAAAAATTACCAAAAAAAAAACAAAAAATTACAATAATTCTTTATAAAGAAATATTGTTTTTGAAAATGGTCCCAATAATTTTGCATGAACTATCTGTGTGATTCGTTTGCTCAGCTAACAACAAAACTTCACCATGTTGTCTCTGCAGTAGGTAACAAAGTAATGATGTTTACAATGAAGATGGCTTGTGAATAATGTTCAGTAGACTCAAACATTTCCAACATGGGACGCGTTGTTGTAAACGCGGAAGAGAAGGAAGGAAAGTGATTGCCAGCTTTAGGATGTATGTACGAGTATTTAGTTGGGAAAACAAGAATATCCATGGAGAATGGGTATGTGTGTTGTAATAGATGTGTAAGGTAAATGATACGGTTGAGCAGAGTTGTTAGACGAGTGCCCGGGAACAACTGGAATATATAGATAGTGATAAACTGAAAAACATGACAGCAACAGACATTTTAAATGTTCATGAGTCAGTCAAGACATCTTAATGACATATATTTTTACGTATCTATTATTTACTTTTAATTTTTTTTTGATTTATTTTAATTTTATATTCCTTTTATCTTTTGTATATATATAGTTGAATGTTACATTTTTATAATTTAATGAACACCTATCTACCAGAACAGTTTATTTTAATTATGAATAAATTGGTTTTTATCATCCACTAAGTAGGGGAGAGTTGTCAAAATCGTACTACGTTTTATCGGGATTTGTGGTATATCTAATAAAGAATACACAACTAAATACATTACTAAAATTGTCGTTACCAATTATACTTTGATCTTTGCCGAAACCATCTAAATAAACATTCTATGTATAAAATAAGATTATAAGAGTGGTTTGAGTAATTTAGAAGATATTGTAAAAGTACGATGTATGTCCGAAATCGTATTTACCATATTTGGTAATAAGTTTTGTGTTCAAAGTATAACTTTTAATTATTTATTTATTTTCTTAGAAAAATTCAAAAAGAAAGTATAGTAAGTTTAATTTTTAGTGAATTAAGACCTAGACAAAATTTTAGTTTGATTTCGTAAATCGTACCGTTCCGATTTAAGATTTAATTGGTTAAAATTTACATTAAATTTACTTGAAATCTTCCGGCTTCCATAAGTTGGCGAGATAACACAATTTGTGTCCCATTAAACCGACTCCATATACGCTTTATATTTTTACCACTAGAAGGCGCAAACATTAGTTGGTTACCAAAAAAATGAGCCGGTACGATTGAGGTGACCAGTGTACCCATTTGGAAACTCTCCCATACACATCCACTAAGGAAATATTTTTCGGAATGAACAATGGAGTCAACGTCAATACGTGTAGAGAATATGAATATTATCTTATCGATGGGAAATTTGATAAATATACTCTTCAAAATAAATAATTAGACTCGTGTTCTGACCAAACTATTGTGACAAATTTTGTACAGTGAAATTTTAATATGTCAGGCATGTTTTGGGATTTTTTAAATTTAACCGACCAGGTGGCGAAATTGAGGTGTCGAAATTTATGTGGTTAGTTATTATTAATGTAGGGTGAAATATATGATCAATATGAAGATATTAAATTTAAAATTAGTTAAATAATGTTCTCCCAAAACTAAATTTAATTATGATATACGTATAAATATGAAACCTGATTGATGGAATGTATTCGTTAAAACTAATAATTAAAATATGGATTTTTTGAAATTCAATCTCAAAGAGAATGTAAAAGGATCAAAGTTTATATTATACTACTTACTATTGATGTGATGAGACTTGTAGAATTAGGTCTCTCATTAATAGTAGTATAATAATTTCTATAATATAATACAATTTTAAGATTCAACACAGGCAGTAAAAGAGGTACCGAAGTTTGTACTGTGAAAGATTAATAAATGTCTTGAATGTTTGATAAATGTTACATTGATATGACAATATTAAATAATTAAAAGCACCCAGTTTAAGATTTTTTGAAACTCAATTTTCCTGAGTGTGAAATAGAACGGACGTTAAAAGTTATATAAAAATATGAACACTCTCTTATTCACTGCCTTAAGATATTTGCCGCTCTAGTTTGTTTATTTTTGAGACTCCCCAACAGTTTGAATGTGTTTGATTTCTGTGAAAAAACTGACGTCATTAATTTTGTGCTGTGACTGCTGCCGCTGAAAAGGTGAAGCAGTGAAAGCAATGAACATGGTGGCATGCTGTAACTCTGTAAGTACTGTGAACCGCGTTCCAATTTTCACGGCTGCAGTAGCAGTAGCAGTGCGCTTGCAATTTTGGAACGCTGTTCGCAGCGTGATTCATGGCGTTAACACTTACAACGCTGGCAGCAAATTTTGGAACATACCCTATATGTCCAATCTTCTGGATGCTCTTGTTAACATCACTCTTATTAAAATTACTCTTATATTGTCTCAGGATATGTTCTTCGTTGCTATTTTGGTGAAACTGTCACCAAATTAGCAACGAATAACATATCCAGAGACAATATAAGAGTAGCTTTAATAAGAGTGATGTCAACAAAAGTAAATTTGAATGAAAGCAATTTTAACAAGAGTAATTTCAATAAAATTTATTATATTTTAATTTATTTTGTTTAGTTTTTTATTTTTGTCTATTGATTTCGATTTTCTATCTATTTCTACTTGTCGAAGAGTAAATTACGACTAGCTAGTTTATACTGATCCTGACTACTTTGTAGTCGAAATACGTATTTATAATACAAAAACTGATCTAGGTATTGGGGCGAATAAATCCTAAAAATGTTTGTGTTTTCAACTATTACAGTGGAGATTCTTTTTCAAAATTTTACAGGTGATTTGTGCCGAATCCATTAAGTTTTCAAAAAAATGTTTGAAACAAAAGTAGTTAAGATTTTTAAAACGAACAACATTATATTCGAAAATTGATTCATCACAAATCGATTGCAAATATTTGTAAAAGGAAAGCCACTTTTGGAGTCTGTAGCACGTCAAACAAACATCTGGAACGACTTCACTAAAAGTAATGAAAACTAAGGGGTATCGACTATTGAAAATAAAACTTTAACTAACGTTTTTTAATTAATTTTGAAATTGGAAAAGATTTCATTGAAATATTTTTGTTTGTATTAAAGACGAGAGTCGTCGTACTTTTTTATGTAAATCGTTATTACTTATCATCATTATTATTATTTCTCCAGTTTTTTTCATTTAAAATAAATATTGAAAAAAGAAGAAGTTTGTAAAACCTTCCGATGCGACAGAACATAAACTGCCGCCATATGTTACACAATTTTAAAACCAATAACATAAAATTATTTTCGTTTTGATATAAACAGTACCTTTGGGTACTGATTAAAAAAAATGTATAAAACTTTGTACTTTCCTTATTACATAATGTATAGATTAGGGAGATAGTAGCGCATGGGAATCGGAAATTTTCGTGGATAATTTTATAGCTGTTTACTTGAAATTGTTGCTGAATTACTTGTTAGTACCGCATGAGTTAGAGGCATATATTGTATAAAAGTTAAGTAGGAAATAGGATTTAGGAAAGTAAATGAATTAATTCAAATAAATTGGAAGTTTCGTCATTTATTTATGACTTCCTCAGCAACTTATTTATGTAACATTAATTTAGACATTTGAATTACATAAATAAGTTGCTGAGGAAGCCATAAATAAATGACAAAACGTCCAATTTATTTGAATTAATTCATTTACTTTCCCAATTTCCTACGAATTAAGTATTACAAAAGTTAACTTTTCCTTATAGTACAACAATCATTTGTTGCTCAAAAAGGGGATTACCTGGACAGTTTTCCGAGAGTTTTGAAAATTGGTATTTTTATAGATTTCGATGTGGTCTTGTCAATTTCTTCTTCATCGTAAAATGAATCGGAAAGTAGATATTCACAAAAAACTTTTTTTGGTCGCCATTTTCCAATATAGCAGCGTGAGCGGTAAAGATACGAGGTGAAAAAGTGATAATTCGAAAAGAGCACATCGAAATCTATAAAAATACCAACCTTCAAAACTTCCAGAAAACTTTACAGGTAAAACTACCCAATGATCTGGCTATTAGTAAGGCGAATCGAATGAGTTCCATATCGGGACAGAAACAGGATAACATCATACAATAAAAAGTTATTTACGATCAGGTTCAGTGAAAATTCTTCTCAAGATATCCTTTTAAGATTTTTTACTTTTTGGGTACGTATTTTATTTCTAAAATATGTACACTCCCCCTTAAGTATTTATATAAAAAGTACCTAAAGTACTTTTGTAGTATTGTATTTTATTTTAACGTTACTTAAAATATTTGAAAGACTTTGACCCTTTGTTGTTCATCATGGGGGGCAGAGAGGTACTAACAAATAACACTATTCTGAATTCACTTTTTTCGCTAATTGCCACTGGCATTGTCACTGAAATTAGGAAAAGAAGACTGCGCTGATTGGGACACCTGGAAAGAATTCCAAATGAAAGAGATGCAAAGAAGATCTACAACAACAGCCCAGAAGGCTCAAGACAAGTAGAACGACCAAGAGTACGATGGTTGGACGATGTTATACTGGATCGACGCCGAATTGAATCGGGGAACTGGAAAGCCAAAATCTAGAACAAAACGGCCTGGAAGAGCCGTTAAAGTGAGGACAAGGTTCTTCATGGACCGTAGAGCCAAGAATCTATCTGTCTTCAAAGAACGCATTCTTGGTACTTGTTGGTAATTTTTTAAATGTACTTAGTACTCATTATTTAAAGTTTTTACTTATTAATTACAGTACTGTTTTCCTGTACTCAGTCCAGTTTTATATTCTGTAATATTTACGCTTAGAATATGACTGAATGATTTAAATATATATATATATATATATATATATATATATATATATATATATATATTTAAATCATTCAGTCATATATATATATATATATATATATATATATATATATATATATATATATATATTGCATTTAAGTATACAATAACACACTGATAAAAAAAATGTGTTTTTTATGATTCTGCATTTCAGCATGGTTCATTATTGTTGCATTTGATAAACATGCATGCAGAAATAAATATATGTATATAAGATACATTATATTCATGCATAAATTATTTACGTGAAATTAAGGAAATCAAACAAAAACATTGCATACAGCAGCCACTCAGCAGCCAGAATCATGTGATAGACTGTGAAAGAATGTGGTATTAGTAGAAACATACTAGAGACAACAAATAGATTCAGTTGTATAGGGTGGCGCAAAAATACTTTCACGATTTTTAATTCTTTCTGGAATTAATATTTATTGAGTTTCTCTTTTTTAGATTACAGTAAATACCTAGGAGTTTCGATATAGAGCGCGATACCAGCCTGCAGAAAGGATAAATATCGTAACTTTTTATTTGGAAAACGGAAGAAGCTTGATTTCTACTCAGAGAAACTATCAACAATATTTTAATCTCAGATATGCTCCTTCTAGCCATACGATATTACTGATTATTTTCTTTGGGGTTATCTGAAAGAAAGAGTTTACGTAAACAAGTCACAATGCTTGGAACAATTTAGAATATTAGGCGAGAGATTTTGGGGATATCTCAAGAAAATTTACAAAGGTCAGATGTGCTGAAAAGAGCTCATAGTTTTCAGCGCGAAAGGGGATATCATTTGTTAAACATCATTTTTCGTAAATAGTTGGAAAAAACTTCAAGAAACACACATTATATTATGAGTTGCAAAATACAAATTTTCTTAACTTCTCATATACTTTTTTTAATTTAAAATCGTGAAGGTACTTTTGCGCTACCTTCTATATGTGTAGTATATATCCTATCCTAGCAAAACCAAAATTGTGGAAAGGGCTAAGTTTTCGCATACAAATATATTGATATCCCAGTAAAAACAAAAATGTTCCGAGATATTCTATATGGTATGTATTTAAGGACGTTCATCCATGAAGCTTGATAGTAGATAAAAAATTTTTTTTTAGTGAATTGAATAGCTCAATTCAGTAGTTATCCTCCCTCAAAAATTTAACACCTGTTGACGATCATTTCAAAGAGTAATTATCGATTAAAAATCAAACTTTTAACACAGCGTCTTATGGAGAACAGAATTTTTTTGAACTCAAAATTATAATAACTATATTATTAAAGTAATAGGATAATAAATAATGTTTATAAATATTCTTTAAAATATGCAGTTTATATAATTGCATGAAAAAAACGGCAACACCAGTTGCCGAACATTTGAATTAATTATTTAATAAAATTAAAACTTTTTTTTTAGGTTTGTTTTTGCCACCAAATTTTGAAAACTGGCGACCACACACACTAAAATAATATACACATACACACAAATATAAAACATAGTTTACTGTCATATCTGTCACATTAAGTCAAATTAATTTCTAATTTACAATTTCCTGGTATTTTCCAATAAATACTTTTAAAATATTTAGGACAAATAAAAAAGTTTATAAATCGTTGTAAGATTATTGACATACTTTACACCTTTTTTAAAATCCTAAATAAATTTTATTAAAGATAGTACTCATTTGACTTTAGCGTAGCAAATGAACGTCCTTAATGAGAATAAAGTTATTTATCAAATGTATGAAAATTATTGAAATGATAAGTTTATCGTGTAAGTTTCTCCGGTGCAGGGTATTTCATATGTTACTTGGTAATATGCATTTTACCACCATAGCTCAGAGATAAAAGCGTTAGTCTACAATGCCAGAGGTTGTAAGTTCAATTCGCATCCTAGATATGTATATGAGTTTCATTACAAGCATTTAACGTCAAACGGTCCTTGTTCGGACATTTGAATTGCTAGTCACTTCCTTGGTATAATATAACCGAAAGGTAACCATACTAACAATGAATAAGTTTACATAACAATAATACAAATTTTGTATTGAGTGAATCTATGCTAGATTTTGATTGAAATGAAACGGCTGTTTGAGTTTTGATAAAATATGAATTACGCTGCTCCAGAGAAATTTATATCAATAAATTTATACCAATCATTTGCATACTTTTGATAACTAACTTCATTCTTAATTAAATTTCAAATTCTGTCCCAATTCCTAGAACAATTATTTGTATTTTATAAATACGTATTTCGACCACAAGGTAGTCATCATCAGTATGAATTAGCTAATCGTAACTATCTCTGGGATATGGAGTCAGAGTATATGTTGCTCGTTGCTAATTTGGTGCGTGTCTCACAATTATATTAAAAAAGATTTGTCTTTTATATGATCTGGCAGAGGTAGTACCTGAAGGATTATTTGAGTTGACTGACCAATTAAGGGATTGAAGTGTATGAAGAGCCCAACCCACTTATTGGCGGTATTCTTTTCTTACCATGCGGTGTTGTTATTGTCAATAAGGTGAGGGTGTTGATCGAAGCTAACCTTGATATTCATTATTTTTTTGAAAATGGTTTTATTTTATTAAATCAGAATTTGGAATTGGGTTATTGTCTACATTCATTATCTGCTTTCTTAATTTGTGTATGTAGATACTTACGTATGCATCTAATTCAGTGGGGTTATGTACCGATTTCAGTAGTTTTAAATTCGATTTTGTCAATTTTGTGGTTGTTCTCAATAACGTGCGCAGCTATACACAATTTTTCGGTTCTACCAAAAAAAAGCTAGAGCTCTCTTTGATTATTTTTATAATCTTTATAATAACTTCATTCTCCTTAAATACATACCAAGAAGAATCTCTCTTGGTAATGGAATCTCTCTTTTCTTACTTTTGTTGAATAACTTTCCCTCACATAGATTTTACTACTTTTGTAGGCGAGTCCTTTTGTTTTTGCTGGGATTTTAATACTTTTTGTATACGAAAACTTGGTCCTTTCCACATTGTTGTTTTTGTTGGGATATCGTTAGTTGTTTTATATTCACAATATAATACTACATATCATTATATCCCAACTTAGAATGTTACAGCTGGTTCAAATTTTTTGCTTCTAAGTGTATCCAAGGTGTCTCATTTTAAATAATGTACTTGAATATTTTTCCAGGAAGCGTTTTTGGAAAAAATGACCGAAATAAAAGTTGTTTTGTTCGAACAGGGGCATCTTATGATGATCTTGGTTTTCACCTAAGCCATGGTATTCAATGTTATTTGAAGATCAACTTGCGTTTTACAAAGTGGAAACCCTATATTTAATGCCATTAAAACCGGGAAAGATAAAGTCCATTTTGGTAAATAATTAACCATTTGATAGGAATTTAAAAAATGAATTTTCTTAGATACATAGCTATAATTTGATCTTCATAGCGATTTTGGATCCTGAGATACCTGCGGCCTAAATATTGTCTTTAATCTTTCGTGTAAAACAAAGTACGGTAGACGTCTATGTTTAAACTTGGCCCGACACACTATCCTACTATATGATAGTATAGTATAGTATAGCTGTATTATAGATTGTTATAATGATATATATCTCATTCCGTATCCTATGAAACTAACTACACATTGATGGTTAATTAAGTTAAGGATATTGTAGGGTTTATATAGAATTTAACTTACTTTACTTCGTCGACGTATATAATACCAAGTACAAGTAGTTAGTTAGTAGTGTTGTGCCTATGTCTTATATCTATCTATCTACTATCTATCTATCTATATATCTATCTATCTATCTATCTATCTATCTATGTATCTATGTAGATGATGATAATGATGAAACACAAGCGAATCGATAATGGGACGTTTTAAAATATGTCTAAACATTTAAACACGCGAAAATTTTTAAGATGGTAGCGCCGCGTGTCAAACAAACAAACTAAATATATATACAATAACCTATATGTTCATAAAAATAACCTGTACCTATGTGTTTTTTATACCCGGTATATGTAAATATACACGGTATATTAAGTTTAGTTCCGACTTTATAACGGTTGAAAATATTGATCGCAGGCATAAATGCTTGATATAGGTGTTCATAAAATGGCCTAATTCGGCCATTTCCACATGCCCGTCTATCTGCCTGTAAACACGATAACTCAAAAAATAAAATAGATAACGAGCTGAAATTTTGTATGTATGTTCTAGAGCATGTTTCCGGGCAAAATGAGAAAAACTGCCCATCCTTTTTTAAAAATAAACAACTTTTGTAATAAACTTTTTTACATAAATTCAGGATATACCGAGTATTTAAGCAATTAACTCAGTTAGTTGTTATTTTCACTTGTTTTTAAAAATATTTTATTATTTTGTAGCGATTTTAGTAAATTTTTTTACTTGATACTTTCAATAATTTTGATATATAGTTTTGTGGCCAAATGTATTAAATTGAAACTGTATACCAATTCGATATTTTAGGTTAGTTATTGAATATTAATAATTTACTAAATATTACTTTCATATGTTTATGAATGGGTTTATTATTTTTCAATTTCAATTGCCATGCTTTGTGTCTATCTTTTAGAGAATTACACCCCAACTTATTTTCAATAAATATTTTTTCTCTACCTTTTCTTTGGAAAACTATGTAACGAAACTTCTGGATTTCTTCTTTCATTGAATTGGAGCACAAAGGCACTGAACAAGATTGAGACATTATTAAAATTATAAAGTTTGCTAAAAAAACGCTTACAGGACTCTTTTTCTCAAAACATTACTGGTTATTTGTGCCAAATCCCTTCGATTTTCGAATAAATGTTTAGAATAAAAGTTCGTTCAATCGATAGTACATATAGTTCGTTCATTTTGCTGTCGATGGTACACATCGCCACAAAAGTAGTGGTAATTTTTCAAAATTTTATAATTTCTTTGTGCCTCATATATTCAATTTTTCGAAAAAAAATGTTTTGAATGAAAGTTTTTCATTATCAATATATTGTTCAAAACATTTGCCCAAAAATCGAAGGCACGAATCAACAAAAGTATTTTGAAAAATGCGCGCCATTTTTATGGCTCATAGTATCAATAGAATTATAAAGAACTTTTCAACTTTTCTTTTATTGTGAGACAAAAACGAAAATTATTAAAATTATTTACATGAATAAAATTAAATAATTTCTAAATTTTTGTTTCCAATGAATCAACAACAAGAAATAAACAATTAACAATCAAAGGTCCAAAGACATTACATACACTTCCACAATTGCATACTGACTTGCAAAATACAATACTGTGTTGTTGGTACTATATACTATCTTACTGTTCATTCAGTATTTCCGGGCGCTGTTATTTTATGATACCATTTTTAATAAACATTTTGTTCGAAGGGGCGGTTGAAATTTACTTAATATTTTATCACTTAACGAAGAGAAAAACTAATAATAGAACTTTTAAAGTTAAAGGGGGTTTATATAAAGAATAAAAAATAAAAAAAAACACAGAAAAGAAAATGTTCTTTTTATATATATGAACCTAATCTACATAAAATCATTATAAATAAGGAAATTTATTAATCTTGTATACTTTATACACACTATCACATGCCTCCTCTGAGAATATAATATATATTTGTAGTCATTAGTAAAATTATAAGATTATAGCAACCAACGCAGCAGCATGGCTTGGATAAAATGCATTAGAGAAGAATTAAAAAGAAGTATCTAGAGTAATTAAGAAAAAAAATAGGATTTTAGGATCAGATAAATCATTTAAAATTAGAAAGTAGATGAAAGTATATAGTAGCGTAGAAAGTACACACAGCGAAGTAAAAATAATGTTGGAAATGGGATGCACACGTATATAGCCCTAACCTTTAGACTATAATCGAATACCTAAAGTTGGTTAGAAATAAATGTAACATACAATACAGAAAACCCGTCTATAAACTATATTGGAGATCTGGGGCGGCTATAACTTTGCAACGGTCATAGAAAAGGACTATAGCTTTGGAACGGTTTGGATTTTTGAACTTCAGATAGTTTTTCTGAAGTCGTCATTTCACTTCATTATATCCTATAGTTTTCTGCAAACAATTCAAACAAATACATTCTCTTCTCTTTTTTTAGCGAATTTCCTGAAAGGAAATAGAGCTATTGGTCCCGTACCGAAGTCAAAATTTCGCAAAAATTTCTTCAAATGTCTATCGATCCTACCTAGTAGATGTCAAAAATCTCATCTGTAAAATTTATATATATATCTATGTACATATATATATATTTATATATGTATTTATATATATATATACATATATATATATATATGTATATATAATATGTCTGTAATCACTCTAGCGGTCACAGTTTTCATTTTATCGGAATGAAATTTGGTATTTGAGGCGCTTTTGGTATTCAAAAGGTCAAGTTCGTTAATGGGTAAAATCGGATAAGGGGAAAGGGGGGAACACAAAATTTGACATATCTCCACTAATATTCGAAAAATCGAAAAATTTATAAGAAGTAAAGTTGTAGATACTAAGTTTTACTGTAATTTTGTTTCTTATCATTTTTTCTGTTACACTAATATTTACAGAAATATTGACGGTTTAAGATTGAAATTTAAATTCCTTAATATCTCTGCACACATTAGAGTTTTAGCAAAAATGATAAGGTGATGAATAGTAACAACCATGATTTTCTACAACTTAAATTCTTACGCATTTTTCGATTGTTCTAATATTAAGAAATATATTTTTTATTTTGTGTTTTCTTCTTTCCTTATGCCCCCATTTCCCCTTGACGTATGTCATTTATTAATAAAATTGGCCATGCAAAGTCATAAACGACATTTCATTTTGATCAGACTAAAATTGTGACCGATAGAATGTGATTTATGTATTTTAAGGAAATTCGCTCAGTTGAAGCAGCTCCTGCGTAACGAATTTTTTTGGTTCGCAGATACCATATTTAAATATGATACGAATCTAACGACGATTGGGCTACAGAGAGCGTGCCAAAGAAACAGACATATATAGACACATATTCGTTCACTCGAAAAACATTACCCTCCTTATGGGCAGCCAAAAACACACAGATATCCCGTAATTATGACTATTACCAGCATTACCCGTTGCGACTTCACCCGCGTCAATTGCAATTGTAAAGACCTTCCTGCCGGGTCACAGTGGTTTCGAAGGAAACGAAAAAGCAGATACCTTGGTAAAGAAGGGAGTCGGAATACCTTTCATAGACTCAGAGCCGCATGTAAACAGGTGATCAACGAGTGGTCAAATGCTAAACACCCAGATTGCTGGGAAAATGTACCGCGGCAGGAGCTCGGGAAAATACAGCTTCGGAGTGCAACCAAGAGACTGTCTCTCGATGTACTGAAGCAGAACAGGATGCATCTCCACACAATGGAACTCCATAAAGGAGGAAACGTCCAGTCACATTATCTTTGAAGCTCCTGTGTATTGCCAACATATGGGAGAAGCGAGTCTCGTCGGACTGAATTAGAAGGCGGAGTACAATGGACCATAAGGTCGAAGTGCACTTTTTTTTTTAGACCCCAAGATGTATCTGTCTATCTATCTAAAGACAAAATATAATAACTGTCCTGTTTTATCATACTTATAACTATCAAAACGGATTCAATGTCCGAGTTTGTTCAAAAAAATTGAATAGGTTTATATGTAGATATCAAATATTTACGAAGAAAAGTTTTTGTAACATGATAACATATATAAAGATATACTGTGATCAAAACACGACATACTTCTGAAAGTTGTGTCTCAATCGAGTGAGAAGGTAACGATATAGATAATATTTTAAATTCGATTTGATCAAAACTATTTTATTTAAAATTTACTTTATATTTGATTACCAATCAATAATATATTTGAACAAAATGTGATACTATCGAAAAGTTTTTAAATTTCTTAATTTACTTAAACAACTGTTCAACTGAATTGATACAAAGTTTATAATGTGATTGGGTTACAGTATATACTAGCTAAATCGTTTGAAAACAAGTAACATTTGTTTAATCGTTATAATTAGAGAGAAATAGGTGTAAAATAAAGGTTGTTTTACTATATAAAATTGTTTTCAATTTTATAACAATCAAAACCATAATATATAAACTTTATAGAAATCCCTCTCTAGAATTTTTCACAAATGCACTTTTTGACTAATATTGAACAATATACCTTAGGATATATTATTATTTATGTATAATTAGTCGTCACAATACAATACTTATGTCAAATTCCATTAAGGTTACGTAGGACGTAGTATGAAAGAACTATTGTGTATTATATATCGACCGTTTAGTTTACATCTTCGTATAATAAATCTCCCACGAGTATGAGAGAGTACATATGTATACATTAAGCAATGTGTATGACAAGGAGGTCTTATAGGTTTGTTACTTACTTAAAGTTAAACTGTTGTGTGTTGTCATGTCTATTAATTTGTATGTGTGTTATGATTTGTTCTGTTGTTCAGACATAACACAACAGTAACACAATACACGTAACACAACAATAACAAACCAAATCTATAAGACCTCCTTCTCATACACATTGCTTAATGTATACATATTTACTCTCTCATACTCGTGGGGGATCTACTATACGAAGATGTAAACTAAACGGAGTGTAGACAAACTTGTCATTGAAATTTTAGTTAAATATTGATATCAAAAAATTAACTCATACAACTGGAATCGAACCTCGCACCTCTGGATTTCAAGACTAGTGTGCTTACCGCTACACCAAAGATGATTTTGATGTATGAATCAATCATTTATTAAACAGGTTTAGGGGGTGGGGTGTTAGGTGCAATTATTTCTTACTTTTGCTGACAAAAGGAGAAGGGGATAAAATAAATAAAGTTATAAAATAAAAATATTTTTAAAACAATATTTATAATCTAAATTGATATGATTTTTATTATTTTATTATGGTATACCGAATTTTGGGAATTAGTTAGGACAGATCGTTGTTGACAGTTCTCGACAGTCTTTCACATCGGTATGTAAATCCGAAACAATAAGAAATATATTCGCTACATTTGATGATATTGGGGTATTTTTCTCGGTTAACGTATTTTTAATAATCTTCTTCAAATTTTCTGGTTTGTAAGATTAATTCAGTTTGTCAAAATATAATTTCATTTATTAATGCCTTTTTCTTCATATGAAATATGTGTGCAATTTTTTGGCTAATCTCACTCTTAAATCTCTTTTAAAAGAGATATAAATTCCACAATTTCTGTATTTTTTCAAAATATTGAAATGCCACCTCAAATTATTCAATTACTATTTGTTAAAAGATCACGAGCGATCGGCCAAAATTGGCATCGCGATCGACTTGTTGGCCACCCGTGGTATATACAGGATGTCTTAAAGGAAACAATCAGACGCATTTAATCAGACGCATTGGTAATTAATTATTAATGACCTTTAAGGACCTTTCGTCTCAGTATTCAATTTTCTATCCATACCTTCAGTTGTGTCCGTGACTTATGGGACACCTGTATAATAATATCGTTAGAACGTCAAAACATATTCATGAACCATATATCAAATATCGTGCCAAACCAAGTATTAAATAATTTTGGATACAAAGAACATTGAAGGCAAACACTCGGAAATCTGAAGCGATTAAATATGTAATTACAAAAGCACTCCAGAGTAATATCAAAGTCAATTATTATTATTTCCAGCTATTACACTAAATAGAAAGAGTGGTGCGTTTACAATACAACAATAATAATCATTTCTGTACAATAACCAATCAAAAATATGTGTGGTAAAATGGAAAGCCTACAATATATATTTAATATAACAAACGTAACAACAAAATATACGTTCAATAATAATTATAAATATTAAACGATCATACGATCATTATCAAAGGCAGACTAATTACAGCTTCATTTATGTTTAAAATTATTATGCCCATTTTCATAATTTCAATTATGATGATAGCTGTAAAGCCTGTACGTTCGTTACCTATTGCTAACAATTCTACCCTCTATTTTCAAATATCATATTTTATAGCAAAACATAGTTACACTTTTGATCAGAAAATTGAATCTTTCACAGCAACAATGGTTTTTTGTGTTAATATTACACCCTGAGTGTATTCGTTTTCAACGCTTACACGCTGTCAGCGCTTTCAAGCGTTGTTTTTAGTGTTCATCTTGGCGCTGAGTATGCTGACAGCGCACAGCGCTAGATATGATACCGTACTCACAGACGCATTCTCTATCTAGGTAAGGCAACAAAAGCGTCAGCGCTAAATCGTACTAATGTTTATTAGAAAAAACCTATATTACTGACATTTTTATCGAATTATCAATTTAGGGTGTTTTGGTTTGATTGTAGGGGGCTTTTGAAGTCACTCAAACGAACATTTCATTGGTTGAAAAACAATTGAAATGCTTTCATCCGACATATTGAATAATGATGCTAACTGCAGCGCTAAATCGTACTAACTTCCAAAACGAACAATATACATATCAGCGTTTAAATTTCGATTTTTGCGCCAATTTCCTTGATCAAATTTTTGTATTTTATAAATACGTATTTCGACTACAAAGTAGTCATCATCAGTATGAATTAGCTAATTGTAATTATTCTCCGAGGAGATGTTACTTGTTGCTAATTTGGTGACGGTTACTAATTTCGAAAAATCCTAGAGTTCTCTTCAATATTATTTATATAAGCGTTTGTTTATTAGAAAAAACCTATATTACTGAAATTTTTTCCGAATTGTCAATTTAGGGTGTTTTGGTTTGATTGTGGGGGCTTTTGAAGTCACTCAAACAAACATTTTATTGGTTGAAAAACAACTGAAATGTTTTCATCCGACATTTTGAATATTGATGCTAACTGACCCTTACACGCACTTATAATTCCAAAACCAACGACATTTTCAAGAGTAGAGTAAGCGTTCCATGGCCAAAACGAACTCAAATAAATTGCACTTGTAGGCATGAGCGCTGACAGCTCGAAAGCGCCCAAAAAAATACGCTCCCTGTGTGTAAATATACTGTAGTGAATTAGCGGTTTAATCGGTCCCTTAGAATTTCCATAAGTTGTTGTTAAAAAAATAATAACTGGCATACAATTTTACCACGGAGACTTCTAAATTCTAATGAAATATTTTATTCAACCTTTAAACACAAACAAAGATAAACATTTTACAAAAAGTTTGTGAAATTTTTTATTTCAAAATTTCGAACACTCAGCCATTGGGACCTCATTTTCTGTGACTCCTCAAAATAAAGTTCCCTTGGCGTAGTCAGAATAACTCATGATAGAGTCATCTGCAATAAAAAAACCAAATTATTTCTGTTAGCAGATACCCCTCAAACTCGGCTTGTAGCACTACCGTGCTCTAGATATATAATTCGTGCTTGGACGAAGGAAAATAATGAAAATTTGAATTTGAATTTTTTACAAAAAGGTACTATTTTTGGTATGATTTGCACCCCCCCCCCCCATATTACCCCGTATTACCTTGTAAAATTAGATGCAATAGAAAAACAATCCTTCGTTTAAGCACTAGTCAATCTTATCTTGAAGAAGTGTGCAAAACTTGAACCAGACCGGATCAATATTTTTTGAGAAATCATCAACGGACTACATAAATAGAGTTTTGAGAAAAAGGCAATTAAAGAAAAACAAACAATAGCTAAACAGCTACCTCAATATCATTCCCAAGGCTCTATCACTTAAAGTTTTACTCTAATTGAGTTAAAACACCTTAATAATAACAACATACGTTTTTTAGTAATAGGCGTTATGTCTGCGCAGTATGTCTACTTGGAAACTGGGAGGTTGTGGGTTCGAATCCCGATATCGACAGTTTGTCAATTATTAAGGAAAAAAAATGGCGTATGGCGTATGGACAAGAACGAAGTAACCGGCTATGCCTGAGTAGATTTTCTGCAGTTTCCTTCACGAACTTCTGATGAATATCGGCATAGTTCCTATCATAGTCGGCTGCAGCCGCATATCCTACCAGTTCCTAGTCTGTACACAATTCCTTCCACTCCACTCACACACATTCTCAGGCATCACAATGGATCCTATGGTCGAAGTGTAGCCCGTCCAGAGCAGCCAGCCTCTACAATCTATAAACAGACTGTGTAGGAATGCAATCCAATAGAGATTCAATGTTAAATATTATTTATTACTGGCAGGCCGTCTGGTTACTGTACGGAGTCAGTCAGTACACATGTAATGAGTACACACTCACTTTTAAATGAGTCAGTACACACAGTCAATGATTCAGTACACACTCTTAAATGACAAACAAACTACCATACGCATATGAGATGACTACAAGTGTACTGACTGACTCCGCACAGTAACCAGACGGCCTGCCAGTAATAAATAATATTTAACGTTGATTCTCTATTGAAAAAGCATTCCAACACAGTCTGTATATCTAATCTTTTAATAATAACATTATGCATATTTATTATTGATTTTATATAGCGCCAAGTTTTAAATTCTTACTCAAGAGATACAAATATTCGCCACCATGATTACGCTATAGCGATATATTGAAAATTGGAAGGATTGTATGATTGCAAATACTATATGTATAGTTGGTTTAATGTTTTTAAACTCAAGTGTACGTATACACACATCTACTATATATAATATAATATATACATCCAATATTACAACATATTACATACACTTTTATTAAGTAGAGAGAATTGTAATTATTTTCTGTACGTGTAATTATGTATAATTTATTATAAACTATGTATATAAAATGTATAACAAGAGAACGCTAACAATTATTGGTTTTTATCAATTATTTTAATACTTTGCATATGATTTATATAGTTTGCACACTCTGGTGATGAGAATATTGATTAGTTTCTGATTAATTGATAAAATATTCATACAAAAGTTGGATTTATGTATTTTAATTTATTTTAAAAAGAATTTTTTGGATGGGAGAACATGAATTACTCTATACAAAACATATAGATAAAGATATATATATAAACAAAGTGATAAATTATTATAACAGAAAGAAATCATTGTATATGGAATTGAATGAGTATTTGAATGGAAACCAATTCCATTTAAACAAAAGGAGCATTATGAGGGGCGTTAATTTATCTTTTTTTACTAACTAAATTCAAATGCTTTACTACTTATATAATCGTCGGATATTAGAATTATATAGCTGGCGTCGTCTTGATTACTTACCAACGAGTTAATTTATAATATTTAGAATATGGTCCAGAGTATTTTCTAAATTATTATTATACATGCAACAAAATATCCGACGACAAAACATCTGCGCGAAATAACCGAGCGATAAAATAATCAAGCGATAAGATGACTAAGCGCAAAATAACTAACAAACAATGTACTCGACTTACCCTCCTTGACCCCTGAGGAGGCCATCGACCTTGGATTCGCATCTTAGAAAGAATACTAAAATCCGCACACTTCTAGCATGTATAGTTTTGAATTTTTTTCCATTTTCGGGGAAGTTACGTAGGGAAAATAAGGTTTTCCGATATTTCCTGTAAGTTTGAAATTATTTCGGGTCGAATGCAAAAAACAGCATCCTTCTAGCATGTATAGAAGTGGGTTAGATTTTGTATAGATGAGTCAGTGAGTTACACAGAGGGTTTTCTTTAATGAACAAAAGTGTGAAATAAAATTATTCACCCGAGTCACCAATTTATGCGACAGCACAGTAAAAATATTGTATGTAACAGCTTTGGGCGCTTAAAAAAACTTGGGGTTCATAAAATAACTTTTATTAATACTTTTATAGTCATATATTGGCGATCAAACATTTATTTATAGCCACAAATTGGAGACTCCAGCAAAAAAAAATTTTATTTTCGACTTTTTAATTTATTAAATAATATATGTCTATTAAGCTAGCAGAGCAACCTGAGCAGAACACAAATATAATTGTCTCATAATTAGACGCAAAAAAATGGTAATTAAATGCGCTAATTAAAAATTAATTGCTCTTTGTTGTATTGCGTTACCGCATGCTCTGTTAGCTTAATGTTAAGCTAGCAATAATTTATTTTTTAAACATTGCTCTGCTAACTTAACATTAAGTTTGCAGAGCAAGCGGTTACACGATAACTCAAAGAGTTGCTAATTTTTAATTAAAGAATTTAATTAGCATTTAATTACCTTAATAATTTGATATTAAATACAAAATATTTAATTGATTTTTTAAATATTGATCTGCTGGTTAAGCTAGCAGAGCATGCGATTACACGATACAACAAAGAACAGTTAATTTTTAATTAGGGCATTTAATTAGCATTTAATTAGCTTAATAATTTGATATCAAATACAATATAATAAATTGATTTTTTAAATATTGCTCTGCTAGCTTAACATTAAGCTAGCAGAGCATGCGGTAACACGATACAACAAAGAGCATTTAATTTTTAATTAGGGCAATTAATTAGCGTCTAATTATGAGACAATTATAATTGTATTCTGCTCAGGTTGCTCTGCTAGCTAATATAATATGCTGTTTAAAAGAATTGTATGTATATAATTTTATACTATATAGAACATTTTCATGCCATTCATTATTCCAGAGTCCGGACAATAAAATTGATGATATCCAATATAAAATATGTTTACACAGGATGTAATAGGATGTTTAAATTACTTAAATGAGTTGTAACCCGACATATTTATAGATTTATATACGTGATAGTATTATAGATGTAACCAGTGAAGAGAGATACATTGATTTAAAGAGAATTTATTTCTAAAGGCAAGGCAATTTGTTATAATCGATATTATATCCTGGCTGCAGTACACAACCAACAAGTAAGTTTATACTCATAATTTAAGGCTATTCAATACATAAATTTGTAAACATTAATGGAAAAACGGTAAGTAAACGATGATGAGAGTGGAGGTACAGTAGTAGGTGAATGAATGTACTTAATTAAAATATATCCCAATATAGTTCGTGTCGAAATAGAAACACAACACACACAAACCATCGTTTCTGCACACAAAGAATACAATTTAGTTCAACACAATATCAATATATATATATGTGCCATACATACATAACCTAACATTAGAGAGATGTTACTTGTCAAATAAATACGAAATATATATATACGAGTATATAAAGGGGTGTTCTGAAATTCATTCAAGAAAACTACACCACGGTGTAGAGTTGGAAAAAACAAACAAAAAAATTTAATACCGATTTTCGATTTGACGCTTAGTTTTTGAGGTATAATTAATTAAATATTAATAAATTAAACCATTTTGTGGGAGTCGCTACACTTATTGAGAACTCTGATCGTCGCTATGCTATAGTAGTCCGCCCTACTCCACTACTGTGGCCCCCCTCCGCTCCGCACAGTATGCGCTCTGTGATTGGTGGAGTAGTATTCCCAAAAATGCAAATGAGATTAGTTGAATAATTAAAAACTAAGCGTCAAATCGAAAAACTTTACTAAACTTTTTTGTTTGTTTTTTCCAGCTCTACACCGTGATATAGTTTTCTTGAATGAATTTCAGAACATCCTGTATATCTATGAAGTAGCAACATTCATTCAGTCTTCAGTGGTTTGTTGGACTGGAGTTTCTTATATAGCATACATTCAGAAGTAAATTGACAGAATCATACCGTAAACTGGCCTGAAATGACATCAAGAGGTGAGCAGCATCTTCGTACATTTTCTGTTACGTACATGCTTTACAAATATAAGAATAACTGGCTGAAACCTGTTGAAAAACCTGACTGAAAACTGGCTGAAATATTTTAAAATAATTACATATAGAAGATATACGTATACTACGCGAATTTTCTCAGAGAAAAGAAGTATGACGAATATAAAATTAAGTTGGTAAACACTTGGAAAACATTTAGTACTCATTATTATCAAAATCGTAAATATTTTTGTGAAAATTTGTTAAAGAAAAAATACTTTACTTTTAACAACTTTACTTTTCAGTTTTCTAATATTAAGGGAGATATTTCAAATTTCTCGTATCCACTTCGCTCTAAACACCCGATTCTTTGTGGCCGACCGATTTTGTCCACTAACCTAACGAATTAAGCCTATCAAATACCAAAAGAGAGTCGCATAACATACACACGCCAGATTTTGTTCGAAACTTGAGGAAATTTGATGAAACTATCTTTGGAACCGAGGGAGCTTTACTTTTATAACTACATAGAAAAGAAAAATATGTTATTTGTTTATTTGTGTATACTTAAACGTCAGCATAACGATGTTTATCCAAATTCCTTTCGGTTACGTATGATTAACTGTAGAAGTCTCAAATTTCATTGTAATTGAATTTTTAATTGAATTAAATACTGATATGAAAAAATTAACTCGTCAACCAGGAATCGAGCCTCGGGCCTCTGGATATCTAGTCCAGTATGCTTCCGCTACACCAAAGACGACTGTGACGTAATAGCCAACTTTTTCAAATTATTCTTATTTTTATTTATTTAGACAGTATTACTTCTGTCGAAGTTATTTAATATTTGTTTATTTGTATATACTTAAGCGTCAACATAACGATGTTTATCCAAATATCCAAGTAACCGAAAGGAATTTGGATAAACATCGTTATGTTGACGCTTAAGTATACACAAATAAACAAATATTAAATAACTTCGACAGAAGTAATACTGTCTAAATAAATAAAAATAAGAATAATATGAAAAAGTTGGCTATTACGTCACAGTCGCTTTTGTGTAGCGGCAGCATACTGGACTAGATATCCAGAGGCCCGAGGTTCGATTCTTGGTTGACGAGTTAATTTTTTCATATCAGTATTTAATTTATTTGAAAAATAAGTTGTTAGATAATTACCTTACCGAAAAATATAACGTCTTGTATATCTAATCTAATTACGTGGTTGTCCCCTGTAAATTGGTGTTTCTAATTAACTCAAGCTTTTATAGTATCATTTATTGGTATAAAACATTTTTCATTATATTTTTTCCACTTTAAGTTGAATTAAGCAAAGCATACGTCGGCAGTGCAATCCCTTACTCTATGTGAAAATTTGATATGAAAAAAAATGCAAAATAATCTTTGATAAATCATGTTTCTGAAATATATTTTGATGGAAAAAAAATCGATATCGAACATTGTATGTACATGAAAATTGTATAAAAATTATTATTCTTTATGTCAAAAAAGAAAAATTTAATGTTATTAAGTTTTGTGTTCGTAAACATAAATTTGTATAACTCGATTTAATACAATTTAATACGTTATTGTCTTATTTGACGTTTGTGATACAACAAGTATAACGCGTTAAACATGAGAGAATGGCTAAATTCAATTAGTTGTAGTTTTCTCGAATGTTGCTATTTAAAAAGCATAATTTTAACTACCTAGGTTTATCATTTTTTGAGAATCAGTACAATTATATTCGGTATTAACGCTCTGAAGTCTTGAGTGTGTAAACTAAATTCAACGTCTTCGCAATTGATCAATTTTTAATTTCAACAATTAAAAGTAATTTATTTTAAAACTTTCTGTCTAGTTTCGGTAAAACAAATTTGCCAAGGATATGTATTCTGTATAAAGGGCGTAATACAGGTTACGCGCCTTTTGAGTTTTTCAACAAGTAAGATTATTTTTTGCTTTTCTTTATTTCGGTGTAAACTATTAAGTTTTCACTAAACCGTTTGAAAGTTTGTATGGGCATTTTTAAGTTAGATATATAGGTATCCTTACATATTATAAAACAAAGTCCTCCGCCGCGTCTGTCTGTCTGCCTGTCTGCCTGTTCGCGATAAACTCAAAAACTACTGCACCGATTTCATGCTGTTTTCACCAATGGATAGAGTGGTTCTCGAGGAAGGTTTTAGTATATAATTTGTCAAGTTTTTATATACACTGGTCCTTACATATTATAAAAATGATTCATGAGGAAGGTATAAGTTGTATAATTTATTGATGTATCGGTGTATAATTTATCAGCCTTTGACGGGAGAAAATATTATGTTACTTGGTTATAAGGGCGTTACAAAATTTTTGCGGACGAAGCCGCGACGGGTAATGCTAGTGGATATATATATAATTTATGTTAAGGCTTCCGTATATAAATATAAGTCAACTGTATCAGCATTTTTGAAAATTCATTCCAAAAGGGGGTTAAATAAAGACGAAAGTTCATATGGATCTTGGTCATTTTCGAAGTTAGAAGGGTGGAAGTTGGTATTTAGGCTTTTTACATTTGAGAAAGTCGAATGGTCTCTGAGATGTTGCCGATGGAAAATCCCGTCGGGCACACGCTTAGTCAATAAATAAAAAATTTGAAAAAAGAACGATACTTGTGTGATCAATGGCCAGAGTGCTTTACTTCGAGTAAAGTAGACATCAGCCTTGCACTGCGAATTTAAATTTGATTACTAACTGATAGAAACATTGAACTATTAAAATCTTTACATAATCTAGGTTACATATAGGTTATTTAAAAAAATCGAATTGGTTATAACCGCAATATATTTGAATTTCTTCATTACTAGTTTATACCCGCATCTCGCCTGCCTGCGTTTTATTGTCATATATATCTCTATAGCCCATCATTTCAAGACTAAAATCCTTAATGTAACTTCCCACCGCTTCTACTAACTTAATATTTATCGTTCCCACCACTTCCACTACTTCAAATATTTATTGACACTTCCACTAATTTTCTATTTCAGTGATTATTTTCGAATTATATCTGTTGTAGCGAGATAAAAAATATAACAGTTTTTAAGTCTAATCATAAGCATTTAAACGAGAAAGTCTCACCAAAATCGGTCCAGTAGTTTTTGTGTGATACTCGAACAAACAAATAAACAAATAAACATTTACAATTTTATAATAGTAAAGAAGATGATGTTATAAATTGCAAACAAGCGAAAATGGAATGACAATTCCATTAGTCACGTGAGACTTATTTATTGTAGTATATTACTACAGTACTTTCACACTCGTCACATCGATAAGGATACTGCTTGTGTCACTCTATAAATTTAGTTTATTACTCCACACAGTATAATAGATAAAGCAATGGCACTTGAAATTTGGACGGGAGGCAACCGGATAGCGAGTGGTAATCTGGGTCTTGAAGTGATAATGAACCTCCCCGTACCGTCCAAATGGATCCCAAATGAACGGTGGCAGAGTTGGGGGGGGGGGCAAAACGTTAAATAGTTAAAATTGTTTAATTCGGATGGCATTCGAAATTTAAGTTCTAATAAGTGCAAGAAATTGTGTGTATCAATGCCATTCGGTTTTGATAAAGTTCATCCTCATTTTCACCACCCCCAAACATCATTATAATTGAAATAATGGCATACGTTGCATATAATTCGTGAAACTCCTTACCAATGATTAAGCACAAATGATGAATTCAGACGGTACGGGAAGGTTCAGTATCACTTCAAGACGCAGATTACCAATCGCCATCCGATTGTCTCTCCGTCCAAATTTGACGTGCCATTGCTTTAACTATAATGCTTACACTAATCTCAAGTGTTCATAGATATTTGTTGGCCTAGAATAGTTATAAATTTTAAAAGAAAAATTGTAGTGAGTAATTTTTTTTTATTTACCGAAAAAGTACGAAACATGAAAACTAAAAGTAAAATAAATAAATTGAATTCATTGAATAGATTTTGAAACAAAACTACTTTCAGGTGGTTGGGTAAAGCAAACTAATGAGTGGTAACGATAAATAAATGTTATGTATTATAACTATATATACTATACCCTTTAATTATTTATTATGTAGCCCTAGGGAATCCGAATAGATAACGGAATAAAAACTGTGATATGTGTTGAATTGGGTTATGATTGATCTTGTCCCATAACTACTACTTCGAATACTATATAATGTTAAAACTATATTATTTCTTTAGGGAGTACAAGTTTTTTTTTTGGCGAACATTTCTTAGGATATTCTAAGCGTGCCATTTACAATATGCCAGCTATCAATCAAATACATAAAAACTGATATTTGACTCAAATTTTTTTATTTAAATACTAACGGTATATTTTGTATTGATGTATCGTTACTTACTGACCGAAAATCCATTATAATTTATCAAATAAAAATTCATTATGAAGGAGCTGTTTCAACTTAGCGAATTTCCTTAGAATACATAAATCACTTTCTAGCGGTCACAATTTTTATCTGATCAAAATGAAATGTATATGATTTTAGTATTTTCAAGGCCAATTTTATTAATAAATGACATATGTGAAAGGGCAATGGGGTCATAAAGAAAGAAGAAAACGCAAAATATAAAATATCTCTCTTAATATTAGAACAATCAAAAAAAACGTAAAGAATAAAGTTGTATAAAATGACGTTTGCTACAATTCATCACCTTATCATTTTTGTTCAAACTCTAATGTGTACAGATATGAAGGAATTTAATTTTCATTCTTAAACCATCAATATTTGTAAATATTAGTGTAACAGAAAAAATGATACGAAACAAAATTACAGTAAAACTTTACTTTAACTTTACCATTAACTTTACTTCTTACAAATTTTTCGATTATTCGAATATTAAGGGAGATATGTCAAATTTTGTGTTCCCCCTTCCTCTAAACCCCCTTCCCCCTTGTCCCATTTCACCCATTAACTAACTTGACCTTTAGAATACCAAAAGCGTCTCAAATACCAAATTTCATTCCAATCAGATTTAAATTGTGACCACTAGAGCGATTACAGACAGATATATGTATATATATATATATATATATATATATATATGTATATATATATACATATATATATATATATATATATATATATATATATATATACACTATGTTTAGTTTACATCTTCGTATAGTCGATCTCCCATGAGTATGAGAGAGTACATATGTATACATTAAGCAATGTGTATGAGAAGGAGGTTTTATAGGTTTGATACACAAGCATATTTTTCATAACTGTTCGAGTGGTCACCAATCACTCAAACCTATAAGACCTCTTTCTCATACACATTGCTTAATGTATACATATGTAATCTCTCATACTCGTTATGACTATTATTCACTATTTTGAAAAATATGCTTGTTTATCAAACCTATAAGACCTCGTTCTCATACACATTGCTTAATGTATACATATGTACTCTCTCATACTCATGGGAGATCTACTATACGAAGTGTAAACTAAACAGACGGTATATATATATATATATACATATATATAAATATATACATATATATATACATATATACATATATATATACATATATATATATATATATGTATATATATATATATATATATAATATATATATATATATATATATATATATATATATATATAGCAGCCGACTTTGATTTGAATTGGAACTATGCCGATATTCATCTGGAGTACGTGATGGGAAACTGCAGAAAGCCTCCACAAACATAGGAAATCTCATTTAATAAATAGGCAGTGAGTATCCTTTTTATTTACTTTAAAAAATATGTCTTTATTTTATTGGATTGGTTCTGAGGCCCTTTGTCCTCAGAACCAATCCAATTTATAATTCCAACTCAGCTTTATCCTACAAGACTCACTATTAAATCTTGCAATCTTGCAAAAATCATTGCAAATGTTTATAGTAGATTCTCTACAAATTAATAAAATATTTTTTATTTGGAAAATGTTATCCTTTTCGAGATATTTATAACCCTAAGCATCAAGATGGCAATAAAAAATTAGCCTGTTATAATTTTGTCTCATCATTTAATTGACAATCTCTTGTGTGTTTTGTACTAAGGACCATAAAAATTGATGTCTTTTTTTTAAATTTTATACATGATTTGTGCCATATTGAATCGTTTTTTTAATATTGTTACAATGGAATTCCAAAATATAACTGCTCGAAACAATAAATAATGTTTTTATTGTTTTCATAAATAAATGAATATTTATTCGAACATCAGCGGTTAAAAATGCATGATTGTTTCAATATGTACGAAACTGATTTGATATTTAACTAAAAAGAAATTTACTTGCAAATCAATTTACATTTTAACAAGTGATAATTTAACGATGTAATTGTCCAACCGTAGTAGGTAGGTAGATAGCTGTACAACTAGCACATAAGGCAACAAAATTATTCAATTATTTCACATGGATTAATAGTCAATTGCTGCAATGAAATGCACTGTTGTGTTCTGTTTGGTATATTCCTAGCCTAGCTATACTGCATACCAACCAATACCCAAACCAACCCAAACTACATGCAGCTTAGCTTATTCATTCAGAATGTATTACATCATTATGAGTGTAAACTAGTAGAACTTACTAGTAGTTCAATACTATCAAGTAATAGCTTTAACTTCAAATGTGTAGAAAACTGAACGAACGATAGAAATATAACGGTGATACTCTAGATAAGTGATTCTCAACCATTTTTTTGTCGCGGCACACTTTTAATGATTTAAAAATTTGACGCCACACAAAGGAAAAGATAATATTAAAAGTTGTTTACGTATAATACACTGTGTAAAATAGTTTATGATAATAATTTTGAATGTAAAATAAAATAATATGTACTACAAAAACAACAATACGTTTATTAAGGGATTCATTACAAGTTAATAATATGAATACTTTTAATGAGAAATTTGAGCTTGATGTTTTTTGATAATTTCATGTATATTTGGTCGTAAAAATAGCAATGCTACTCTCATATCGTCTTCTACATTTAACAGTCTCGATCTTTTTTTCGTTTTTATGTTGGTGAATACTTTACTATATACATTTCTAAAATTTGGCGGCACAGTGGTTGAGAATCACTGCTCTAAGATGAAACTCTGTGACGGACGTGTATCTGAACTGATTGAGCGAAAACCTAGATAAGTGAGAACCAATTTCCAGTCTTTTGAAATTTTGCTAACCCAGGTCTCACTGTGTTATGTTACTACAATAGAACCGTTAATAATATTGATATCGACACAAAGGCTATAAGATGATTATTATTCCTTCCTAAGAAACAAATAAACAGTACTACCAGCTAGATGTATTATAGTAATAGCATTTATATATATATGTACCTATATATATATAAGATGAACCAACCGTAGGGTATACTAACTATTCTAATTATATTAGGTACGCATTTATCAAAGTAAAGAAGTAGTTAGTGGAAGTAGTTGTTATTATAAGGAACACAGAACACAACAACACGTGAATTTTAAACCTAAACATGTCTTATGATAAATTGTTAATGTTATATCGGATGTTAAAGACATATATTACATATACATATTATACAAAGTGTTTCTAACCTACTCAATGTGTAATTATATAATAATAATAATAATGGATTTATTCTTAAAAATTATATACAAAGTACATACCGTACGTGTTGGAAAGCTTTGCTAATAGAGAATCAATGTTAAATATTATTTACTACACAACGTCTATTAAAATAGACTCAATAGGCACATTGTGTAGTGTATACAATCACTGGCCAAATGCAGCGCACCATGGTACGGTGCATTCTGTTACACCCAAATTCATAGACATTTGTAGTAGTATTATCGAAACCTTCGGGTTATTTAGAGACCGCGAAACAGGTTATTTAAGTCAACTATTACCTAATTTTCTTTCTTAAGACAAACCACCATCCAGGTATTGCAAGTAACCACTAGGTATGTAGAAGTTTTGGAAAAGATATTCGAATAAGTGATTGTTTATAATTACTATTGACATGAAAAATGTTCAATCCCTGGATTTGGCACCGAGAGTGCAAGTGTGCTAGTGTATTGATGTTTTCGTATCATTGCCAGTATTACGTTGAAGTCACTATTAATTATTATTCTGTCACTATTAACATATTATTGTCTATCAATAAATTGAATGACGTGTTAGTCTATATATTATATATACCCACGCTTGTCATTTCATACTGCTGTCTTTATATCCATATAGGAAAACTGGCATTAATATAATTTAGGTGACGCCTAATATATATACAACTAGCATTACCAGTCGCGGCTTCGCCTGCGAAAATTTTGTAACGCCCTTATAATATTTTCTCCCGTCAAGGACTGATAAATTGCGTTTAATTTTTAAAATTTATTTGTTGTATGCAGCGCCACCTATTGGCAAAATTTTTGAAGTACTCATGTTGTGTATATTACCATCTATAGGCAAACTTTTAAAACGTATTTGTTGCATGCATCGCTATCCATGCATAGCATATTTAACTTATTTGTTTTATAATATGTTTTCCGACACCTCCAACAAATATCATTATATTTTAGCCAATGTATACAAAAACTTGACAAATTATATACTAAAACCTTCCTCGAGAACCACTCTATCCATTGGTGAAAACAGCATGAAAATCGGTGTAGTAGTTTTTGAGTTTATCGCAAACAGACAGACAGGCACGGCGGGGGGACTTTGACTCATTATACTAGTCTTCTGTGATGAAATGACTGTGATCGAACCCTGGCTAATGAGTAACTTTTTTATATCAATGTTTATTAATAAATTCAATGACGTGTTAGTCTATATAATATACGCTTGTCGTTTCATACTGATGTCTTCATAAACGTCTATCATAAATTTTATTTCAGAATGTTGTCATTAATTTTATTTAAGAGGCAAAACTTACTTAAGTCTTGACTGCATTTTAAGATAATTTTTCCTGATAATTATATCAATAAAAACAACATTTCGTTTTGAATAACTTGAAGGTTATGGGAAATTAATTCCACTTTCACACCAACAAATTTAATTAACCAAAAATACAAGCACCCCCCGAACAGAAAAATAATTGGGTAAATGTTTCCAAAAACGCTTCGTTGATCAAATATTCATTTTATTTTTTTTAATACTCCGAATATAATATATTCCAGGGTATATTAAGTTTAATTCCGTTTTTGTAACGGTTGAAAATATTGATCGCAGATAAAAAGATTTTAGTAAAGGTTTTCTCAGAATGGCCTAATTAGTCAATTTCCGCAATGAGTCTGTCCAGTCGTCCGTCTCAACGATAACTCAAAAACAAAAAGAGATAGCGAACTGAAATTTCTTGAAATGTGTGTTCTAGAGCTAAAAAGTCAAGTTCCTGAATGGGCAACATTGGGCCATGTTTGGGAAAAACTGTTTATCTTTGAAACCGTAAGAGAAAGAACAATAATTCATTGAGAAAAATGTCTCTTTTTAAAAAATAAACAACTTTTATTATTTATTAGTTTGAAACTTGTTTTCATAATTCAGTATATTACGGGTATTTAAGCACTTAATTCAGTTAGTTGATATTTTCACTTGTTAAATTATATTATATTTATAATTTAATAATCCTAATGATGGATACATTCCTTAATATTTAAAGTAATATTTCCTCATACAATTTTTCACGAACTTTCTGTAGTCGCCATATATATTTATTTTAAAATTATTACAATAAAATTATTTAAAGTACTACATGAGTAGAAAATAATTTATTGTGTACATTATTTAAGTTGAAATATATAATTGACTATCTTCACCATAATACTACACATATATATTAGGTATAAAACTTTTCGGTAGGTATACTTTTCGTTGAATTTTCATGTTAGAGTCCCCCCATACATACATAAAATAAAGAGTGAAAAGAGAGCTGAGCAAACTGTTACTGACACTAATCAATGGTTTGTTTTTGGGAACTTTAATTCTGTAAGAATAAGAAAATACAAATCATCATATCGAATACGATTATAAAGAAATGTATTTGAAACAACGAAATATTCTCTATTTAGAATTCATCAATTCATATTATAAATAATACTGATATACTAATAGCCAATTAGCGTGCGATATCGCCGAAAAGTAAACCAAATTTGGAGGTTTGGCTGCAAGGGACGAGCAATTGAGCATTGGATAAAGTAAATGGCCTTTAACCTATAACCCTACAAAATCTATTTTCAACTTCTGATATTGTCAAATATACAGCTGTGGAATTTTTAGGCCGTTCCTATGCCCAGTGTCGGACTAGCCATAGAGTCTGATTGGCGTTAGCCATCCGGGCGACCCTAGCCTGCGTGGTTTCCCAGAATTATTACCATTACGAAAAAATATCCAACCGGGGAAGATGGGAGGAGGAAGAGTAGGAATAGATCTACAACGATGGTTTAGATCAAACAACACAACAAAGTACACTTTTGTTCTTCTCGAAAAGAATGTGCATGTGAACTTTAGTCCTAATATAACAAGCACATTAGTACGTACTCCAACTTATACATAGCTTATTAATCGTGTAATCCTCGCAACCTTATTTACGCAAGTAACTTGCAAGAAACGACTTTCCGCGATGAAGAATATTAGGGCGAAGCTTGCTTCTCTACTGAGGCAAGAACTTTTGCACTCGTTGATTATCCTTAACACAGAATCGATTTTTATCAATGATAATGATGATAGCAGTTTTTAAAAAAGATTGACAATCTAGCTGTAGTTTTTCCTCTTTAAAAAAAATGTTAGCCTCAGGTATACTCGTAACTAATTATAAATTTTTACATAAAAATGTACGTCTTTGGAAATAAAAACCTCCAAAAGCTCTTGCCTATTCGATTATTATTACCATTTGGTATGTTGGTTGACTTGATGGTATCATCTACCTTGATGATAAGAGGGTAGCGGGCCCTTAGTCACAATAGACCTTTTCATAAGGTCTTATGCGCATGCGATTTTCGGGCAGCTTACAATAAGATTAACAAAGACGTGGGATATTGTTTATTCATTTCTTTACATTGACATTCTGCCCGAAACAAAAACATATTGTAATTTAAAATGGAAAGGTCTATTGTAGCTGACCTCCTTAGGTCCAGTCCGACACTGCCTCTGCCATTGCTCAGGTGTAGACAGTACCAATTCATGATAATCTTCTGCGGCCGTATTCTTCCTTATATAGTATAAAACAAAGTCTCCCAGCCGCGTCTGTCTGTCTGTTCGCGATAAACTCAAAAACTACTGCACCGATTTTCATGCTGTTTTCACCAATGAATAGAGTGGTTCTCGAGGAAGGTTTTAGTATAGATGGTTTTTTACTATAGATGGCAGTATACACAACATGAGTATTTCAAAAATTTTGCCAATAGGTGGCAGTGCATACAACAAATGTATTTCAAAAATTAAACGAAATTTATCAGTCCTTGACGGGAGAAAATATTATAAGGGCGTTACAAAATTTTTGCGGGCGATGCCGCGACGGGTAATGCTAGTTAAAGATAAAGTAAGACTTGACAATCTATCTTGTGTCGTAATTTCTATTAATTTCAAAATACATTGCACTCCTGTAACTATACAGTGACGGGAAAAGTTAAGAAGCGTATTGAAATTCAAACATTTTTATAAATATCTTGTAGCTTATCCGTTTTGAGGAAATCTAAAACGATTTTAGGCATACTTTTTTCGATCATTTAACTATTTAACAAAATTTTCTCTCAAACTAATTAACTCATCACAAAGAGTAAATGACCATTAATGTCTGACTGGCCCATGGGTACCAAAAGAGCAAACGCCAGCGCTGTATCCGTGTATGTGTGCAATAGTAATATTGTGAGATACTTTCAATTGAACATAAATGTGAAAACAATAGGGAATATGCATGGAAATTTTTTTTCACATTTATTTTCAGAATATGAAAATACTGTTAATACTGTAATCATATTTAAAAACGAAATTAAAATCCGACAAATATCAAGGAAGCTATAAGCTTTTAAAGATTATTAACTGTCTCTTGCAAAAATACTAAAAACGGAGTTTTACGTGTATTTTAAATGGTGAAAGTGTAATATGACGTCACATAACATATCAAGAGGGCTATCACCCTCTTTGTCTAATCGGGAATTTCAATCATTCATATCTCGCTTATTTTTATAGTTATTTAAAAAGTAATTTTACCTTGATATTTGTCAAGTAAACATGCTTCAATTCAAGTGAAAAAAAATTTTCATGCATATTCCCTATTGCGAAACTTTTTTTAAACCAATTATTTATACAACTACTAACTTAAATAAAAATTCCCAGCTTTATATTTTGATATATTTTAGTATGTATAGAAAGAAGCTTTGTATAATAAATATATAAACTCAAACCAACACCATCCACGAAGTACGAATGAAAAATTTGCATATAAAATTTATGTCTCGATGTGATATAAGGAATAATGTAGTATATATGCATGTGAACATTATTAAGTAAGTTGTTGATAGTCAAGGGTGGTCATTAGGCCAGTTATTTGTGCCATATATAATACATTCTATTATTATTCATTGCAATAATAATGCATACCTATTATATATACATATATATATATGTAGAACAATAATATCACAGTTCTATTATTATTGTATTTGAATGAATAAACTGGGAAATTATTGAATTCTTTTTTTTTTGTTTGTTTTCATAATAACTATGTTATAATTTATTCAATAAATAATTTAAAAAAACGGTTGTGCATCAACGAGACGGACGGACACTAGAAATTTTAAGTTTGGATTAAGAAGATATATTATATATAAATACTAGCGGTACGGCCCACCTTTGCACGGTTATTTAGACATACGAAATTTTAATTAGAACAAACCCACTATAAACCGACTATACCAGGGGTGGCAAAAAGTCGATTGTATCGACCGGTCGATCGCCAAGCCAATTTTGGTCGATCGTGCGCGATGTCTTGACAAAAAGTATTTGAAGAATTTGAGGCAAGTTTGTAAGTTTGTAAGAAGGAGCAAAGGCATTAAAAAATGAAATTATAATTTTTACAAACTGATTTAATCTTACAAGCCAGAAAATTTGAAAAACATTTATGGAAATACGTCAACCGAGAAAAATACCAACAAATGTAGCGAATATATATAATCGTATTTGGGATCTACATACCGGTGAGAATCAGAATTTACATCAATCGTCTAAAACTAATTATAATAAGAAGCCTCGAACGACAAAAAGGTGTTGGTATTTTCCCAAATTTGTTGTGTCTGTTTTAAGTTCCAGAATTTTTATTTTCTTGAACAACGGACTTTCTGCCAGGTTATGTACTTTTGTTGTTTAGGCCTTTAAAAAGGTTTTCTGAATAAAAACTTATAACCACAAATTGAGAATTAAATCAAAGTTGCATTGAAATGTAACTTGATTAGATCTGATCACACATTAAGATCTAACTAGTATTTGAAGTGAATCCTTAGCATTTTGCTCAGCTATTCATTCAGGAATATAAACAATAAAAACTAATCTTACTTCACCAAATGCAAATATTTTTTGATAATTTAAATTGTAATAATAATAAACAATATCTATTATTATTCAAATAACAATTGTTCAAATTATGCTTTATAACTAATATACAAGTAGTATATATATAACGGGTGTCGCAGAAGTAGTCGAGTTCCATAAGAGGATATGTAGAGGGTATGATTGTGGAACGAAAAGTCCTGAGACAATTTTTAATTTGTACACATATAACTTCAGATGTGATTGATTCATGAGATTGATTTGGTGCGCAAGCGCAGTTGTATTTTTTGATGCATGTTTTCAGTTTGATGAAACAGAGAAGAGTTCTTTTTTGACGAAATCTTATATGTAACTGAATATGTAATAGCAGTGTATAAGATGTGTTGATATTCTAGTTCCCTGTGATTGGTATACTTTAAGTGAATTTCAACGTGTGCATAGCAAAGTAACTTATATCAATTTATATCAACTACTTTAATTGCGATTGAAAACTTTCACGTGTAAAAAAGGTTACAAGACATCCTTGTATAGATCAGATTTGTCAGTAAAATACCAAACGGTGGTTTCATAATTAAAATCTTAAATATGTCCGAAAATATTGAATTTTTGAAATTCATTGGGTATTTTCGCATAGTTTTCCCGTCGCCCATTAGCTGGCGATATTAAGCACGCTCATTCGCTTTCACCCTATATATATATATATATATATATATATATATATATGTATATATTAGAAATGTTATTATTTGGATTTAGAAAATTAATTACCATATTAAAATAAAACTATATATACACCGAACTCAACTCTATGTATACTGAACAATAATAATAATCTACATGTACACAATTTCGTTCCGTTTTAATTCTCCTATTGTTTACAATTTTCTTTATATTGTAGATATTTTATGTATAAGTAAGTAGTAGTAAATATATATATATATATATATATATATATATATATATATATATATATATATATATATATATATATATATATATATATATATATATATAATATAGCCTATGTAGTCTCACTGCAGTTAGGTAGAATTTGACGAATATTTAGTGTGGACACAAAAGTTACAAAAACAAAAACCATTATTTATATTCACTTTCACAACCTTTTTAGTGGAAATGAACAAACTAAAATATATTAATTGCATTTGTGCATTGCAAACGACATGCTCATATATGGTTTTAACTGACAATTAAATCCATACAATAAGATCTTTTTATACTTCAAACACAAAGTTTCCTTTATATACCGATTATATGTATACATTTACGGGTCGACCCATACTATAGTGTGTATTCACGGTTCGTTTTCGGTCCGATCTCGATCTGGTAAAATATTATCAAGTAGAGAAACAATGTATCGGTCTATCTATCGGTCATCACACTCCAGTCACGATCAGCCTCGAAGAATATTTTTGAGTGAGATTGCACTGGTAACGGCATGTGAACGATAGTGTGAATGCTTCTCTGTTCCCGGCAGTGTAGCCTATTTAGGGGTTTTACCTCTAAATTTAGGGGGAAAAATTGCTCCGGGGGTTTTCAAGGTGGAAAAAATATTTAGGTTTTTTTTTTAGGGGTTTTAAAATTTCGTTCAAAGATTTAAAAAAAATCATATCATAAGTTTATCATATCATAATTTTCCTATGGCTGTCGATACTCGAATGCATATATTTTAATTTTATAAATATTTCATGAGAATCATGACATCTGGTGATGAACTAAATAAGGTGTAATTTATGCTTCACGCGCGCAGTCCCGCATTTTTTTTTTTAATTGACGCTGGGGATATTAGGGGTTTTTGAAATCACTGTTAGGGGGAAGAAATTTCAGGTGTTGGCGACACTGGTTCCCGGTTTAGTCAGCTATTACCCACTGAAGCGACAAGTGCATCAAATATTGTATTATTAAATTCTTATTTAATAATTGAAAATATTTTTTTATTTAGATAATTCTTTAATTATGAAAATTATGAAATGAACAGCAAGCTTTTCTTTTTTTTAAAACAAGCTTTTAAAACAAGAAAATAAACTCTAAATTACCAAACAATCAGTTTGTTACATTATACGATTTATATGATATAAAAACTTGTCGCGAGATTAATATATATATCAAGAAAACATACTTGATATAAATATTTTTCTTTCTCAGTATACACACTCTCGTTCAATAAAATTGAACAGATCTGAACCGAATTAGTCTCTCACAATTGTGATTATTCTTGTAGTAAATATTTTTACTATACTTCCATTTCTTTTTTCACACTTAAAATATATACTACTTATCTTTGTTTATAAATGAATAATTATACAGAGAGTCACAAAAGTCAGGAGTTTTATGAAATGTAAGAAAATTAACATTTCAAGTCTGTTCAATTTTATTGAACGAGAGTGTACAAATAATACGCTCAAAGAAAATATTATCCATTACGTACACATATTCACGTAAAACACACGGTGGTGTCCACAGCCACACCCCTTTGTTTTTATATCTGCCCGAAACAAAAACAAATCGTGATTTGAAATGAAAAGGTCTATAAGAAACATTTGAACATTTTTCAAGAAATAAGTAGTTGCTTTTCGACACTACTAAATTATTGAATTCGATAAAACCCTTAACATTAAGAACACAGCAATATGTTCGGATTTAATCCGATCTGATATAATATATATTTCACAACAAAAAGTTTTATAAATGAATAATTTACAATGTTTTTATACCCAGTATATGTAAATATACAAGTCCCTACTTTGTAACGCTTGAAAATATTAATCCTTGACAATCCTTGTTTGTGTGTTGTAGAGCAAAAAAGTAAGGTCTATTTCGTTAATGGGCAAAATCGGAACCTATTTCCCCCCGCTACGAGGGGGAAAATATACGTCTTTGAAACCGTAAGAGATAGAAAACAATTTTGTTAACAAAAACTCTTCTTCTCCTTAAAATAAACAACTTTTGTTTGAAATTTTTTTTCATAAATTCAATAGTTTTCTCATAATATATGGATTAAATGTTCCTCGGAAAGCGAATTGTTAACAATTCGAATACGCAGAATTGTTAACAATTCAATCACTGATATACAACTCCGTAAATACTGGGTATTCATACAATTAAATCAGTTAGTTGTTACATTACTTGTTTCGTTTTTTACATTTGTGATTACGATGATCGAAATCATGACGATGCATTATGAATATTGTATACGGACAGGCGGGCGTCAATTGAGGGTTAGATTTATTATTTAAATCCAAATTGTATTCATTTTCTTTCTTTTATTGGTGCTGGATGCCAGTATGTTTATGAGAGAACTGTGAAAAATATTATATGAAAATATAAAATATGAGAAAAGTATTTATCAATTGACACAAAAAGCATTCATGTGCAATGACTGGAAAAACAAAAAGATCGATATTGAAAAGTGTTTCCAATGGTTGTATTTCAGTGCATATAGAGACCATACACACACACACAGCTTCTTATGCTGTTTGTCTGTGCAAAGATAAATTGACTTTATTCGGGTACAGGAACTGTTAGAAAACATGTTTGTTCTAACGAGCTGGAAATATAAACAAGTTGATATATATATATATATATATATATATATATATATATATATATATATATTCCAGTCCTGACATTCAGTTTCAGTATGTATGTGCATGTATGGTTTTATAATAAATATTTTTTTTATTTATTTAACATTGATTCCCTGTTAGAATGCTTTTGAAAACAGACTATATATATATATATATATATATATATATATATATATATATATATAGTCTGTTTTCAAAAGCATTATATATATATATATATATATATATATATATATATAGTCTGTTTTCAAAAGCATTCTAACAGGGAATCAATGTTAAATAAATAAATAAAATATTTATTATAAAACCATACATGCACATACATACTGAAACTGAATGTCAGGACTGGAATATATATATATATATATATATATATATGTATGTGCATGTATGGTTTTATAATAAATATTTTATTTATTTATTTATCTGTTTTTTTATCTGTTTTCAAAAGCATTCTAACAGGGAATCAATGTTAAATAAATAAATAAAATATTTATTATAAAACCATACATGCACATACATACTGAAACTGAATGTCAGGACTGGAATATTGGGTGACCATATTATAGGACCATTCTTCATTGACGGATCTTTAGATTCTCAAAAATATTTGAGTTTGTTACGAAATAATATTTTGTCAACTGTTAGAGCTCTTCCTAATTTAGACCTGGAATCTGTATGGTTCCAACAAGATGGTTGCCCTGCACACAATGCCATGATAGAAAGGCTGTTCCTGGAACAAACTTTCCAGGAACGTCTTATGAGTGGTTTCAAGTGGCTAATGGAACCTTCAAGTGGCTAGCTAGATCGCCAGATCTATTTCCTAACGACTTTTTTTTGTGGGGTTTTCTCAAAACACAGATCTATCCACGGAATGGGCCAGAAAATTAGCAACAATTAAGGCAAAGAATTGTTGACAATTGTGCGAATATTTCTCAAGTGCTAGACAATTACCGGGTTGATTTCTACAATCGACTCGGATATTATTTAGCAAATAATGTAGGAATATTCGAGTCGTTGGTTTAACATTTTTTTTAGTCGGAATTCTATTTTTTTTCTTTTTGGGGTTTTATTTTTCTTTTAATTTGTGTGGATTGTTGTTTTATGTTATACCGTTAATAGAATACTATCATTTATTTTCAAATATTCTACATACAAATAATAAGGCATATTCAAAAAATAATTTCCAATTGTTAGAAGTAATGCTAAGCTTAAGAAGACAACACTGAACATATTTAACTCACTCTCATTACATGTTAATGCAGTACAATACAGTCTAACAAGCATACACAACACACACACTAAAGAGTAACCCCACTATTTTTATTTCTTTATTAAACATATTGTGTATAGTTATTACAGTAAATAATATTTAACATTGATTGCGTATTAGCAAAGCTTTCCAACACCTACGGTATATGTATATATATATTCACAAAAATTTCTTCAAATGACGATTTGTTTTACCAAATATAAATATTCTCTGAATGTTTCTCCTGACTTACCCTGTATATTTAACAAAATACTCCATTACGAAATACACAATTTACACATTAACGAAATCCTTTTATCAAGCCTTTATTGATACCCTTAATGTGTGACAATAAAATATAATGCATATGTTCAACTTGAATTGAAGTAACGTCATTTGTACTGTCACTCGCAAAATACAAAGAAATTTAAAAATATATAAAGATAAACATTGTATTTTGAACCCCCCGATATAAAAATTATCTCCATTTTTAAACAATTGGAGTAAGGTGAAATGTTTGTACATACAATAAATGACTAATATATAGTTTGTTTTGTTGCATTGTACGCGTTGCCACAGAAATGGATGTCATTTTTTTAAGTTTTATAGTTGATTTGTGCCTTAGTCATTAGGTTTTCGAAAAATATTTTCGAATAACAGTTGTAACTATGGTCATGATTTTTCGATAACCGAGTCAGTAAGGCACAAATCAATTATAAAGCTTTTAAAAATTACATCAACTTTTGTGGTCCATAGTACTATGCAGTTAGCATAGTATATGTATCATGTATCACTATCTCCCACATTTTAGCGAATTTCCTGAAAGGAAATAAAGCTATTGGTCTCGTACCGACTTCAAAATTTTGCAAAAATTTTTACATGTCCATCGATCCTACCTAGTAGACGTCGAAAATCACCATCTGTAAAATTTATATATATATATATCTATGGACATATATATATATATATATATATATATATATATATATATATATATATGTGTGTGTGTGTGTGTGTGTTTCTGTAATCACTCTAGCGGTCACAATTTTGATCTGATTGGAATAAAATTTGATATTTCAGACGCTTTTGGTATTCAAAAGTTCAAGTTCGTTAATGGGTAAAATCGAACAAGGGGAAAGGGGGCTTTAAAGGGAGGGTGAAACACAAAATTTGACATTTCTCCCTTAATATTTGAATATCGAAATATTTATAAGAAGTAAAGTTGTAGGTACTAAGTTTTACTGTAATTTTGTTTCTTATCATTTTTCCTGTTACCCTAATATTTACAGAAATATTGACGGTTTAAAATTGAAAATTAAATTCCTCAATATCTCTGTACACATTAGTTTGAGCAAAAACGATGAGGTGATGAATTGTAGCGAAGATGATTTTCTACAAATTTATTCCTCATGCATTTTTCGATTGTTCTAATATTAAGAGAGATATTTTATATTTTGTGTTTCTTCTTTCTTTATTCCCCCATTTCCCCTTGACTTATGTCATTTATTAATAAAATTGGCCTTGCAAATACTAAAATCATTTACGGCATTTCATTTTGATCAGACAAAAATTGTCACCGCTAGAGTGTGATTTATGTATTCTCAGGAAATTCGCTAATTTGAAGCAGCTCCTGCGTAACGAATTTTTTTTATTTTATATGTCCAATACATGCAATTAAATTCATAGTAGCGTAGCTATTCACATATGAACATATGAAATGCATGTGAAGATTTTGGTCGTTAAAAGATATTTTCAAAAGCAGCCTTTGAAGAACATTAAAAATTCAAATCGCAGGTACGTCTATTTTGCCTATCTTAACTTACGGCATTAGACATCACAATGGACCTTTGGCCGAAGTGAAGCCCGTCCAGGGCAGCCCCTACAATCTATCCTTCTACCTTTTCCAAACATTTATGTCTGAGATTATTATTTTCAAGCATCAGAAAATCGGGAGTAAACTTGATTTACCCTGGTATATTTACATTTACCGGGTATAAAAAGTACAAAATTTGTAAAACGAACACTACTTATGTGACCCATGGTACAAACTTACACAAACACACCTACAACGTGCACAGTATCCTGCTTTTGTTAACAATAATAACATGAAGAAATTATGAATGGAGTGGTTTTGTTTTTTGACTACGGAACTATACAAAAGGCAAATGTCCGTAACTTAGAATATAATTTGCATCTACAATTAGTAAGTTGTGTGCCTTTCTTTACTCGGTAGTAATAAACTTCTACTTCATAACAATATGAATATTTAACAATTCTGTTCTAATGACTGTAATTTATGATTCGTGGACATATATTACTTATGAAAAATGTCTGTCGTATCAGTTTATTCAAACCTACGAATTCACAATCTTACAGAATTCAAATAAACCTAGAACAAGGTAATAAAAATTCATTACGCAGGAACTGCGTCAACTTCAAGACCAGTCCAAGTGGCCTAGCGGTATAAGGGGTTTATTTGCGCAGTATGCCTACTTGGAAACTGGGAGGTTATGGGTTCGAATCCCGACATCGGCAGTTTGTCAATTATTAAGAAAAAAAAACAAGGGGCGGTTAATTGACTAAACTGTCGGCGTATGGACAAGAATGGAGTAACCGGCTATGATTGTGAAGGTTTTATGCAGTTTCCTGCACGAACTCCAGATGAATATCGGCATAGTTCCTACCAATTTCTAGTCTATGCACAAAAATTCCTTTTACTCCACTCACATCCTCACATCCTTAGGCATCACAATGGACCTTATGGTCGAAGTGTAGCCCGTCAGAGCAGTCTCTACAATCTATCTATCTATCTAACTGCGTCAACTTAGCGAATTTTCTCCGAATAAATACATCACTTCTCTTTTGGAAATAAATCTTCATTGACTTTTATCTTATTAATGTTTATCGGTGACCGCTAGAGTGGCTACAGTCACATATATAAATAAATATGTTTTCGTATTTGATAAAAATTGAAATTTTTAAACCATTTCGATACATTCAAAATAATGAAAGCTTTTCGATTAAATATTATTATGAAAAAATTACCTCATCAACCAGAAATCGAACCTCAAAACTCTGGATTTCTAACCTAGTGTGCTTACCGCTACACCAAAGATGGTTCTGACGTATGATCCAATCTTCTTACATCATTGACAGTATTACTTTGTTTTCAAATATCAACTTATTACAAGCTTTTAAATTGTTTTTTGTAAACTAGCGTCTATTTATTTCCATTGTTAGTATGGTTGCCTTTCGGTTATATTATACCAACGGAAGCGACTAACGTTTACTTACTTTGAAATTTAAGTAATATATCTGAACATTGATACCATTTTTTGACATGCTTGATATGAAAAATCATACACATCTAGGGATGGAGATTATTACAAACTTTTATAAAGTTTCACCTGTCCCGTTGTCTGTAATGGAATCTTGCAAGTTAAATTTGACCTACTTCGTCTTATCCTACGGATTTGAATTTTTACATGATGGTTCAGTTCTGATGACAATGCATTTTTATGGTAAACATGACCGGAATCGGAAAGGAAAAAGGAGGGTTTAGAAGGAGGGGGAAACACAAAATTTGGTAAATCTCTCTTAATATTGAAAAAATCGAAAAACACATAAGAAGTAAAGTTGTAGAAAATTAGTTCTACTATAATTAAGTTTAAATAAAAGCTTGTTTTTAAAAATGTTTTTTTTTAATTTATCTTGTTATTCATATATTATTATTTGTGTATACTATACGCGTCACAATACAATACTTCCATGTCAAATTCTATTAAGGTTACATAAGACATAGTATGAAGAAACTAGTGTATATTTTTAAGCCCATCATAATTAAATATTGATATGAAAAAATTGACTCATTAACCAGGAATCGAACCTCAGACGTCTGGAGAAAACTTTTTGAACCCATAATTCATACTGTGTGATCTGCATGATGGGCTTAAAAATGTAGAAAAATATTTATTTACGATAACAAATTTATTAGACGCCAACTAAACGTTAAACTCAAAGGCACCAACTAACTCAACGTTAAACTCAACTAAATGCTAAACTCAATGTATAAAACTTTTATGTATACCTTGTATTTTGTCGCTTCTGGTTATAAGTTTCAAAAGTCCTTCCTTAGACTGGCACTAAATTTGAATCATTAATTTTACACCCATTCTTACACACATACACTGATAGAAGTAATTCCTTGTAGTAAGAACAAAATTTTTAAACCAACAATTCCTGACTGTCATATTTAGGGAAGATAATATATATTTGGTATAAGAAACTAAGTATTTTGACATCTATATTTTTGACTTGAGAAAATTATCTTAACTAAAGATAAACTGACTGTTGACTGAAGAATCTCGAAATTCTTAAACTGAAATAATGATTTCTTTGGACCAAAATAAACATTTGTTTTATCCAAACAAATGAAACTTTTTAAAGAAGTAATGATATACTTCAGTTAAATATATTTCAGTTAAATATATATACTTCAGTTAAAGAAGCTGCATAAACTTTCTTGCTTTTTTCATTTTTTTTAAATAAGAAAAATACTTTTTTTTACAAGAATTTACTTTTCTGGACTAAAGAATCACAAAAGTATTTGGCCAAGAAAGACTCTCTTAGGCCAAGACTAACGAACTCTATTGAAAAAAAATTTTAAACACCGTTCAGGAATTTTAGTTTCTTCGCTCAATTAAACATATGTTTTTGGTTCGACTACGTAATCTTGAATGAAAACAAGGGTTTCTTTATTGAAGCAAGTATTTTGAAGAATATCTTGAGGAATGAAATTCCTTCTATCAGTGTACTATAATTGTGATAAAATAACTGTTCGTATGCAATTCGAACCAATTTACATTCTTGTACTGATAAGAGTATCTACCACCATGACGTATGTTCAGCTCATAACCCCATATTATACGTATCATAACACACACCCATATATAAAGATTGTTTTGAAAATGTTGAAGGTGGAATTATATTTCTTTTTTAACACACTGATATTAGCTTCACTTGTAACTAACAACGTAATAAAATTTTTGAAGTCAATTTTAACCTACTACTAATTGTTGTATCGAAATGATACTTTATATGTATATGTTGTTCAGATGACAATGCAATTTTATGGTAAGCATAACCGGAATCGACAAGGGTAAAGAGGGGTTTAAAGGGAGGAGGAAACACGAAATTTGGTATATCTCTCTTAATATTGGAAAAATCGAAAAACACATGAGAAGTGATGTTGTAGAAAATTAGTTTTACTATAACTAAGTTTCTTATCAGTTTTTCTGTTTCTCTAATATTCACAGAGATATTAACGATTTAAGATTGAAAATTTAAATACTAAATATCTCTGTACATATTCGAGTTTTAAAGTTAAGTTGTAAGACTAAAACGGTAAAAATAAAAATATGTAGTTTAAAAAAACTAAAAAACACGCTTTTATTACGTACTAAAAATTATAAAATAATTAAATTGACTTGTATTAGTTATGATATAAGTAGGTACCTATCCATTTTACCTTTGCCAATATTTTACGTTCTCTATTTTACTTCTAAAATAGAGAAAACTCAAACATACAAATTTTTGAAACAATACATGACGTGGATGATAGATACCTTCGGTAGTTATTAGTATGCTTGTCACTTCTTCGATATCCAATGGTTAATTCAAAAAGCGTGGAGCGCTTTTTTGGAGAATAATTTTTTTTAGTACTCCACTGTTTAAAATTTTATTATTATTTTATTTTCATATTTTTATTATTTAAAAAATAATTTATATAATTGTTGGTTTATGCGAGTTGAGAATTTACATAATTTCAACAAGCATTTACTTAGATAGGATATGACTTGCGTATATCCAAGCTTACTTCGATATTTCTGCACATATTTCAGTTCAGTTACAAAAAGAAGGCAGTTACAAAAAGAAAGCAGTTACTAAAAGTACTTCTCTCAGTACAGTTACTAAAAGTAATTGTCTCACATGAATTAATCAGATGGTATTTTGAATTTTTATTTCTTCAATTTACAAATTGAATATTTATTATGGATTGTGCTGAAGTATCGAATGGGCGAATTAATGGTTTCTATCTGATTGTATCTAAGTATATTTTTTTTTGTATAATTTATTTAATTCACTATTCCGAAACTTGTGGTCTCTCAAACTTGTCACAATTCAATACACATTCTATACACATTTTTGCTGTACAATTTATATTTTATGTGAATATGCAATGACTTTTCAATTTATAACTATATTGTTTGTATACGCTTGGCGTTTTCGGCCGTGTATTTTTTTTTTACAGAAGCGTAATGTCTCTTTTATATACAACTATGTATCTGAATTAAATTTGTAGTCCATATTTATATTTTTGCAAATCAGACATATTTGAACATATTTTTTTTTACTGTAGTGTCGTTTTTTTTTATACGATATTTCTTTTACTACAGTTCAATCTAGCACATATTCATGTAATCTTTTTTTTTATAACTTGTACAACCAAACTTAGTATTTTAAGGATAGTTATACTATCGACATATTAAATTAAAAATTATTTATTTCAAATATATTTTATTTTAACATATATTTTGTTTTGTTCCTTTTTTTGTACTTTTTTTTATTTTCAGTATTTCAGATTCGAATCACTTGTCGATAACTTAGACACTTACTGGATAGTAAAGATCTTACTACCTCAATATTATCTTTTTTAATGGGCCCAGCTTTTATTGAAAGACTTTCGGTTCAACGTGTTATTTTTTTTATATTTACGTGTATCGCGTTAGCACCGATCGTTTTCTAATTTTCATAATTCCACATACAATACTCTGCTTTGGATTTTTTTTTCTAAAGTACCGTATATTTAGTTTTCATTATTTTTTTTTAAAAATACATCATAATACCTCTTTTAATTAAAATTACTAAATTAACAAAATTTCATTTTTATGAAAATAATTGATAATTCAATTATTTTCAATAAAGTGTTTAGTTTTTTTTTAAAACTAAACACCAATTTTTATTTTTAAACTAAAATATATTTTTTTTTTAACTACACATAACTGACTTAGAATCGGTGAATGAAGAAATCAGGAACAATGCGCAACTGAACTTTATTAACGTTTTAGCTAATACAAATTTTGATTACCTTTCTATTAAAAGCGAGCAACGTAACTCTCCCGAATGTAAAATCATTTATCAGAACCTTAAGGCTCAGATGAATGTCCATAATTTTTGCATAAAGGATGGGTTAATATATAAGTTCGTCGGAAAGAATCGACTAAAACGTATATTTTTACCTGATAATTTACTCGACTATGTTCTTCGATATTATCATGATTCTAAATATGCTGCGCATAATTCAGTAATTAAAACATTCCGTGAAATTAGTAAAATTTTTTTACTACAAAAACCTCTATGCAAAAGTAAGGGACTATGTCAGAACCTGTAAAGTGTGCCAGGCTATAAGGCCATATACACGTAACGATAGGGTTCAGTTGAGTAGTTCCGTGCCGGAGTATACCCTACATACTTTGTACGTCGACTTTATCGGTCCTATTATTAGATCAAGTGAAGGTTTTAAATATATTTTTTCTATTGTAGATGGATTTTCAAAATTTGCTTTCGCCTTTCCATGTAAAAGGCAGACCAGTGACGTTGCTATTTCACTGATACAGAAGATTTTCCTGCAAAACGGATATCCGACGGTTGTTGTAGCAGACAACGGACCAGCTTTTGCGTCGATCAAGTGGAAAGCCTTCTTATTTAATAGTGGTATTAGAGCTGCCTACTGTTCGAGCTATACACCATTTTCGAACAAGAGCGAGTGCCTCAATCGACAGATAAAATATAATTTAGGATGCATTCTCAGGGAATATTCTGTACAACATGAGGATTGGTCAAAATTTTTGAGTTTTGTAATTTTCAATTACAACAACTCCTACAAAAGTACAATCGACTCAACACCAGCTGAAATTCATTTTGGTAGAAAGTTAATGACGCCTTTTGTGATTATAAACGAATTAACTGAGTTAATCACGAGTTCTGCTAAACCATCACAAGCACATATACAAGATGCGTTAAAGATTGCTCACCAACAACGAGTCAACCAAACTTTAAATAAACCAACGCTGTCTAAATATAAAGTGGGTCAATTGGTCATGGTAAAAAACTTGGCCCCGAATATGAACAAGAATATCGCACCTAAATTCGCTTCAAAATTCAATGGGCCGTACAAGATAATAAAGTTCACTACACCAACTTCAGTTAGGCTAAAAGCTCCAAAGTCTAATAAGAAAACCTTCGGCATGTCGATATACAACATTCGTCCATACTATCTCAGAGGATATCAAGGGAATGGTAACGTTACTGCATCCTAATTAAACATCTAAATGTATTTAAATCTTCACGTCTAATCCACTTTTGTAAGATTTTTCATTCATCTATTCGTGTCATTCTTGCTTTAATATTTTTCAATTAGCATGTCGCTAATTTTTTTGGCCCCCTGGAGTGGAGAATAATTTTTTTTAGTACTCCACTGTTTAAAATTTTATTATTATTTTATTTTCATATTTTTATTATTCAAAAAATAATTTATATAATTGTTGGTTTATGCGAGTTGAGAATTTACATAATTTCAACAAGCATTTACTTAGATAGGATGTGACTTGCGTATATCCAAGCTTACTTCGATATTTCTGCACATATTTCAGTTCAGTTACAAAAAGAAGGCAGTTACAAAAAGAAAGCAGTTACTAAAAGTACTTCTCTCAGACAGTTACTAAAAGTAATTGTCTCACATGAATTAATCAGATGGTATTTTGAATTTTTATTTCTTCAATTTACAAATTGAATATTTATTATGGATTGTGCTGAAGTATCGAATGGGCGAATTAATGGTTTCTATCTGATTGTATCTAAGTATATTTTTTTTTGTATAATTTATTTAATTCACTATTCCGAAACTTGTGGTCTCTCAAACTTGTCACAATTCAATACACATTCTATACACATTTTTGCTGTACAATTTATATTTTATGTGAATATGCAATGACTTTTCAATTTATAACTATATTGTTTGTATACGCTTGGCGTTTTCGGCCGTGTATTTTTTTTTTACAGAAGCGTAATGTCTCTTTTATATACAACTATGTATCTGAATTAAATTTGTAGTCCATATTTATATTTTTGCAAATCAGACATATTTGAACATATTTTTTTTTACTGTAGTGTCGTTTTTTTTTTATACGATATTTCTTTTACTACAGTTCAATCTAGCACATATTCATGTAATCTTTTTTTTTATAACTTGTACAACCAAACTTAGTATTTTAAGGATAGTTATACTATCAACATATTAAATTAAAAATTATTTATTTCAAATATATTTTATTTTAACATATATTTTGTTTTGTTCCTTTTTTTGTACTTTTTTTTATTTTCAGTATTTCAGATTCGAATCACTTGTCGATAACTTAGACACTTACTGGATAGTAAAGATCTTACTACCTCAATATTATCTTTTTTAATGGGCCCAGCTTTTATTGAAAGACTTTCGGTTCAACGTGTTATTTTTTTTATATTTACGTGTATCGCGTTAGCACCGATCGTTTTCTAATTTTCATAATTCCACATACAATACTCTGCTTTGGATTTTTTTTTCTAAAGTACCGTATATTTAGTTTTCATTATTTTTTTTTTAAAAATACATCATAATACCTCTTTTAATTAAAATTACTAAATTAACTTAATTTTATATTTATGAAAATAATTGATAATTCAATTATTTTCTATAAAGTGTTTAGTTTTTTTTTAAAACTAAACACCAATTTTTTTTTTATATACATTTTGATTGTGTGTACTTTTAATAAGTTTAAACAAAACACTCCACGCTTCTTGAATTAAACATTGGGTTTTAAGTCTAACCAGAGTTTATAAGTCGAATCATAAGTTTAGTCAAATCATAAGCTTTTAAACAAAAAAAGTTTCATCAAAATCGATCCAGCAGTTTGCGTGATGCTCGAACAAAAAATAGATACACCGTTATTTTCTACTTTGAAGTTCATTAAATAAAATCTTGTTTAAAAAAAATTTATATATATATATATATAGGGTGGCGCAAAAATACCTTCACAATTTAATGTCAAATATGCTCCTTCTAACCCTAACCATACGATATTACTGATTATTTTCTTTGAGGTTATCTGAAAGAAAGGGTTTATGTAAACAAGCCACAATGCTTGGAACAACTTAGAATATTAGGCGAGAGATTTTGAGGATATTTCAAAAACTTTACGAAAGATCAGATGTGCTGAAAAGAGCACATAGTTTTCAGCGCGAAAGGGGATATAATTTGTTAAACATCATTTTTCGTAAATAGTTGGAAAAAAACTTCAAGAAACACACTTTATATTATGAGTTGCAAAATATAAATTTTCTTAACTTCTTATATAGTTTTTTTAATTTAAAATCGTGAAGGTACTTTTGCGCCACCTTATATATAGATTATTCAAGATTAAATTTTATTCATTCCAAATTCCACTTCATTAGTTTAATTTCCCAAAATAACACATACACTAGTGTTTTTTATTACTAGAGCTTTAACAGCATTTTCATAAAAAGCAGCGGAATATAAGTATCGCCGTAGTATCAGTACAATTGGCTGCAAAAGTTGATGTTATTTTTTTCAATTTTATAATTCATTTGTTCCTTATTGATTCAGTTTTCGAAAAAATGCTTCGGATAAAAGTTGTTCACTAGAAATATACTAACAACTTTTATGAGGAATTTTTTTTTTCGATAACTGAGTGAATAAGGCACAAATCAAGTATAAAATTTAAAAAAAAAATAACATCAACTTTTGCAGCCAATTGTACCATTTCGAATTATATCAAACTATTCAAGACTTTTATTTATATAACATGTAATATAAATAAAATATATGACTGAATAAAAAAGTTATTATATAGAAACATTGAGAATGTGAGAATGAATTGACAGATGACATACTTTTAGGAAATTATTATTTGTGATCTATCAAAATTGATGACATTATTATGCGTCTAAAAATATTCTTCAATATCAGTGATTCTCAACCTTTATTTGTCGCAGCACACTTTTAACGATTTCAAAATTTGACGCCACACAAAGAAAAATATAATAAATAAAGTTTAAAAGTTGTTGACTTACCCATAATTACACTGTGTAAAATAGTTTATGATAATAATTTTGAATGTAAAATAAAATAATATGTACTACAAAAACAACAGTACGTTTATTAAGGGATTAAGTTAATAATAAGAATACTTTTAATGATAATGATATTTGAGATTGATGTTTTTTGATAATTTCATTTATATTTGGTCGTAAAAAGGACAATGCTACTCTCACATTTTCTACGTCTTCTACATTTAACAGTCGCTATCTTTTTTTCGTTTTTATGTGGGTGAATACTTTACTATATACATTTCTAAAATTTGGCGGCACACTTTAGGAATTTGGTGGCACAGTGGTTGAGAATCACTGTTCTATATTATAGATATATGAAATTTTATATACATATATGCTATTCTACCGTGTGTTTATTTGAAAAGTTACCACTTAAACACAGTTTTTAAAATATGCATTTTAGAAAACAATGTTTCAAAAAAAAATTGCACAGTTTAAAGGGGTAAACTAAATGTAATAATCCTTCTGAATCGTTTCAATTTGCATATTAGATAATTACCTAGTCGAAATATCTTAGTTTTGTCGATATTTAGCTGTAATTACCATTATTTGCAAAACCAGTGATTTATTTTGTTTAATGTCAGTGGTATATCAGGCTTTATTTTTCACGTTTCCGCTATGATTATTCAAACATCTGTAAATAATATTATCTTATATTTTATACTTATACTTAACCCAAGTGGCCGACCAATTTAACGTGGTCTGCTTGCTTGGAACTGGGAGGTTACGGCGGTGACTAAAAATTAATGGGGCGGTTAATTGAATTACCTGTCAGCATACAGACAAGAACAAAACAACCGGCTATACTTGTGAAGGGTTTCTGCAGTTTTCCTTCACGAACTCCAGATGAATATCGGCATAGGTCCTATCAAAATCTACCAATTTCTCTCATATATCAGTCTACATATCTCCCTTAATATTGGAAAAACCGAAAGAAAAAAAATAGAAGAATCATACATTTTTAGATTGTTTTAATATTAAGAGAAATATTTTATATTTTCTGTTTTCTTTTTACTCTAGGCCCCCGGGGGGGGGGGGGGAATAATAAAAGGCATAGGTTAAGGCGAAAAGTGGGGCCTTTCCCCTTGACCTATGCCTTTTATCAATAAAATAGACCATACAAATATCAAAATCATATCAGATACGACATTTAATTTTGATCAGACTAAGATTGTGACCTCTAGAGATTGTATTTTAAGGAAATTCGCTTAGTTTTTCGCAGTTCCTGCGTAACGAATTTTATCCGTTGTAAATTCTACCTTGTTGTATGTTAAAACACTTTGTAGGTAGGTATATAGCACCACATACATATATATTTAATTATTAATTCGATGATGTTAGGGAATGCATATTGAATAAAACATATATATATATATATATATATATATATATATATATATATATATATATATATATATATATATATATATATATATATATATATATATATTATGTAGGTGAAATAAAAGGTACGAAAGCGTAGTACATGGTACCAGTCAGTAGTGGTATAGTATAGGTACACAACCAACCTTTTATACCTTATACAGTTGAAAACTTTATTGTATAGGTTACGTATACTTGTTGAAAGTGTAAAATAACTTCTTAAGTTACACACATTTACTATACCTCTCTACATAATACTTACTCTAGCTGTAATAACAGTGACGACGCGACGCTATATGCTGCTATACCGTACGTATTGAAAAGCATTGCTAATAGAGAATCAATGTTAAATAATATTTACTATAATAAATATACACAATATGCTTAATAAAGAAATAAAAATAGTGGGGGTACTCTTTAGTGTGTCTGTTGTGTATGCTTACTGGACTGTTTTGTACTGCATTAACATGTAATGAGAGTGGATTAAATATATTCATTGTTGTCTTCTTAAGCTTAGCATTACTTCTAACAATTGAAAATTATTTTTTGAATATGCCTTATTATTTGTATGTGGAACATTTGAAAATAAATGATAGTATTCTATTAACGGTATAACATAAAACAACAATCCAACAAACCAACGATTAGAATATTCCTCCATTATTTGGTAAACAATATCCGAGTCGATTGTAGAAATCTACCCGTTTTCTAGCCCTTGAGGAGAAATATTCGCATAATTATAAACAATTTTCTGCCTCAATTGTTGCAAATTTTCTGGCCTAGTCCGCGAATAGGTCTGTGTTTTGAGAAAACCCCACACAAAAAAAGTCATTAGGAGATAGATCTGGAAATCTGGCTGGCCACTTGAAGGTTCCAAATCCCACTCATAAGACGTTCCTGGAAAGTTTGTTCCAGGAACAGCCTTACTATCATGGCATTGTGTGAAGGGAAACCATCTTGTTGGAATCATACAGATTCCACGTCTAAATTAGAGCTCTAACAGTTGGCAAAATATTATTTCGTAAAAAACTCAAATATTTTTGAGAATCTAAAGATCCGTCAATGAAGAATGCTCCTATAATATGGTCACCCAATATTCCAGTCCAGACTTTCAGTTTTAGTATGTATGTGTATGTATGGTTTTATAGTAAATATTTCATTTATTTATTTAATATTGATTCTCTATTAGAAATGCTTTTGAAAACGGTCTGTATAAGTTAAGTGTGCGAGGAATGATGATATGATATATATGCTTGCTTTGCTAGTACGATTCGAGTAGCAGGAAGAGAGTATTGGGTAGATATTTGATGGTTGGTGATTGGTTGGTGATATATAGTTGTTTGTGCGTGTTACATTATTATAAATTGCGTGCATAATATGTTGATGGTTAAATTGTAAGTAGGTAATTTTATTCGATATAAAAACACAATTACTATAGCCATATAGTCAAAGGTGTATACCTAAAGCATCAACTAATTTTATGTAAAACTTATTATAATTGTGTAAAAACATATACAGACCGTTTTCAAAAGCATTTCTAATAGGGAATCAATGTTAAATAAATAAATAAAATATTTACTATAAAACCATACATACATATACTTACATACATATGGCTATAGCTTGTGGTGTATGCCTGTATGGTGTTTGTTTGATGTCATTTAAGAATGGGAGAATGGGGGTGTTATGATACACATTATAATTGATAATATTCATCATTACGTATGTGAATGCATGGGAAATATTTGGTTGTGTGTTTTAATGGTATTACCGTATTTCAAAAATTGGGTTATTACACAATAATAGAAAAAAAAGCAAATTATTAAATGGTACGTTCGGGGTCATTCGGCACAGGAATGTGTCAATTTATTTATTGTGACATTTGAGGATAGGCAATAGAACAGTTACTCATATGATTAGCTGTTTTGAAAAATGGGGTTGTATATCTAGTTGCAAAGTCTGCCACCAAGATAAAGATGATGAAGCCCCCACAAAAAAAATGAAGAGAGAGATATAGCAGTTTGTAGTTTACTATTTATTGACGATAAATTTATCGGATTTCTATTCTTTTTTATTTTTAGGGTTTTATTTTTCTTTTAATTTGGGTGGATTGTTGTTTTATGTTATACCGTTAATAGAATACTATCATTTATTTTCAAACATTCCACATACAAATAAAATCGAATATTCGAAAAATAATTTTTAATTGTTAGAAGTAATGCTAAGCTTAAGAAGACAACAATGAAAATATTTAACCTACTCTCATTACATGTTAATGTATACTGAGTATAAAACAGTCCAGCAAGCATACACAACAGATACAATATAGAGTACCCCCACTATTTTTATTTCTTTACTAAGCAAATTGTGTATAATTATAATAAATAATATTTAACATTGATTCTCTATTAGCAATGCTTTCCAACACGTACGGTATATTATCATGAAATAGAATAATATTAAATTGTATACAATTTGTCTATTTTAATTTCATCAAATCTTTTAATCATAAGTTCAATCACAAAAATACGCGGCAAGCGATTTACGTAAGAATTTATATTACATGTGAATTTTTGTTCACAAAACTGCTTGGTACTATTGACGTCAAAATGATCGCTATTACTCGACATTCCACATTTTTAAGGAGCAATGTATCACTCATACCCAATCAAAAAAGGTCTTACATAAATTTTCTATATTAAATTCGATATAAACTTGGGTAAAAATTGGATTCATTCCATTACTCGTGGGAATAACAATGAAGAATGGGACTACAATACACAAAAAATAATGTTTTAAGACTAAAAAATTATCATTGAATTGTATTCAGTGCCGTAACTGGCCTATTATGCGCCCGGTACGAGCTTCTATAATTGCGCCCTTGAAAAATTTTCTAATCTTACCCGATTCTAACAATAAAAAATGGATTATATTTATAAAAATAAATCTATCATTTAAAAACTACATTTTGGATACTTAATTATGAGTACATGGAAGAGTTTTGAATAAGGAAGTATATATAAATTGCGTTTATGAATTAGGTGAAAAAACGTTTATTCGAAAATATTTGCCAAAACTCACAATTATACAATACACAAATGACACCAAATACTGATTAGTACAGACAGATAGTAGAGATTTAAGGAAAACCGTAAACTTACTTAAAGATTTACTTTACGCGCTTTCTTCATTGCGAAGTCCTTGATTACATTTTCATACGACAGGAACCGTGCTATGTCACGTTCAATCTACAAAATCGCTAGGTCCATCCACACACGTGGCACACCCGCAAAAAAAAGAAGGAGAACCGGAATCGCAACTCCTAATGTCAATATTTACGAACGATCTCATTGTCTTTTATATTTTTAATGTTATTTCCTTCATTACTTGTAAGAAGAATATTAATTATATTATCATTTTATTTGTGGTCCTGGTTTGGTCATTTATGGACTCCTCCAGTGTCTGCGCCCTGTGTCTGGGCACCGCTGGCACCGTCCTAGTTACGGCACTGATTGTATTATGTTAATTGTTAATAATATTGTTAATATTAACATTGTAGTTCCTGAACAAAGAGCAATTTAACGAATGCGAATGAGTTAAAACTTTCGAGATACAAGTTTAAATATATATAATCTTTCCAAGCTAAAAGTCATCTGTCATTTATTCGTATGAATCTCCATAAAACTTTTACTAATAACTGATGTATTTAATCATTGTTAAATCAACTTAATAATAAACCAAATTAAGGTAGTTCCAGTGTGGTATAGTACAGTAAGAGCATTTACTATTGTCAGAAATTAGAAGCCTCGGCACACAGATACTTATACATACTATTAAATATTTACGGTTACGGTGATCTGGCAACGTTGGCTCTGAGCATAAACCTATTAATAATTATTGCTTATATAGGGTGGCCCACACCAGCCAAGTAGCCGAGCGGTCTAAGGCGTCATGTCTGCGCAGTATGCAGTACTTGGAAACTGGGAGGTTATGGGTTCGAATTCCGACATCGGCAGTTTGTCAATTATTAAAATTAAAAAACAAAATAAATAAAAAAGGGGCGGTTGATTGACTAAACTGTCGGCGTATGGACAAGAATGAAGTAACCGGCTATGCTTGAGAAGGTTTTCTGCAGTTTCCTTCACGAACTCCAGATGAATATCGGCATAGAGTCTATCATAGTCGGCTGCAGCCGCATATCCTACCAATTCCTAGTCTACTCACAAATTCCTTCCACTCCACTCACATCCTCACATCCTAAGGCATCACAATGGACCTTATGGTCGAAGTGTAGCCCGTCCAGGGCAACCCCTAACAATCTACCTCTACCTCTAGGGTGGCCCATAAGTAACGTTATGATTTAATTAGAGAATACATTTTTGATATATATTTATTTTGGTATATAAATAATATATATTTTGATATTAAATGATATATATTTATTTTGAAAGTCTGCATTCGATTACTTGTGCGCATAACGTTACTTATGCGCCACCCTATATATTGGCTTATATACCGTTGACATCGCGGTCATTATAACTCGACGCAACTTGACAGAGTTTTGCGCACAAGGTTGCCAAATCACTATTTACCATAAACGGAACGTGTTATAATTGGAAAAAAAATATTTTTAATTATTATATATCGAAAACAAAGCGAAAAAACGCGACATCATTATTTCGTTTTATTTAAGAAATATTTATCTTTACTCTCGTTTTTTTTTTTTTTAAATTCTGTCGAGTATTTTTTTTTATATACAATAGATAATAGTTTGGCGGCCATGAAGTTTTACATACTTGTAATGAGAAGTGACCGTGAAAATTGCGAACTTTGTTATTATTCATCTCTAAACGGTCTCTGAATTTTGAAACTTCGGAATTTATTAGAAAATATTATTTTTAACCTGTGAAAAAAATGAGCTAAATCTGTCGAAAAGTGGTTTCACGATGGTGGAACTACCTTAATAAAAACCTCGATATTTATGAGTGTTTCAAAATACAGATTTTAACTTAATCATAAATAGTTATATATTGGTGTACGTTTATATGTTGTTACCATTAAATAATAATTAGTATAACCCCTTGCATGTGCGTTGATTTGTGTACTGTAGTAGACGACAATCATATTATCTCTTACACCTGAATACCTTTTGTGAGCTATTACAGATAGACGATAATAATATATGTCGTCTATCTGTGTGATTTCATATCAAACAGGATACACACATGGCATACACTACTGACTGGTTGACTGGTTGCCTTCTGCATGGTATATATTTGAACCAGAATATGCATATTACTACACATTGTGATGAGATACAAAACTTAATTTATATTTTTAACGATCACACAATTTCTCCAAACGAAAAGATTTGATAAAATTTTTTACTTTATAATTCTGCAGGTGAGATTCTTTTAAATTTCGATTAAACCAGCTTTCAAACAGAAAATTTAGTTAAAAAAAACTAAAAATAGTGCAAAATCATTTAAAATAGAATATAAAGATTGACAACAAACTTAACTTTAACGTAAACAAAAGAATGGGGTGCTTTCTACTTTTGTAAAAAAAGATTATGAAGACGTTAGTAGAAAGCATCCCATGCTTTGTTTACATTACGTTGTTCATTATGTTGTTAATCTCTTAATTCTATTTTAAATTATTATCCATTTTTTAGCCCGACTTCAAAAAGGAGTATGGTTCTCAATTCGTCTGTATTTTTTTTAATGTGTGTTACCTCAGAACTCCGTCATTTATAAACCGATTTTGAATTTTTTTTTTTGTTTTAAAGGGTTTGGTTTCCCATTGGTCCCATTGGCACCAAATCGCATTCTGATGAGGGAATCCCCGGGAAATCGAGGAAAATCTTCATTTTATATGTGATAACCGATTTAAGCGAATTTTTTTTTTTTTGAAAGGGTATACTCATTCATAATGGGAAAATAAGAAAATTTTTTTAAAAACTCGACTTTTAAGTTATAGGAGTCTTTTTTCATTGTCCATGAAAATGTTCTAAACAAAAAATAAAATTTAGAGTTTAAAAAAACTAGAAAAACATGCTTTTGTTGAACTAATAAACCATATTTTGACAAAATGGAAACCCGACTTCAAAAATCAAATATTCTATAACAAAAAATGCACCAAAAAGTAAAAAAATATATATGTACAATTATTGTTATTTTTGGAGTCGGTGTCCAAAAGTTATGTGAATTTCTCTATGCTGACACCGCCTCCAAAGATAACAATAATTGTACATATATATTTAAAAATTTTTGCTTAGGTGAACTAAAATTGGCACTAGAATATGCAATTATTTTTTTACTTTTTAGTGCATTTTTTGTTATAGAATATTTGATTTTTGAAGTCGGGTTTCCATTTTGTCAAAATATGGTTTATTAGTTCAACAAAAGCATGTTTTTTTAGTTTTTTTAAACTCTAAATTTTATTTTTTGTTTAGAACATTTTCATGGACAATGAAGAAAGGCTCCTTACGGAATTTAAATTAAAAAAATAAATATGGTATTAAAACTGAACATTTAACACATAATCTTATGGGAATATATATTTCAACGTAAATGCACTGATAGAAGTTATTCCTTGCAGAAAGAAAAATTTTTTTAATCCAAGAATTTTGGACTATTATATATGGGGAAGATAATATATATTTGGTCTAGTATCTTGACATCTATAGTTTTGACTTGAGAAAATTATCTTAACTAAAGATAAACTGACTCTTGACTCAAGAATCTCGAAATTCTTAAACTGAAATGATGATTTATTTGGACCAAGATGCTAAAAATTCGGACCAACAGAAACATTTGTTTAATCCAAACAAATGAAACTTTTTAAAGAAGTAATGATATACTTCAGTTAAATATATATTCTTCAGTTAAATATATATACTTCAGTTAAAGAAGCTGCATAAACTTTCTCTTCGTGAGTTTTTTATTTATTTTTAATAAGAAAAATACTTGTTTTTACAAGAATTTCATTTTCTTGACCAAAGAATCGCAAGAGTATTTGGCCAAGAAAGGCTCTCTTAGGTCAAGACTAACGAACTCTTAACACCGTTCAAGAATTTAGTTTCTTCGCTCAACCAAACATATGTTTATGGTTCGCTGCGTAGTCTTGAATGAAAACAAGTGTTTTATTGAAGCAAATATTTTGAATATATTTTCTTGAGGAAAGAAATTCCTTCTATCAGTGTAGTAATGCAATTTGACAGTGAATTTAACAATATAACTCAACAAATTGGAATATGCATATAAAGTTTTGAAGTTTATATTTTTATAGTATTATTGTGCTTTGAAAGTTTTTTGTAGAAGCAGAATGAAAAATAAATAGTCTACACTGGATACCCGGAAACTTCCATTGTAAGTTATAATTCAGCAGCTTTAGTCGTAAAGCACGTCAGTTTTGAATTATTCACATGGAAATGTAAAATATGGACTTTAAATAAAATATGGAAATATAATTTTAATGACATATAAACGTAAAATGTTCAATAAATCTACTGATCACATCAAAGTATATATAAGGTGGCGCATAACTAACGTTATGCTTTAATTATTGAATAAAAGAATTATCAAAATCGGACTACTCTGTAAAAAGTTATAAATATACAGATTGAATTGAGTACCTCCTTCTTTCGTCGGTAAAAAATTAAGATCAAATTCGTGAATGGGCCAAACTTTTTTTATAAACTCCGGGTATTTAAGTAATTAACTTAGTTGTAATATTCACTTGTTTTCCATATTTCAAATTCATAAAATTCTTCAAAAAAATCAATTTAAGAATGAACTATCTTAATTCTCGTAAATAAATCTTTAGTACCTATAGCTAATAAATATTTACGATAAAGCTCTTATAGACAAAAACAACACTTTAAATAGGTGATAATTGATTTTTATTATCTCTGTATTAGAAATAAAATAATTAATTACGAAAAAAACACAAAACGAACTAACAAATAAATAAATAAATATCAGAGCAATACCGGATGGCATTTAGTACTATAGACCACAAAATAATCGTTCTTTTTTCAAAAATTTTATAATTTATTTGTGCCTTATTCATTTGGGTTTTTGGGGAAGATGTTACGGATAAAAGTTGTTAGTATATTAATAATGAACAACTTTTCTACGAAGCTTTATTTCGCAAAACCGAATGAATAAGGTACAAAACAATTATACAATTATGAAGAAAAAACCGCTACTTTTGTGCCCATATGTACTGCTGTTGTTACGTTCGAGAGAAAGTATGATTTATAGTTTACCAAATAATCTAACAACTGCTAGAGAATACCTACGATAAATTATGTGGTAACTAAGTGTAGCCGGCTGTCAGACACTTGATACATCGATATACACATCGGTTTTACAACGTCAGTTCGATAATTAATTTTTTTTTTTCGATATATTTTTCTTCACTAAAGTGTTATTTACTATAATACTGTTGTGAGTGGTAGTAACGATATGTACATATTTTGGTACTTAATTTTAGTTTAAAAATGCTGCAAGTAACTTACACAAGAGTTTGTAGCGGTATCGCGTCTTCATTAAATTATTATTATAATTTTGTTCATCGCGTATCATTAAATTATTATTATAATTTTGTTCATCATTTTTAGTTGTTGCATAACAACTATAACTTCCCCCTATTATCACGGTTGCTTTGAATGTTAACAACCTTGATAATTTACATATAAATATATATAATATTTCATAAATCAAATCAATAAAGATCAATTATATCTTTCACATATATTTATTATTTATTTAAATAATAATTATTTAATATATTAATCTTCTACATCTACAAGTTCATAATAATGGGGTTTTACCTCCGTTCCAGAGATTATAACAGAAGCCACCCACTTCATTACTATCAACCTTTATTAATTTTTAACGATACATTTTTATAATGTGAGTGGAGGACGAGAAATTTGTAGGCAGACTAAGAATTGGTAGATTATGCGGCTGCAGCCGACTTTGATAGGAACTATGCCGGCCGATATCTATCTGGAGTTTGTGGCGAGAAACTGCAGAAAACCCTCACAAGCATAGCCGGTTACTTCGTTCTTTTCCACTTGCCGACAGTTTAAACTACTAACGGCCCTATTATATTTAATTGAGAAACTGCCATCTCTGAGATTCGAACACATAACAGTCCAGTTCCAAGCAGGCAAAGCTAGGCTACTTGGACTGATTCATTACAAGCGTTCATTATAATACGAGGGTGGATTATAATGAACGCTTTAATGGGTGGAAGTTATTAGAATATGCGTCACTTAACGAAAATTGTAAAATTTTAAAGACATTTGATTGAATAGTTTCTTAATAAGAGTCGTTTATTTACCGACAAAAGAAGGAGTTACTCAATTCAACCTGTTTATATATATATTTTTATGTATGATCACGCATAACTTTTTACAGAGTAGTCCGATTTTGATAAATCTTTTTTTGTTGGATAGGGTATACTTCAAAGTACGTTCTATTAAATTTTTTTCACAGGCTAAAAAAAACGTTTTCTAATAGATCCCGAAGTTTCAGAATTTATGACCTTTTAGAACGCGAGATAATTAATAGCAAAGTTAACATTCTCTCTCACTCTCGCATTTTACCGTTTTGTTTTCGAAATATAAAAGTTTTTTTTTTTCAAAATAACATTATTTTGTATATATGAACAGTGAATTTGTCTATGTGTTGCGAATGTGTGTATATGTGTTTGTTTTATAATAAAATCAAACCGGTTTTTTCTCCTGATTATATAACACAGTGCTGGAATGTCCTTAAAAATTATGTTTACTGTTTCATACTAAAGGGTTTACCAGTAGTTCCAGATATTACCTCAGACAAACAAACAAACTTACAGACAACGTTACCTCTTTAACATAATAGTGTAGATTAGTCAGATTGAAAGAAAAACGTTCGCTTAGTAACGACAAAAATACTAAACCAGCAAATACTCCGAGTAGAAATAAACCTAAGCACATCGATTTGCAACATGACCTTGATAAAGTGCCTAACACTAGTGCGTTCTTCCCCCTCGACAGTAACAACGACAGCATAAACAAATACAGGTACTCAGTTTAACTATTACTCGTTAAATGCATTCCCTAAATAACATATTCAACACGGCAAATTACTGCTTACCGCCGACGGTATTTGTAGCTCTTAAGCTCTACCCTTAATTAAATTGTCGGACAGACTAATTGATGGAACACATGTATTCATCTTTCTTTTTCCATTCCCATCAACCAAATGAAATGTAATAAATATTAAATAAAAATTCTACATGTCAGTTTATTGTAATCAATCAATATAATTAAAACTATTGTGTTTCAATAATTATTGTTAGTTTATAATGTTTACAGTTTAATTCGAGTATAGATGAATAAATTAATTAAATATAACAAATTAAATCGCAGTTCATATCATTTTAGATTAGTTTATTTAATGTCAATTAATTTATTTTAACTAAATATGATTTGTGATACTTTATTGTTATGTTGTTATCTCTACCTGGGTGAATAGAAGTACCATTAAGGCCTCTACCTTATAGGGCCTACAAACGGGGAACATTGAACAGCAACATTGTGCAGCAACCTAGGATGTTGCTGTGTGTGTATAGCTGTTGCAGCAACAAAAAACATGTCCTTGAACGGTTGCTGTAAAAATCCAAATTATTTGATATTTTGTAGGAGGAGTTATTATGTTTTATTACCTATATTGATTACAATTTACATTATACATATATACTTTATTGGTTTATTATTTGTATAGAATATAGATATTATCCCAACACTAGTTTTACTAGAGATACATACATATAAATAAACTATACAAATTAAATGAGATAGATAGAGACAAGATGAGAAATGATTGAATTTTTATGACTAGCGTCATACAATAATAAAATAATAATATAATGTTCCATAATTTTGGTTGGACGTTTGTATAGAAAATATTTTGTAGGCGGAGTTCAATGTTACTACAACAATGTTCTGCGTCTATTCCATACCTTATGGATTTTGAAGCATGCGGTTCTTTTATCAAACCACTCACACCCATAAACACAAGCATCCACTTATTAACATTCACATACCAGTCCAAGTGGCCGAGCGGTCTAAGGCGTTATGTCTGCGCAGTAAGCATACTTGGAAACTTGGAGGTTATAGGTTGTCATTTATTAGGAAAAGGGCAACCTCTACAGTCTATCTATGAATCTAACCTCTGGGTCTACAAGTTCTTTTAAACTATACCATTAATATGATAATAATTGCATCAATTTTTTTTATCAATATCTTCATTTTTTATGATTGCCCTTGGATAAAAAAATATTTATCTGTATATATTATTTTAGTATAAAATATCTCTTCTGTGTAAACATTATTGACGTAGACAGGAATGCTTTAAAAAAATAAAGTAAAAGAAAATACAACCTTACCTAGTCAAGCTATATATTATAGTCAGTCTTGCATATTGGAAGCTTTGTCAAACTTCGGCAAATATACATTTGACTAGCCGTTAGACGTTAGATAGATAGATACATCTTGGGGTCTAAAAAGTATTGCACTTCGATCCTATGGTCCATTGTGCTCCCCCTTCTACGTCAGTCCGACGAGTTTCGCTTTTCCCATATGTTGGCAATAGCCAGGAAATTGCTTATCAGGACCTCCTGAAGGTTCATATATACGGGGTGAGATGCACCGAATATCCTGTATCTGCTGTAACCCAGGGGTTCGCAGTCAAAGATAATGGGGCCGACTCCCGACTCCCTTCTTTCTTAAGGCATCTGCTTTTTCGTTTCCTTCTAAGCCGCTGTGACCCGGCACCCAGATCAATTTAACATTAAGCCGTTAGATGTTATGAAACAATTAAAGATTGATATGAAAAAATTAACTCAACAACCAGGAATCGAACCTCGAACCTCTGGATTTCTAGCGCAATGTGGTTAGCGCTATACCAAAAAATGACTTTGACGTATGAACCAATCTTCTCATATCATTGACAGTATTACTTTGTTATCAAATATCAACTTATTATTCATATATTATTATTTGTGTTTGCTTATAAGCGTCACAATTCAATGCTTATGTCACATTCCATTAAGGTTACGTAAGACATAGTATGAAGGAACTATTGTTTAGTATATAGACGAACATGTCATTGAATTTTTAATTAAATATTGATATGAAAAATTAACTCATCAACCAGGCACCGTACCTCGGCCCTCTAGATTTCTAGTCCAGTATGCTTACCGCTTCACCAAAAATGATTCTAACATGTGACCCAGTCTTCTCATATCATTGACATTGGTCACCATGAAAATTAATAAGATAAAAGTTGAGAGATGTTTTGGCGCCGACTCAAAACTATTTAGGTATTTACATTAGTGTAAGACTAAAATGGTTCTATTTTATTTTTTGCTTTTCAGTTACTTTCTTCTTTCGTCGGTTCTATATTTTGTTAAAAAATTTTTATTTGTCACTTTTCAGTTCCTCTCTTTCTTCGTACAGGTTATAGTGTCATTTGAACAACATAAGTGTGCCAAGTTTCAACAGAATCGGTTCACAGATGAAAATTCAGTGGATGAACAATCAATTTTTCCCTATTTTTCTGCCCTTAGGGGCGAAATGTTTTTTTTCAAATTTTATATATATATATATATATATATATATATATATATATATATTTGAAATATATAAAATTTGAAAAAAACATTTCGCCCCTAAAGGAAATATATATATATATATATATATATATATATATATATATATATATATATATATATGGGTTAACTTGAGAACCTCCGTTTTTTTTTCGTCAGTTAAAAACACATTCAAATTGCGCAACGATATTGAGTGCTTTCAAAGTGTTTACAGACAGAAAATATACACCGATTATTATATTTGTTCTTTAGTGGAAGCGCTGGGAAGTCATATTTTTTATTATTTTGTGGCTAAAATTTGAAATTTTTTCTTCAAATTTATATAGTATCCAATTCGAAGTATACCCTATACAATAAAATCAAAATTGGAAATCGGACTACTCTGTAAAAAGTTATGCGTGATCATACATTTAAAAAAAATATACAGGTTGAATTGAGTACCTCTTTCTTTCGTCGGTAAAAGGAGGTAAAATAATGTATTTATTTCGAGAAAATTCACTAAGTTGACGCAGCTCCTGTGTCACGAACTATTTCCAGTCAAATAATCATTTATCTAAACTGTATGTATGCTTACAACTTACAACACAAAAGCTGAGAATCTTATACAAGAGACGACACATAGTTGCAGGACATAACAAGAGATTGAAAAATACATTTCACAAAAATATTAAATAATTTAACTGACAATGGCATTAATGAATTATACATCTTTTCTACTGGTTCCTTGAAGCTTGGATAATTTATTTTAAACGAATAAGAATAAAGACTGTAGTAATCATTACTCCAATAAAAGAAACACATTAAAATTGTACACGTCTTTGAGGACAAAAAAAAAAACATGTGAAAGGATGATGATTATTACTAACATATACAACTATCTCTATCTATAGTCTAGTCACAATAGGGAAAAACATTTATTTGTAAAACAAGACACAATGTTTTATGTTATTTGTGTCATCTGTTTAATTTCGTCAAGTATAGAGAAATTACTTTGCAATCACAACGGAAAATCTAAAATGGAAATTGCTATCAAATTTTTACATTTGAATACTTTTTATACCTGGTAGGTATATAATATATACCAGGGTGTATATTAGTTTAGTTCCGTCTTTGTAACGGTTGAAAATATCGTTCGCAGAAAAAAACCTTGGTTTAGGTGACCTAACATTAGTCCATTTTCACAAAGTTGTCTGTCCGTCCGTAAACACGATAACTCAAAAACGAATAGAGATAACAAGCTAAAATTTTGTATGTGTGGTCTAGAGCTAAAAAGTAAGGTTCAAGTTCGTGAATAGAGAAAATCGGAGCATGTTTGGGTAAAATGGGCAAAAGCTGGGTAAAATGGGCCTATCTTTGAAACCGTAAGAGATAGAACAAAAAATTAAAAACAGAAATAAACAACTTCTGTTTGAAACTTTTTTTCATAAATTAAGTACGTGCCGGGTACTTAAGCAATTAACTCAGTTAATTGAGATTTTCATTTGTTTAATACAATTTTCATCGTGTAACGGAGCGCTAGATTTTTAAGTTTAATTGTGAGATATCAAGTGAAGGACAAGGAAAAATTTTCGTCCTACAAATTCAATGGAATGGACTCCGAGTCTCCCCTCCTCAATAGTTTCCAGAAAATTTCGATACCGTTTTCCAAAATTTTATAATTTAAAAAGTTGGGTGTCAAAACGAGCTACTTACAAAGTACCAGTTTGACGGCCATCATCCTGAAAAAACCCTTTAGTCTCCCGGACTACACTATAAGCCACGGCCATTTTCCCAAAAACCGAATGAATAAGGCACAAAATGACTATACAATTTTGAAAAAAGGACACGACTTTTGTAGTCCATAGTACATACTCGTATATAAATTTCATAACAATTTCATAAAACTTGTTTATTATATTTAATTATATAAATGACAGAAATTTTAAATTTGAATAAAGAATGTGCTGTCCTATAAAAGTATATGGAACGGATATATGATGCATGGGCACATAGCCACACGATCTATATAATACACTAACATTAGTACTCCCACTGGAGAGTAGGAGATGAATGCCCCATACCGAGTAGTGACAACCGAATTCCATTATATTTAAATGTGAACATATTCTACATAACCTCATTCAAAAATTTGTTATCTCTAATTGTCTAATAGTCTTCATGTTACACAACTTCAATAGAAAACTTTAGATTTCTGTTGTTACCCATTTTAAAGAAAATTTCATAGATTTATTCAGATAATAAAATGTATATCACAATACTCGAAACAAAATTGTATATTCGAAAATTCAATTAAAAACGGTTCTCTTTCAGGTAAGTCATTAATTTTAGGTAACTCTTACTGAGATAAGTCTTACAACTAGATTCCGGTATTTCAGTTACAACGCAATCATTGCCAGTAGCTAAATTATCATTTAACACATAAAATAATCATATAAACATGAAAAAAAACTATCTTTTAAAACTAAGTTAATTGCATTTACAAGTGGGAAATATTTAATTTTAGTGACTATAAAAAAACGCTAATATTAGCCGAATATCCACCTTTTGCATCCGTGTCACAAAATAGTACACGGTGTCACAAATTTTCAGTACAAATTGAATGATTTTATTGGCGTTTAGGGCAAAAACTAGTTTTGTGCATTGTTGGAACCCTTCCATGTGGAAGCTTTAGATACGTCCATGTTAAGACCTACTATACCCGATGAGGGTAATTTAATCAACATCAAGATTCAGGTATTGGATCTTTGTCCCAGTTGAAGGTTATATTGCCGGCTTTATAGAATAAAATTAGACAAAGTTTTGTGCAAATCGGTTTAATTTGGTGGGTACTATTCACAGGTAATAAAACTTTAAAATTGTCAGCAAGATTCAGTAAAAAAATTATGTATTCAAAAAACTAAACTACACGCTTTTATTATTAGGTAAAACACTATAAAGGAAAAAATATTGTAAAAGCGTGTGGTGCGCATTGTGTTGACATTTCTTTGAGAAACTATGATGGTTTAATTTCAACATAATGGGCTTTTACAATTTTTTGGTTTTTAGTTACCAACAACTAAACCGGCCAAACTGGGAGGTTATTGGTTCGAATCCCGACATTGGTAGTTTGTCAATTATTAAAAAAAAAGGGCGGTTAATTGACTAAACTGTCGGCGTATGGACAAGAACGAAGTAACCGGCTATGCTTGTAAGGGTTTTCTGCAGTTTCCTTCACGAACTCCAGATGAATATCGGCATAGTTCCTAACAAAATCGACTGCAGCCGTACACTCCACCACTCACATCCTCACATACTTAGGCATCACAATAAACCTTATGGTCGAAGTGTGTCCCGTCCAGGACAGCCGCTACAACCTAACCTAACCTAGTTATCTACATACAAAATTTTTCCCCAATAATTTCGTTATTTCTATTTTGTAGCATATTTTTGAATTCCGTTATGAGTTTGTAAAGGTAATTATATCTTTTACATATATTTATTGTTTATTTAATTAATAATTATTTAATATAACAATCATTTACCATTGCAAATTGGCGCCCGAGAAAAATCAAGCGAAGAGGGTGGTAAATTACCATATTTTTAAAGAAAAAATCTTTCTAAAATCTTCCAACAGATGCCTATTGGATGATTGGATTGGATGAATTATAATTTAATATTGTAATTCTTAAAAGATATAAGATAAGTACATCAACTATTAAAGTTTTTTTCGCGTGAACAAGGTTGTTTTATGTTACAACCTTTTTCTAGTCGTTTTTCTTATTTATTAGTTGATGGGGGGAAGTATGTAGCGGTATCGCTTCTTCATTAAATTATTATTATAATTTTGTTCATCATTTTTATCTGTTGCATAACAACTATAACTTCCCTCTATTATCACGGTTGCTTTGAATGTTAACAACCATGGTAATTTTCATATTAAAATAATAACATTTCATAAATCAAATCAATAAAGATCAATTATATCTTTTATATATATTTATTATTTATTTAAATAATAATATTTAATATAATTATTATTTACCTTTACAAGTTCATCTGAATGGTTCATTATATAGTATTGTCAACATTTGCAAACTTTTAAACGTACACTTTTAAAACTAAAAGTAAACGAGTGTCAGGATTTGCTTGCATGTTACAGGTCAAGCATATAAAAGCGTGTTCAAGATAAGATTGTGCTATTTTTATTTTTTTACATTATATAATCGTACGTTAATTGTTTCTAACAAAAGGACTTACCGGACTGGTCATATTAAAAGCAATTAAAATTAATTACTATTGTGCAAAACATATTTTGTTTAGATCGAATCAATTGTCATGATAAATTTGATTGTCAAAGGTAATGTTTGTAATTAATAAACTTTAATTGATTATTTGATTGTATTATCTATCCTTTATCAATGAGATATTTAGTATAATTATACTTGAACTAATGCAATTACATAATAATTTTAATTGTTTGGCATCCATTATGATTGTATTATATAAATATCTCTAAAAGTTTTCAAATATAATAATTTTTAACGTATGTTGTTTGTACGTTAACGAATCAATGATTGCAAAAAATTTTGTTAAAATTGATGTTTATTTTTGGTACAACTGTCATCAACTTTATCATTTTATTACTATGAAAAAAATTGAAGATTTTATGTGGCCCCTCTCTTTAAGCCCTTCTCAAAAAAAAGAGTGAAATTACTTCAAACTTACAGGAAAAATCATAAAACTATAATTTTTCCAATACAACAGCCCCTCCCCCAAACGTGAAAACCCCCCAAAAACCTTCTTTACTTCAATATATGCTAGAAAGATGTAGTTTTCTGCATTTGATGTGGAATACTTTGAAACTTAAAGGAAATATTTTCTCGTTATATTCCCTTGACCTTCCAAAGAATCCACGCTTCCAACCCTCTCCTTGATTAATTGATTTCTTGTGTTCTTTACTTTACCAAAAGTACACTACACTGGGTATGTTTTCTTTCTAAGACCCGAAGCAAGGCTCAACGCAGCGTAGGGAGCAAAGACGCAGAGCGCCTTTGCGAACAGAGCGAGTATATATATATATATATATATATATATATATATATATATATATATATATATATATATATACATATATACAGGGAGGGTCATTTTAATCGATAATGAGAAATATCTTGTTCAATAAGTTGCAGAAAAATGATTCTGACAAGTTGTGGGGTTTAAACGGGCACATTATAGTGACCTTGAATTTGACCTTGACATTCTCGGTCGTTTAAAAGTTAACTCGGGCACGATATCCGATAGAAGAAAACTACTACTAAGACACATTTCAATCGTTTAAGGCTCGCTGGAGTCGAACGACTCTCCATAAGCTGGGTGAGAGTAAGTAATAAAGGTATGTTTTGAACTAAGACGGAACGATGTTTCAATACAGGTTGTCCTACCGATTATTTCCCAGTAATTCAAGCAATTTAGAATTAGTTTTATAAAACATTTATTGTATAAAAAATATCTTTTACAATATTCCCACTTTATGTAAAATTTAACCATTTAGAAATTAGTAACAAATTACCAACTCTACCCCCCCCCCCCCAGCTTTATCATTGGCATCTTTTTTGTATCCAGTGTCATCAAATTCCCATGACACTATACCCCCAACTAAGAAAAAATAATTAAATCAAGTAAATAATTGTTTATTAGTTCTCCGATAAGAATAGTTTAGGCAAATTATTCGGAATTTCTTAAAAGCTAATTCTAAAATCTAAACTAAAGCTAAATCATCAAAAAATTTACAAGCGGTAAATGTTAAAGATCAAAAGATTTATATTTTATAATTTATATTTTATCCATACCCAAATATATTAAAAAGGTACATTTTATGCCCCAAATTACCAGCCCAAAATTCCAGAGTACGTATTCAATGTATTATATTGTATACTTTAAATAATAGTGACCATAAAAAATAGTTGATATTATTATATTTTTTTCAGAAAATGTTTTATTTAAAAAAAGAAAATAATAATAATTGGTAGGATACCCTATATTTACTCTATCTCTCTTCCTACCTCTCACTCAGAGCTGACTGCAGTCAAGGTCTGCCCACCTATGGTTTAAAGTTTTGTATACATTGAAGGTATATACACTATGTTTAGTTTACATCTTCGTATAGTAGATCTCCCACGAGTATGAGAGAGTACATATGTATATATTAAACAATGTGTATGAGAAGGAGGTCTTATAGGTTTGATAAACAAGCATATATTTCATAACTGTTCGAGTGGTCACCAACCACTGAAACCTATAAGACCTCCTTCTCATACACATTGCTTAATGTATACATATGTACTCTCTCATACTCGTGGGAGATCTACTATGCGAAGATGTAAACTAAACAGACGGTATACAATAAATGATTACAGATGATTGTAGTTCGCATGCAACGAAGTTGCGGATACAGCTGAACTAATGATAAATTGATTAAATTTTCCGCTGCCACGAATACACAACACAAGTTACACAAAATATATTTTTAATAGCAAATAATATAGTAATAATAAAACGAAAAAAAATTGTGCACGATAAAAAATATCATTGTATCGTTGTACTGTTGTTGCCATTATATTGTAGCATAATATATTTTTAATAAATAAATAACCAATATAGGCTTCAAATATATAAAGCTACAAGTGATATTACATATATATATATATATATATATATATATATATATATATATATATATATATATATATATATATATATATATATTTGTGTAACATATGTTTACATCAAATTTTAATAAAGCTCGAACAATAAATAAAACTATATACGTAGAATAAACAAATTTATATAAACATGTATAAGTATTTCCTTCAAAACTCAATTGGGTTATTTTCATAATTTTAAATATTTTGTTATTATTTGTAGAAAAATTTATAAATTCATTCATTCATAGATAAACATGAAATTTAACATTTAAAAAAAATTCGCTTCACAGGAGCTGCGTCAACTTAGCGAATTTTCTCAGAATAAATACATCACTTCTAGAAATAAATCTTAACTTTTATCTTATTAATGTTCATGGCAATCCGTGACCGCTAGAGTGGCTACAACCAAATATATAGGGTGGCGCATAAGTAACGTTATGATTTAGTTAGTGAATACATTTTTTTTTTCTTCAGAATTAACTTTGAAAAACTCGGGAAATTTATGATGGAAAGACTCAGTACAGAACAAAGATCCAAAGTTGTTCAATTTTATTTTGAAAGTCAGCATTCGATTATTCAGACACAAAGATCATATCGAAATTTCTTTCATGTTCCGACAATTTACCGATTGGTTCAGA